>JALDNG010000009.1:790000-1445000 GCA_024349245.1 Neodontobutis hainanensis
AACTTTTTTTTTGGCATAATATATATATATTTTTAAGTTAAAACAGAAAAAGAATCATGGAAAAAAACAATGCTTCTCTAATTGGATGAGGTTATACAAGTCTGTAGGAATCCATTTGAAAATAAAGAACAAATTTTACATAAGCACCGAAAGTGCAGTGTCAACACCTCAGCCGTCTAATGGTTCGTCTAATAATCGGTCCAAGTCACTGACATAGTAGTTGTTAGTCTGCGCTAAAGTTTTTCGAACATCAGCTCAAACAAATGTGTCAGATGTAAAAGAACCTTTAATTGACTTCATTTAAAGTAAAATAGAGCAAAGGGAGAATTAAAACTTGCTCTGCAGTAACAAGCCTCCGAATGGTTAGACTTTCTCTTTCTGTTGTTTCTAAATAGTTACACGTGACTAAAATCAAAACGCACACACAGCTAGATGTTTTTACACATTACAGTGTTCCTTCTTTCTTCTACTGCTGAAGTAAACCCCTTTTCATCTAAATTTCTTCTCACACTATAAGAATAAAGGGTCTTTATGAGTGGAATTTTGTTGGTGTAACTTTCTTTGTTCTTAGTTTTAAGATATTTTCTGCACGCCTGAGACATCTGTGATTGCTTTTGTTGGCTTCTCTGTTGAACGACGCGTCCTCAGAAATCTGGTCCAAGTCTGTGCAAAAACTAATGTGTTCTGTCGTTACAGCGGGATGGCAAAGTGCTGCGCCGCCCGCCCGGCTCCAAATGAGCTCTAGCTAAACAAGCGGGGAAGCCAAACAGGTGGCTCATTGACTGAGGAGCCGGCTGCACAGAGGCACGTCCAGACTTTCAGCTAAAAAGACTTTTTCCAGTGAAATAAGTGTGACAAAGTGTGGAGCAGGCAATGTGCTGCGGTGAACCAGAGGAAACCAAAAGCTCAGCTGGAACAAACCACACACAAATTGAGGACAAGCCACCGCGGCCTCACACAGTTCAGCTCAAAAACTGTGTTCTTGTATTCAGGTCCTGGTCTAGGGGGATGCAAGAGGTTGTACTTTACCTTCAATTTTTGTTCTAAATTGACCCTAAAACAACAAAAAATTGACTATAGCGTCATACAAGTTAGATCAAGCACATCACTAATCAAGGCTGGTGTGCAGTACATACACCGGTTTATTTACAGAAAGACCTGCTTCAACAGGGAAATGTTTACTTTATGTTTTCAGTTTCTTTTTTTCTGTTGTAAATAAAGATTAAATTACTTAAAACAGCCCTGCGTAACCTTTACCCTATAAATCTTTATTTTCAAAACCATTAAGATGGTTCTTAGACAGTAGATCAGTAGAATCATGTTTATCTCACTGACACAGTCCCCTAGGCTGGATACACACATCTCCTGTTACCTTCTTGTCCCGGGACATCGGTCTCATTACAAGACATTACGTGAGTGACATGTTTTTAGTTTTACGGCTCAAACAGAAGGAGAAGGAATAGCACAATACACTGGACCCAGAGATGAATTATGCACAGAATAAACTAAAATGACCGTATTGTTTCAGAAAATGTTATTTTCTTACAAACTTCCCGCTTGGATAATCTCCTCTTAAAAACAAAAGTGTGTAAATCTGTCTTCACTTCCGTTTAGAAATATTTTATTTCAACAAAGATGATAAAATTAAAGAAAAATGTAAATGAAGCTCCATTACTTTATTTCTCTCTTGAGTCTTTCGGTCACATAAAATGCTCTTTTAAAGTTTTCCATAGAAATGATTTGCGTTTCCAATATGTTTTATGAATGTCATTATTGAGTTCAGGCTTCACCATAAATAATATTTATCCATTTTATGAATTTTTAAAACCTTTTAGCAAATAGTCTCTTTCTTTTGATGAAAGATAACACAAAGACTCGAGTTTTTTTCACGATCCCATGAATGTCAATTAGATTTTTTTGGGAGGTTATTATCCAAATCTGGGAGTGTCAATAAACATTTATTCTAATAAAAAAATGTCTTTGCTCCAACCATTATCCCTAGGACACAAAAGTTTCAAAAAGTTTTTAAATGGTTGCCATGGAAACATGAAGAGATTTCCACACCACCGAATGAAAAGTTAAAAACACAAATCCTGTTGCAATGGTAGTGTATTGAAAAAACAAAACAAAAAAAAAAACGCACATTTTGTTGAGAGTTGATGGCACAAAAAATACACAGGGGACTCAGGAGGCACCATTTTTTTAAAGGCATATTTAAGACCCTCAAAATACTCATTAAACTAATTTTACCCCACATGCTTCAACACAGACTTTGTTGCAAAAACACACAAAAAATGTCCAGGGACCCAGGAGAGATAAGGTCAAGAGGCTTAAGAGGTCATTGATTAAATATTTATAAAAAACCAGCAGGGCTCTGATATTTGTGAATGGTATTGGTAAGTACTCAGATTTAGGTACTCGTTCTGTGAATGTGAAATACTCTATATTTATTCCATCAGTCATTGATTTATTAACAGGATGTAGTTTGTAAGTGTACATCTACAGTGAGACACAACATAAGCCATGACAGAAACAGACTGCAGTGATATGTTTGGAGACGGTTTCTAAAAGACCTGTTTGCTGCTGCTCTCTGAGGCCTGGCGTCGCAATGATCACTTTTTTTTTGATTATGACTGAAGTAACACTCTCCATGTGCTCAATCTCATCCCAGCGCCGACTGGTTCTACCACGGCTACATTTTTTCTTTTTTTTTCTTCTACAGAATGAGCCCTGGTGCGTTTTGGAGCTTGCACAGAGCGCTGTAGATGGTTCGTGGTTAGAGCGAGTGATGGAAAGAAGTGCAGCAGTGACAGAGATAAGAGAGGAATGAAAAGACTCTGGAGAAGTGTGTCTATTCTGTTTCTTTTTCTTCACTGCTCTCTTTATTGTCTCTGATAGAAAACACAGTACCTCTCTGTTTCACACTTTTGTTCTCACAAACTCCAACTGGAGATCGCTCAGAAGTGTCCTCAGCAAAAACAGTGTGTAGATATGAAATAAGTGAAAGATAGCTGTACACCAAAACATCCAGGACTTATGAACCTATACCATCAAAGTTCTGGTCACTTTTAATAAATGAAGATTTAGTTTCGCTTGAACATAACAAAAATCTCTTAAAGTTAAATATAGCAAGTATAAAGTATTGGCTCAAAATGCACAAAGATAGTCATATATTAACTATACCAGTCAGACTGGTGCTGATGAAGCCGTTAAACTGAACACAGAAGTAAATGCTCTATCTCCATGTGTCTGACTTGATTTAACCCCTTTTACTTTTTCAGTAAAAGCCTTTATTTTGGGTTTTACAGTTGAAGAGCTGTACAAAAGCAGATAGAGCACGATGAGACCAGCTGAATCTCCAGGTCTCTCGTTAATGCATCTAACCTCATTGTACGTGAAAAAAGAAGCAGCTAAAATTACATTAAGGCCAATGTTTCGGGTTCAGTGAATACCTGCACGGCAGCAAAAAAGGGAAAAGGGCCCACTCAGCAGAGCCGCGTCGCTGTAGGGAACAGAAATTGAGCTAAGGCTGCCAGGATTATCCATATTTTTTATAGCGCACAACAATACGGCCGTGAAAGCAACAGCTCTGGCCCAGAACAGTCACATTCAAAGGCAACTGAGTCAGCAACACCTACAACACCTACACCACAATCAGGCAACACAGCGGCTTTAATGCACCGACACCAATCCAGCAGCTACATTAGTGTTATTGCGAGGAAGTACATCTTTCAGTGAGAATGGCACTGTTGACTGTTTCTCCTCAGGCCTTTTCCACCATCTTTTGTGAAACCAAACATGCAATAGAGAAAATAATAATAAAATATTAGGAGTGAAAGGGTTAGTCAAGTAGAATTCAGACATGATTTTTAAAAGGCTAACTTGGTTTTAAAAGGTGGTTCAGATCCTTCTCAGGCATGTGTTTTTTTCTATTGACACTGCATTATTAGTTTGCAAAAAGCGTAACATAGATGTAAGTCTGTAGCTACCTTCACGCTTTTTCTCAATATCCAGCCTCCACTATGAGTGTCTTTTTATGCTCCAAATTTAAAAGGTGTCAAGGCCGAAAGACGAGAGACTGTCGCTTTTTATGCTGTTCCCTGTAAATAAAAAAATAAAAATAAGACAACTGGTCCCTAGTGTGGAGCACAAGCTTTTACACAGAACATAACCAAATAATAATGAAAAAATAATTATAAAATGTGGAAAAAGGCTAAACTAAAAAGCATGTTTCAGTAACACTTTAAAATAACTCACAATAAAAACAGTAGTTACGCATTAATACATGTATATTAACCATTTATAAACCCTGAATTATCATTTATATGATTTATATGTACAAATATACACAGATTTATTGTTAAGACTGAAAACCTTTAAATCAATGTTTACAACGTAATAGTTTTTGTTAACGTTGGAAGAATGCTTTGCAAATTATGAATTAAGGATTAATTAAGTTGTTACTTATACTCGACTAATGCTTTGTAGTGTGAGATATTATAAAGTGTTACTAATGTTAATAATTTGCATTAATTAAACACATTTGCCTTACACATTCTTGACAATCTGATCACATACGCACTGAAGAGCCCAACTTTTAAACATCCAAACATCCAACATTGATTTGAAGATTTGCTTTTACATTATGCAGGCATTCAGGAGCCACAAGTGCTTTTCATCTGTTTTAGATGAGAGCAGAAGCACACAACACATTTAATCCAAGACTTTTAGGGACTAAAAGACTGACTCAAAATCAAGACCAGTGCTTGAGTCCTCTCACTTCAAGACTTCAACACTCTGACATCGAACATAAGGAGGTTCAATGAGGCGTCATTAGTTGTAATTCAATACATTAAAGTACAAAAAAAAAAGGTTTTAATCTGGAGAAATATCTTTTGGCACACCTGATTATTCTACCTTCTGTTAGACCATACAGTTTATTAAAAGCTACACCCCAATATTACACTTCCAGATAAAAAGTTTGATACGTCTCTAAAAAGGTATGAGAAGGTGGTCCTGGAAACGCATGATTAATGACACTGGTAGGTGAGCTTCTGTCAAAACACTGTGCATTGAGTTGTCTATTGTTGACAACAGCAGCTATAGTTGTACACACTGTTGTCTTCTCCTAAAACGGAAACAAAGCACCGTGGCACAAACCATTGTGTGCCCAGTCTGAGGCTGTCGGCTGGTGTCAAAACGTCAGGCTGCACAGAAATAGCTTTCAGAGTGTGCTGCGGCGCTGATGTTACTATGTGTCACCCTTGAATGTTGTTATTTTGTTGTTTGGCTCCCAGAATATGATGCTTCGTGGCTCAGGGTGCTTGTAAAGACTAACGACTTTGTCCGAACAGCAGTGACAGAACAAAACAAGACGAAAATGTTGCCCTGGAAACTACAGTGGTAACTCGAAAACAGGGAATAATTAAAATGGGCTTACAAGGTTTTTCTGCAAAAGTAGTCCCTGTTTTTAATGGGGTCGGGGTCATGTTTGCTGCTATGAATGTTTCTGAATGGTCCAAACCCACTGAGTATTATTGCTGCTCTGTTGTACAGCCACTTTTAAAAAAGGGAAATGGGAAAGTGTGTATTTCACACATGAGCAGACTGATTTGCCTAATCTTCAGGAGTTTTAGACCTTGGTACAAAAATTCAGAAAACCACCAGATATTTTCATGCTTTGCTGAGAGACAGTTTTTACAGTGGTCATATGAAGATGGACAATATGGTTTTGAGGTAAAAGTGGAAACACTGAAAACCACAGCATCTCAAACGGGTTAAGACAGTGTTGGTTCGGGCAGTTAATGTTGACCACAATGAATATATAGAAGATTATGTTATTGTGCTCATTATAAAATGAATTCAATCAATTTGGTGGTACTTTTTCATGAATAATCTAAACCTGCTGCTGTAAATTCATTTCATATAGAAATTGTCTGGAGCATGGTGCTAACATGTCTTAGCTGCCCAATGTAGGTTACAAATAGGTGTCTAGTCAACAAAACCAGACAGGTCATTGTGTCCTTGTATTTTTGATATTATGTGTTTTATTTTTGTATACTTATTTAGTTATTCATTTATGGATAATGAGTTTATGTTATGTGTTTATGGTTTATACTTATGCATGGTTTATAATAAAGTAGGATGTTATATGTAATACATCTAGAAACATATTAATAGAAAAAGGAAAACATAATGTCAGAGTGTATGGGTTTTACATGATAAGTTTAATGAACACACACACACACACACACACACACACACACACACACACACACACACACACACACACACACACACACACACACACACACACACACAGGAAGATCTAAGTTACAGAGACATGTGCCTGGCACCAGAGGAGGTCAGAAAGTAACTGGGACATAGGTTACAAGAGTTAGGTGGGGGCCATTAGAAAGGAGGGGTCCTTGGCCCAGTGGAGAGGTTGTAAATTGTTAAAACTGTCATGTGGAAAAAGTATAAAAGTCTAGTTTGAAGGAACAATCTTTGGTAGAATTTGGGACGGTCTATCCGGGTCGTTTTGTTGTTGGGATTATGAACAATAAAGGACTCTATGGCATGGAGATGGTTGTGCATTTGTGAATTATTCCATACGATGGTGCATCTGAAGACTGAGGGGTCAGTTTTGGATAAATTTACCACCACACAAGACACTGCTCTGGTGTATGAATGTGTGAGAATGTTTGGTGATGGTTGGAGAGGCCGTAGGTGCAAAATGGCTTCCACGTCTCCGTCAGTCTGCCCCGGGACACCTGTGGTTTACCACCACCAGTGTGTGACTTTCTCTTAGAGCATATCTTCTGTTGTTGATATTTGAGTCTGTTTGATTTATAATGTTTATAGTCAGCGATAAAGGTTAATTAACCGAGTGCTCATTTGAAGACCTCTCACGGAGCTGGTGATGCGGAGGGGTCAGTTTTGTGATGCGTGAGTAACGGCAGGTCTCTGGTGCTGTAAATGAGAAGCCATAGTTAATTAAAGACCCTCTGTGCTCTGGGTCTTGAGCGTCTTTATTCTGCACGAGCACTGGCACCTTGAACTCAACAGGCCCCATCTTTGTGCTTCTAAACTGTTACATAAGCCCATCCTTCCACACCTTTAATAGTATCAGTTTATCTAATAGAGGGCTGAACCAATGAAACTGTATTATTAGGTTTGGGGTTTGGGGTCATACATTACACTAGCCCAATATAAGGTTTTACTATTAGTCTATGGGGGATATTTTTTAAAGTACCTAGTTAATGGCCTTAGCATATATTTTATTTTAAATAAGGTTGTTCTGCAAAATGCTTTATGCACAGATAGTTCAAAGCTGGTGGGACCGGTGGACTTCTGTGGTATATTTGAGAGTGTGTGCTGCCTGTCGGACCCCTGAGACCCCAGGACTGCGTTTGGAGGCGCGCTCCGTTTGATCTACCCGACAACACAAAACAAAACGATACATCATGTCAGCGTACATTGTCGTCAGAACAAAGCTATGTAATTAGCAGCGTCAGATGCCACAACAGCGCTAGTACAATACAATATAAGTGCATTCAAGGTATTTGTTTTATATAAAAGGAGCTCAAAAACAAGATATAGACATAAGGAATAAAAAGGGAACATATGAAAAGGGAAGAGGAAATGACACAGCACTGCATTAATGAAGATATCTATAGCATTGTTGCTTTATGAACTAAGAAAAGGAGATTATAATTTGTCCTGTTTGCTCACAAAATTGTTAACGTTTTTCTTTTTGTTGTAGGATTTCCATGAACAGAACAAATAAAATGATGAGTGAATGAATTGAAAGCGCTAACTTTCTGGAGGCATCACTAAGTTCCCTTTGTTGCTGTTTCTAATTAGTTGTGTTTGATGGAAACAAAGTCATGTTTAATATAATAGACACAAAGGAGGAGCTGAAACAAACAACTGTCAGAAACCATTTTTCCTTAATGACTCACTTAACAAGGATTTTACTGTTGCTTTGTCTCTCATTTCAGTCTATAAATCAGTTCCCATCAACACCCCGTTACGTCATTTCCTCACATCTGAGTCATTTTAGGACGAGAAGAGCTCCTCTCAGACAGTTTAATCCAACGAGAAGGAGGTCAGTGTGTGCACCACGGAGCCCTGCACGGATAAGTACTGTTCCAACTCTGTATTACAGCCCACAACTCCTGGGAGCAGCTGTAAGCCTGTTCAATTTAGGCCAGACAGATGGAGACAGTGTTTGTGGTGATTGCATTTACATATCCAGCCACGACGAGGGAGACAGTTTTTTTGGAGGGAGGGCCATCGAAACTGCTCCAAAGAATCGGCGAGGAGGGACCAGACAAAGGGACAAAGACTTGGAACAGGCTCAATTTTCTCATTACTTCTCCCCACTCTGTAATTTCAGACTTGTTTTTTTGTCTATTGGTGTTTCTGCTGAAGATGAGGCTGCAGACATGTGCTGGGGAACAGGTAGCAGCAGAAGGAGGGAGGTACGAGTTAAATTCTCCCAAGACACAACTTGGACGTTGAATAGCAACGAGGAACATGGCTCAGGTTCAAGTTTTAAGTTTACCAACTCCAAAACAACACCGATGAGTCCTTTGTTTAATTAAATGTTATGATGAGTGGAGCCAATACTGGAAATCCTCAGAAATTCAAAACAAAAACCATGACACTGTTTAAAAATATAACTAAATTTACCAGACAATTGTACTTTTGTTGTGTCCAAAGCCAAAACAAAGACAGAAGACCTTTTGTTTTGTTTTAGAAATAGCTTTGATTTTTCATGTCTAACCTCAAAGTGGTCCAGTCTTTAACCCACAACAGGAAGTACCAACAGGTTTCATCGAGGTGAAATAAATTAAGCCTGGAGTTACAGACAAATGGTATTTAGCTCTCGAATAACAATACGTGCACACAATCAAATATATACCATTTTTATTCTTATGAAAAATTTGTTCTTCCTATGTTGGTATTTTTGTGAGGCAATAAAAATATCACACATTATTTTACGACACGTCCAGGTTTCAGCCTAAAATTGCACGATGGCTCTCCTTGTTGATGTGTTAAGCTTAAGACATATAACTATCTTGCTTCTCTTTTTTTTTGAGCAAGATCTAACTGTGAGAGTAGATAAAGGTGGTTAATTAAGAAAAAAAGTTGACTTTCTTATCAAACTGAAATGTTTCCTAAATTTTGTTGAAATTTTAATTCAAGATTATGGGATTCAAATAATTATTAGTTATTTTGATTGGCAGTGGTGCCATCAGCAAAGATATTAGAGAAACTGAAAGACTAGTTGAGTCCATGAGTCCTATGAATGACTACAAAATCTAAAACAATAAAATAATTTGCATAAACTATAAACATGTGGGTAATATTTCATTGAATTAAATTTTTATATAATGAATAGGGCTTGCCATGTAACATCTCTTTTGGGACAATTTTATTGCAAAAGAGGGGGCCCTCATCAAGTTCTTCATCTATGATTCAGACTCTAGAGGCAGTAGGGTCTAATACACCTGGACTAAATAACTTTAACTGTTGGTTAAAGTGAAGCGTTGCTGTGATCCATTTGTTTGGACAAAGACCAAAACAAATTTCAAAGTTACAAATGTTCCATAATTGACTGTAAATAAAGTCTCACATTTGTCCGTCCCTCATACGTAGCTGAAGGGGATTGATGGCAATGTGCAGAGCTGAAAAAATAACAAGCCTAAAAGCAGATCTCATCATCAGAGTCACACCGAGCTAATTTACAAGATAAATATCACGTAGGTTTGGGTTTTCTAGTCACAAGTGTTCCCTTCACTTTATCTTAGAAGAATAAAGTACTGTAAACACAGCTGCAGGCTCAGGTTTTAAATGAGTAGCACTGTTAATAATGAAGAGGAAATGTATAGCGGAGGTACGGCACGTGTAACCTGATTCTATAAACTGTCATGGGTCTGTACAAAGGTAAACCTGGAAGTACTCTCTTTTCACTCAAAACCTCTGGTCCTCATTCAGACATTCAGACATGACCGGAAAAAGCACAGGACCTTCAAGCATCATCAAGATGGATTGTAGAGAGCCTGAACAAAAGGTGGCCACTCTGATTTTGACAAATAGTCACTTATTTGGGGTTAATAACATACCTCTTATGAGTTCAGACTAGAGATCAGATCCCAGGAAAAATGTGATGAAGGGTTTGTCAAGCTAGACCTTACTTTTGTCACTGTTATTAAAGTCACAAAGCCTTCAGTGATAAAGCAGGTAAAATGATTGTAATGTAACTGAAATGTAAATATTTCTACCATGTGAATTTAGTTTTAATAAAATATTAAATAAAGTTTGGTTAAAATCCAAAACTAAATTGATTACAATGAGCAAATCATTTGGAATATAAGACAATTTGAAGGTCTCTTTACTTTAACAGAGCATCTTAAAAAATTTGCTTTACGTTTGTTATCTTTACTTTGAGTTAAACATGTCCAAACAGTTCTGTAGAGTGGACTCCTCTACGTGTAAGAGTGTGTTCACACTTGTAGTAACCTTAATTTAGTTCCTAATGAAACAGACAATGGGTTTGGGTTTGTTTAGATTTCTGTTGTCCCTTAGGGGTTTACATTTTAAATCGTAACGTATAAGAGGAAGTGGGTGTCGGAGTATTGTATGGATCTGAGGTTTGTTTTGGCTGCATTCACACTACATACAGAGCAACCGCACCATAGTACATTTTAACTGCAACAAACAAGGCAAGTGTGAGCACATTTGAGAAGCTTTGGTACTGGCAAGCACACAGTTATTAGTATCTGGACAGCCAATATATCCACCCTAATATCTCACAGGAGGCCACACCCATCGCAGTAAGTCCGTTAGCTTTAATACTCACACATTGGTGGTGAAGATGCCGTAGATGAGGTCCTGCTCTGGGAGGTAGAAAGTGCTCTGCAGCTCGTTGTAGTAAAAGGGGATCTCTCCTGAGCGAGAACAGTTAAGTCTGGCCTTCATGAACGTCGTCCATGTGTCCTCGAGGAGAAAACGCCCGCCGATGTCGTTCTTACAAACCCGTGCCACTCGGGAGTAGACGGTCTTGCCACAGTCGTGCTCCACTGCGTTTTCCCGGAGGAAGAAGAAGGTGAAGAGGCCGATGTCGTAGGCCGAGATGAAATGTGGCTCTGAGGAGACAGGATGAAGGAGGGAGATGATTATCACACAGAGTCTTCAGGGAAACAGAAATATTTGCAACATTTATCTTCTCAATGTTGTTGCTTTGACCCTTACACTCCTCTTATTACTGCAATAAAAACGTCCAAACTTGGCTGTGCAAGAAGTCGACTGCCCACAATCCTCAATGTCAAAAGTGTACACGTGAAGCTGTGGAGCTGTGTTAAAAAAAAACGTTGCTAATAAATCCATCTGAAGCTTTGATTGTAAATCCATGGGGCTATGTCTGTTTAACTGGATGTGTGTGCCACTTTTATTGCAGCGGGTGACACGGAGAATGATGAATAGGTGGCCCACTGAGTGTATTATCAGGTCAGACACGCTGAGAAACACTTTCAATGGGACGCTAATGTTTTATACTGACAAACAACGTACTCATCAAGAGATAATAAGAGCCCTTCACACAAACAGAGCTTGCTGATAGAGGTATCAGACTCATTTTAGTTTAGGGGCTCCATACAGCCCAGTAAGATCTGAAGAGGATTCGATCAGAAAAATAATAACATATATATATATATATATATATATATATAAATATTCCACTCCAGTTTTACTCTTTGAATTAGTGCAAAGAAGTACAATAACATTATAGAGTCAGTCCTCTCAGCAATTGCCCCTGAAAAAGGATAATATTTGCAAAAGCCCTCAACTGTATGTTTTCACAAACTCACAACACAATATGGCTTTGATGCTAATGCTATTTTGCTAACATCATCCAAATGGTGATTTCTATGTGTGCAATTTTTAAAAGCATCCAAAAGATACTTGATCTTAACTTTTTGTTTTTGTCTACTTCTTCAGAAAAAAGCAGATTTATTACCAAGAGGCAAAATAACATGGGTTGCATTGCTTTGTATCAAATTATATACTTTAAGGATTTATTTTCTCATTTGTCCTCTGTTGAAATGCAATCTTTTTCCTTGTACAGATGATCTAACCTTGCGCTGCAGCACTGCTCCACTGTGTACAATAATGTGGCAGAGCTGTCAGGTTTAAAGTTTGAAGACTTAGCGACAGTTTTACCGTTACGAACGTGAACAACATGGAGCTGCTCTGATTGGATAAAATTGTGGTTGATGAATGCAATCACCAGATATTCATTTACAGTACCTGCCCTTTTGCAAATGCTTTCAACGGGAGCCCTCCCAGACGGTTCTGTAAAACGAGCTATCTGGCTGAGTTAGGGGACAGATATTCCACAGATCTGCATTTCTGGGGATCAAAGTCTATGTTTTAATTTGTCAAATAACACTTTTAAACATGACAGCCCAACACAACAACAAAAAAAAGCTAAAATATCTTTCTCTATCTCACAACACGCCGTTATACAGACTCTTTATGCCTGACAGAAGACGACTCAAAAACCCAAACAAACAGCCAAATTAAATATAAAAGGGCCAACAATAGTTATTGCTCACCCATTTCCAGGAACAAGCATTGTTATCTTCTTTATGCAGCAGCTTTCAACAGAGAGTTCTAAAGAAGCAGCATCCACAAATAGATTCTCTTGCTGTGTTTTCTGCAGGTGAATATTTCTACTGTGGAGCAACAAACCACAAAGATATACACCTCTGCTGCTGTCGCTGGAGTTTTCCCATGGGACCTATGCATTTAAAGTCCTCTCCCACTCTCAGACACACGCTCATACATCTACACTGAGAAATAAACTCTGAATTCAAGAAACACACACACACACACACACACACACACAGCAGAGACGAGATCAAATCTGTGGCACACTGGGTTTGTGAGAGTTTGGAAGCCGTTAGAAGAAAGTGTAATTTGCGCAAAACAAAAGCGAGAGAAGGCAGCCGCTGCAGCCTTTAATTGAATTGTGAATCTGTGAACAGACGAGCCACAGGTGATGCTAACACACTATTACAAGATGAAAACAATCAGTGAGTGTTAACGATGTGTCACACTAACAACATCAGCTACAGAGCTTCATGTCATCAAAGTGTCAAAGACTTTAAAGGATTTTTCCTGAAACTGAAATTATTTATTCCAGAGAATAAGAAGGGATATTTACTTAAAGAGATCTTATTTTAAGTAGTAGTAGCTATATTAGACACCAAAATTATACAATGGTATCTGGCAAAAAGTGACAGTGACACTTTAACTTAGAATATTAAAAAAATACACTAAAGTAGACAATTGTGTCAAATGGAAACAATAAAATTCTCAAAAATATGAGTATAAACCCAGTATTGAAAAAATAGATAACCCAAAACTCGTTCTACTCACCAAAAATATTTTAGTTAAGTCAGAGTTAGACCAGACAGGTCTGAGTTGAGTCTCCAAGAAGGACCAGTGCCAAGTCAAGAGTTAATGTGCACAAGTCCAAGGCACGAGTCTTTGTTTCTGAGAATAAACGAGTCCAAGCCCAAGTCATGAGTCATTGTTCAGGATTCGAGTACTTCTATCTCTACTGTTCAGCAACAGACCCATGGAAATTGTGATGTTTATATAAAGGGGGAAATGGAAGACAGGATTTTTGGACACAGAGTTTTCTCACTTAATATTCTTCTGTATTTGTCAAGGAGCAAAATCAATATAGCACTTCTGGCCTGGACACTTGGTCACAGCAATTAATGAGATAATTACACTGGACTATTACAAAAGTGGATTTCATGATAGGTTTGACACAATTAACCCTATTGAACCCAGTGACTGTGGTGTACATCCATATTCACACATGTAATCGGTGCTAACAGGCAAGTACAATGTGAACAAGTGAGCGGTGTCCGACGGGTCATGGACAATTATTATTATTAATTATTATTACAATTATTATTATTATGTAGAAATGCCACTGTATTCAGGCTGTTTAACAAAAAGGACAAGTGTTTATGTGTGTAGGTGGGCTTTTTTAAGCTGCTATTTCAATACATACAGTTATTTCTAAAGTGTTTACACTGAATACCTGTGTTTGCTGTGAGCATCGGGCAAAAGAACAAAGGATTTGACTCATTTATAATAAAATTACTGAAATGTGGGTGCGACAAGCGCTTGTGCGGCCCCCTGCTGTGGGGTAAACAGATTGTTGAAGCTGGCAGGCCGCTGGGCGCTGGAGGAGACTGGCGCTGACGTCAGAAACGTGGCATGGAGCTTCACATCAAACAGTTTGTGCAGAGGCAGTCTTTGATATGAAAAGATTCTGTGCAAATGTGTTTTTCTGTTTTAATTGTTTATATCCGTATGTTGAGCTTTGTAATGCTTTATTTAGTGTTGGTTTAGCTGCAGCTGCTGTTGCCAACTGAGAATTTGAGTATGGTCATTAAAATAGAAAATAAAAAACTTGCAAAAACTAATTTAAGAAAAGAAAAAGGAAAAATTGGCTGATGTGACTAGTTCTGCAGCCTGGTGTTAAATTTAGAAAACACTGTGGCAAGAGACGGAGTATGCTCCCTCAGTGTTGACCCTTCAGGCCATTGGCCACATGGCTCCAAGATAACAATGTTTCTGGAAGTTCACGCTGGCATTTTGCAGACTCACCATCTATAATTGATGAAGTCGGAAACAGATTTGGGTAACTTTCTTTTCAGCCTGATTTTTTGTTGCAGTCTTGTTGTAGTTATAATAATTAACTGCCCAATGTTTTCATTTTATGTTTACATTCACGTTATAATGCATTGTTTAGCTCACGTTTAGCTCATGACTCCAGTTCTCCCTGTTCCCAAAAAAATATTTGACCCTTCATGCTTTCTTGAAAATTAATGATTTAGTAGCTATTTTTAACAGAATTTGTTCACTTCTAGAATGGGCACTGGGTGGACATTAATCAACATTTAAAGCATATTAATATTTTTGTGGAGAAATTACTTTATTGTACAAGAAGTCTAGGACCAAGTATATTTTGTAGGATCAACTACTGCTCTGAAAACCAAACGGGGACACCAGTTCAGAGAATAAGGTCCCACACACACCTCCCTGCGGTTTTTCCCTATGGTTTTATTGTACTTGAACATAAAATGGATTGTCGATTACTTTGACCAATCATGGTCTACTATTGATCCGACACAGGGAAGTGCCTCAAATGTTGTGTTTCTATTTGAGATATAAAACGTATCTGAAGGTGACCTTTTAAAAACTAGGTTGCATTGTCAAGTATTAACCTCCTTTTTTTCCAAAGCGTACCACAAAGCAGGACCTGCTTGGGAGCCGAGGTCAAGGCGTCCCCCAAGTGGTACGGTACGCTTTCTGGGGACACTTCTGACCTCTTTCTGTAATGTAAATGCACCAGAACTGCCCCAACCCACACAGAACAAGTCTAGTTTAATCGACACTATCCAATATAACACTGTCCTGATTTATGGTATAAATTCAGTACATTTTTCAAAGTTCCCAGCCTGCCAGGGTCTGAAGTCAGGCCCACAGTTGATATATGTTGATATGTGCAATGCAGACTTGTGTAAATATGTATTTGTTTGGTGAAGTGTGGCAGCCCTGCTCTTGTCTTTATTTTCCCTCTGAATGCCAGGACACTTTTGGCTAATGCAGAGGAAGTGCAGAGAATGACAGCGGCACAATAAATATGTCGCTACATACGGCATAATGTCTCTGGAGGATTGACTGAAGCGCACAGAAATTGTTGAGATTTTTTCACGCCGTAGCCCCTTGCGTCATTTAAACGCACGATAGGAAACAGTTGGTCAGCACCTGGCAGCCTACCAATTCATTAAAGAGACGGATTGATTAGATCCAGCCCCCTCCCTGCTGTCAGATCTGCTGGACTGGAGAGCCTTAAAGCTGGAAATGAGATTTTCATTCATACTCCGAATCCAGTAGGAAAACCCAACTCCATAACCTTCACACAATCTGGTTTTGTCTGTGACGGCTCCGGTTTGTGTCAGGCGCAGAGCAAAGACATGTGTGAGTGCAGTCAGCTGTGATTATGCTGATGAGGAGCTCCCACATGCTCGCACTTTATGTATCTCTCTGAAAGTCACACAACACAAAGCCTGCCCTGCATGCAGAGTGGGACCCCAGACTAGTCTTTGGAAGGAAAGATGGAATTTATTTTAAAAAGTAGTAGTTGCAGTAGAAGCTGTCGTACAAGACTCATTAGCAGTAGTACTTTAGTTACATTACTTTAACCTGTGTGCATATTTCAGTGTTCTTTCCACAAATAAAGCTCAGATAAGATCAGTTTACATCGTCAACAGGGGTACAAAGGTAAATACCTCCCACTGTTGTGATTGCAACAGATGTACCATTACACTGTTCTGCTGATTAGGCGACAGAGCATCCTTACTAACAGCAAAAAGCTTTCTCAAAGGAAGTGTGTCTTGTTCTTTTGAGTCAATATCCAAGAAGAAAGAATATATGAACTTTTGCAACTTTAATGTTTATGTAGCATCTGCCACTCTTCACACAACACACAGGAGATACTTGAACAAAACTCTGCATTTCCAACCTGTACCATACACAGTGGAGACCTGCTGCATGCAACCAAACCCATCGACTGTCCCTGTGTGCTGTGGAGCCCTCTGACTGTTTAATTTCACCCTCTCCCTGCTGTGTGGATAATTACATCGCTCACTGACTCCTTCCAGATTTCTCCTCTTCCTTACTTTTACTTTCTATCCATCACTGCTGCACACAGACACCTCATCTTACTAAAGCCATATACTGCACTGAAAGCACAGATCCTGCCACAGATACTTACACTGAGCTCACAGGGAAGCAAGGGCTGGCTCCAATAACTTCTGTTTAAACGGATGAATGTTTTGCCATAAAGTCCAGTCATCTGTGATCACGCTCTTCTGGTTTACTCTATGGCCACTGACAAACAAGAACTTCAGCCTGGCCCACACCAGAGCAGGAATCCTGTCCACAGCTAACAGTTGTTCATCTTTACTGAAGTCATTCTGATTTTACCAAGTGCACAATGCTTTGTTTTAGAGCAATATAATCTACCCCCATCTCCGTGTTTAGTTGTTTATAATTTTCACTAATGTATCAGTTGTCTTATGGCTATCCTGGCTTAACTACTATAAATCAGGTGGTCTATTCTCTTTGGTCTTCCGAACATTGCTCTGCTTGATTTTTAATTAAAACCCATCACATGTCACGTTACATGATTATTAAATGGAAAATGAATTCTTTTGTGCAACTAGATTTTAACTTGTACATTTCCAAAGTCCCTAAATGATGAGAAATATTTGATTAAAGAATGACCCTCTCCAATCTCCTCTCCTACTGCATTTAGAAAACATTCCAGTGCTCCACTATCTACCTGCCTTATTACCGACAGAAAGTGACTGTGAATGCATATGTAGCAAGAGACAGCTTTGTTTTCTATCATACATCCCACACACTTCTGTCTCCATAGATTCAGCCATTGTCTTCAGAGCCATTGTGAGTTTATACAGGCAATTTCACAAGCTCATGGTCCATTTTTACACAGTTGTCTAGTCGCGCTCATTTACATCCATCTGGATTTTAGGAACAAGTTATTTTTCTGGCAATTCACTTTCTGTCAGAAACAACATTTACTGCATGTCATTTCTTCAGCGTCACTGCTCTCAGTTAGTTTAGAGTAATATTTTTGTCTTTACTGTCAATCAACATCTCATTGTGCTGTTCACAAATATCTTTGAGTATTATATGAAGAAAGAAAAAAATGGTAAGTCTTCTCAAAACACTTAATTTGACAAATCCTAAATTCAACAACTTCAGGGTGAATAGTAATGAGCTGCAGATAAGGTTGTATGTTGATATTTTATAGTTTTATTTGGGATTATACTATACTCAAACATCAAAAGATATCTATAAATTATCAAATAGAAAATAAACCGAATGGCTCTGTGGTATTATGAATGTGGAGTTCTGGGTGGTGTTTTGTACCAAGAAAAGACTGAAGAAATTCATAACACACACCTACAACACACACCTGCAGACAAAGTCCTCCTTTATAAATGTCAGTCCATCTGGAAACAGCCACATGGATCATCCTCTGACCAAAAGACTTTTATTTTCCTAAATGCAGACCAATGGCGTTTACTTCCCTGAGTTGAAAAGTTTTCCCAGATTTCAGTCTGCAGAAGTCGTAGGACACAGCCAGTTGAACCTTCCCCAGATATGTTTCTTTAACAGTTTATTACACACAAGCCCTTGGGAGGGTTACAACAGAAAGCATTTGCAGTTTGAGTGAGCTATCTGCTATCAACAAAGTAATTTTATCCAAACAGAGCAACGGCATGAGGTTTACATCAGAAATGGCAATAGTCTCTTCAACATCATGGATTGGTGGAGATCACAAAGCTTTGGGAGGAACAAGATCAATATTTGAGTTTGTGAAGAGACAAATCTCTCAAAATCTCTTCTGTTTGCTCAAACAAAGTCAAACAATCTGGATTAACAATAATAATCTTTATTTTTATATAGCGCTTTACACACATGAAACTATTTCCAGTGTAACAGAACTTCACTGGGGGCAATGGAGGTTAAGTGTCTTGCCCAAGGACACAACGACTTTATGCGGGGGAGAGCGGGATGTTATGATGTTTTGGGATGTTTCGATCCGCCCACCCGCCGGTCGAAGGATGGCCGCTCTACCCACTGTGCTATACTGCCGCCCATACTGCTGATTAGTGGTGTCACAAAAGCCTCTGTAGGCAATTAGACAACTTACGGCACAACACTGAAGTGCGCAAAAAAGATAGGTTGCTATTTGTAGGAAAGCAGCATCAACTAGCACAACAGAAAACACAAAGCTCTGTTATTCGAGCGGAATATAACAAAGGGTTTGATTTGAAGGCTGTTATTAGCTCTATAGTCAAAATGCTTTTGTGTTAACTACATTTTTTAATTTGTTGTCAGTTTATCCATTGAGGTTTGGTTACAGTATTAATGTGATTGTGTCAGCATATGCATTCATGTGATGTATTAGCTCAAAGAGCCAAACCAGTCCTGCCTGGATCCCGTCACACGGAGCTATTAATCGAACATTTAAACAGCGGTAATGCACTCTACAGCTGACCACAGGTGTCACTACATACAGTTCTCTGTGCAGGAACATGACTGCGAGCCAGCGCTGGTGAAATATTGAGCTGAATTTGATTTGAGATTTGGTTTATGGCTGTTACAGTTGAAAAGTGCTTATGGAATATTTATGGTGCACGAGCAGAGCAGGAGTGGAAAAGATAAGCCTTTAGTAGTCGGGCTAAGGTGACCCTGAATTATACAGCAAAAAAGGACTTCCCATGATGCAATACTGTTCACATTTCATTGTGGTATACCTCGGCCCTGCTACAGGATGTCCTACTCCAACTGTGTCATTCATATTTGTACTTTTCTGCAGAAATCTTTGTTTTCTGAAGTAAGCTTATTGTTACGTACCACTTTTTTCATTTCCTGGTGTTCAAACACATCTACAAATATAGATTCATACCAACTGGATCCTGACTTAATCACCATTTCACGACATGTATGGGCGTATTTGGTAAAGTTATTGTTTGTCTTAGTTGTTGGTTATTTTCTTGTGTTTTCACCAAATGCCAAAATAAATTCCTATGATTATGACTTTTTCTGGTTATAAACCTGACCCAGATTCAACACTCAGGTGTGGGTTGAATTAGACTTGTTATGAATGTGGAGAAACATTTATATAAAACACTGCTTTGTATGTGTTTATGTAAAGAGAGATATTTCCATTTTCTACAACGTCTGCAGGAATTTACAAAGAGAAGGCTGCTGTGGAGAAGGTTGAAATTCTTTGTTTACATAAAGGCAGAATATTGTACTAAATACAAAAGAATACCATTCAGTAAAAGACATTATTACAGCAGCCTTTTCCAAATGTGATTAAGACAAAACCAGTTTATAGGAAAAAGCATGTTGTCCACCTTCAGCAGAACCCAAGACAAATCCTGCAACTAATCAATAGTTAATGACATCTTATTTAAAATAAATCTTAAAATGAATATACTGATCAAATAAAGTGACTGGCCAGGAGGTTTTGACTGATGAGCCCTTTTCCAGGTCAAATAATCCAGACAATACGTGTTTAAAACCTCAACAGCAGATTTTTAAAGATGATTCGTAGCTTGTCGCCTAGTTGTTTATCTTATATTTGATAATTATCATCTATATATTTAATGATAATTGAAATAATAAATGTTTTTCTTCTGTTTTGTGAGTTGTTGTGTAGTCATCAGGGTTTTGTTTTTCATTTGTTAAAAGGGGTAGACAAAAATAGGTCTTAAATTCAACCTATATCATTTTTGGGGGATGTAAGTTATGTTTGATATGTTTTAAATAAATATTGTAATTTTTCATTTTTTTTGATTTGCTGAAAAAGTTATATTTAATTTTTTAATATGTTTGTATTGGTTGTAATTATATTGCATTTATATCATGAGCAACTGTAAATCCTTTTTTTGTCTGTCCTATGGTAAATTCATTTCACCTGACATGTTTATGATTATAAACCCTGGAACTGCTTGAGTGCTTCTATTGTCAGTCAGGCATTTGTTTTTCTGAAACAGTGCTGCTAAACTCTGAAATGTCCATATCTAATACAAATGATATATTATCATTACAAAAACAAAAACAGGGTCTCATAATGAAACGTGTGAATGATTTCAGATTGAAGGGACACAGATGGTTTGAGTCAGATTTCTGTGGAGGTATGAAAAAGTGTGAGTCCTGGCTTGTGTTGAGAGTGAGAAATTGAGTTTTTAAGTATAATCAATGCCCGGAAACATAACAGAGTCCTCAACAAGAACAAAGTTATAATGATCTTTAAGGTGTCTCAGATGATCACAGAACAGAAAGTTAAGTCTTAACTGTACTCGTGGCTTTTACACTGCAAAAACCTTAATTACTCTCAATATAATAAAGCAGTAGCAGAAGTAAACAGTCAGAAAAAACACTCTTATGACAAATCAAAGGCCAGTGTAGTTTTGCATATGAAGCAGAAAAGTAAGCGCCAATGTAATGCTGATTCAGAAGGATGCATGTAAACAGTCTGAAGGGGGCCACACTGACTTGCGTCCAACACTTTGTAATCCTCGGTAAACACCTCTGTCTTGGCTGTGTAACAAAAGAGCTGCTTGTGTTTGAGGCTAAAGCGAAGCGTTGGCCCTTCAGCTGCTCTCGACAGGTCTAGGAAAATGTTTTCTATCAAATCAATGGCTTTTCAGTGTTTATCCTCAGAGTCAGGCACATGTGGATTATTTAAAGAACCTGATCCTGGCAGATTACGTTTCTCATGCACTGAATGTAACTACATAAAAATGTTAAAGAGACTAACTTATTCCACTCACATCCCAGATACAGCTGTGCTAATACATTTGCATGTGATAACTCTAAACCGAGTGGTTTTGTATGCAGCCTCAGTTTGTCGGACGAGTTTTCTCAAATAATTGGGAACAACAAGAGTTTAATTGACCCATTTAAAAACTAACTAAGAGAAAACTCCTCAAATTAAACCAGTATCAAACCAGAACATAGCCTGTTGTAAAGAGTAACAAAAAACTAGGGCTAAAATGAGATTAAGAGCAAGATTAAACAGAGACTAAACCAAAACTAGTACAAAAACTAAAAATAGGACTCAGCCAGCTCTATAAAAACTCAATACTAGGACAAAACCAGGTCTACAACAGGTCTAAACCAGGACTAAATCAAAGATAAACTAGGACTAGGAATACAAAAGACTAAACCAGACCAGGTCTAAACTAGTTCTAAACAAGGTTAAAACTGTAAATTTCTAAACCAGATCTAGACTTAAACAAAACCTGATACAGGACTTAAACCAGGATTAAACCCAAACGCAGTCCTTCCAGACGCTTCATTCTGAGTTTGTGAAACGTGAGTACGTACCGTTGAGCCATTTGGAGTTGTACTGCGCAGTGCGGAGCGGGGGCATGCCTCCCAGACTGCGGTAGATGACAGGGTCTCGTCCGGAGAAGTCGATGACTGTGGCCGCGTACAGCTCTCCGCTCTCGGTCACTACGGCGGTGGAGTTGTGTCGGGGGTCGTACGGGCACCGGGCCACGCCGTTCACTCGCTCCAGCACGCGGCTCATGTTCCCGACCTGAAACATACCAAAGAGTCAGAAGGGCCTCATCCTATTCTTTATCTCACCCAAGCACTTCTTATTGAGACTATTTTAGTGGCCTGTACAATAGCAGAAAAAAAACATAACTATTTCTGATGTTTATATGCTCTTTGACACTTAAAAGTTTAGAATAAATCAAAGAAATACTCTTCAGGGTCTAAATATTAAAGGCAGCATCAAGACTAAGCAGGTCTAAAGTTGGACTAAATGAAGGAATGAACCAGGTCTAAACAAGCACCTTTTGCTAAATTTTCGATGAATCACAGTTTGGTTTAATGCTCTGTCTGGACGATGATTTGAACAGGTTAAAATAAATGTCCGTCATATGAAAGACCATAGTATTATATTCTTTGTGATAAATTTTCACAGCCCGATTTAGTAGCTGGCATGTTTAATAGAGTATAGTTGAAGTTTTTTAAACCAGACATTTATTTATTCAGCGTGTGACTCACAGGGAAATTATTCTTTAACAGAATGATCCCATAGTTTCTTGTGTTTTTTATATATTTACACACCTTTGCCTCAATGTTAGGGTAATATTTTGTACACACACCATCGAGTGTGCAAAATATGAACCAAACATTGAGGCATTATGATGATTAAATGTGGCTCAACATATGAATAAAAAAACTGGTCTGGAGTCAACAAAAGAAAAAGTCTGCTGGTCTGCAGGAAGATGGAGTCATAACATCACAAAACTGCTCACTTTCTTTGAAATAGCTCTTTATTTGTACTTTTCTTCTACGAAGCTGCTCTTCTACAAATAATAGAGGCAATTAGGAGAGGCCATAGCAGAATTATAAATGTTTTAGTCTCAGATACAAGTGTGCAACTATAACTTCAATAATTAATATATAGGCCGTACCTCTCGTGTGATGCACAGAGGCAGGAAAGCATTGGTCCCACAGGTCATGACCTCTGTCTTGTTCACCAACAAGACTCGGATGTAATTCTGACACTCCATCTGCAAACAAATGGGGAAAAAAAGAGTTTTGGGAAGTTTTAGAGCAAGAAACAGCTAAATGTTTATCTGCTTTGGCTAAAGACTTTTGAATGTGTCATTGCGAAGAACAATGGGTGAAGTCTGCCACTATCAGCTTGGAACAACAGCAGCAGCAAAGCAATTCTTCAGCAGCTGAATGGAGGCCTATTTATGTATTGACAGAGAGTGTGTAATAAGTCAAATACACGTTTGTAGGAAAAGAGTGAAATCTGTTTGAACAAAAGCCCTGAGATGGATTTATTGCTAACGGAGCGCCTTATGTAAGTATCATTTCTTAATAGTGCTGCTTTGTGCTGTACAGATGGACTGAGGTAATTGCTGAGAGCTTTCAAAGAGAATTGATTGTATGTTTTGTTATATGCCATTGACTTTCTCTCAGTAGACACTGTAGGAGATAAAACCGTTCATTTTTTTGGAGCAATCAGTTTCTGCAAAGAGTTTAATCACAGCTACGGTTATCGGACATTTTGAGCGTCTAAACTTTGTCGCCCGAACTGTGCTGCCTGTATTTCTCGGCCCTCTTTCTCGCAGACACAAAAAAGTGACGATTAAAAGGTCTAGAATAGCTTTTTCGTTCAGGGCCCTCCCCTGAGGCCCTTCAGGACTGAGGCCCGGCCGTGAGCAGATGTGTGTGCAGGCATGGCAGGCTTCTTGTTTGGGGCGGGATGGTGGTTACCTCTGTTTTGCCTTTGCTCTGACAGGACCTCTTGGTTTCCTCGTCCGGTGCCCACTCTGTCACCTAGGAAACGGCAAAAAAGAAAGAGAGGAGGAAACAGTCAGTTTTTTTTTTTTTTTTAATTAATGACCAGCTTTAAAATGCACCTCAAGCAAAACGCTGTACAGTTGTTGCTTTAACATCTAGGCTTATTCAAAATTCTCTAAATACACATTTACAATATTGTTTAAGCTGCTGGTCCCGAGCTGATAAAACATTACAAAAGACAATTGAAACACTTTTTAAACAATGCTCTTATACTGAGCTTAAAACAAGTACACCTCATTTTCTCTCATGGGCTAGAACAATGGCTTTCAAACAAACAGACACGTCAACATTAAATAACATTTCTTTAGATCTGGGTTAGAAGGACTCTGGGCTTAGATTGTTAGACTCTTGATGAATGTTTTGTTAAACAGCAGTTATGTATTTAAGTTATTTTAGTGAAAAGCAATACTGATGATTCGATTTTTGTGCATTTTTAGTGGCTTTTGTTATTTATGAATTGAGGCTTGTATTTTAAGTCTTACTGATGAAAATAAGTGATGAACTGTTATTGTTATTGGTGAACTGAAGTGCTCATGATGAATTTAGAGGCTTTCTTATTTATGAAACGTGTGTATTTTAGACCTGCCCAAAGTTTACAGATTAAAAATGGCTAATAACTAACTCTGGTGCAGAGCATCTTTTCTCAACTGGAGAGTAATGTTTTTCTGTGCATTGTCCTTGATAAAGAAAAATAAATAACCAAAACACTGCAGAGCATGGTGTTGCTGTTTTCACACACATTTTAAAAACTATTCCATAAAGTAACGAAGATGTCAAAACCTTTCAACATAAACTCATTTCTTACCCTCAGCCAAGGCAGAAATATATAATGTTAATGTCTCTATTAAAAATAATGTGACACTAAAGCCATATCTGTGAGGAATATCCCACAACCAGAAGACAACACAAAGGCCCCTGACTGTTGCTAACACAGGAGCCGTACACAGAGAGACACATGAAAAGCCCTGGAGCTCACTGCAGTTTGTTTATTGAGTAAACATGGCGACTGTGGAGCCAGCCAAGAGCTCACTCAAGGCACCAGGCAAGGCCCTGTCCGGGGCCGCTCAAGGGCCGAGGACTTCTCTCCTACTCTTTCTCTCTTTTTTCTTTCCTCACAAAGTTTGCAGCGCTCTCCTTTGCCTCGCTGCCTTCACTACGATCAGACAGTTTTATTCTTTTTTTTTTAAAGGTTAATAACGAGGTCAATGGGAGGAGAATACTAAGTTACATTTAACTGTGGTACATTAACTTTTTCTAAAGCATAGTTTCCCTTCATAAAAAAAGCACAAAATGACATGCATATATTTAAAGAGTTATGTATAAATACAGACTTTCAATCAAAGCACTAGCTGAATTTTGAGCTGGTTCTACATTAACGGCTGGATTGTAACAGAGTGATAAGATGATAAAAATAAAACCTAACCTCATTGGCGAGAGAGACTTATGAGAGAACAGGGAACTGGGAGGAGTATTTGGTCTTCCTAAGAGGTTTGGAAGGACATAAGGACAAACTGTATTTATTTCTTTTTTTGAAACTAACTCGATGAATTTGATGAAAAAGTGAATTAATGTCAGTGTCGGACAAAAAGGTGGAATAGATAAACAAAATAGGAAACTAAACATAGAAAATGTGATTTAAATGCAGTGTTTTTTCCTCACTTACACTCAAGTAAAATTAAGTCTACAGTAACTACCTCTGGTGCATTATGTACTCTTGTGACATCACTCCCGTTTAGGACTATTTTTGGATATCCTTTCCTTTCATCTAAACCCATCCACAGCGTTTCCCACTTCTCCACTGCGCCTCTTTTTCACTCCAGCCCACACTGTTCCTGTTTCTTCCAGCAGCAGAGCCCTACAAACACTCAGCCGCCTGCTGAGGGCCACTACAGCCGCTCTGCGAGAGATGTCCGTCTCTTGGCAAGAAGTGAACATGAGCGAGTGGCCAGCGGACCCCTGTTGTGTGGCACTGACCCCTCTTCTCCCAGTGCCCTCCTCTTCTCTGATCTCAGCGCCTGGCTCGGAGAACTAGAAAGTCAGCCATTATTTGATATCAACAGATCCAAACTATCTCTTTGTCAGTTTGGGTCGGTCTTTCTGCCAAAGTCACGCACAAAAAGCTCAATAGCTGGGCTTTAATCTGGATCTTACATGGAGTTCTCCGTCGACAGAAAACTGGGTCAGTGTTCCACAGAGGAGTGTATAAACAAGCTGTAGTTACATTTGTAACTTTTGGTATAAATTGTATACATCAACAATGACAGAATATATTTAGTTTACAGTTACTTTAATTCAATCCAGCTCTGAAATGTGGGGCTTATCATTTTTGGGGATATTCTGGTTAAGTGTAAAATGGTAATTTTTTTAATAATAAGTACTTCAGGCCCTCAGTGTCTGTGTAACCAACTGCACACTAAAATTTAGCAGATAATTTCTTGAAAGAACGTTCGTTTTGATTTTCTTTATTCTAGTTACAACAGAGCGCAAAGTTAAGTTACAACAAAACACACAAACAATAAGTTCAACACAAAAAAACTAATAAAAACATAGAAAAAATAATCTGCAAAATAATGTAAATAAAAAAAAACATAAGAGAAATTTAAAATAAAGAAAGCTTATGCCTCTTGTGTTTCATTGTTTCCTGTTCAAAGCAGTTGTCATTTTGTGTTCATAGAATATATTTTGTGTACATACTGAAAGGTTCAATTTCCTTTTTGAGATTTAACTTTGAAGCCACTTCCTGTTTCCTTTAAGGATGTTGTTCTGTTCAATCATAAACAGGCTACAATGTCCATCGGTGTGTTTTGCTGTTGCGCCTCGGCCTTTGCAGAAGATCTAAAGTACGATATGAAGTGAACGTCAAACATTACTGCCAAAAGAAAAACAGGCTGTAAATGAACTTTGTGTTAGGCCTGAGGAAAGATGGACGTTGCTTTGAAGGAGTTTTCTGGGTTGAGTTTCTCACTTGACACTCGTCAGGATTTAAACGCTCCAAGTCAACCCAGTTCAAACATTTATTACCACTACTATAGTCATTTATATTTTTAAGTGCATACTGTTTTTACAATTCTTTACCACCTTTCTGAAGATATGTCTTTGTATAATGTTCTTATATCTAATTACTTTACACATTCAAATGCAGACAGTTTTATTTTAGGGGTAAATGTGTCCTGTGGATATATCATTCCAGTCCTCTTTTTTTTTTCATTTTCCTTTAATTAAAGCTGCAGCAGTGGAAGGTGTTTAAAAAAAGCAGAGCCCTGAGGCGCAGTAAGAAATCTACTGGGAAAATATAGCTTTGAGTTAATATGATTTTTTTAGCTTCTTGGTGCAGATATGACTATTTAATGGAAATAAAACATTTAATGAGAAGTTAAGAACACGGCCAAAGTGTTTCCAATGGCAGAATGTAAATTTGCTTTAAATAAATCCTGCTTGTTTCACAGATCAACTGTGCTCACCCGAGAGGAAGTACGTGATTTTACAGGATTAGCCGCTGCATAAATTTCAGTTAATGAGAGAAAGACTTGGATTGAATATTTCTGTCCAAAGGCTAATGGTCCAGTCCAACAGCTGCAACAGTGTCCTGGGACTGCTGCTGGTGCTTACGCCAGCTCTAAATCCATTTGTGGTTGTTGTATTGACCAGCCTGCCGTCACTATTTAAGAAGCAGAGTATCTTGAAAACCCTGCAGAAGAAACACAAGCCTCTTCAGGGGTCACTCACACAAAACCATGCTACATTGACTCAGCTCAGTGGAAATGTGTTTAGCTCAGTGGAAATGTAGTTTATTTGTGTTCAGTAGAAAAAAAACGAGAAGATTAAGACAAAGACAACAATCAGTTTGCAGTTATATGCTCTTCTTTGTCATCAACTGTTTCAGACACTTCCTAAATCCCTAAACAGACTTGCATTATCATAGAACTTACAGGGGGTTTGTTTTTTATGTCATGTTAAAAAGAGTTAGCACTGCTGAACACAAAAAACACACAAACTAAAACTGAATGCACTATTTTTGTTAACTGAGCGAAACAGAAAAATTGACTCATTGGTGTTTATTGAACCATGAACACTGTCCTGAACCTGTTCTCACATCTCTACTTAGTCCAGCAGGTCTTTTCACTTGAACTGTTTTGAATTCTTATGGGCTTTTTTTTATCGCATTAGTGAGAAAGGAGCTGTTTTATACCATACACGCTTGGCTAACATAAGCAACTTTTAAATGTCCTTAGTGTCTACAGATTTACACATGATTATAGCACATATTTCTCTTATTTCATATTTCTCCTTTACTCAGATAGATCAAAGCAGGGCTATTTGAGTGTGTCGTTCAAAAATGCTGGTTGTAAAAATTTTGCATACAAGTATTAGACAGCATTCAAGTGAAGAAAAATGCTGCATTTAAATGGGTCTCTTGTCACAATTTATTGAATGATTTTATCTTCTATTACATTTTGGCTGTTTTTGTCTAATTTACATCAAGTAGCTGTAAATCTACCAAAGCTAAATGCTACTGGAGTCCAACCGCACTTGCACTGCAGCAACAGTTTTTTTTCCCAACACGTAACAATGAGTGAAAGCCTCCAGTGTTGCATTAAAAATAAAACAATAGGAGTTTAGTCTCATGCAAAAAGCTAAAGAGACACACTGAGACAAATCCGTTAGTGTTATGAAGCTACGTTTAGCTGTAGGAGCCAGAGGAGAATGGGTAAGTGGTGTCTGGGCTTTATTGATAGTTACAGCTCATCTCCTGTTTCCCTCAGCAGCCCCCTTCAATTAACCTACTGCCTCTGCCTCGACAGACCAGCAGCAGGGGACTCGGTGTCAAGAAATGAGAGATTAAAACATAACTGGAGCCAAGAGAAGACAGTGAATGTGTAGGAGATGAGGCAATGGTGTTTGGGCACAATGCCGACACTTAGTTAAGTTCACCAGTAAAGCAAGGTGAGATCAGGTGAAGAGATTATTGTGCGTTTGGCTAATGGAGCATTCAACAGGATGCCCAAAATCAAGAACATATTACAACAAGAAAAAAAAAAGACATGGTTGAAACATGGTTGAAATTGTGCATTGTAGGGTTGAATAATATTTGACAAAAATGTTGCAATGGCAAACAAAAAGTCGAAACAAAACTAACAAAACAACTGTTACCAATGTCACATCACCTTTAAGACTAGATTAGATTTCTTTTGCAATTGTGTATAAACAAGGGACACAATACAGAAAAGATAAAAATTTAAATTTCCTAAATATGATGCAAAGATGTGTCCTTCATCAGGTTTTATTTTTATGGTCTTCTCGACAGAGCCTCTGAACTGGTGCTGAGGAGGTCTTCGGTGCCAAGAATAAATAGAAGCAAGGATGATGTGGACAGTCTGTAAAATATTCTACTCAAAACCAAGACTGAACAAAGTTGTGTTGATTTTCATTCATCCATTTTTATTTTTTATAATATTAATTAAAACTCTTAGATGGCATTACAAAAATTACACAGGCTGTCATCTGATTAGCTTTTATTCCATTATCAGACTAGACTATGAAAGGAGTCAGTAGACGTTTCACTTCAAAATGGCCAGGCATAAAAAAGGCATAAAGAATAAGAGTTAAATTATGATTACCAGCTATAATCGAGCTAATTCCTGAGCTAATCCTCTCTCCTGTATTTAACCACACCCCTGTGCTTCCAGCTTCACAGACATTTGACAACAAGCCCAAATCCACTTCCCCTGAGCTCCGTCAAACAATGTGGCACATGTCATTCACAGCCTGCGCCCTCCCGTCTCACACAGGGGTCCATCACTCTGCCGCTGCTCCTCCTCAGCCCAGCTCTGACAGCTCCGAACAGCCTGCGGGGGGGTGAAGGGGGTGACATCACCAAACATACCCACAGGGGGGAGGACGGATGCCTGTGCGATGAGATCATGCTTTCAAGACATTACCATCTTTTTTAGCAGGGTCTCCATCGACTTAACCCACTGACCTTTACCAGAAAACACCAAAAAAACACGGCCCCTTGCACTCATTCAGCTCTTCACAGCAGTGGAACAAAGGCATTTTACACAGCACAGGCCTGAAATGACGTAGCTTCACTCTTGGTTTAACTCTGAATAGACAAACATGTCATCCGAGAGAACCAAGAAGTATATTTTTGTAATCTAAATTTATTGGACATGGAAAAGAGTAACACAAATATGCTTTATAAATTATACAATAGAAGTGTGAATTACTTCCAAGTTCAGAGGTTATAGCTTTAGCATTGAAGGTTTTTGAATGTATAATTCACACAAGCGTCAACCATCCTCATTCCTTGAATATTTACTACTTACATGTTAAAATCCGCTCTGACCAATGAGACAGGTACAAAGAGGCATTACAATGGGGATCAATGCCTCAATCTCAAGAATAGCTATGGACATTTTGGTTAATTGTAGAAGAAATTAATGCCATTTGGGAAAGTTTACAAATTAAAAAAATAAAAAAAGTGTGTAGCTGTTTACCAGACCTAACAATGCCATGTCTGTGTCAACTTCAGCCAGCCATTTTGTTACAATTGTCTGGCAAATACTACTAAGCATTTAAGTTTTATTGTCTTAGGCATGGTCACAGTGGACTCCAACAAACAATTTTCTCCAATGTGTTTCAGCCTTAAGCCTTAATCAGGGAAGAAAACAGTTTGCAATAAAATAAAAGCAATAAAGGCATTTTAACTTTAACAGAGAAAGCCTTGGGTCTTTAGTCTTTTATGCTCAAAAGTCCCTTATCTTTTTATTTTTATTTAGAATCACTGCTTGGACTTGGAAGAGGCTCCTCAACAACACTTTTTGTATTAGCTATAATACAATTTTGTAACATAATAATTTTTGGAGCATAAAATTAAAAAAGCCATTAGTGACATGTCTACTGTGTCTTTACTTCCAATCTACGTTTATGTCCCACTTGAATCCACAAATGATCATCAACCATCCTTAGGCCTTGAATACCAGCACTACTGCAAATTTTACCAATGATTTAGGAACAATATCCAGAGGTATTCCAATAGCATCAAACAGTTAATCCACTGAACATTATGAAAGAAAACTCATTTTTTTGGAGCAAACATTAAACAGGTTTAGTCACTAGTGAATAAGTGACGTGTGTGCATTGGCTTTGACTCAAATTCACATTTCTGTCCCACTTTAATCCACAAATTCAAAAATATAAAAGCACTTCACATCCAGTTGCTTTCCCAGTGTGTTACCTGAAGCCCCAGACAGCAGACAATTAAACTCTCTGTGTGAGCCTCCACAGCCATTTTTTACGACTGAACATGGCTCAAGGCTACACCGAGTCTGTTTTTATTTGTTTTTGAGAGTAGATTCATGTAGGAGTTCATTTCCATCATTAGCGAGGATTACAACAGCGTACACCCCCACCAGGGTCAGTTCCCTGTGTCAATCTGGGACTGACACCTTTTCTCTTAATTTCAGCACTCTTTAGACGCAGTAAGAAGCACTCGCCCCCAACATTTATCTTTAAGAGTCCCAGAGTGAGAAAAAAACATCTTTATTTAGTATGCTAATAAGAAAAAAAGTTTAGGACTTTTTCTTAAAATTCTTCGCCTTAACCAAAGTAATTCCCAAAATTTTTATTGCTAATTTTCTTATTAAATAACCATCAGCTACAAATGAACTTCACAATTTACAGCAACCTCAGAGGGGCCAAATCCTCAATCAAAGAAGACTGAGGATGATTTGGACTGCCTGGAACTGCTTTATAGGGTCAAAATGTTAACTACAACAGCCTCAAAGGCCCAAAATTAAAAACACAGCATCTCCAGAGGGTAAAACTCAAACTACAGCAGCCTCAAAGGGTCAAAAATCGAACTACTGGAGCCTCAAAAGGTCAAAACTTAAACTGCATCAGCCTCAAAAAGTCAAAACTCAAACTACAGCAATCTCAAAAAGTCAAAACTCAAACTATAGCAGCCTCAAAGGGTCAAAACGCAAACTACAGCAGTCTTAAAGGGTAAAAGAAATCAAACTACAGCAGGCTTAAAGGTTCAAAAATCAAACTACAGCAGCCTCAGTTTAGAACGTTCTCCTTAAAACACATTTGACAAATCAACATGGGTCTGAAATTTGTTTAAAACTCATAAATATTAGGTACTTTTGTGTGTATCCGTACTCAGTTTTGGCAAGTGCTCAATCTTAAGTGCATAATGGTACTTATTTTGGAGGAATTGTGGCATTATTACTAAAGATAGTTACTACATAAATACTAAAGTTTGTAGAAGATTATTAAGCTCATATCTTTGACCTGGAAAGTCCTGGGTTTTATGTTCCTTCCCTCAACCCCTGTGGTCTGATTTACTGACAGTAAAAACTTCTGAACTAAAAGTGTGGTGTTGCCTACACTGTTAAGCAGACAGCCTGAAAACCTCATCGTTCCAGAGTTTATGAAGCTAGAAGTGCCATATTTGGGAAAAGGTAACTGTTTAGAAAGCAATGAAAATTATGGTCGCAAAGTTTGCTATTGGCAGCTATTGATGCTACTTGTCAGGTATTTGACAAAGTAAAACAAAAGCCTTTGTGGACATGGTGTCTTTGGTTTAGTAACCATATTCACAGATATAATCACTTTTAGGCTCTGAAATCTACAGATAAGCTAAAGTCAGCAATTTGTCCACTGTTTTGAGTATAGTAACGTATATTTTTCCTGGTTAGTCAAAGCAATGATAAACCATCAGACTTTCTTTGAGTATCAACCCCTATTTACACAATCATTAAGATGAACAATTATCTATTATCACTTTAGAGAAGTTAATGTGGTCTATGTTCATAATCTGTCAACATAGGCTTGTTCTTATACATTCAATTTCATTTATGTAAGAATAGGTTAGTGCCTTGGGAAACACTGCAGGTTTTGGAGGCAGGCACTCACATCTGACACTACGTATCCAGAAAACCTTGAGACAATAGTGGTCTATGTTTTACAGGAATGTTTCACTCCTGTTGACATAATGTGCTATTTCTGGAGCCCAGTCACACCCAGCTCATGTTCACACAATCCTAACCTGACAATATGGCCAGCTCTGGCACAAGCTGGTGCCCAGGTGGTGAAGAGGAGACACTCTCCACCCACCAAACACATGCCACTGAACACCACTGCTGCAAACACTCACACAGGCCCAAAGCGCTCACTAGTGATGGTTTCCTCTAACCAACATGTCCCAGTGAGTACTGCGGGGAATACAGAGGAAAATCACATTCTCCATTTAGTTCAGTTTTGTCTTTTAACACAATCAGAAGACTTGACCAAAAGTCTTTATATGACACTATTACACTTTTAGTTTCCAAACATTGTGTTATGACCCAAAGGTGGGTTGCAGGGGATTTTATTTGAGTCCCCCCCCCCAAAAAAAAAGTCAATGGGCCATTAATTTAAATAAAGAACGTATTTGAACAGGTTTAGTTTTAGAAATAAGATTATGCAAATACCAACTGAAAGCAGACTCAAATAATTTGGTCTTTTGAAATAATGGTCCCTAAAAAGGGGATACACTGTTATACACTATGTAGTTTCACTGTAGTAAAGTTTAGACTGTAAACCAGGCGACACACATTTACCAGTATTTCGGACATGCTTTCTGCCTTTGGATATTCATCGCTGCTGCAGAACGTGATCTGAAATCATCCTGTTTCCTGCCTCTGCTCTGGTGGACACACAGAGGGCTGCAGGTGAGGCTTTTGGCTGACTCCAGAACAAAACAACTGGGAGCGCTGTGTTCGGAGCTCACCCAGAGCAGACGCCAACTTCCAGGGTCAGCGCTGTCAGTGAGCCATGGCGCTCGGACAGTGTGCCAACAAAACATTTTGGTTTGTTCATTTTTTTGTTAGGCAACTACAGTGGCATAAAATCAAAAATCAAAAGCCAAAACACACTTTACAAGAACAAACTGCCAAATGGCATTACAACAACATAAAGCTGCACCAGAAATATCAACAGCAAAATCTCTAACAGCTGTATTCTTCCTATAGTCCTGGTCTGGTCTTGGTCTAGTCCTGTCTGGCTAAATAATCCACCAAAGCCATGTCCTTTCCATTTATTAGTGGACATGACATGTATCTCGTTGTGAGTGTATGCTAATTAGCAACGCGACTTAAGTTTAGATTCTCACAAATGTAAATAAATGTGTGCACGATTTCCCTTTTTTCAAAGGGACGGTCTGGTCCCATTCTCACAGCAAATCCATTCCTCTGCAATTTTGCGAATGGACCAATCACAAGCGGGTTGTTTGCAGCAGGGGGTGGTTTGCTAGGCACGTCATACACAGGAAACTCAGCTCGCGAATCCAAAACATTCAACATGGCGGAAGCTGCTACCAAGAAGTCGTTTTATTTTTAAGTATAAAAAAGATGAAACCGCTCTGGTGTCTGCTCTACTGCTGGCCATGTAAACTAGCGGCACTAACGTGGCTTTTTTGTCGACAAACGGTTTCACCTTTTTTGCGCATCACGTCTGGTGTTTCTCTGATTGGTTAACATTATGCCCATAAACTACCTAGGCAACACTTCACTTTATCTTCTGCCAAAAAGAAAGCTTTAAATGAAAAAAAACATCAAACCTAATGCCAATTTATTAAGTGTGTTCTCACAACACAGAAAAGATAAAAATCCAAAATAAATAACTTGTTCTGTTTGCCTCTCAGAAGTTTGAAACCCTTATTGTTGCTTGAGAAATCACTTCCAATTAAGTGATCAATGCACTGCAGTTAGAGGCTTGTCCAATTTCACATTTACAAAAGACCACAGGGCATAAAAACATCATAGATAAGAGTTTTACAAAGATAACATTCATCCAAAAATAATGGATAAACGACAAGGGGGAAAGAAGGCATCAATCGTGATATTTAATTGACTTTAATAGAATTCAATTGTATATTTAAGTTGCCTTGATGTGACAATATAGCGGAAAGGCTATATCTTTTTTTTTTTTTTTTTTATGGAAGGACCTGGCACATCCACAGCCCAAGACTGTCTGAGGAAAACTGAAAAAATAAGAAATGCCTCTATATATGACAACAATTTATAAACTTTCAGAGGTTAAGGTCAAGATAATACAAGGATTGTTTTCCACAACTGAGCAAAAACTGAGAAAAGACAGGCATAATACAAACTCAAAAGTGAAAGAAAACATATCTTATTGGGTATTAATCTAACAAAAATCTTTAATAATTAAACTTTGTACACACCTTGCCCTGAAGGTGGGTTGAAGGTTAAAGGGTGTCGCACTGTGCAGTCTGTAGAGCTCTTTGGAGAAACTGTGCTGAGATACTGGACTATATAAATAAAAGTGAATAGAATTGAGTCAGTTATGGGTGGCACAGTGTTACATGACCGTAGGTGAGCACTCTCGGTTCACTTTAACAAATATAGGGCTATCCGTACCAGAAATATAGTTAAATCATTTAAAACCAATCCTGCTGGGACTATGGTAGATAGCAGTTAGCTGGGTGGCAACATATGGAAAAACATACGCTAATGACTTACTCCATCCCTTTGCAACTCCACTCACTCAAACCCAGCTGGATTCTTGTCTTTTAGTCTATTGCTTGTTTGAAGGCCACTTAGCTTAAGACACTCGCTGAATGAGCAGAATTATGAGATGATAGAATGCCTTTTCTCTCAGAATTACATTGTTAATCATCTGATGAGCCCATCTTTGTCTGTAAAAGAGAGCTTTTTGTGCCTGTTTTATGTCAGTAAGCTTATTGTTTAGGCTAAATTTAAGTTTTAACATTGAGTCCTATGCACACCTGTATATGCCCACAAAGCAGACTGACTTAAAAACAATGACACAGTTTTATCTGAGCCCATTGTGTCTGAAGCTAAGACACACCCACTTCCTCCTCTTTGTGTCTCATTCTCACAGCCCGAACACAGACGTTCATTCCCATTCTGCCACCATTCGTGCTCTCGTCCAGCTTTGGCTCCAGTGCTCACAGCTGTCTGACAAAATGAGTCACAGCAGCGCAAGGTCAGCCAGTGTCTCTGTCTTGTTTTTGTAGTTCCTCTCATACAAGACCACCTTAAAAGCGCTGACTTAATGCTCACATTGATATGAAATATAACATAAAATAAGGTTCAGGGGGCAGCAGACAGAGGCAGAAGAAGAATAGAAAAGTACAGATAGTCATTGAGCCATGAACAAAGTGGTGCAAATAACACACCTTCTGACTGAGAGAGCGAGGAGCGGTGTTCAGGCCAGACTTTGATCCACGTCACCAGCAGCACTTTAAAATACAAACTCTTTCACAAAAACACCTCCTGCAGTTTAAAGAGCAACATTTACAAGTGTGATTTTATTCTGAACTGCAGACATTGAAGGCAGACAGACTCCAGACAACTTGGAACAATAGACTGGCCTACATCCGTATACAGTAAGTTCACTCAAGGAGCTTCTCCAAACTACTCAAAGGGGCTAATACCATTGTCTACCATTGACAGTTTGCACAAAGATCAGTCTGTGATGGGACACACAAAGAGACTGGCAGTAGCTCAGTGGCTAGAGCGGTCGTCCTTCTACTGGAAGGTAGGCGGTTCGATTCCCACTCTCCCCACAGTTCATACTGTCGTTGTGTCCTTGGGCAAGACACTTAACCCACCTTGCCTCCAGTGGCTGTAACACTGGTAATTACTGTAGAACAATGAAAGTCGCTTTGGATAAAAGCGTCTGCTAAATGAATAAATGTAAATGTAGATCTCTGGTGGATCTGGAGATGTTGACACTTTCTTTAGTGGGAAACCGTATTTGTTAAAAAAATACATATTTACAAAGTGCTTATAGGAAAAGGATATTTGTATAATATAAAGTAGTACACAGTGTAGACAGACAGGAACCATTGTGAGAGAGAATGAAATTGATGTAACGTTTTTTTCTTTGTATTTTATTGTGTAATGTAAAGCGCGGTGAGATATGAGTTTTTATTCTTAAAAGCCACACACGTCATGTCAGTGTGTTATATTAGGTCTTTATGTGAGATAATAGTTAAATGTACATCATCTGTTTTTTCTTTATTGTGTGTACTGCACATGAAAGGTATAAAAAGGTACCATCCAAACAGTAAATATGTATAAAAATGATTATAAATTGTTAAAAACATTAAAATGTATGCAAACCTTTATTAAAAAAACTAAACTGATAGTATTAGCCAGACATTTTATTTGAAATAAGCTTTCTGGATTCTCTTAAAGCGCTGAGCATCTAATAAAAGGTGTTTTTGTGGGCGTTCAACAACAGGAGCCACTCACACCTGGGAAGCTGTTTTTCTGCTCTTTTTTTTCTTCTGAATACATTGTACGGCTCAGTGTGCGCTAACAGGCTGCATGTGGTGCCCCCCTCCTCCGCTGCCGCCTCCCACTCTCTGTTCGTCCACATTAGGCAGACAGGCTGCAGGTGAAAGCAGACAGTCTCTCCACAACCAACCAACCGTTCCTCACTGTACTTCAGCGCCCACACAAAGAGATCTGCTCTGTCTTGTGTTATCTAAGAACATGTGAATATGTAAAGTTGTTTAAATGTACATGTCATTACAGATTAGAGATTAATGTTGAACTGCCTCTACTGCTGTCTGCTCAGAGATTATCTCCCATAATAATGACAAAGACTGCATCACTAATTAAATCTCAGAAAGGAATGAATAATAGGAATAAAAGTAAGGCTCCTCAAATGAAGGGATAAAAAGTGAAAGGATATTAATAAAAGAGAAAAGGTATTATGCGAGATTAATATGACATTGATGGTTATTAAAATAAAGCTTCCTTTGTGTTTGAATGCATTTTGGGCTGGAGCCGCTGGACATTGGACTTTTGAATGAACAGAAGCTAGAAGAAACATAAAGACCATGAGACCTTAATGTCTGGGCCAGCTAATTTATTTGTTTTTCCTTTCTTATTTGCAACTATTTCTTTATTGTGATGTCATATGCCGCTTCAGACTCTGATATGGATTCACAAAAATGGTTGGTTTACTGTGATTGGTGGACAGACATGGTGTCCCTTGGAAAAATGACAAGAACAATAGGTGGGGTCTGGTTTAAAGCGAGTAAAGCACCAATATTCAACGTAAAACTGCCAATCTACTGGTGTTTTTCAACCATTCCTCGAGTGGACAAAGACTAACCTGAAGTAGAGCCAAAATTCAGTTTGATACAGTCGTCCTGTAATTGAAGCTACCTTTCCAAAAGGAAAACATATTGCCTCCATTTAACTTCTACTTTTTTAGCAGTGACAGTGTAGACACACCTGGACTGAGGCTGCACCTGACCAGGGATTGGCATTTCCATGAGAATTGAATTGTTCACGTGCATAAAATTCAACAGTGAGTAACCTAACTACATGTTGAAACCGAGAACAATGCAGTTACTGAGCAACTACTAAAAACAAAAATGCTCAACAACATTAGAAAAAAATATTTAATTTAGATAAGGGATAAGATGTTAGAATTTACTCATGGGAATGCACAGATCAAAAACAACGACAAGCATTAAAATCAGGCCACATGTACTTTTGGATACTTAGATTGAACTTAGAATGATCCTGATCTGTTGTCTAATAGAAAGCTTCTGATTTACATTAAGTACCATCATACTCTTTTTGTTTGTCCTACTAGTATTTCTGTCCATTCTCTAAGGTAATAAATATTTGATGAGATGTATAAGTAACAAATAACAGAGATACATTTTATAAAACAGTTCTATCTCTGAGGACACGTCCAACAACAACAGCTACATAAACAAATGTATTTATTTACCTCTGGAGCAGTGGGACATTCCTGTGGTCTCATGGTTCATGGGGAAGATTACTCAGGACACTTCCTGTTTTAAAAAAGTAAACTCAAACTGCTGGCCTTGTGGCTTTTTGGTCTGTTGACCTTGACCTACAGCAGGAGAACGACCCACACTGGAACCAAACTACAGCAAACGGTAGAAAACAGCTGCTGTCTGATGATGGTAGCACACAGAGCTAATGGGAGAGTGTACATCCTGCAAATATATTTATTAAAAAAAGCCTTTTTGACTAGATTTCAAAGTGTGTTATTATGTTTTGCAGCAATGTTTAATTTAAAGGATAGGCCTGTATTGATCCCACAGAGGGGAAATTCACTTGTACAGCAGCTCTTAGACAGGTAAAGTGCAAAAAGTCAGAGAAAGGTGTGTCTCCAATGGAATACAAAAATGTATATATGCACAATCTCAGCAGCCTTTTAAATAATAATAAAATAAGGTTACAATAAACAAATAAAAGCCATCACATATTTGGGTTAAACAAGTGTCAGATCTACATTAACAAATGTATAAAACAATCCAGTTTAAGTTTAATTCGATTCAATGTATGTTTGCTTTGCACTGGTTTTCCCTAAATCATCCTTGGTGGTTCACTTAAAGCCTCACCGAGCCTCTGTGGTGGCCTTGTGTCTGGAAAAGAGCTCTGCAGCTGTGAGGAGACCGTCTGTCGTGAGGCTCAGCAGGACGACTCCTGGGGGGCCACTCAACAACAACAACAGAGAGCCCACACACATCCTCCCCTACAAGCCCTCACACAAACCGAGAGACACGGACTGATCCCAGGCCCTGGACCACCGTCCCAAAGCTCACAGTCAGGAAACCAATGAGGAAGAATGGAAAAGTAGTGACCTCTCTCAAGACAAATCGTCACTGAGGAATAACAAGTCCTCTTCAAAACATAGTTGTACAAAAAAGCAGTCCAAAGACAGATGTCACGGTGAATTGGTGAATCTTTATTGTCCATACTCAATAAATGTTCAAAGAGTTCAAATGGAAATGAATTGTGCTTTATAAATGTTTTATATTGTCTTGCCTTGGTTTTCTGTCAGTGAATATATCTGGTGATGAGCGTTGAGAATATAAAGCCTCAAACTCTCAGCAGCTTTTTGTACTTTACTTTCTACTGAGTTATGTTGCTTACATGTCCAAAAACAAATTGCATCAATAAAGCGTCGCTCAGTTAAACCACCAGATAATCTGACAAGTATGAACATCCTCCAGATTTTATTCTCGTGTGTAAACAGTTTAGGAGAAAGTCCATTGGCAATTCCCCTGAACTCCTCTGATAGACATTTGTGAAAAGAACTTAAGTGTTAGCCATGTCATTAACACGCCTCAGGTCCAAAGCTGCTGGAACAGGCCCCTGCCCCCCGTGACCCCTACTGGGAAGTGGGAGAAGATGAATAAACTAATGGTAATCACAAATCTATTAAAACTCTATATTCCTAGTATGAAGAGACTGAAAAAGACTTTATGATATTAATAAAACATTGATTTTATAATGTCTTTTGCAGATTATTTTTATGATAAATTTGTCAAATGTGTCTCAAGTTTACTCTGCATACAGGGGGCTGCTGCTTGGGGCCTCCACACTCTCTAGAAACGTCTCTGAAAATGACCTAAAGAAAGGTTACAACACCTCTTTCATTCAAATACCCAGTGTACCATTTAGAAACAGCTCAAGATTTTAGATTTATTTTTCTTTTATGTGACAGATAATAGCTGTTCAACTATAGCGGTTCAGCACAAAAAAAAAAAACTATTCTTTCAATTCTCCATCTCCCAGCTCTCCCACTGTCATCACATGTATTAACAAAAAGGGCAAACCAATCAGAACGAGACGCTTACACAGAACAGTGCATCTTCCATATCAAAGCAGGAGGCGCAAATCTGGCCTGGTCTCAGCTCAGGTTAGTTTTACAGTGACCTGGGACACAGATAAGGCTGACTGAACACCTACCACACAATCTATGTCAATGGAATAAGTGCATATACTTTCGGTCTTTTTATTGTAACACCGGTTTTAAACACAATGGAAAACGAGCAGAGCAACATAATGGCCAGGTCTCGATGAAAAGACTGAATAGAGCTGATAGAAATGCAAGAGCGGTTCCACTCCAGGAGCAAATATAATGTCGCGCTCAGAGGCCTGGTGTTTTCTCACTCGATGGGATCAGGAAAACGGAGCAGGCGGATGCATGTGGGCAGATATGTGCAGATCCAGCTGTAATAGGGTGTTTACATTCCTCCTCTTTGTCACCGCGTTCTTATCTACACTGGCTTTATCTGATGGACTGACACACCTCACTCCTTCACCATTTTGTACACTTTGAATGTATCCTGCACATAGTTTAGGCTTTCAATGTCTACTTCAAAAAAATGTAGTAGCACCATGTCATATATGTTTGTCGATAGAGCTCCAAGACATGAAGATACACAAGCACTAATAAAACCATTTCTGACATGTTAGCGGGAAAAAGCCACATCTGTTAATGGATCTGGACCGCTGAAAATGTTCTTTACAAAAGCATTGAGTCTGTTTCCACACAGTTTACTGGAGATTTGTGCTAACATCCCACCAATAAACCTCTCTACACACGACCCATTCTAACAGAGGAAAAGACAAAGCGGAAAGTCAATCGATTTTATCCAGCCCCTGACGAGAGAGCCAACAGGCGAGTCATTCATTGTGTTGCATATTAATAGAGACTCCTTTCTAGAGTCTATGTATAAAACCATTGTCTTTATAAAGGTTTGAAAATGATGTTATTTAATGAACATATTTCTGGTGATATGATAAAGGTCTTGGCTAATTGAGTTTATGTACGTGTGGCGTATGGCTCAGAAAAATGTGGAATTAAAGCACTGGCACTATGTTCTCTGGATGGCCAAGACCTATTTTAGGGCTTGATATTTTTAGACAGGCAGATAGTAATGCTGTGTATGATATTCATTAAGTTTATATTTTTATCTGAATCTCTTTTCTCCGTTTTTTTATTCATTTTTTATTTATTTCAGCATTTATTTTTCTCATTTTTAACTCACCTAACCCTCCAGATCAGATTTGATTCAACACAGCGAGAAAGAAAACCAGAATTATTGATCATATCCCACTGTGCATTTTAAATAGACATCTGTCTGAAACAGCTGCGAGGCACATAACTCCAGCTGAATTTATTACTGCACTATTTTTCAGACCTCTTCCAATTCTTATGCCACAGACTGTTGCTAATGCTAATATGTACTGTCTTATATAACAATCATGCACTACGTTTGATGATTTTTCTTCCAGTTAAAAGAGAAATTCTTCTTTAGCCCTTTTGTTTTTCTGATTAAATCCCTCAGTGAGGGTGCTTAAGTGCAAAGTCAGGTCAGTGTGGATGGACTGGCCAAGATACAATCTGTACCGTCTGTTCAAAAAGAGTAAAATTAGAGCTTTCACTCTCGCTGAAAATGTGTGAAATGACTAAGAGCACACCAGGTACTTGTAAAGATATACTGTAAGAATAGAGCCACAGTTTGAATTCTTTTGTCGACAGCTAACCTGACAAGAGAGTGATGCAATCCAACCTGAGACAGACAAAGGCATTCAGTAGCATTGTGTAGCTCTGTGGTCTTGTACAAATATGCCAGCAGGAAAGAAATCAATATTCCATCTCCTGTTAGACTCTGCAGCACCAGGAAGAAAGAACAAGTCAAACTATACCTGTGTTATTTTCTATTACTTTGGAACTGCAAAAGAAAGAGAAGAAAAGTAGAAAGTGAGCGTTCATTCTTCAAAGTAAAGCATCAGAGGCCTGCAAGGTTTTCAGAGAAGGCCAAAGTAAAGCCTTATAAAACAGTACAGTTCCAACATATTTCTCATATTTGTTTTATAAAGTGCTTTTAGGTTTTTAAGGGTTGTCGATATATTGATATCTGAGCTTAGTACTTGGAGAAATCACAGCCTTGTTGACTTGTCTGTTCTATACATCACTATTTGGAAGAAATACAGTATAAATGATGCTCTGTTAAAGTGTTGAGAGGCACCAAGTCTGGCGTTTTCAAAACGAGTCACTCAAAAAAAAAAAAAAAAACATTTACTTTTGTATATCAATAGTTGTTGAAAGAACTCAAATGTAAAGAGCCACCTCAAACTACCCCTCCTTTGTGAAATTCGTCAATATCCTAAACCCACTCTTTTCATTGGTTTAGTTTGATTTTTAAGGTGTTTACTGGGCTTTTGAGACCTGAAACTTCTAAATGGTGGGACAAAAGCTGTTGCAGATTTATTATTTATGTTGTTTGTCCATCAGAATTCAATGGGAAGACATTGCCAAAAGAAAAGGTGACGTTTTCAAAGTGAAAACTGAGTCAGATGCTTTTACTCAAACCTTTTCTTCAAGATGTCCTGGATGACTGAGAACCTTCACAGATACATATGCTAACAATAGAGAAGAAAAATCAATGTAATGACTGTTTCGCTGTGTAGTACATGACCTAGACACGTGGCCAAGACAAGCTTTGAAAGATTGTGGCAGGGATGTGCTGAACTGTTTAAGAACGCTGTCAGCTGATGGATTCTGGGAATTATAAATGTACAATTCAGGCTTTACACACAATGACAATGAGGCCACAGTTATACGTGAAAAACAAAATACTGACATACTTTTTTATGGTGTTATGTGAATAAAAGTCAGCCATCCCTCACTTTAGCACTATACCCACTGCTAAATAAATCCATCAATATTCAAGGACAACTGTAAAAAAGACATCACAAGTTGTTTTTCTTTTCTTGGCTCCACATCTGGAATATGTTTGTCCTGACCCAAAGAAACACAAACAATGAAAGAAGCTGCTGCAGCTCTTCTATTCCTCTGCCATCCATCACTCACTGCACAGGCCGTTCTCCAGTCCTGCAGTTTTTATCAGTCCCCCACCACTCTGTTTTATCCACACACACACACCTCCCACCTCTTCCTCCCGCCGCTGCTGTGATTGCGGCAGGAGGTGCTGCGGCTGACATCAGAGGCAGCTCGTCGGTGGGTGCTGTGAGGACAGAGCATGTGGGTGGAGAGCAATCAGACCCACCACCAGCAGCTCTAAAACCAGCACTATATCCATCCCACAAAAAGACACGGAAGCAGGAGCGAGACACCTAACTCCAAGAATATAGAGCGCGTAGCAGCAGCCGCAGCATCTGAGTGGGATGAGCAACCCCTCTGAGAGGAGCCGGGTGGGTGAGCCTCTGCACAAGAACAAAGCAACTACAAACAACTCTCTTAGAGTTTCTATTGTTAAGACACAAACCTAATGGAAAAGAGGAGTTATTCACACTTTTATATGTCTTTATACTATGTTACTGCTGATATTAAAGATCAGCAACAACAAATATCAATTGCACTATTGCATTTCAACAGTTGTAACGCGTCTAAAAAGGGTCCTTACCAAAATAAAACCCAACAGATCCAATTTTATTCAGTGGACCTCATTTCTGAAGATGCTTATACAAACTATTTTAATATTCACCTCCATCCTTTTTTTCCCCCTCACTGGAGAAAGTTGTCCTACAAGAACAAATCAACACACACCTCAGCCCTGAAAATAACTCTTACAATTCAGAGCATCTCAAAAAGTGCAGCTTTGTGGTCTGTTCTCAATCTTTTTTCATTTCAACACAAGGCTTCATGTTTTAGGTTGTTTTTGCGATACATTGATGGACAATAGAACTACTTTCAAGGTAAACTGTAGTTTCAAAATCTCAGTTTGAAAACCACTGTTTCAGTTCTTCACTCTTTAAAGGTTTATGCTATGAAACTATTAAATAAATGAACAGCACAACCAGAGCCCAGTTTCTTTCACTCCTCACTCACTCGACATTGGCTTCTCTCTTCATCCACAGATGCTTGTTTTGGATGAACAGAACAGAAACATCCCTCTTACCTATTTGGCCACTGAAAGCCTCTAGGGAATTTGCCAAAGTCCTTCAAAACTACAAACAACTCGACAAGGAGTTGTGTTTGTGAAAAAAAACAACAAAGAATTGGAAAGGCCTCCAGAGCTGCAGATTGTCCCGACTGGAAACTGCTCAGCATATAAACAGAAAACTCATCCACCAAACTCCCATACTCAATATTAGTCACTTTTTCACAGTACTAACCAAGTCAGCACAGTACGGTTTGGTAAAGGTTACCCCAGAATAGGCCTGTGTATATAAAGTGACAGAAACTTTTATAATGTAGGTGCATTGATCTTTTTAGTGAAACTGATGGAACAGCAGCAGAGCCAAACAAAGAGGTATGGAAGGTGTATTTGGGCAGCTTTTGACAATACAAACCCTTATAAATCTGAACAAAATACATCTTAAACGTCTCTACTTGTAAATAGGACAGAGAGAGATCTGTGCCCTCTGTTTGAAGGTTGGGTTTTAAAAATTCACCACCTCTTTTCCTTTCGTTCTCTCACTCCGTCCTTCTCCACGCTGATTTCCTTTGCATTTGTCCCTTAACGCTCTCCTGCTCACTAATGCTCGTGAGCAGGTGTTTCCCCAGGTGCCTGACCAGAACGGCCTGGACACAGGGTCTAAAAGCTCCTCATACCCCACCGCTCGCCCCCTGCATGGGCTCTATGCAGATTAGTTCCTTTAGTTAGGTTTTTTTTTGTCTCTCTTTTTTATTATAAGGACTTATTTTGTTTCAGTAACAGAAACAAAGTAGTAACGGTACGCCTCGTAAAAATGGCCTTGCTCAGCTAAATCAAAGCAATATGTGAGTGTTTGAAAACACAAATAGCCCAACATATCAGATACATTATTTTCTGCAGTGTACAACGCTCTTTTCTTTTTACACAGCGCTGTTTGGACATTTTTGACTGTAAAATGTCAAAAAAAACTGTAAATGCTGCTCTGTTAAATGTTCTCCACCTTTATATATGTAAGGTGCTGTCATACACTTTTGTGACTTGGTTCTTTTTAAATGAATATAAATATCAGAAACCTATATCTGTACTCAGTGATGAGGATTACTCAAATTTAGATACTTGTAATATTAGATTTGCATCAGGGCTTTACAAATTCTAGAAGAATATATCCTGTAGGCATGTGCTAGACATATGCTAAATCAAATCAGAAAAAGGGGCATTTATGACAGCTGACCATTTATTTATGGCTTTAGAATTTTAATTTTAATTTTATTTTATACAAACCAAGATTCAAGTTAGTCATGTGCAGTCAAAGAGGAAGTAAGTGACTGAGTAATTGTGAGTAACTGTCTGTGAATCAGGATTTGCCATCAACCAAAACAAAAAAATACAAAATGGAGAAGAAATGCGCATTCATATGTACAATAAAATCTTTTAAAAACCTGACCTTTTACTTTTGCCCCGTAATGTAAAGCCCTTGTGTTCCACGTTTTTCCACCAAGCACTCAGATTTCTTACATTGGGTCACCATTGCTGTCTTGCTCATTTCTAAACTGAACATAAATGGACATATGGAGGGGGTATTTTTGTGAGTCAGCATACTGCAAATACTGAACGCTCTTACAGACTGGACAGACTGTTTTTTTTTGCCTCAGGTGTGAGCTAAATGTGATTGGCCTGGGCTAATTCACTCCTGTCATGGACGTCCCATTGGGCAACACACATCTATACCTCCTTACAACCAGACACCAGACGCTACGACCGTGGTGTGTGGTTACGAGCGGTGCTAATGGTCCGACTCATGAATGAAACGGCTATGAAAGCAGCTTTGTGATTAGATCGTGAGCGACTGCCCTCACTTCGGTGTGCTTTTCAGTCAATCATCGAGTCGGTTCTGAATAGCGCCACAATGACTTTCAGCCACTTTCTGAGGATGACCTCTACCTTAAGGTGAAGCCAGTCCTGCTGCGTGTCCCTAAAGGCAGCGTCTGTTTCTGTAGCTAAAGAAATGAACAGTGCTCCAGTGAGAGCCGAGAAAGCAAGGTTGAAAGGGGACTAGAAGAAAACTGCCCATGGTGCACAAAAATAGTTCTTTTGAAATGTAATGTATACAATAGCTATAGAAAAATGAATAAATGTACATGCAGTCAGATAAAAAGTGAATGTATCAGTGTTGGTCTTAGTATGAGGTACATTAATAAAATATAACTTATTTTACCATGCTGATGGACAAAAGTCTTTCCATCTTAGCCACAAGTTACAGGCTAGTTCTGTTAGAAACGTCCGCCGACCCAGACTCCGGCAAATGAGCCCGTTTAACTCAGGACCCTACTTAAATGATTTAAAAAAAAGGTATTGTTTTGGGTTGGCATACTTTTCTAACCCTTTCCGCCGAACTATGGCACACTTTAAAAGATCCTTCAGCTTCTATTTACACTGAGCTGATGTGTATCCGTGGTTTGCATGGTAACATTTGACGGTAGGGACTGGACTCTTCAGAGAAATGGGCCTTTGATGTCTGCGAAGCAAGGCTTGGGCTGACAGGAAGATTTGGGTTTGTTCAAATATAAAAAGGGAGTATTGTTAGACCCCTCGCCACCGTCTGTTTGGACTAGTTTTTACTGGCACACAGTGAGTTAGGCACCCTCACTTCTGGGTTCTGTTCTCGTTGATTTAAGCCTTGGCATTAAGGATGACACCAAACTGGAAAATCCCAATAGCTCAGAAAAAGATGACAGTTTAGACAAATTTAGCAGTTGTAATTAGTTACGTCCGTCCTCTGTCATGCTTGTTAATGTCATCAGGATGTAAAGAGACAAAAACAACTCTTTAGAGCTGCAGACAACACAAGCCTGGGAGCAAACAAATAAAAGCCTCATAAGTCAACTTTCCTCTGGCAGAAGTAGACGAGTTGTACAAACAGATAAAGGGCGCATTGATGTGGTCTGTGACACACGAGTGGCAGCTGTGCACATCATGTCATTCAGTCGAGGCTGCGCTGAAAGAACACTTTGTCACAAAGTCCAATCTGCTGATGTGCTTTCAGCTCCTGTTGGACTGTAGAGTAAAATAATGTACGCTGATGCGTTACGTTTGATCTGGAGCTACTTCTGACATAATTTCTTGGATTAAACAAAGCTGATCAAGTCGTTACTACCGATTCTTTTACATCTGTAGCTGCACATTAGAGTCAAACTTTATTCACAACTTTGGTTTAGTTTTTAATCAGAACATGCCAAATTAAACAAATACCAGAAAACATACACATGCAGGATAGCATTATAAAAGATAGATTTCTAACATTTTTTTCCAAAGACAGATATTTAATTCGTGCGGTCTCATTTTCCCTGACATTCTCAGGAATAAATAAGGTGTATAATTACTTGGTAAATATGGCAAAGCGTCAATAGTCTTTGTGTTTATTTCTGTTCTCTTGTGTCATACTAGTGTCCTTGGCCTTAAGCCTTAAAACTCTTTGAAAAGTTAAAAGGAACTCCGCTGTAACCTGCAGACATCTCGCCGTGTGAATTAGATTTGCTCAGTGACAGTGGGAAACTCTTGACAAAGTTGGAAGAAAGACATCTCTGGGTCTTACGAAGCCTGTTTTCCTCGAGTCGGTGACAGTGATGTACCGGTTTAGATTACAGCATCCCACAGAGAGTCAGGGCCTTGTCATTTGTGAAGTCTGATGCAACTGTACAGCAACTCTGTGCCCGAGAGCTAAACAATCGTGAGAATATACACTGACTCCACTGCAGAGCGCAGACATTACCGCCGGCCTTTCACAGCTCGAACAGATTACAGCACCAGGCAGAGAGCTGGCACAGACGCATTTAAGTGAATGAGAGGATGCTTCTTAATTAGGCTGCTAAACAAAGACGGTTACTCTTAATTGTTACATTTTCCACCACTGGTATAATCATAAGTCTAATCGTTTATTGAATTAGAACAGGAAAATGTAAAGTTCAAGAAGGCATTGTTGTGAAATATAATTAGTATTAGACTGTCAGCTTGTGTCTTTTATTAAATGCAGCTGAGGAAATTGTTGTTGCTAACAGTGGATAACCCTGACTTTATTACCTTTTGGACGTGGATGAAGATACATGGGTTTGTTTCCATAATACGCAGCTGATAAAGAATGTACACATTGACCACAAGAGTTCTGTTCCTAATAAGGTCCAAAGCTGCTGGGATAGGCTCCAGTCACCCGCGACCCCAAACAGGACTAAGCTGTAGAAAATGAATGAATGAATGAAAAGAGTTGGCAAATGAAGCAGGGAAAGAGGCAGTACAGTATCCAGTACTCAAAACACAATAAGGCTTTTGCATTGCATTAGCTGCCAAGAACAGGTTTTGATTTATTATTTTGTTTCAACAGGAATAGGGCTAAACTGAAGAACCATTCTACTGTGGCCAATAAATCCAAATAAAATCAAAGATAAATAAATAGCTCGAACATCAAAAGCATGACATGGATGTATTTTAAAAATCACTATTAATTCCATCAATGGTCAATCAATGATATTGCAAATCCTATGCAGTCTTTTTTCCCTTTTGACTGAAAGGCTAAAAGAAAACGTTTGGAGTACAGGCCCATATAACTCCAGATTGGTTGGGTTTTGTAATATTTATTATTTATTTCATATGATGCACCTTTTCACTATCACAAATCCTTGCCTTAAATTGTTTGTCTTCAAAACCATTGGTCAGAATTCATTGATAATAACCTGACTTGCTGTATAACAGGGAAATAAATAAAAAGAAAATTGGCGCCAATGAACAAATCTTATTTAAAAGCATTGCAGATCCAAATCAATCCTTGTCCAATAATAGGCATTTATCTAGTGGACACAACCATAAATATTAGACAAACATATGGAGAAGAGGAGGGTTTGTGCCTCAAAGAAGAAAGACGTTCATGAGAAAAGTTACTAAATGACAAAGGCATCACACCGAGGCCCATTGTGATGACCTTAAGCCACAATCCACAGTCAGGTGGTTTCAGCACAACACATTTTTGAAAAACAGCCTAAACTCTTTCCTTAATTAAGTTTTTATCACGTTCCCTGTAAACCCTTTAAAACCTTGCTCCACAAATAGATCGAGGCATAAAATTCAATTAGGGGAATGAGTTAATTGAATAAAAGCATATGTTGTCAGAGGGAAGAACTGCTGCCTGCTGTTCTGTAGCTCATTAACAAAAGTCAGAAGTTCTTAGCACCGTCAGAGAGCCGTGCAGCGCTAACAAGAAGCTGTAGTTTGCAGCTGTTTGCAGAAAGGCTCCTGTGACTTGTGCTTGTTAGGACTTTAGACAGAAAAGCATGTAATCAGGTATAACAAGCAGAAATCCCAGCAAACAAGGAAAACCACACCGTTCACAAACACATATTTAAACAGCTACATTTCAATTGTGGTATCAACTAAAATAAACTTTACTTTACAGCTGACAATAACCTATCAAACAATCACTGTTATTGTACAGCATGTTTAAAATCACAATCAAAACCACAAACAGCATCTGCAATAATCACCGAGTGATAAAAGGTGCATTAAAACATTATAAAAAGCCTTTAAAGCAGACAACATATTCCTACCTGTATCAGCGACATGTTACCGAGGTCCAGTCTGAACAGGAAGTTTCTGCATCAGAGAGAAAGAAAAGGAAATGAATACTATTGAAACCTAACTAGTATCCAGCCTTGGATTTAAGATGCAAGTGATGTTTTCAAATAAGACTGAACACGAATACATTTATTTGTGTGGTAAACTATATTCAACTAACATGCATAGAATCCTTCTAACGGCAAAACCTTCTGAACTCCAGACGATATATTCATGTAATTATAACTATCACTGACATGATAATAGTTTCATTAATGATCTGTGTTCAGAAATCTGAGGTAAATGAATCAAAGTTTATGACTGTGGCTCTTCTTCTGAGTTTTCAATACTATGTCAGACTATTATGTTGGCAGGAATAAAACAGGTTGTACTTAAAGGAAAGTGCATGAGGACAATGCATGAAAAACTTGTACAATCTATTCCCGTCATAAATCTAAACTCTAACAGGAAATTAGTCACAGAAACGGCTGTCCTCACATCACTTTTGATGATAGGGACCAAACTAAACTGGAAGGGTACTCTTCCAAATGTTCACACTTCAAATACACACAATTTTGATCTTGTGTGATTGGAACATAGAGAAAGGAATTGAACTTGTGCAGAATTTAAACGTAAAATGAAGGTAAAATGTCCACATAGATCATTTGTTATTTAGATTTAACCTACAGGAACAACACTTATCATTGTGTAAAACCAAGCCATATGCACATTGACCCTATTGTTGTATGACTTCTTCTAAATTTAAACCGTTCTCAGTCCAACGAGGCCCCAGTAGAGCACTTAAGACACATAATTTTTCCAAAACTGTAATGTGTAACGTGTGCGTGAGAGAGAAAAGAAGGTATCACGTTCTCAGTAATGTGGTCTGCGTGGAGTCGGCAGCAGAGTGGATTTATAGAGTCTTACCTGGCGCCCACAATCAGCTCGTTCCTGCTCAGGTCGAGGGTGAGCTGGGAGTAGTCCCTTACACCCGGGCGGGAGAACGAGGAAATCCAAGGACTCAGCGCTGAAAGACACAGACAAGAGAGCCATTGATAAAAGTGAGCACAGGAAATGAGAAGGTACAAATGGAGCTTCCAAAAAAAAAATGCACAAAATGTGAATAACAACATTTACATAGGTTCTCTTTAGCGTTCAAGACAACACTGTGGTTCAATAAGTAGAGGTAATTCACATTTAATTGAAAGAGCAACTAGTTAAAAACACCAAATTGGACACTTAGATTATAAAATAAATATTTGTGTAACGTTTATGTTTGTAATATCAACATGCTTTTGAATCTTTATGTAAGATTTGTAGATTACTTTAGCAATGTGTATGCTTATCTTGTTAGAAAGTGCTCTTTGATGCTAAATATCCTCTATGTTCTCTACCTACTCACTGACAGCACACACACTCAGTTATTCGGATGAAAGATTCATTTCAAACATAAGTTATTTAATAGTTAACCTAAACTGAAAACACATATTGGATGATTGAAAAAGAATAGGAGGAATAAACGCTTATTCGTCCCAATCCTGTTTTTTTTTTCTATTTTTGGAGATTCTTTGAAACTGATTTATGTTTTTGCATTTTTTTATTTTTCATTCAAACTCATTCCAAAATGTCCCTCCACTGATTGCTCTGCTCATGTCTGTGCTTTCATTTGTTTAAAGTTTAGTTGACCCCTCTGTAAGCCCCATCCCTTTCTTTGAACATGTTTTCTTTGTTGACTGGAAGTCCTTTGTACACAGTTTGAGGTTTTGAAATGTATTAGATTGATTAATGTTAATGTCTTTTTTTTTTTTAATCATTTGCCAATTCAGATCTAATGTTTTGGATCTATATGCAGAATAAAAAAACACTGTTGGACACATCATTAAAAGGCACTAGATGCTTTTGCACAGTCCATGGTGGTATACAATATTGAGTTTTAATGAAAATATGTGGTTACCTTTACTCTATTTTATTTAAGCTCACAAAACATTACAGCCAAAAGCAGGATGCTTTGTCAAAAACAGTTAAAATTCCAATGTTGTGAGAAGAGTTGGAAATAAATATACTGGGAAAACTACAAAATACTAAAATACTGTAACAGTGTAAGAAAACAGCAGAAAACATGTTACTGACTTTTAAAACAGAAACAGTTTGAGCTGGTCATAAACAGAGATTTAGGATAAAGCCTTTATTTTACTCACAACCTCATCTCACATTTTTATATCCTCTTAAAGCGCAACAACCTTGACACAGTGTGGATGAAGAGTGTGTTGTCTCCTTCAGAACGAGACAAAACTATACAGCAGGCTTCGTCAGACACCAGCGTCCTGACCCGACACCTGGACAAACGCTGCACTGTTTGAACCTGGCTTTAACAAATCCACATTTCAAAAGAATAAAGGGCCACCTGAAGGGGCCCTTAATGTCAGAGAGGACACTGCAGGAAGGGCCCTGAAGAGTAGATCTTTGAAGTTCCCCATGCTTCATTCAGCAGTTAGTGGGAGTTCAGATGGTTTTAAAAGTCTAAAAGCTGCCTTAAACAGCTTTCATCGGGTTTCTAATAAAAAAAATAAATAAATTAAGAGCAAGTAGTGAATGATGATTTTAATACAACTTTCATCCGTCTATTAATAAAGACTGATATATTAACTTCTTATTCACATTTTACCAGAAGCAAGAAAAGGCTAATCAGAAATGAATTGTACAAAAAAAAATACCTTAATGTAAGATTTAGTCACACTCCTGAGAACATTCACTAAAAAAGCTGTCAAACATTTACAACCTTCATTTCTTTTAAGCTCTTTTAAGCTCTTTTAAGCTCTTATAAGCTCGAAGCAAAGGGACGACCAAATGCTTTTTAAACTAAATCCATGGAATATTTCCAGAAACAGCAAACATCGCAAATTTATTTATTAAGAGGAACAACCCCTTGAGATGAACCATCTATCGAGGGAGTCTTCCGGGGTTTAATAGCTGCCAATAAAGTGTATTTTCAACACTGAATCTGTCTTTTAACTCAACTCAACTAGAACATCAACTAGAAAAGGGAGGCAACGTTAAAAAGCAGATAAATACTGTCATAAATCACGTAATGTTTAATGTTTAATTGTCGCTCTGACGCTAAAACTCATGCTAAGCGCTAAACTTTAGTTTGGTGTAATGCTTTAATATTTTGTGGAGGATAATTAGTTACGGTTTTGTTTTGTTTTTTATAAAAGAGAAGCAGGAGAAGTCCCTCGGCTGCTGTGCGTGTGAGTGGAGTCTGAGACAGGGATAGAAAAAGAAAATCAGGAAGCTATTGATTTGAGTAAACCAGTGCATTTAACTCGTGTCGTTCTGATGTCCTATGAGGCACCGCATTATGGTCTACTCTGCTCTTCTCATTTAAAAGACACATCATTAGTTTCTCAGATTCATTGGACACATATGGCCACATCATCTGGATATCAACAACACGAGTGATAAAGCCTCCAGAGCTGCTCAGACAAACACATATCTTCAGACTGGAAATAGACATTCATATTCATTAGAGTCACAAATGGATTATGTGGTTTCTTTTTTACTGGCTTTGACTTTAAATGTTCTTGGTTTTGTGCAGGATTGTTAATCTTTACACAATGAATACACAAGTCTTGGAAAACCTGGAAATTGAAAGAGTAGTTTATGAATAAAGGCATGACCTGGACTGAGTGGCTAACTGTTTCATTATTTCATGAGTCATTGCAGTTGTTGTAGTTTTTATATGAGCTTATCAACCATAACCATTTCTGTAATGCACTTTCATAAAATCTGTTTTCTTTTGTTTATAGCACTGATATATATTCTGTCTATACTGAACGCTGCACCTGCTGCTCACTGTACTTCTGCTAGAGACTAAACTGTCGCCTTGTACTTGTTACGTGTAATGTCAATAAAGTTGAATGTAATCTAAATAATACATAATAATGCAAACTATAACAATTATTTTACTAATATTTTACAGTGTTTCTGTAAATTTTGGAATGCAATTAGTTTGTCAAACAATGTAACATTAGACATATGACCTTCTTTAAACCCAGTTACAATATGTTTAATTCTTGTGGGCCCTTTGAGGCTCCCGTAGTTTTGAATGGTGCTGACACAAAAGCAGAGGAGATAATAACAAAGAATGTATGGAACTGTCAAGATAAGGTCCATGATATGTCCTAATATAATCCTACAAGAAAACCCTGGAAACCATGCTAATACTTCAGCTGTGGTATAATAAGTACAATTATTGCCCCTGAAATTATCTTAGGTTACTTTAGCTGGATAAAGCAGATCTGAGGGAAATATTCATAAAGACTGTTTTTTTACAAATCTATGCTTTCAGGGCAAGAACCAGACCATTTCAATCGTCCACATCTGAAACTCAATAAATAAATGTGAGGAATGAACAGTTGAACAAAGCAGACCTGTTGGTTTTGTTTTGCCAAAAGTGGGATAACGCAGCCAGCAGCAAAAGGGAACGATGGTAAGAGTCTGTGCCAACTCTCATAAAAGCTGTGACAAAAAATCTGCCTCTTTCCAACAAATCTTGATTTATGAACTGGAGTAAACTCAAGCATGTATACTATGAAACAAAAACCCGTGGAAGAGGGGTGTTTGGAGAAGGAAGACACTAAAACTAAATATTGTTTTGTTTTTTCTAAAAAGAACAGAAGCTAAAACATTATTAATTTGGTGCTAGACCTTTTCCAAAGTAAATATTGAGAAATAGGGCAACTAGGGCTCATTAAAACATGTGATAACTGTTGAATATTGCAGAGATTACATTGGGATAGTTTATCTCATTTGTCAAAGTAAAAACTGCATTGTATTGAAATTAAAAAGGAGATTTTGTCTCTGGTCACATTCTCATTTTGGATTCTGTTTAGACAGTATAATTGACATAACATAGATCTATTACAGTATTTAAAGCTGTAATTGGATTTCAGATATTAAAAATAGTAATTATAACAACTGCACTAAATAATATCTTGGGCAGCTCTATTTGAAACTCAAAGTATTTGATGTTGCTGTGGCTGATGTCGGTGCACTTTTACAGATAATGGAAACAGGATAAGTTATACAGCGTCTGGAAATGCTGCCCAATCCCATAAATCATATTCCTAATATACATTTATAGACTTTGGACAAACCTTACAAAACAATGGTATTATTGTATTTACTTTTGTATTTTGTTTGATAGTTTGTGTTTGTGTGTGTGTTTTCATCCATGAAAGTCTTTCCTTAAAATTCATAAACCTTGATGTCACAGACTGAGAAAAGACCAAGTAATAATGAATCTTTAAAAAGTGGTCTCAGTGATGCACCTGTGAACTGTACAGGTAGTTAAGCCTAAAGCATTAACTAAACCAACAACAGCTCTGCTCTCACTTAGTGCGAACAGCCAGGGAAACATGAACAAGGCTCTGTTTAATCAAGTAGCAGAGAGCAGAGATAGATGTAACCTTTTAAAAATTAATAATAGAGTCTAATACCCTTTTACACACACAGGATTTAATCAGTGATAGCCTCAGTGCAGGTAATAAATCACAAGTGTTCCCACTGCAAACCTGCTACAATTCAAGCTCTGCCAAGTCTCTGTTATAAAGCACAGGAGCCAAAGAAATAAAAAAATAAAAGCTTATCTTGCTTTCACTGAAAATGTTGTTGGCCTTTAGAGCTAATTAAAATAAAAAGAGGCAGAACTTAGCTAATTCAACAGAAGTGCAGAAATGCTTGCCGGGACGGTAAAAAGGAAAGAAAGTGCAGTGATGATGCAGTGGAAGGTACATGACATTACAGCCTCACATTGTCATGTCTCAACCTCGTGTCTGTTGTATGTTTGTAGTTAACTTCCTGTGTCTTATTGTGAAGTGTCTCACCCCTGCCTGTATGTCAGATTGACTTCCTGTCCTTTGTGATTGCCTGCTCCGCCCTTAATGTGCTCCACCTGTGTCTCACTGTGTTCCCTTTTATAGTCTGTGTGTTTTCCTCTGTCCTGGGCTGGATTGTATCCTCAAGTTTGTAGCCTCTATCCTTGTGTTTTGGTATTCAGTGTTTCCTTGTGTGTTTGAATTAAACCCTTTGAAGCATCTTCCTCGTGTGGGTCTGCATCATGAGTCCTTCTGCCGTTTCTGAAAGGTTGATTCACACATCAGGTCAGTAAGGTTTCCAATTACCAAGAGGGGCCTGAAGCTTCCCCCAACATTAATTATGTACATACATGGACTGATAGTGGAAATGAAGGATGGTGCTGAACCAGACCAGGCTGGTGCAAGGAGGAGCGAGGACCATCTATACGTGTCTCTGATAAATGTCTGCAGACGGTAGAGCTAAAGAGCAGAGGGCATTGTGGGGAGTGTAGGGCATCTTAAGCCTTGAATAAACACACCTGAAGCTGACTGATCCAGTTCACTCAGCTCAGGCTTGTGTGTGTGTGTGTGAATAGTGTTGTTCTGATATGACTCCATAATGAGTTCATTTACTCTACAGCACCTCTTTAAGGCGTTGACATGTAAAGGCATTCTCCATTTTTAACAAAACCAATCTGCTGTGGTGTTTAAACAATGCTCAGTTGGAACACTGGGCCCACACCGTTACACCACCACCAGCCTGAACCGCTGACACTGATATTCTGACCCTATTATCTGAATGTTGCAGCAGAAATCAAGACTCATCAGACCAAGCAACGTTCTCTACTGTCCAATTTTGTGTAGCCTTGGTTTCCTGTTCTTAGCTGACAGGAGCGGCACCTGGTGTTGTCTTCTGCTGCTGTAGCCCGTCTGCTTCAGGGTTCCACGTGTTGTTTCTTCAGAGACGGTATTCTGCACACCTTGGTTGTAACGAGTGGTTATTTGAGTAACTGTCTTTCTATCATCTCTAACCAGTGCCCATTCTCCTCTGACCTCTGACATTAACAAGGCATTTTCATCCACACAACTGCCCTTTACGGGATATGTTCTCTTTTCACCCCATTCTCTGTAAACACTAGAGATGGTTGTGAGTGAAAATCCCAGTCGAGCAACAGTTTTTGAAAAGCTCAGACCAGCTCCAGCACCAACAACTAGTCCACAATGTTCAAAGTCACCTAAAGCCCCCTTTCTTCCTCATTCTGATGCTCGGGTCGACTGCACCACATCTTGACGTCTAAATGAATTGAGTTGCTGCCATGCGACTGAATAATTAGTAGTTTGTGTTACCAAATAATTGAAGAGGTGTACATAATTAAGTGGCCATGAGTGTATTTTATGAGACTCTTGAGAAAATTATAGGAGGAACTGTTACTGGCATTCAGGTCCTTTACAGGGCACAGATAAAAAAGAAAAGGACCTGACCGAAGCCAAACTTTTGAGTTCAAACTGTCCCCAAATGTATAATACACAATTACAAGAAAAAGTTTAACACTGGGTTGGAATTATAAATAAAAATTCAGTAACTACAGATATAATGTAGGAGAAAACGTTACAAAAATAATTTATTCAAGGAAAAACTTTCTAGAACAGTCTACACATCTGTTGATATCAGTCATGGTGTCCAGCCAATGAACCTCTAACAAAGATGCACATGACATCAGCATCATTTTACCACATTCATAAATGTAAACTTATCTAACTATATCCAGAGTTTCACATTAGTCCTTTTCCTCAGGCTCACATTCACAGAGCCTCAGATTAAAATGCAACCCTCCTAAAAGTGTCTCGGTTTACACTACTAGTCATAAATAACCAAGTATCTATAGAAAAATATCAGGTAAAAAAATAAACCAAAAACCTTAACATTTATTTTATTTAATTTTTTAGTTTTTAGTTTTTTTACAGTGTAAGCACATAAATAGGCAATGACATTCAAGCTTTAAAAACCCACCGACTGAAAAAACTCATACAGCCGTAAAATCATAAACTGCCTCCTACATTACCCAACACAAATCTATTCAAGCAAAAACCCATGAACAGGAAATGGATGTTTAGAGAAATGACACATATTTTAAAAGTGACCTATTCTCACCATAAAACAAGACCATTAAAGCGTGCACATGACATGAACCATAAAATAAGAACGTGCAGCAGAGGAGATAACAAGAGAATTATCCCCACAACAGCTTTACGCAGCTCAGTGTAACAACAGGCTCTGGTAGCACTCACTCCACAGACGTTAATGTGCAGCATAAATCTCCACAGAGGAGCCCTTATATACTTTTCCCTATGTCCGCAATATCTTATAAAAAAGCACCAATGAATTGGTTTGGACTGAGACACAGTAGGCTTCAGCTTGTTTGCTCAGTCCTAACAACGAGGGGTCTTTCTCTGCTTTGACATTTATCGTACTTACAAGTGGTTTTATTGGCCTTGGCTCATAACTGTCTGAGTGCTGGGCTGAAGAGGGACAATAAACGAGGAATATGAACGCCCCTGTCCCTTGTGTCTGACACGTAGGGCCCCAAATCCGGACTTGATGAATGATTATGGCGCTCTTTCTCCCCCGTGTTATCGGGCAGGAGGACGGATTAATGCACGAGGCGGACAGTGGCAGAAGCATAAATCATAAACCCTCTATCTCCCTCCATCTAACGTTTTTTAAACACGCAGCTCCGTCCCACGCAAACAGCAAGTGGGAGTAAAGTGGCACCCCGACCGATCCGAGCCGCCATCAAAGCAGGAGAATACCAACATATTTTAAAAGTGAGGAATGAAAGCACAACAAATCGGGCATCCAAAAATACCCAGAGAAGTTTAGAGTCCTGGGGCGGTTAAATATGCAGACTTGTGTGAGGACATTTTCAAATACCGCTCTTTAACATACCATCAGCACTAGACCAATTTAGTCAGGCCAGAAACCTTGTAAATACCACAGATCCCAGTTCAGTTTGGTCAAATAGTTTCATTTTAAGATAATATACACTGAGCTATAGCCTGTTCTGGAACTTTATACCATGATCTCAGAAAACTGTTCAGGTAAATCATACAGCTTAGACTGCAATGTATTTTTTACTTTCACTTTAAAAGTTTTGTAGGAACAATAAAAAACACAATGTTTTATAAAAGATTATGTTGAATAACTTCTGAATACACAACAACACAAAAATAAACATAATTATTACCAATTCAAATGCAGCTCTTCTAAAAGTGATATCTTGATGCGTATGTGTACATTTAGTAACAGTGTTATTATTTAAAAGAAAATGCATTAGTCTTGAGAACCTGCTGGATTACTGACTTGCTTTAATGAACAGTAATGATTTTTCTAATATTCTTACAGGTTTGTGTGAAGAGGTTTTTAGTCACAAGGATGTAACTGTGAAATTATCCTTCGCAGGCATGCACTTATTCTGGTTGATTTGGGGCTAGTAGAAGTATTGGAGACATGTTTGTTACTTTGCATTAAACTTAAATCAACCCCAAAAAGTGATATTTTCAGCTAAACAGCCCAGGCATCTTAAAAGCAGAGCTAAACACAGAGGCGTGTCCATAAAAGCTCAAAGCCCGAGCACAATGTGATCCGTTTATCGCTCCAAACCTGATAGGAATGTGAGATGTCTTTAGCTCTGCGCAGACAGGAAAGGCCTATCCCACCAATCTCCACATCTCACTCCAATCTAATCCGCCTGAATTTGAGCTGCTGGCTGCCATCACAGAGCCGGAGAACGGTATCTTCTATTAAAAAGGCCACGGTTCAAAGAAGCCTTTTTTGTGGTCCTGAAAAGTACACTTTCCAGAAACGTACCATAATGGCTTCATAATAGCTCCTCTTGAGTCCAGATGTGCCCCGTAAAAGTATCACAGATTGCTATGCAGAAACAATTCAGCCTGAACTAAAGATACTCTTACTGTTTTCATTTTAAGTTTCAAGACAATTTTCATAACTGTAGCCATTTTACTGAAATGACCACCGTTCTGCTTCAGATGACGTTAGACAAGAAAGAAATTGACTAAAGAAGATATAGTCTAAAGCAAATATAAAGTGAAGTTTTGAAATATTTGCCCAAAAGTAAAAGAAAAAAGGTGTGTTTCCAGGAACTGTGGAGAAGTCACTAGACTTTATGTGACGGCTGGGACTTGCCACGAGTTTAGTTTGTTCCAATAGTCTGCTCTTCCTTGTGGCTTGTGTATTATCTTTATTTACTGCCACCCAGAGACGCTGAAGTAGATGTAGATATGGGTGATTTTAAAGCAGGCAGTAAGGGTCACAGACACAAACATCTCTCTCGGTTTTCCAGTCAATACTGTTAATGTGTCTCATATTCACAAGATAAATGAGTCATCCAAAAACATACTGTACGTGTTACCAGCTATCCATCTGATCAAACATCCAAGTTAAATGTTTCTGTTCAACCTTATGCACAACCTTTTTTTTTTTTTTTATCAAATATTTCATAATAATCCATCCCTTCATGGGAATTTGCCTAAATGCATCTAAGGTTCTTTTCGCAGCAATGTCTACCCAACAGGTCACATTCAGGTATTGTCAAACATTACTTCCCAACAAAAAAATAAATAAAATCAGCTCGAGAGGAACGGCTAGTTGCAATAAAAACACAGCTCTCCAACATATTAGGAGTAATATAACAGGGTAAGTTTTTTTTCTGATGGCCAGTCTATAAAAATATTGCCTTGAATGAAATGGGTTGGTTGTGCAAACAGGATTAAGGAAGGTTGTCATGTTCTTAATGGAATATAGGTCATTTTAGCATTTACAAGATAAGACAGGAAAGATAACGTGAAAACATATCAAAAATATGAACAGTATACTGTATATTATTGTTTGCCTGTTGGGTTTGTCGGCATACAACAAAACTTTGTGTAGGAAGTAACTGGGACACTCGCCAATCCTAGAAAATTAAATCCATCCTTTTTCACACAGATGCAATTTTCTTTTTCTTCTATCGCCACATACAATGACAAAGTCTACATCGATTTGAACTATTTCTTCCTTCTGTAGCTTTACCAGTTTTGTCCCCCCGTATCATATTTTCATTATTAGTATTATAATCAGCCGTCACGTTGATTTGTCCCCTCGAGTGATACGCGGTTCAATGAGCTATGTATGACACGTATTGTACTGAGGGTAGCTGTCCTGTCATCATCTAACCCTGGGCTGGCACACGGCAACACAATGTCTCGTTAATGGGAAGGCGACGGTGAAAAGAGGTAATACTGGAAACGGTTATCTTCAGGGCAAGGCGGTCGATCTTATCCCGTTAATGAAAACAGGTCACGTGAAAACCAATAGTGTCAGCCATACGAGTCTGTGAATGAAGACTCACTTTACACACTTAATTACGTTCAAAACAGACTTAACTTATTCAAGACACCAGTGAGGCAGGAATGAAAACGTCTCAATAAATGGTTAATACATACAATGTCTGTTTACTGAAGACATTTTTCTGCCAGTAAAATGATGAGTTGGTTAGGTTTTCTCTCTTGAATGGCATTTTAGCCGTCAGCAGGTTTAATGAAATAAGACAATACAGCCATGTACTGTATACTGCCACAACAGAAGATGTGCAGTATAACAACAATACATGTATTTTACCTCACAACTTTAAGAAATGAATAATAATATAGCGTTTTTTCCACGTGTGTCTTTGAAAAATATCCTCCGCTGTTGTCCTGTCTTAGAACGGTGGGCACCATTACTCTTTATGATGCTGCCATTAATGAATGTGCTTTATTAAGCCAGAGAAGTGATCAGGTGAAAGTTTATTTGAGACATAAACACAAAAAGAGAACACTCATTTTAACCTGTTTATAAATCGCTAAAAGTCTTTACCCTGGTCAGAGTTTTCAAGGTGCAGGTGCATTTTCTGTGATCTATAAAACACCATTTGTACAAGAGGTTAAAACGCAGAAAAAAGGTAGACTTGCCTCCGCGTGAACAGGGCATCGCATTCATTCACACGACCAATTTAAAAGGTCTCCAGTCCACTTTCTCCACGACCTAGAGCCAAGTCTTTGAACAACGTGTAGAGCCAAACCTAAATCCTACCTAGACCAGAAATAGTAAAAACAAAAACTCACTATAGAAGCCATGCAAACTAGTATAATGATAAATAAAAATAAAAAAATGGCACATAATCGCTCACACATCAATAATGCCACCAAAAATATAAGATGGATGCCGTTGGTTTACTAAAATAATTTAATAATTTATTTTAATTTAATAATAAGATGTCTGGCTCTTTTCTGTTAAATTATTGTTCAATATTAAATCAAGTGGCCAAATGAGCTTTTCCGCACAACTGCACTGAATCAAAAGAAGCACTGTACCCCTCTTTCAAGTGGAGCGCTCTCAAACAACTGTAAGAACCGTAATTGAACAACTGAACCCACTTTGTAAATGCCATTCCCTGACATTTTTATGTGTTGCACAATAGGACATGAACAGAACTTTCCCTGTGGGGCCAATTGTTGTCACACCTCAGCCTTATCTCCCCCAAACTCCTGGAAATATGCTTTGTTTGGTCTTCTTCCCATCAGCCGAGGCCCGGTCCTGTGCTGCAGTCTCCACCCTCGTGCTTGTCCCACTCCTCTATCTGCTGAACTGTAAGAGAGAGACTGCCCTGACTCAGTGAAGCACAGCTCTCCCTCCATCTCTCTGTCCTTTCATCCTCCGTCCTCCTCCCACTCCACTAAACTCTGATAGAGGGGTCTGAGGGTCCTGGAGACACCTGGGATGGAGCAGCCTCTGGGGAAATGCAGCAGAGGCCACAAGGCTAATAGCCTCTCAGTCAGTGGCCAGTAAAGATGTCGGACCGGCTCTTAACAACCAATAGCACAGCGACTTCGACTTCGACAGAGTGTCACAGCCGAGGGTGAAGCTGTGAGGAAACTGACAGAAAAACAAGATGTATTTTAACGTAGAGTGGACGCTAAACAGTGGCAATTTCAAACATTGTCTATGAATCTAAAACAGCACAGTCCCAACACGTCTGTGCTGGGCCGGCTGGTGGGGATGTTGGGATGGATACTGTTTCATACAAACTAAAAGCGGCAAAAATATCAGGCTGCCTTCATGATAACAAGTGACGCTCTAACCTATGACCTTTCTGGTGCTATCACCATGCTAAATGTTAAATGCAACAAATAATGCTAATGGTGGGTTCTGAGGTCATATTTGGCTTGGCCTGTAAAATGTAAATATTAGTAAAAGTTCTTCTAACTATCTTTGAAAATCTTCAATTATCTCAGCCTAAACCACAGGAGGAGCTTAGTCCACCCAGCCCATTGATATCAGCTGTACTCTTAGAATTATGAGCAAAAAAAATCATTAGGTTTACGCTACTCCACTATTAATACTCATACTTTAGTATTTTAAGGAATTTGAATTATACAATACAATATACAATACAAAGCATGCATCTAGTATATACAACAAGAGTTGCTTATTTAAAAAAAATCAAATGGCAACATTACTGTTATTTGCTAAAAAACTGTGTCTCTAACTGGACATGGCAATAAAAAGCAAATGAAAATAGTAAATTGGGAAATATCACTGTTTAATTTCACCAGATTTTTTCTAAGGCACTATACTTTTTACAAGAGGAGGACAGGATCATGTGACTTCACTCTCCGCTTTCACAACCTCTGGCCAATAAAGCACCCATATGTGTATATTTGTATTTTTCTATAAAACTTATCACAAGCCATAACTCTTCACTTGATGAAAATTCTCTCTGCAATAGATTTCCTGTCAGACCTGAGATTGAGTATGAGTTGCTTGTAGAAAAGTGTGTGTTCCCTGATTATTTTCACAGCAACATGATCTTAGAAATGTTGAATTTATTTCAAATATTCTGGTACCGAATTTGACCTGCGGCGCAGTTTGTCTCATCTTTTCCATTAACTGTTCTTTACAGAAGTAAGAGGCACATTGTGTTCAGGAAAGGATTTTTGGGCTGAAAAGTACACAGTTCAAAACGTACCTTAATGGTTTCATAATGGCTGCTCTTGAGACTGAATGTGCAGCAAAGGGACAAAGGACTGGCACAAAGAATCAATCTGAGTCTCATTCAAAAGTTTTAAAGCTCTTTAAAATTGGACGTTTCATGAAACAAACAACCTGCTGCACAAGAAGTTGCAAAAAACTGTAGATTTTGGTTTGAAATACTAACATTTCAATGTAATATTCCAATGGACCCATTTTAATTCAAGCAAACAGTTCATTTTGCATTTTTGTGTTGCTTCAAAGATGCAGCCGAGACATTCATAATCTAATTCTAAACCAACTTTTAAGAACAGTATTGACTCTGTACTCTAGTATCTATGGACTGGGTTTTAAGGTTAAATATAATTCTCTGTACTCATAACCTTGTGTCGCTGTAGCTATTATGATAATGTGACAGACGTTTTTTCCTGTGAAACGTTCCCAGTCTGGCCTTCCAGGATTACCACCTTGTCATTTACAGAGAAGTCTACAAAGCTTTTTTTTATGTTGAAGGTCCAGTATAAGAGACGGGGCACCTGTCTCTCGTTCTGTGGCAGTGAAGTCCTATGAATGTTTTCAATTTTGTGAAGCTGCTTTTTTTTTCAGACAGTTATTGGATACAACTGTGTGCCATCTGTGAGCGAGACGAGCAGCATGCTGAATGTTTTAGCTGCAGAAAAGTGGGTTTAAGTAGCCAGAATCTATTCTCAAGCAAGTCACAGTAGCTTCAAGTACACATTAGTTGAGCAAAATAACCTGCGATGATCATAATGGAACTGTTACAGCCCAAACTAGGAGGCGTGGATATGTTTTAGGATGGTCTCATGTCTGATCTCTTTGATAAAGTGAAATCCAGTATGGATTATTTGTCACGATTTGTTTGAGCTGGTGTTGAAAGCTGTCACTCAAACCCTGACTACCAAACCACACAGAAAAGGACTCCTTTGTGGTTTGTTTGAGGTGAGAACATAAGCTGGCCTTGATTGTAAACAGGAAGTAAATGCTGACTATAATGCCATAAAATATCGCACTGTTATTTGATTTATAAATTGAAACAACCAAGACGGGATGCACATCTGATATTAACCAACCAGCAGTCAATGCAGAAGGACGAGAATTGTTTCACTGATGACGCCAAGATTGAGCCCACGGTCAAAGTCATATGGCGTGGCAACCAGACATTTAAAATCTATCAGTGAAAACTGTCAGCTTTTGTTGTTTTTGTCAACATTTGTTTGGTTAAACTAAATCATGAGACAAAACCAACTAAAAGACCAAATTGTTTCCTACAGGATAAATAAAAAAATCATGAATACTCACAGATAATAAGCTTAAAGCGTCATCATTTATGCTTTAGTTGATGGCTTACCTTCTTATTCTGTGCCTCATTTACAGCATCAGAATTGTGTAGTACTTAATGATGGCATACTCACTGCAGCCACAGTTAGACCTGCTGCTTGTTTATTTATTTGTTGAAGAAGTATTACTAACGAGACACAAAAGAGCCGTTTAGGAGGTGAGCTTGTGGTAAAGGCACCGGCGATGAAATGAAGCAATACATTTCTGAGCCTTTTCAAGAGCAAAACGATGGGACTGAGACCGAGACGCTGATTGAAAGAACAGATTAGAGCAATGTAAAGAGGAAGAATGGACAGAAGAGGAACAATGAACAAGGGAGGACAGGCGATTAAGACGGGTATAGGGCTAGATTAAAAAAGTCAGTGGGTTCAGCAGAGGAAAAGAAAAGGAAATGAGGAACAGCACTAGCTGTTTCTGGACACTTTGTCTCTCTTCAGACAGAGGCATTACAGTGACTGGAGCCGAGAAGACGACCAGCCGCTGAAGCTATCACATCCATCAGATAACTTCCTCCTCTTCTGTTTCTGAGTGAAGGGCCACTGAGCTTCAGCCAAAGGTCTTATTATCAACCATTACTCTGCTACACATGCTCTCAGTGGGACATCTTGCCACTTTGATGGATATTGCTGCTCTGGTTGTGACGAGGGAACCCAGAATGGAGAACAAAAGTGGATATTGTACAGCCCATCAGCACTGTGTGTGTATAATGTCAGTGTTAGCCTGGATTTAAGTAGCCTCACAATGTAGCCTGTAATTACCCCTTTAAAATCTTAATGGTGTGTAGTTTTGATCAAATGTTATTCTTTGTCAAAATCTGCCTCAAAGTGATAAACTTTAAAAGAAAAGGCAAAAATGCACTGGTAAAAACTAGCTGCAAACTTTACTGCAGAAACAAATGCTAAGTGAAGCTATAATAAGATTTGATGGAGAATTTAACTGAACTTTCAAATTTGACAGTCCACAGTAAATCTACTTTTCTAACAGCCCTGAACTTAACGTAAAGCATAACGGGTCCCATAAACTCCCCAAAGGCACATATCGAGAACGGGAGTGTTCCAGTAGGTGCTTTTATCAGACCTTCAGCCTGTATCATCCATCTACATCACAGGCTGCTCAGTGCGTCTACAACAGCAGAGATCGTACAGCTCTCCGTATCCAATCACCATCTACCGTCCAGAGAGTTTGACGTAAAACCCTGGCACGGCTTATGCAATAGTACACACCCCAGGCAGCATTGTTTATGAAGTTATGGAAGAGATTTATCTCCATATCTGTCTGTTTAACATACTCCTCAAGCAACTGTGTGATTTATGATCATCATCAGTGTGACAATATACACACGACTGGGTTTACATTACTATGAAATTTGCAAACATTGGAAGAAGCTTAAGTTTTTGAAGAAAGAAAAAACAGCCTGTCTAAAAACTATCTGGAGTTTCACGATTAAATGTAATAAAAGAGGCAGGAAATGTACTTGCAGTCATTGTAAAAAGTCCGTGCAAAAGTTAAAGAAGGTATTGCAAAGAATAACATCGGCAGTGCTCCAAATGGCATTATTAAACCTTATAATCCGTTTTTTTTATATAAAAAACGTGTAAACCAATATAAGCAGACGGCAAAACATTTTTGGCAAGTGGCATCTGGCTGACTCCTGGTGTGTGATGTCAGTGAGTGGGTAGAGAACATTACAGAGAGGCTCATAGTTTAACTGTTCTATAAACATTTAAGCTACATCTGAAAAATCTACAAGCTAAAAGTCACTCAGTTCTTCAGACTATGTTTTGTCTAAGCATGTATAAAACACCAAATAACACCACATGGAGGACCCAGAATTAAACGCAGCTTTTAGGACCTGTGCTTCCTCATCAAAGACATATTAACACATATGCTGATCTAGAGAAAAACCTGATCAGATATTGATGTACTATTATACTAATGTGCTAAAGATGAGGCCACACTGAATAAAGTCAGGTATGGCTGTGAACAAAAGTTTAGAAAAGGTGATGTAACACAGTGGTATATAAAGGATAACCTTCCCTGGGAATGAGATGTGTAGCTTATTATTATTAGCTTTAATATTAGTCACAGGAGAGTGTGGGTGTACAGCTGTGGACAGTGCTGTAGGTCAAACACGGGGCTAAGCTAACAAGCTCCCTCAGAGTCTGACAACTTTTTCAACAATGTGATCAGATATTAATACAAATGATGTGATAATAACGCGACCACAGCTACAAAAATACAAACTGAGATTTATTAAAACTTATGTTCAATCTAAATCAAAACGGGACGATTACTAAGAGCAGCCAGATGTTTGTGGACGTGTAGGAAAGTGAGGAAAATGAGAAAAACACATTCCAGACCACACAAAGGATGAGACAGAAACTTAATTTAAAACTTGTGCAAGAGAGAACTAGCTTCATCTTGTAGCTCTGTGTAAACATCAGAAAACAACACAATTACACATCTATCTCTCGTCTAACCCCAGTGTAAGAGGTTTATGACTGAAAACTGAACCCAAAGTTACATCCTTTACTAACTGTATCTCACACTAATCTCCACTCAACCCTATAGTTATTGTGTCTATTTAATAACTTGCTGCTCAAATGAATTGTCCTGGTTGGAATAATAAAGTTGTCAAAATCCATGTTAATAAATATATGAAGCATTCAGCAGTGTGTGTTCTCCACTGGATAATAGATCTTCAATATTATTATAAATCAACCAACATTTTTAATTGACACATTCGTAGAAAGTCTCCACTGTGTTAAGCTCCTGTTACAGTCAGAGTTTACACTTATAGACCCTGACAGACGACCATTTACTCACACTGATTCATGTTGAGCCATTAAGATTCATTGACTGACCTTTGACAACCTGTAACCACTTTTAAGCTGTTTATACTTTAATAATACCGATAGATTTATGTTATTTGATATGAAATTTCATTTTCTAGTTTCAAGTAATCGTAATTGCCAATTTTCCGCAACTTGCACTGCTTTAGAGCCACAATTGCCCCGAGCCAGAGAAAGGAAAATGGACTCTAATGCAGATGTTATGCTTCAGTGCAGGGGCATCTCAGGGGCAAGACTACTTTTGTGTCTTAAACCTGCTCAGAAAAAGTCTAAAGAATAAAATAAATGCTGTTTTTCACATGTACACAGCTACAGGGTGCATGCGTAGAGACATATTTCACACAGATATTTATTTCTATGGCAGCTTAAAAGGTTTACTCTTTGCACAACTAAGAAGTGGACAGGTGCATTGGAGGAAATGCAACAAAAGGAAAGAAAAAACTCCAGCACACCGTCTCACACCTACTCCAAATATTTATTTTAGCAACGTTTTGGTCAAATGACCTTTATCTGGTAGAGACTGTTATTTATAGGCTTAGAGGCTGCCTTCAAAGACTCAAGCCAATCAGTGCATTATGGCTTTTATTCACGCCCAAAAACAAAACAAAATACACACAAAACAGTATCCCACACCAGTTCATTACACAGGATAAATAATCCAAATAACAATGTTTTCTCACAAAATACCACTATTTTAATAAATTGAGTTTAAATGTTTAAAATAAGCTACATCAGATCAAGGTTTAAGGGAGCAAGTACAATCACTAATAACCCAAAGATTAGCCTACAACATTACATTTAGCAGAAATTTAAAGTGCGGGAGTTTTTTCTGGATTTCTAGAACAGCTGAAAGGATGTATATCGTGGGGCATGAGTGCGCTAAAACCCTCTTAGCTGCTCTGTGGATTCCTCCAGGTGAATAAAGGTAGCGCTTCAACAAGCTCCTATAAAATGCTCATCAATCACAGAAGCTAATCTCAGGTTCTCGCTGACACTCTCATTGTGCAGGGCCTTTCTATACGGCTGCCTCCACATAATGCCCCGCTCCGGCTGCTTTGACAGGCCTCGGCCCCTCGCTCACGGACATTCTCCAGCACCGCGCCTTTGAAGTAAAGCACTGCAAAAAAAAAAAAAGGTTTCTAATCCGGACATCTGGGGCCCGCTGGGTGCAGCCGGACAGAGGCCCAGGCTTTACATGCATATAGGTGACCTTTTGTGGAAAAGAAATAAAAGCCCCTGCAGTGGCTGTACAGAGAAAAATACTAATCCAGGGCTGGGTTTTGAAGTTGAAGCTGCTGTGGCACAAAAAAGTCAAAATATGGACCGAAGGCCTCAAAGGCCTTCTTTGTTTATGTTTATGCTGCATTCTTGACGATAGAGGAAAAGTTAAGAGAACATCTGCGCAAGTTGGGAACAAACAACTCAGAAATCCGGTTTAGAAATGTGTGCCCAACTTCGAGGCTTTGAGATGCAGGCAACAACAAAACTCCTGCTTTTATTCACGTGTATAGACATGAGGACGTCTACACAACTGTTGATAAAAGGGCAGATGATTAGGAGCATCTGACTACATTTTAAATCAGAAGCGGGGTCCATTTTCTGCATAATTTATCCATTTTCTTCACTTTATACTCCACAAGTCACTGGGGGAAGGGGCCAATCCCATCTGCGTTGGGCATCAGGCACACACCCTGGACGATTGCCAGTAAAATTAAGGGCTAACATTTAGAGGCAATGACAGACAACCATGAACTCTGATACACTGATTCACCTGGGCAATGACGCTGGAAAACAATGGGATCGATCCCATGACCTTTTCCTGTAAGGCAACCTCTCTGACACAGTACAGCTCTAAATATCTTCTATGGTGTTTAACTGAGGTTGTATTTACCTCATACCAAAACCCGCTATGTTCATTGCCGTTAGTGTCTGTATTGTTTGACCTGAGCTGTAAATGTAATGCTAGTAAGGATCATTAGTTAGCATTCATTCAACAAGAAAGAAAGAAATGCAAGCAAAAAAAAAAAACAACCAAAGAAGCCCGCTGTAATGGCTGAACTAAACGAGATGAGAGTGACATGGAACAGGGACAACACACTGCCAACAATAATGAAAACACGTTGTTAAAAATCTGAATATACTGTAGATTGGGTTCATTTGTTTATGTCTACCTTTGTTTCATATTTAAAATGTGTTTGTATATGAGCCTGCAGCAGCCTAAAACACGGGTATGGTGTACTTCTGTTTCTCTAAATTATTGAGTCTGTTAAAAGAACATGCAAAGGTGAGACAAAGAGTACTTTACTGTAGCATTAGTGTCCTTAGCCACAGGTGAAACGTAACATGGTTTAGCTGGTCTATACAAAAAGCCAGGGCACAAACATATGCATAACAGTCTGAACAAGTCAAAGTATATTTCTAGATTTCACAAAAACACCTCACCCTCTTCATTTTGGTTTCTCCTCTCAATCCCATTTTTCAGGTCTTCCAATCACAGTGAGCGCTTATGTCGGAGGCAACACAAACAACCCTTTTCAAAAATAAACACTGCAATTTTGTGCGTGTTTATTTTTCATTCTGCCGTATCTATCTGCGACTCTGCGCCCCAAAACGTTCTCGCTCTCATTTCATGCCATGAGCAAGACTTGTTTTTGGCCCGTGGTACAGATGAACAGACGAGATAGCAGAGCACTATTATTCTCCACAATCATATTTTATCTCATCCCCTCGTGGCTCGTGTTGTTCTTTTATGGCTGCGTGCTGACCTGCCGAATGTCAGGCAGGGAGCTTTTATTGCTGCTCAAGGAATATGTTTATGAAAAGGGTTTATTTTGCAGGTGTTACAAGTGGCTTGAAGATGTTAACATAAATAGTGTAAAAAAATAAAAAAAAAAGGTTGTTAAAGTCAATGGGGTTTAGGGAGTAACAAAGCACTGGGGCAGACCTATAATAAAAAAAAAATACTGCTTTACTCTATCATAAATACACGAGCAGCCTGAACACAAGAGTTTAGTGTAAATATATTTTAGACATTATACTATTATTTTTACTATAATTTTTATTATTATTAGTATTATTATTATTATTATTAATAATAATAATAATAATTTGCAGTAGTATCATTTGTATTATTATTATTTATTTTTTTATTATTATTATTTATTTTTTTGGGATTGGAACAGTGCATGTTGATGAACAAACATGAGACACAGCCACATGAATGTAAACATGCCAGATTGTAACCTCAGGCTGATTTCCATTCGTTGTCCCAATTTCTCACACGTTCATTCACCAGGGCTGTGTCACTGGAGGCAAGTAGGTTTAGGTGTTTTGCCCAAGGACACAACGACAGTATAAACTGTGGGAGAAGCGGGAATTGAACCAACCTATTGGTTATAAGAGGACTGCTCTACCACTAAGCTAATGCTAATAAGGGTCATCTGCCATAAAATAAGTGCACCTTGATGCATAAATGAGTGCCTTAAACTTATAGTTCTACATTTTAAGGAGTGCACTTAAACACAGCATTAAGAATGTCCTCTCTCTCTCTGATCTGTCCAACTTTTAAATAGTAGCATAATAATTTAATAGTCAGAAAGGATGCTCTGTTAAACACACAGACATGTATTTTGTTGACAATAAAGTTTCCCATTTTCATAAAAATAAATGGTAAATAACGCTGGTTTATTAATGCCGTCGCTTGTAAAAGAGAGAAGACCAAACTACAGGGCTGAGTTTCATACCACAAACAAGTAACAGTGATCCAAACCGGAAAATAACCTCCTATCACTCAAATGGACAAACTACTTTTTGAGGTGAAAAGAATGGTGATCTGTAAAAAAAATAATCAGGAATAGAGAGTGTGTTGTGGAGGCATTGCAGCTTAACGAGACAGAGACGGACAGACAATGGACAACTGGACATTTTCTAAGATGTCTGACCTTGGATGGAGACTTTGGGATGCTCTTTCTTGGTGCACTCCGGATGACTGAGCGCATCGAACGCTGTCAGACTCGGGCTCGTCGGGACCGCTGAGTTTTGCGTCAATGCCGTCGGAACGAGGAGGAAGAGGAGGAGCGGGACCATGGCGGCCACAGACGAGCGGCCCGAGGGGTCCTGCGAGGGCGCTGTCATGGAAACGACCTCTCCTCTAACTGCCAAGCTGGGCCTCTGGCATGCAGCTGTAAAGACGCACACACAGGAAGAATTACTGTAGCACCTCTATGGAACATTCACACCTGGTTTTAAAGAAAAGCAGCTTCCTGGGACTCATTTCTTCTCAAACTTTCTCTTCCGCAGGGCTTGGAGCACAGTTCACAGAAAAAGCATAAAAAAACACTGTAAGTGTATAATATTTTGGCAAAAATGGACACTTTACTGTGGGATGAAAGCAGGAATGTTAAGTAAGCGGAGGGTGGCTGGCTGCAGAGATACTACAGTGAACTATAAGAGACAAAAAGCAGAGAACTGAGAGACCTGTGAAGGACACCGGGTGGAAAAAATCCTCAGTTAAGCCTTGCAGCCTCGGAATGAGCCATCAAAGCAAGTATACAACCCTTGACCCTAAAGTAATCATTTAAAATGTGCAATTAAACTTTGGGAGTTCATTTAATGGCTGAATTAAAAGTGGAATGCAATAGTGGGCTGTTCAATGAGCCAGACACTTCCACAAGTCAATGGTGCAGAAGCAATTCACTTCAAATACAGAGCTGGGAGGAGGCTGCTTTCCACGCATTTCTTCCATAGCTCTATTTAAAAAGACATTTTATTCCACATTTCAAAAGTAACACATGAATAATTGTGGGTATGCCAGCAGATATAATACACACAAGAGTTTAGACAATCGACAAGAGCCGCTTAGATGACTTTTTAAAAGCATTACATCTACATTTTGCCACTTATTATAGAATCAATTGACCTTCTGCTTAGGATAAAACAATACTGGGCTCAGGACTTAACTGTGATTATGTTCATTATTGGGGAACTTAAAGCCTTTAATACAATGTCCAAAGATATAGATGGAGAGTTAATGCAGTTAAAAGAATCCACAGGTGCTTTGGAACTCTGGGAAAACTAAACAAGAGGAAACTGAACCCGATGGACCCCCGCCAGAGACTGAATAATACAAATAGTCTAATAACTTAATGTGGAGTGTCCCAGAAATCAGAAGGTTTAGGACAATTTTTAAAAAAAACCTCAACAAAAGGGTTCAAATCTGTTCCTTTGTGGCACAACAGCCAAGACTACCTTGATAGTACTTAACAGAAAATGATGGCCCACCTTCACGACAGGTCACATAGTACCTTTTTATTGACACAAATAATAAATCTTATAAAGCATAACCCAGTATAGTTTTTAGTGAATAACAAAATAAATAATCTTATTTCTTTCCAGTTTTCATATAAATATCTTTGGCTCAGAATTATTTAAGCATAACTACAAGATGGCTCACTTACTGCTTTTACCAGCTGGCTCTCTGTAATGGGATGTATAATGTCTATCCTTGTCCTGGAATACTGGTTTATTTATGTTGTGAAGAAATATAGTGATGATGCAGTGGCTATTTATCACCCCCTGCCATGTTAGTTTACTGCGATGGAATATCATTAAAGCTGATTAAAAAACACACAGCATGTCTTTCTGCACCATGTTGGCTCGGCCACATGTAGCAGCAGCAGCTAATGCTTCAGTCAATAACACATTATTAGCGTAGTTGACTTGCAAATCAACCACAATACCCTGCAATCAATTACCCCTGTGACTACAACTGCTAACTAATTAGACAAACGTATTACAATACAGCGGAGACTGCTGCCACAAACAGTTCAGAGGAAGTGGACTTGAGTCAGCATGTAGAGTTTAGACTGAGAGCATTTTAACAGAAACGCACTGGGCTGTAGTGTGTTTGTGATGTTCTGGGACTGCTCTAGGACTGTTGTTTACCAGTGTCAGCAATGAAAGCTTGTTTAAAAGTGAAGAGTGAGAGCAACTACAGAAGATGTATGAGTGAGTGTGTACCCTGTCAGGAGCTGTGTGCTGGTGATGCTGGCAGACTAAACAAGACAAGGACTGGAGCTGTGGTTCTTAACTGTTCTTTAATTGAGAAATTGTGCCTACTGTGCCTTTAAATAATTATAAATAAATAAAAAGACTAGTCCAATCGCTGTGTCTTGAGAGTGCAATTAAGAATAGCAAAGAAATATCTTGGTATATTAATAATTTTCAGACTTTATATTGGTTTTTCATTTTCTTACACAGCTTTTATGAGCAGAAATGGTCAGGGCTGGACTCCTGTGGTGAAATCTGTTCGGAGTAATAAATGTCTCTGGGTAAGATCTATCCTGTTCTTGCCCCATTTGTAGGACTAAAGCAGACAGGTGCTTCATTTCCATTAAATCACAGGAGCTTCAAAGTCAAAGGCTGACTCTACAAATGTTCTCATTAGTCTAAAATCTACACTGAAAACAGACTGGTCAGGAGATCATGGCCGATGGACAAGGCTCTGCTTTGGTGCAAACCTTTGTGGATGAGAACATATGACCATAAGAATGCAGAATAAATATAGGTGTAATGCTTTTCTCTAAATTAGTCATTCAAGTTTAGAGTTTTTAAATGTTTGTTTGTTTTGTCCTGTAATGAGAAGACAAAGTTAAAAAGGAGAAAGGCAGGGGTCAATGTAAGAATGTACATAAATAAATGTCTTCAAAGCCAGCAGCAAACTATTAAGCCATCAATCACATTTCATTGGGGTTGATGTGTTGATATTTTTAATGAAAGTCAACAGGAACCAGACTTCATGCAGCCAACTCTCACTTCTGTAAAAACCTTATCAGCAACATTTTCAACAGAAACACACACACACACACACACACAGGAGGTTTGTGAAGAAAGTAAGACATCGCTGTAAAGTTCTATCAAAGTTACATCAAAGAATCCAGCTGCTTTTGGACGAGCTTATTCCGCCTTCAGTCGTTGCTCTAAAAACTGGTCCAATCCAGCCCTGGACAGCTGGTCACACTCCATACTGGGTCACAGCGAGTGGGCAGCACCGACACATGCTCCGTGCCAACATCCACTCTCCTGTTTGTGTGTATTTGTACACTCTTCAGGACACTCCAAAGAGGCCTGATGGAGTTCATCCAATTTCCCGTCCCGCTGTGTTCGGGATTAGGCACACTTTGTCGTCAAGGTAGCAGGACGATCTATACTGTTGGGAGGACTGTCTCGTTCGAAGCTTTGACAAAACACACTGGACACTTCAGAAAGTGACTCTGAGCCACTGTTTGTACATGACTCAGTCTCACATCAAACAGTCGATGGACGGTACTCTGTAAACTGTAGGAGACTGGATTAATTGGTGTGCAGGCACGTCTCTGTCAATAACAGTGTAATCAGTGACAAGTGGACGCCCCACTGTAAAATGATGGCCAGTTATTTACTCTGAAAGAAGAAGTACCTACACAAAGGAACAGGAAGAACTGGCAAGTAACAAGTCTTGTAGCAAAGTTATGTAGAAAGTCAGATTATGTATAAGTGTATACAAACTGTGGCTGACAATATGATGGGGTATTTTTTTTAAAAAAAGGTATATTTTCTCACGTCTGAACTCTAAATGCCCACATGGGAAGTAATGGAAACTAATAACTTTAAGTTCCAAATTTACCAAAATTAACAGAAAAGACAATGTTTTTAGACATTGATCAGTTAATTTGGAAAGTGTTATTTGGACAAAAATTAAATGTAACTAAGAAACCACAAATCTGAACCTCACTCAACCACAAGTCATCAAAATCCAACACTGTTTTCTGTTTTTTCCAAAAGTGGGAAAGGTATCAGAACAACTTTTACAAAAGAAGAATCGTCCAAAGTCAATCCCTGCTCATAAAAAGCCAATCCAGAGTAAATTTTTTTTGGTAAGTAACAAAAGCGCTGACCAGTGTCTAGTGTCATAAATATTATACAATTCCCACAAATCACACATTCAAAGGACAAAAAAGAAAAAAGAAAAAAGAAAAAACCCACTCTGTAAAATCCAAATAGAAACAAGGCAACATCCTCCTCTTTTACAAAACCTTTGGAGGCACTGTAAAACAATTGAAACTCCTGTATGTGACTTCCTCTACTGTCATATATATCTTGTTTTCCTCCAGGCCTGACAGTACATCCATCGTCAGTCTGAGAAACAGTTCACCTTAAATGTTTAAAATGCTACTCTTGTTCTGGAACAGTCTTGTTTGTACAGTAACTCTCACAGGGATGTTCTCAGAAAGTGCAACTTCCTGTAAACAACACAAACAAGCCACTTTACTCCCAACGGTTTTGGATAAAAACTCAATATTTAGCTTTTTTTTATTTTATTGAAATCTCAGCTCATAGACAAACAAAGGTAAGCTCCTCTCTCTCTTTCCCACAGATGGCATCCAGCGAGTCTAAACCTGTTCCCGAGTACAGACTCTTACAAATCCCAGCCAATGCCAACTTGTATCTATGGCAACGGAGAGTCTGAGTTGGTTTCCGAGTTGTATTTCTTTTTTTTTCCTCGCCGCAGACCACGACAGTCTCTCGAGGGAAGTTGGATGGACTTCTGCCCGCTGACACAACACAGAGAAGTGGAAGGACAATTAAAAAGGCTTTCAACGTTACAATTATTTGACAATGGTTCAGGCCTGCGCTGCCAAAGGTAGAGAATGGGCGGCTAAATAAAGGTTGTAGGTAATCTGCGCTGATGACAAACAGGGATTTAATGTGGAATGGATGTTTCATTAGAAAATCTAATCACTTCATTGATTTCTCTTCAAATGCCTATTCTCACCTTTAGCAAATAAACAAAAATAAAGCACTATTCAAAATGTGTCCGTCTGATTTATCTGTGAAAGAAATTTGCACTAAATGTTTGTAGCAGGTTTGTTTTATTTTCTATTTATTCTGACAAATGGAAAACTTTGATGTATTATTGAACAACCATTTAAAGCTAATCTTTTGAAAATACTCTTTGCAAAGATGGCCCATGGTATCTCTGTCCCAAAACTGATCCTAGTACGGCAAAAACAAAATCAGGTAGTGGAGCTTTAACAAGGTTCATCTAAAGTAACTCTCTCAGTGCCAAATGGGACAAATGGTATTTTAAAGATGGTAAAAATGGATTTGGCACCAAAATCTGTGAATGGTTCACAATTTATAGCTCGACAATAGAGCCTTCATTTTTTCAAAAAGTGGCCTTTTATTACAGATTTAATTTGACTAACCCTAAGCTCACAAGCCAAGCTTAGAGAAAGACAGAAGTCTGGTTTCTACAGTAGCTATTAATTATCTTCTATTCTTGTCTGGTATTCTTTCTCGTTTTCAATAAACACATAAAAAAAGCCAAAGATGTATTCCACTTTTCTTTAAACAGCACAGTGCAGTGGTTTCCAAAGTCCCAGGGACCTTGGTTGGTCATTTAAATTTCTTACACCCGGCTCGTGAAGGGAGGCGGCTCTAATTACAACTCAATACTAACTCCCTGAGCCTAATCTCATTAGAATCTATTAGGACACTGACTGAATTACTTCTGGTCCATTGGGAAGTAATCGGCGCTGAAACAAAAGAAGTGCAGTGTTATGGCACTTTAAAGTCAAGACAATGGACTTTCTTTGTGTAATTGGTGAGAAATAAAATAATGTTTGTGGAGTTATGAGATAATAAAGGCTAGATAATGACTTTTGTAATCGGACATTTTCACAATAAAGTTATAAAACATGAATAGAGATCATTTTTAGTGTTTTTAACAGGATTTCATGTTTTAAATGTGTAATCTTTTACTGTGTTCATTAACTTCTACATGCACCAATAGCAGTGCCTGGTCTAGTGTAATGATCTCAGAAACCTCTCAAATCCACGGATAAACAGAAGGAAGTAACACCTGTGTCTAAAAGGAACTCAACACAACATCAGAGTCTGCCGTTCTGAGAAAATGATGCAGGTTTTAAACAGAACAAGAAGCAGCACGACTTATTTTCAGCTTCACTTAATGTCACTGACTTACATCATGTTTTAATCAGAGCCACAGGAGTCGTTAAAGTGAAAGGATGTGGTTTGATTAGGCTTCTTCTGAAATAAGTAATTGCGTTTAACAGCAGCCATGTTCACATTATATTTTGATAAAATGCTCAAATGTATTGAAAAGAAACTACTACAATCTGGGGGGGACTAGTTTACATCAAAAAAGTTCTCTGTGAGTGAAAAAACTAGCCTGGCCATCCTTTTCCTCTCACAGCCCAAAGACATGCATGTACAGGGTAATTGGCAACTCTAAAAGTGTCCCTAGTGACTGAATGTGAGCGAGAGGACCCCCTCATTGTAACAAAAGTTACATTACAAATATTTGAATCATACTGGGGCTAAGTTCAGTCATTAATTGTTTGTGTAATATGTGCATCTAAAAACATTTTAGCTCTTAAGCTGGAGCTTTCTTGCTTGTGAATTTGTTCCAGACACAGCCATAAAGTCTAAAAGTCCAAAACAAACGACACAGGTGTGAAATAGTAACACCGCATTAATGAAAATGTTCACTGGGAACTCTTTTGGAAAATCACATTCAGACACCAAGGAAGCTTTTGAGGTCTTTATAAAGGCAGGAAATATAAGGCACTCCAGATTTAAGTGTTTCTGTATGTGCTCTTCTGAAGGGCACTGACTAACTCTGCACTGAGCTGTTACAGATACACATCTGAACTGAGGAAACAGCCCATTCAGAGAGTTTATATACACTTTATATAATGGACTTTAACTGTATTTTAACTTTATAACGTATCCCTTAATCAAAGATTAAGGACCAACTCTGTGAGTCTGAAATAAAGGTTGAATTGAACTAAATAAAGTCTTAGTGGGACCAGGAAAGTTGGCTGTAGTTATGTAATGTGTTAAAAGCTGGTACCAAGTTGGATTTCATTTGGATTTTATTTAATTTTAAATTTGACAACATTTTCATTTGGTTTGGATTTTGCCAGATCTCTGATGCAGACTCAGTTGTACGATAAGACATCTGGGAATATGATCCCAAACAACAAATTGTCTGACATTTAAAAGCCCATTGAGTTAATGACACAATAATCAACAGATTAGTGGATAATTAAAGTAATCATTATTTAAGAGCCCAAGAGCCGGCACATGACACTTAACACTGTGCAGACTGACAACCCCCACCCTCCAAAACTGCTGACACATATTGCCACCATATTGCCATCCCATCCTGTACTTCCCCACTCGTGTCCCGTGGGGTTTGCGTCCAGTCGGGACACACTGACCATGTCTAATTGAACTCAATGGATCAACTCTACCAATCTCTTTAATGCCCTGTTTGTGACGGGTCGGGTCTAAGAGGGGGGGGGGGGGCTCTCTGAGGTCCCCAGGAAACGGGACGCGACACAATTGAAGGAAGGATGGAAGAATGAGAGAGGAAGAGAGTTTCAGGGGGAGTAGACAGATAGAGGGTCTTTTTTGCAAAGGATTGAAAGGGTCATGTGGGGGGCTCAGGCTGAAGGATGACCTCAGTGAAGATGTTGGTTAAAGTGTGACATCATGTGCTGGATTAAGACAGGAGCAGTGCAAACTCATTGTCTGGGAATTTTGGTGAGTCCAGAGGGCTTTAGGAGGCAATGACGTATAAAAAGGTACACACACAAAACATGCAAATGCCAATTTGCACACTTAGACTCAAAGCACTACTGTGCACTATTTGTACTCAATTCATGCTTTCATTAGCACTGAAAAAGTGTATAATCAATGTACTATTTTTTACACAGTAGTTCATATTACACAGTGTGCACACAATATGTATAACAACTAGTCATGGCAGGCATCTAGCACATCATCCACACTGTCAGTTCCCACAGGAAAACATGACGTCTGCTCTTCTGTCAGTAATGTTAGCACCAGGAAAAGATTGGAATAAATACAAATGTTCTTTTATCTGGCATTTTGTGACGTTTTTAAATGTGAGTTAATGGAAGCCAGGGTCATTGGAGCCAACCCTTTTATGTGCGTCTGAGTTTCCAAGCCACTTCTTCCTCAGTCCACTCCCGTTTAGCGCTGACAGCTCTGGAGAACACGGACGTGTGTTGACTGACAGGGATGATGATGTGGTCGAGATGACAGCCGCTGTCTGGATTATGTCTCGTATCAGATGAGAATCCAGGTATTACAGCGCCTGAAGGAAGGAGGCATCTGCTCCACTGAGGAACTGTCAACAGCGACGGCAAACAGCCAAACACAACACCACACAAGTCATAGGCCCACCGTCTGGAGTGTCTTCTATTCCCTGCCTTTATAAAGCCCTCAAAAGCTTCCTGGGTGCCTGAATGTGATAATAACAAAGAGCTCCCAGCGGACTGAGCTGCCTTTGCAGTTGACTTTTGAAACATTAAAATAAGACATTTTCTTTAATGGGGTGTTACTAATTTACACCTGTGTCGTTTCTTTTGGACTTTCAGACGTTATGGTTGTGTCTGGACCAAATTCAAGAAAAAAATGTTCCAGCAGACTAGCGTTCAGCTGTTTTTGAGCCAACAAAACCTAAGCAATGTAAAAAATTCAAACAGAGCATGAAAAACATTATAATGAAGATGTAAAAAGAACAGTGCGAAAACCGAAGGCTAATAAAAAGTATTGTGACTTTAATGGCATACAGTATGTCTTTATAACTCAATTTAAAGATACATTTTTTACCAATTTACAAGAATTGCCCGGTTGACGAGCACAGCGCAGCTTTGATCGCATGCCCCCAACAAAATGATGTATATGCTGCTTTAACTTAACAAACTGTGTGTCGCCTGATTAGTTCCAACAAATTAAAAACATACAAAGTGATGTCCAAATCTGACCTCAGTCACTCTTGGGAATTAAACCCACAGAGCGACGTTATGTATCCGTGTACCCTCAGATGTTTTGTTCTTCCTTATCACCACACATTACATACGTCCTTCAGTAACACTGCCCCATCTGCAATCTCCACTTCCAGCCTTCTCACTCACATTTACCAAATCAAAGCACTGCATCATGGGAGTCAAAGCCTTTGTCACTGCATTCTTCTGGAACCCACTACAGAGATCCGAATTCTTTGTGTACTGTTTGTCTTTTCGGTCCCCAGTGTAAAGTGCCTTTGTGTACCTTGAAAAATTTGATGATTACTCTTTGAAACAGGCATAGCACAGATCGTTATTCTTAATTTCAAATATATTTCAGGGAATAGTTTGTCTCTGATATTTCACCAAAAGGCAATAGCTGAACCAAACACATATAAGCACTGCATTTTCTCAACAGGTTGTAGTCAAAGCCATACAACACAAGAGCTAAACATCAATGAACAGGCCTCTGAATAGTTGGTAAATTTAGTATCTTCATGTCCGAAGTGTTTCCTGGTTCTAAGCAGACTATGGAGATTGACTACTGTATGAAAGGCTGCTGAAGGTCTGTGGCTCTTGAAACACATTTCGAGTGTGACCCTCAAGGTAACAATCAGTGACAGAGTAGGATTTGATGTGGAGTGATTGAAATGAACCGTTTGATCGAAGGATAATGGGCTGCAGGCTCAGAAGTGGCCATTAAAGAGGAAACGGCCATTAATAGAGCAGTCCTGTAACCTGATTGACAGAAAGAAACTGACTTTGTTTTTCTCGTCTTTCGGCTGTCCGAGCTGCTGGATGTGAGATATTTGGGCAAAGATATTAACTGTATTTAACCAGGTAATAGTTCATTTCCGAAAGAAGGATCTACAAATACATTTAAGAGAAAAAAAGTAGAAAAATAGACAAGCAAAAACAGATACTGTACTGTCAGTAAATATAATAACATACATAGTACATGTTTATTAATGCATTTATAACTAATCTTATAAACAACATGCTTTAGTGGTGGTTATGTAGTTTATATCTTCTTATCTATTTTTACTTCACACAAATGCTTCAGTTCTGATGCTTGTGAGCTTGATATAGCCGAGAGTTAACCAATTGTTGGATTAAAAAGTTTACACAAAAACATGTTCAAGGTCCGTCTAGCACTTGTCAAGTTGAAAATTGTATCCAGTACGGTGGCCGAGACAGCTCAACACGCTGCAAATGAAGAAAGCACCAGCACATAAAGAAAACATCTTCATCAGTTTGACAACACGCGCGCTGCAAAAGTTCACAACACATACAAATACAAAAACGTGCTGCAAAAGTTCACAACACATACAAATACAAAAACGCGCTGCAAATAACACAGACCACAACGGAAATGTTTTAAGGGGACTCAATATATTTATTTATACAGAATATATTTAGGCCAACAATATACAACGACTAAGCAATTATACGATCATAATCTAAAAGTTAAAAAAAAACTCACCTTTCAGGTCAGTGACAACAACACTGACAACAACGCGACAGGTGAGCAAACAATAAGCAGGTCCCATTAGGGGTTCGTCACTCAAAGGAGTCCCCTTAAAACATTTCCGTTGTGGTCTGTGTTATTTGCAGCGCGTTTTTGTATTTGCAACGCGTTTTTGTATTTGCATGTGTTGTGAACTTTTGCAGCGCGCGTGTTGTCAAACTGATGAAGATGTTTTCTTTATTTGCTGGTGCTTTCTTCATTTGCAGCGTGTTGAGCTGTCTCGGCCACCGTACAATAGACCTGTGTTATCTTTATCTATACTTTCTATTGCTTCTACAGATTCAGGCGACGCCTCTTTCAGCGGGACACAGGCCGTCACCCGTCTGGAGTGTGGTTTTATATGATACACTGGGAAATCCTGAAACGCTCCCACTTCAAAACACACCTGTAACACGCAGCCATTTTATCCCAGGTCTGTAATAACACACTCCGTCTGGCTCTTACAAACTCTATTATGATTTCACTCGGCTGTGTCATCTGCAGCCGCACACCTTCATTCACTCAAACCCATAACGTGATATAATCGACTGCGTTCCTGCGCCCGAGTAAACCTGATACCGTTTCATTCTGTGAACCGGGGGGGCCCCTCCCTCAGGCTCCTATTGATTTTAACTCACCCAACTAGTTCAGAGCAGCTCGTGGACGACGGCTTCAAGAGTGACTTCTTTGGGAATGTAGCAGCGCAGTGCTTCGAGGCAATGGCAAAAGAGAGCAGTGTTGAATACAATATGAATCACGGACTGGTGTAATACACGGCTACGAGATGTCGTGTGGGTTTAATTTTACAGCAGCACAGCCAATATCTGGTTTGGGCAAAGATATCATTACAAGAATTAGTTTAAAGTTCACTGTGTTTTATGAGTCACAGGAAATGGAGACAACAGAAAAAAGTGTAAATAAAATAGAAAGTTATATTTTGTCACCACTTTAAAGAACAAGTCTAAACAATTTCACTGAACTCAACTGAATCGTGTTTATTTAAGTTGGGAGATTTTGTTTGACTTTGGTTTTACTTGCAGCGCAGTGGCAACAATCATTTTTATTTATATAGCACTTAACAAACCAAAACGACCAAAGTACTATTTAAAACAGACAAGCATTTGCAGTAGTCCCAAAAGTGTAAAATAGATCAATTAAAACACAAAACAATTGTTGTGACAGTGCTACGATGTGACAAAGTGAGTCTTTAACCTGGACTTGAACAGGGCCAGGTCCGTGAGAACACGCAGGTCAACAGGTCACGTGTTCCAGAGTTTACGCTGCTGCTCGTACCGGGACCTGGTAACATCTAATCTCATCTGGTCATCATTTCCCTTGTACATTTGAAAAAGCACAGTATTTTTTCCAGTTACCAGGGCTGCCGTTTCAGGGAACAGTAAAGTTTTTTGAATAAATCTTCCTGATTTTGAGTTTTTGCATATTTCAACACCAACTACAGGAAATAGCCTATGTCATAGTATAGTCCATTTTAATTATAAAAAGACCTGATTACAATGATTATATAATTGAAAGTAATAACTTAAACATAAAGATTAAAAACCTTAAAAATGATATGCTGAATAATAGGGCAATAAAACATTAATATATATTTCATAATCTCAGTAAAATGATTGTAAGTGAGACTCTTATAACTTCTAAATCTTTTATTAAATATAAATTAGAGACATTATTCACTACGTTTGTCCCAGAAGAGGATCATTTTTCTGGACATTATTTGGAGGTCTTTCTGTGTCATTTAGCAGCACAGTGTGGCGTCGAGGTCAGAGGGACAGTGCCCCAATGACGGGCTATTAGAGAACAAAAAGCCATGACATGAGCAGCCACTGAGAGAAAAAAAAGTTCATCCAACACAAAAGAGAGGCCCGCCCGACGCTCCGAGCCCCGGCTGTTAATTAGAAAGCCAAAGGTTGAGAAGAAAAGCACGATTAAAACGAGACGATGTGAGCAGTGACCTGGGTCCTGCTGCTGTTTTCTGCTCCGTGTAGCACAACAGATACGGCCACATATAACCTAAAGTTTTTCAAGTTTGGTCTTCAAAAACTTGCCAAACGTTGTGATTTGTTTGCTGTTCTTCCAAATTTCTCTCACCTGAATGTTTAAACTAATACTGCGAAGGTTTGAATTTACAAAAAATGGCAGTTACACTTTCTAACTTGTCTATAAAACTAAACTAAAACCTGTTCTTGTAGAGACGGTCAACCGTTGAAAAGTTCCTTGTCATTAAATGTGGCCCTTTTATCTAAAGGTTTGGACGCACTGTTCTATTCCATAAACTCTAATTGACACAACTGAATAATTAAGCACATTAAAGGGAATTAACGCTTGTAGATTAACACCGTGTGGTCATTTCCCTTCACTGACCTGAGCAGTCTTTACGATACACAGTGAAGCTTTGTTTTGTCAAAGACATCATGTCAGCGTGCTGTTGACTCTGCTATTATCACACGTCTCTGGTGGGTCTCTATCACAACAGGTCCACTTAACTCCGGTCTCTTCTGGTTCAAAGCGCCGGTGGTCTGAGGAGCCTAACATCATTTCAGAGCCTGGATTGAGCTGTAAAACATGTCTTTGTGATGCATTCCAGACTCAGCTGCTGATAACGGCTGATAACACGAGATAGTGCTGTGAAACCATCTCTTAACAAAAAAGCTTTTAGATCAACACCAAATGTCCAAGGAATTTTCAACATTGCAAAAACACTGCTACAATCGTGATACTTTCCCTTTTCACAGCCACTTATTTCCTCAACTGTTAAATTAAAATGGAGTTAAATCTTTGCTTTTTATGAAAAATTCAAAGCTCTGTGATTTACAGCATTTGACATCCTCAGAAGTTATTGGTGATATTGTTCCAATTTCATTTACTGTTCTTGTGTTGGGCAAAGTCAAACCTCTATGGGACTTTTCCGTTTATTCCTTTGCTGTGCACAATTAGCAGTATTTGACTGAAAACAGCAGTAGGGCGTCCTACACGGTTGTGGGTTTCTCAAAGGATCCCACCATAACCATTAGTCATGCTTAATTCCCTATCTCTAAAGTTTGCTTTGAAATATTCTATATATATAAAAAAATAATAATAATAATAAAAAAACAACATAACCTTTTCCTTTAAAAAAAATAAAAATAAATAAATAAAGCAAGCTGTAAATATGTGGCTTCTTTATGATAAATCTTCCTCTCACAAATATAAAAGATATGATGGAAAACGACTGTGTCCTGCTACTGTAGTAAAGTCCTCAAAGGCTATTGCATCTATTTTTCACCAAGCTATTACAAAATCCATTAAAGTCTTGGTCATCTAGATAAAGCTTATTTTCTTTTCATCAGTTTATGAAAAAAAAAACTGAAATTTAGTTTATCCTTTTGTCACTTTTAAAGACCACCTGACCTGTTGACACACACAGGACCTTCTGGCAGATGATGGCACTGTGTCCGCTATTTTCATCAGACGCTCGCTCTTATTAGCCGCTATCTTCAAATCTCAAGGACGGCAGCTACATGTTCGGATCTAATTAACGGCAGCAGACGCCAAACAAAAAGCACAGAAGGCCGAGGCGCGCAGCGTAATTGATGAGCAAATTTATTACACCCGACTTCAAAGAGAGCGCAGATCTGAAACATATCACTAAGTCTGACGACGAGCAGCCGAGATGTGTAAAAGCGTGGCCTCAGCAGAGCGCAGACACACTCACATAAACGCTCTGAGGCTTAATATGAGCGAGCACTGGTAAGAAATGAGAAAATTCATTTACAGGCAAGTTAATGTTTGTAGAGGTAATCATATTCCCGCTCAGAGACTTTTAATTTCAGCGGAAAGTGGGGAGTAATGGTGTAGTATGTAGCCATTTCATGGAGTAAATTATCACAAAATGAATTACAACTAGTGCTCTCAGGTTAATCGAGAGGACAACACAGTTTTAGTTCATTTCAAATAAACACTTAGAGACATAATTACCTCAATACTCAATACTGATCTCAAAACATAAGCCATAAAAAGTACAGGAAATTATGAAGTAAGTCAAGTAAATATAAAGTCTATCAAAGCCAAACCATATTTCAGTAACAGATCAGTCCATTAATAAAACAATATACAATTTCTCCAGCTTTTATTGTTTGAGGGAAACAGAACACTGCAGTTATATTGTTAAATTTATATTGTTAAATTTGACTAAAAGCCTATAAGACTTTGTTGTGTTTTAATGTTTTTGTTTAGTGCATTGTTTTGTGATGTTTTGGTGGAATAAATACATTTTTTGTGTCTTGTGTAAAATGTAGGATAGAGCTGGTGTATGATTACATCAAAATAACACTTTGCATTTGTCAATCGTGGAAATATAGAAAGGTATAGCTCTATAGAAGCCACTTTGTGTTCCTAAAACAAAATGACAAACTGAGCACTTAAACTCATGTTCATGAATTAAATAGATTTTTGTTTAACATTTTTTGTAGGAGAAATCAATATATGGTCTATTTCCACTGGGTTCATTCATAGACAACCAATTTTTACACTATTTCTTACCATTTATTTAGTTTTGAGAATCAGCATTTAGCTAAGTTTCCCTTTCTTAAGCGCACTCTCTGGTTCCTCTCTCTTTGGTTCCAGTTGCCTGGTTAAACAAACTCCACTTCATTTCTATTGAAAACTATTGAAAGTTGGTTAAATGTGCGTTGTGTGGGATAAATGTTGACGTAAACCGAACTAAGCGTAACACAGTGGGCTAAATATTATAGCTCCAGCTCTATCCACTCACAGAGGATGGAGCCGACAGTAAAACAGAGCAAACTCAAACTGCTCTCTGAAGCCATTCTGCTTTGATATCCACGGCAATAAAATGCACTTCAGAAACACAATGCTCTTCTTTGGACCAGTGTCTGTCCGCAGCCGTTCACTCTGTGTGAAATAAAAGGTGAAGAGAAAATGGCTCTGTGTCCTTTGTGCCGACAAAACTTCACAATGCTTTTGTGTTTGAATGCAGCAAGTGTTTATTTATATGTGTTGTCACCATCAGATGTATTTTTATTTATGTTTATTGTCACCAATAGGTGGCTTAAATTATCTTTTGTTTCTTAATATTTATGCTGGCCATTGGTTTTGGTCACAACACACCTCCACCCCAGCTCCTTTTGTTGCATTCATTTTTATAGATTTTATGTCCAATGTAGTTGTTGCTAGCTTTATTTTAAAGGGAGTGTTTTTGCTGCTATATCGTAAATGTTATTAAGTTAATATAAAAACAAAAGCAAGCAACAGTTTGTAGGTTTTCTGTATTTTCCTTTAAACTAACATTTGCCAAGCCTAAAACCAAAAGAAATGCTTTTCCTGTGGCTCATACAGTAGATTGAGCTTTTTCCTTCTCTGACAGAACAATGAAGAGTGGAGCTGGATGTAACCTTGGGCCAATTATGGACGAAGTGTGTGCCGTGTTATTAGCAAGAGTAATCCACAGCCGTGATCCCATCAGCAGCAGTCATTCTCTGAGGCAGACTCCCGGGCAATGAAAGGAGCCCTCAGCCTGATACCGAGCCCCGTGTTTGGACAGACCTGGCTGCATTCAATCCCAGTGAGTGCCCCGAGGGCTCACCCTGCACCACTCGAGCGCCTGTACCAGCCACAATCACGGAACGACCCCCCACAACGACACTCGCACACACACAAACAGCCTCGGGGTGTGAGCTCCTGTACAAGCACCGCCTGTTTACGGCTCGACACAATAAAATACACTGAAAACACACCACAGATGAGGAAAAAACAACAGGAAAACGATATTAAAAGTAAGTATCACATCTGCAAAAGGAAATTCTGAGCTTATTTATACAACTGTGCATTGCTTCATATAATTTATCACAAAATGTCTGCTACAGTAGGACTAGTGTAGTGTATCAGCAGGCTGCTTCTAGCTTGGCCAAACAAAGATTTTTTCTGGTCTCTGTGGATCCAAGTTTAAATTCCAAGGGAATGGAAATACAAGACCTGATGGTTTGTTTGACATCCTTTCAGATATTTTGAAAAGTCCAAAATAATTGTGTGAAATGTTAATGTTTAATCTGAATGACCCTATAAAAGGTTAAAGAGCCATAGACTGATGCCTATATAGACACTTATTTTTCTTCCGCTCGGTCCTGTTAGGGCTCGTGGTTGGTCTGACATTTAGACACAGACAGATAATCATTCACTCTAACATTCTTTCACTGGGGTCACCTTAAAGTTACAAATTGAGCTTTACCTCTATAGAAAACCATAAAGAAAGCATTGTGTTTATAGATAGAAAACTACAGTTGTGTTAGAATGAGCCAAACAGCATAAGGAAGTCCAAAGGCCCGTGTGTGAGCCATGTGTTACCTGTTTGCTTTCAATATTACAAACTGCAACACAAACAAAGCAGCAGCAGCAAGTACAAACCTTTAGGTAAGTTTATGTTGTTGGAAAAACAAGCCAATGCAACTTTTGGTCAAAGACATGAATTTGACTGATGTGTCTCAGAGGAAAAAAATCAATTCAATTTAAAAACTCTAGACAGAGGTCAGACTGTGAGGTGACACTGATTATTCTTTTTTGGCACTTGTCCCGTTGGATATTATGGACAAACTGAGCCTGCTGAGCCCAAACCAAACACCAATCACACAATATGACTCATGTACGACAGTCCACCTTCAGGAAGAACCAGACTGCTCATAAAAAAGTGAAATATATGGACAGACACTCAGACACATCCCGACATGACAAACTATTTCTCAGCCGCAGCGGTCTGTTCGCCAGCATGAGCTGCGTCTGACTACATCCCTATTAAATTTACACCTCTGCTCAGACTCTGACAGAAAGATTGTGGTTTAATACGGAGTATGTCTACAGAGACTTGATAGAATTACATTATGCATTTGTCATTTACTCTGAGTGACTGCGGTGTTAAGCTGGTTTGGGTTGTTTATCTGACAGAACAGTCCTTGAACAAAAGGAGCATAAATATATTGTGTGAAATTTGCAGCCTCATAGATCTGTAATAATACACTGAGACGACAGAGTGAGGAGGAAGTGCTGGAGGGATGGGACAAGAATGGAGCGCCACTTTTATTGTAATGACAAAGACGGATGTCCAGGTACAAGTTAACCTGGCATTTTAGTTTTAGAAAAGTTAATAAGATGCTAAAAAGCAGATAACTCATCTGTTGATCATTATTTATATAAGCTTTCTATTGAGAGATGGCTTTAATCCTGTTTATTATTAAAAAATCCTAAACCAACATTGCTTTTTTGGAAGGCTAATTGATGACCTCATGTTAACAGTTTACCTGATTAATGTTCACAGTAAAGATGGCTGCATTTCCAGCAAATATAACTAACTGCTGTAAAAAACATTCTGTGCAAAGAAAAATGGTTATTTTTAAATTACCGTATAAAGTTAAATTAAAATATATTTTGCAATATACAGTTGAACAAAGTAAATAAACACATAGTTTGTCTCGAGAGTAGTGCATCTAATTCCTTCAGTATCACTTTTGACATTTGTAAATATTGGAATAATCAACATTTAAAGCAATAAAAAACACTGGATAGAGCCATTAGTTCCATTCCTGTTCCTACAACTGCTCAGACAAACTAAACAAACTGAGCACTGCTGGTGGAGAAGCACACTGATGTTTTATTTTTATATTTTTTTGAGCACAATTGCCATAGTTGGGTGTGGCTCAATAGGGTTTTTCTTAGTTAAATAAAAATAAACAGACCAAAAACAGGAGCGTGAACAGATGCAACACGAAACCATGCGACTCAATGGTTCTGTCACAAAGTTAACACCATGTTCAATCATCTTCTTCACTTTTAGTTCATTGGAGAAAATGTCAGGTCAATAGTTGGGCGCCACTGAAAAAAACTAACCTGACAGTATGGTTTAAATTCTACTTCTGGGTATATATTTAATGAGAGTGTCACATATGTGTCTCATGGCTGCATCTATAAATGGATTACAGTAAGGCTCTATTTTTGTAGCTCCTGACACAAAATGCTGCACTAATAAAGCCTCTTGGCCCTGACAGCTCCCTTTCTCTGGCTTCTGGTAGATCTGAATGCACCCTTACAAAACCACACTTCCCCTTTTCAACAATGTAATGTAATGACTGTGAAACCTACCGAAGTGGAATTCATTACAATTTAATGCAGCCTGAGCACATTTTTACGACCGGACCTGAGTTTTAGCCTAGTTTCGTTCCTGATACGAGCCTAAGATCTCAAACCATGGGTGAGTTGGTGATGATAGCTGAGTTTTTTCTACGAGAGTGCCTCATTATTAATTCCATTAGGTGCACTGTCTTGGCACGGAGCCCCATTAGACAGAGCGAGCCCACCGAAGCACAGCACACCTCAGGTTTAATTGACAGCGTGGCACACACGGGGATGTCGGAGGAGGATTGATCTGAGCACACAGCCGATCAGCGCAAATGTCAGCCTTCTCTCACAGGATTTCGGCTTTCCAGGAAGTCCAATGAAAGGTGGCAAACTTTCGGAAACTCCCCCCAAGTCACTGCACCGACATTTTATTATTGATGATTGATAGCAGTTGTAGTTCTTGTTTTTGACTTGATGAGTAAAGTGTGTCAGAGATTAACAACTGATATATGTCCTGTCCAGGTACAAACACAGTCCGACAAATGGTTGTGGCGGTAAATAAATGTGAGACAGAGACCTGTTTGTGATCATATTGAGCTGGACTAGCTTCCATGCTTTTATTTTCTTCATGTGAACTGTATGAGTCAAATTATTGACTTAATAACAACTTAATATAGTTCTATTTGCCAAACACATTGTGACGTCTCTTAACCTCTACAAAATGGACCAATCCATTCACTGTGTCACTGCATCAAACAGATTGATGTGTGGATGTATAATTATCTTCTCCAACTGAACAGAAAGAAGGCTGAACTAATCATCTTTGGAACAGAAACAAAGAGAAAGTGTCAGCAGTCACCTGGACTCTCTTTCTCTAAAATCTAAAAATCAAGTTAGAAATCTAGGGCTCATCATGGACTCAGACTTGAATTTCCAGAGTCACATTAAGTCAACTACCTCATCTGCATTTTATCATCGTAAAAACATTTCCAGAGTCAAAGGGATAATGTCTGAACCAGACTTAGAGAGACTTATTCATGCTTTTATCTGCAGCAGGTTAGATTACTGTAACGGCTGCTCACTGGTCTCTCAAAACGAGGGTTAAGACAGCTTCAGCTTATTCAGAACGCTGCTGCTCGGGTTCTAACTAGCACCAGGAAGTACAACCACATCAGTCCAGTTTTAAAATCTCTGCACTGGCTTCTGTTGCTCAGAGAATAGACTTTAAAACAGCACTGGTTTACAAGTCTCTAAATGGTTTAGCACCAGAATATATTTCTGAAATGCTAGTTTCTTATGAGCCTCCTCGGACTCTGAGAACATCTGGGACAGGCTTCTGCTCGAGCCCAGAGTTAGAACTAAACCTGGTGAAGCAGAGTTTAAGTTTCAGCAAAAACCTGGAACAGCCTCAACTTTAACAATGTTCAAGAGGAAGTTAAAAACATTCCTCTTTAGCTCCGCCTACTCTACAACAAAGTGTTTTTTTTATCTGCACTCTTCTTTTAAATGTTTAAATTTTTTCTTATGTAAATTGTCTTTCTGTAAAGCACTTTGAGTTACCCAGTGTATGAATTGTGCTAAATAAATAAAATCGCCTTGCCTTTCTAACACTTTCTCTTTTATCCAGCACAAAATGGCACGATAGATTTTCCTGCCGTCCATAGTTGAACAGGAGCTGAAGCCTCCATCATCCTGTACAGTGTCTGCGATAGAAAAATACATATCGCCAAACAGATGGATGCTTAAAATAGATGCATGCATCAGTACTCAACTGTACACGCAATGATGTCCATTGATTGGTCAGTGTACCATTTTTACTTCCATGTGACAATAAGAATAGTTGAAAGTCCTCTGGAGCCAAGATGGTGGATCCTTTTACTGAAAAGATAAAGAGCTATGTAATCCAACGCACCTTTCACACAAGTGGCAGCAGTCACAGACGTGTCTTCTAATGTGCGTGATGAGCCTGATGAGTCCTTTGAAGCTCAAACAATTGACTCTTTGGAGGCATTCTCCCCTCGCTGTGAGTTGTGTAAGGAGTGAGAAAAGTTTTGAGAAAAGACTAAATGAAATAGAGGAACAAAAATGTTTAAGAAAGAATGCAAAATATTGGCTATCCTCCAACGCCAACCAAGGCCTGATCAACAACAATCAAACTCTACCAGGGCTTAAGAATTATAAACCGCACTGAGCCGTAAATGCACTGATCCAACCGTCTGCGCAGAGCTGGAGATGATTGAGTGCCTTACAGTAATATTTTATTAGAAATGACAGCTCGTCTAAAAGAGCGACGTTTTCAAGGCCCCTCACAATAATGACACACTCCAGGGCCGCGTCACAGTGATCGGTCCCAGCCGCCTGAAGACAAGCTGTGGCGAGTGTCTGAGAGCTCTTTGTGTCTGGTTCAGTCAGTTCTGTGAGTGACACGGCCCAGCTTCAGGCTTTTCTCCACACACACACTGCATGGCTCTGACCATAGACAGTGTTTTATGAATAGACACCATTTTTATTAATCACAAATGCTTGTCTCCTTTGTTTTTTATCTTCAGAATAGATAGATGCCAATAAGACACTTCCAATATGTTTCCTTGACGTCTTTTGTGTAGATTTTATCCCACTGCACATTTGTCCAAAAAAATTTTTGGGTTTTTTTTGCAATATGGGCTATTTTACCTAATCAAAAATAAGATTTAGACAGTTAGCGGAGGTCATTATTTTTCTACCCTTTCTGTTCTTGGCTTTTATAATAAAGGCTGAAATAGTGATGGGAAAAGTTCCCTAATGGGCAACCGTTTAGGTAGTTTACTCTGTCCCACTCTACTTTGAGTACTGACTTAATTAAGAGCTTAAATATGACAGTGTGCTACTCTTATGACTGGTGTTTTGAATAAAAACACTGTCATTGATGTGTAGGTCTCTCAATGTGAGCCTAGAAGTATAACCATTCAAAACCTCCACAAAACTATGAATATACCCGAAAAACAACCTTCAGAGACGTATCCACAGAGCCAGTCTCTCGACACGTTTAGCCCATGCACACCTTGCATTAAGTCCTGAAGAGGGTCTATCAGCATTAATATGTCTGGCTCTACAAATGCCCCTTCTATAACATAATTTCCTGTCTGAGAATTTATCATCAAAACATATTGGTGACATTTTTGAACTCGCCTTTTTGTTCTCCTGGATCAGACACTGTGTCCGACCATGTCCCTGTACAGCACCACTGATGAAAATAATAGCATCCGAACAAAACACAGAGCGAGTCAAAGGCACCAATCATGAAAAAATACAGGAAGTAGAGCTGCGTTTTCCATTTTGCATTGCTCCTCTGCTCTTAACCCCTGTGTGCGGCTTTGTCATAAAAGCTATCTTTAGCCACTTCGGCAGACATTTATTTTCTGCGGCTGCGGAGCTGAGAGTTGTCTGATTTCGGTGGCAAAACATGAATTATTCTGTCTTACAAAACTTCTGTGACACATGGAGAAAGAGAAGTTGTTGAAGCGCACGGGGCTCTAACAACGCTGAAGACCTTTCTCTAGTGAAGGATACAAACAAACTACTGAGTGATTATAACACAAAGATTGATGCGTCATGTTACAATGAACAATAGTGGCTGAAAGTGGTCAAACTATTTCAAGTAAGAATGTCAGAGCCCTCTGTTGTGTGATAAGCTGCTCTTTATAAATGTTTTAGTAGAGGCTAAAGCTCCAGACTAAAGATGATGTAAAAGGTCAAATTAGCAACACACACCAACTTTTGTGTCAAATACTTTATCGATCTTTGAGTTACGCACCTCTACAGTGTTAGTAATTTTGTGACGGTACCACTCTTCTCCTCTTTAGTCATTCCATAACTCATGCAAGCCATTTGTTGTCTCTTAAATAAAGCACACATCTATTGCAATGATATAATACCCACTGCTAATACCAATTTAACTCCATTATCTATTCACAGAGAGAACTTGGTATCTGGCAGTTTGTTCATCATCGCTTAGTGGTGTCAGATAAAGTTATTATAGTAAAAGTTATTATAGTAAAAACATCATTATTCATTCATTAAAACATTGGTTTGGCTTTAGTAAACAAACCTATGCATTACACTGAGATATCACCAGTTAAGGTTACAGATGAATCCCACTATCTCAGAGAGGATCCAAGTTCTTTCATAGAAATGTGTCAGTGTTAGACTAAACTGTGACAAATTTGTGTTTTTAATTAAAATAAAAAAAAACAATGATAAGACCTAAAAAAAACAAATATTTTCTTCTGAATAAGCCAACATACTCTTGAGATTAAATTGTGCCGCTGCAGTGATTAGCCAGCCTGCTAAACGATATGCCCTACACTTTTTCTGTTCATAGTTTTATCCCTTTAAGTGCATATGTGGAATAAAAGATAGATCAGATTTGTGACACTATACAGTAGACTGCTGATGCAAGTGAACTAGGATTTCTCCCAAAAGGATACAAACATCCATCTGAACACGTTAAAACACAAGCAGCTGTTTCCCATGCTACATTAAGCGTTTACTGTAAAAGGCCACCAGCAGGACAATTTCTCCCCAACAGCGTAATGTCCCAATAATTCTTCCATTTGAGTTCCGACCACATTACTGCTCATGTCGGGCACCACAGTGGTCCTTCAGTGCCGGGCAGCCACACAGGAATCCCACACAAATCTTATGTAATTAAACAGAGACCTTTTTCAATCCTGTTACTGTTTCTCAAACCCTTCAAAGCTTTGCACACGGTGGACTGTGATCTTCACTGCTGTAATGTCACACACAAAAGACTGACCGCTCTGTGAATCCACTTCTCACGACTGGACCCGGACCTGAGACCTGCCGTTCACTGAACACCAGCACCCTGTACCCAGAGCGTGAACCCCTGCTGCGTGGACGAGTCTATACCTCGCTGTGATGCAAGACAAGTGCTCCCACAAAATCCATCTTATTGGATTTTAGCTGTGGACATTTATCACGTTCTTCTACTGTGCTACGTGGGAATAGGCTGTAAAAGTTTAATAACAGCCAACCTTTCACATAAAGCAGCTAAAGATGGGAACTTGAGAAAGACAATGATACAGCAATCTGTTTCTCGTACTAAATTATGTCCATATCATTTTCTACATTGATGCCAGTTTAAAGAGTATCCGGATATTGCTCAATTTTAAAGCTGCTAAATGTTTGTTGAGCTAAAAGTGAGGTACATTGCACTGACCCTGATATGTTTACTTTAAGGTATGTGATAACTTTTACACTTATTAGCTGCAACTTTGTCATTGCAGAAGATTAAAGTAAAGTAAGTAAGTAAATTTTATTTATATAGCACCTTTCACAGATATAAATCACAAAGTGCTTTATAAAGTGCAATAAAAGAACAATAAAACTTTGAGAATAAAAATTAAAACCACAAAATATTAAAACATAAAAAAACCAATCAACTAAAAGCTTGTTTAAATAAAAGTGTCTTCAGCCGCCTTTTTAAAGAATCAACAGAAACATCCACTCGCAGTGACAGGGGCAGGACGTCCCAGAGTCTGGGGGCGACTACTTGGAAAGACCGGTCTCAAAAACGTGTTTTGGGGACCGTTAAAACTTTTCACCAGAAGACTGAAGAGTGCGGGAGGAGGAGTAAGGGGTCAGCAGGTCAGGGATGTACTGGGGGGCCTGTCCATGTAGAGCTCTAAAAGTCAAGACTAAAATTTTTATCAAAAAGGCTCTGAAATTGAAATAATGCAGTTAATAAACCAGACAAAATTAACTGAACAAAACAGCATTCCTGGATGTTGAAATGATAGCTCCCTTGTTAAAATAAAATAAAATTAACTTTCGTAGTTGTGTCCAAATGTTGAGTGTGCTCTGAAAGTTTCCCACGATGCATCATGAAAGGTACTGAACAGGATTCTTGTCTTTAAAGTGAACAGTATCTGTATAATTCACAAACAAAGTGCATTAAATGGAAATGTCAGGACAGAAAAGTACCCCTATTTAGTATTGTTGGCAAAGGACTGCGATAGAAGCAGGTTAATCCACTCAGATGATCGCCTTAAACAACTTCTGTGGGTGAGAAGTTCTACAGTATCAGCCACAGAGGGTCTAGACCAGACCTGTTCCGGCTCAGGTCACCAGTATGGATCTCACTGCCACATGGGAAAAGCCCATCTCTGTTACTTTCACTCAAACCCCGATCACATGATCCACTCAGGTTAAACTTCCTGTCTGTAATACTCCCATACACTCCGGTAAGACTTGATCGACTGGATACTGACTTCATGAGAAGGTAACGGAAATCTTGTGAGATCAGTTCAAGAGCAACCGTCTCAGCCATCCAAACACCAACAATGGGAAAATTTATTCTGAGTTGAACTTTTATGAACTCACTGCATGTAATGTCAATAATATCAAGAATATTGAACTGCTTGTTGCATTCATTCTTCTTAATACCATATAGTTTGGTTAAAATTACCTCTTTTAAACCAAATAAAATTAAGAAAATGCTCTTTCGCCAATTCGTGTACCATTTTATTGATGCTGAATGGCAGCCATTGTGATCCAAGTCACTGGAGGAGAAAAGGTTTACAAAAACAAAAAAAAACACTTACCATGACTTTTTAAATATCCCTATATACTCACATAAATTAGACAATATTTACCAAACTCTACCTGATTTTTCACAATATTCTCAAATGCTGTGTTGTTCAAGCAGAAAGGGAAAGATAACTACTTGTCATTTGCAACGGATTCACACTGTTCCCATCTCACAGAGTCTGGACACATGTTATTACATCTAAAAAGAGATTTTTTTTTGCCCCACAAACACACACCGAGTGGTCAGACGTTTAGCAGAGCCATTTCCATTTCACAAAAGCTGCCAGTGTCGAGCTCAGTGCTGTCAGACTCTGCTGCTGCTGCTGCACAAAGACCCAGAGCAAAGGAAAGGAAGAGGAAGTGTGGGGGAAGACAGGGGCTTAGGATTTGCAGAGGCACTATAAACCTTCAGAGGAGCACAGTGCTTTTGAACTGTCAGGGCTTCAACACAAAAACAAAAACACATCCTTTGTGCACAAGTTTTACAGCAGCTTCTGTGGAGAGTCCCCCAAAACTTTGAGTCATCAGGAAAAGCTTAGAGATGTTTACTGCTTATTAACATATCACTCAAAGCAATATTAAACACGTTATTCTTAGACAGGGCCGCATGTTAGACTCAAATACTTAACACTGTCAGGTATCATACACTGTGGGGAATGCCGTCCAGTTATTCCTGACACTACTTTTGCACAACCAAGCGAACCTGAGAGTAAAAGTTTACAGCATAAGACACTGACTCAAACTTGTTCTGACGTAACTGATGCGGTAATCTTGTGAGATCAAGGCAGTTTTTTTGAGCCAGCAGCCACATTTGCTCTCCACCAACTGTGCTTGAGTTCAGGGTTTTCCATTTATATCGACAGCATCTTAATCTGTGGGCTGCCTTTGGGCTTATGCACAAAAATGTGGCATCCACTCATTGTGTTTTCTTTTGTCTCTCAAATTGAGCAAGCGTTTATGTCATAAATTCTACTCCAGTTCTGATTTACAGTCCATGGTGCGAGGTACTGTCAAACAAAAGACACACCATCTATTTCTACAGCTTTGGTGAAACTATAATTAAACACATTGTGATGCAATTAGAAAAAGCAAACGCATTTTCTATCCAGTTCAAACTGCAATGTGGTCTCACAAGTCTATTTCTCATCAAGGCCTTTCTGATGCGTGACCCACACATTACAGCAGCAAATCTACCCAATTTGGTGACACTGTTTATGCCTTTGACACATAAAAAATGAATCGTCGTTCAAAACGCCACCCGACACGGTAAGCCTTAATCGTCGTGTAATCGTCTCGCTCCATTTCATGATGAATTGCAAAAAAAAACTAAAATGATTTCTTAATTTCCCTTCATTTTCTCATTAGTCGTGTAAATGAGCAGTTTGATCAAGGCGGGCTGTAAATTGGAAAAACGGCAGCGTGGAGATCTCCATCAAACAATACAAGCTGACTGAATAATGTGCATCACAGCCGGGACATCTTCAGGGAGAAAAACACAAACATTACCAGAGCTATAGCTATCAATCACACGAACAAAAGGGAAACATCTCTAAGCGTCTAATTAGTAGTCTAATCATTAACTGGATCATGCTTTGTTTGATGGATTCACAAGCTGCAAAAAAAAAACACTGGTGAGTGTTTGTGGATTGGAGAGAACACTTTTGCTTTCAATATTTCAGAAAGTAAAGGTATATAGACCTTTCTTTCACCCTTGATGCTGGAGGTTGGTGTTCAGGGACACAACAAAGCCAAACAAAGCAACATCAGGAAGTAAAAATGACCTCAAAAGTCAACATATAAATGAAACATAACAAGGAAATGGACATTAAGCCAGATTAGTGCAGAAAGAAAGGTGTCCTGGATGTTAATGTGATTTCATCCTACAAAATATGCTCACATTATGAAGCTATATTAGTGTTTGTGTCCAACATCCTAGTACAAAAACTGAATCTGTTGGACTTTTTGCCAATAAACAATGTGCTGCTGTGATTTTGTTTGGGAGTCAGCTTAAAGATCTCATGCTTCATACTTTTGACTGTTTTCTGGTGAAATAATGAAGATGAATAACAAACAATACAAACATTCTGGTCTAAACAATAACACAATCCACTGAAAATTTCCATAAAGCTTTATCTTAAGTTTGTTGTTTTATTTGAGCTTTTTTGACGGCTAACTATATGAAGGACAGTAATTCAAAAATCGTACTATCCTTGTCATGTTTTTTAGGGAAAGACAATAAGCTCTGCCAGTATTAAATAAATCAAGTGTTGTGGTAATTTCTTAAAGAAAATACACGTGAGGCAGTTCTTTTTTTAAAAAACTAATCTGATGTGAACTTGCTTTGGTTAAAAATGGATTAAACTTTCTTGGTGTCCTTTGAAACAGTCAAATTTATAAAAAAAACCCGAAAAAAAAACAGTGAAGCCGCCACGGCTGAATCTACGTACGCTGTCACATCTGTCAAAAACTGGCAGTTCGATAAAACATGTCCATTACACATTCAATAGGATCCCTTTCCTTCACAACAATTTTCACTTTTTAGAAATCCCATATTAACCGTTTATCTAAAATGGGGCAGGCTTAAGGCAGTTTTTTGCTTTATCTGATTGGTTGTTTTTCTATCAAGCATCCAGTCTATGTCTTGTTTCCAAACGTATTTTCTCTGTCCATTGTTTCGACCCTCTTGAATCCACAAAAGACCAGACTGTTTTTTATAATGAGTACAATTAAAAACAAAGATAAATATTTGATAATGACATGTACAATCGTAGAATAAGGACTTGATTTGGCTTTGTACTGGTCTAATAGATGTTGTAAAACTACTTATTGTAAATTTAAGCACATCATTGTCATTTGCATCAGACAATATTGATTATGGCCAAAAAAAATTGCTTAATTTACTGAATTTCTTGCACAAAAATACACAGTATATTTAAACAAATTTACAATCACATTTATTTTAATCATATAGTGAGTTTTAGTTGAAAATAAAACAAATCCTAAGCCACTACCTTAACAAAGATAAATATATGCTTTTATAAACTTTTAGTTATAAATTATTACTTGGATTAAATTAAGTTCAAAGTAAAAGCATCTCTAAGAAGTTTGTGTAAATTTAACTGAATGTATTTTTGTATAATAACGGGTGTATAAAGATTCTTAAATTTTGTAAACAGATTTTAATTACATTGGCAGTCTTTTTTTTTTTTTACTGTCACTTTTTGAGTTTGTCTCTGAAAATATTAGACTTTTAACAGCAAATATGACATGAATTTAAAATGACAGGAACAAACAGAAAACCCATCTTATCTTCCGCTAACGTCAGTCATTCCCAATAATCAAAGCCACATTACCCACAATGCACCACATCTGGCCACCGCCGTGAATCCAGATGCTGCTGGCTTTATTTTCACACAGCATCAATATTCTTTTGATGACTCTTTTATTATTATATTTTCTTTCTTCTTTTGACGGCGTTTTAAATCCAAGTGCCTTTCCAATACCTTTGTGATGGAAATGGATAATGAGCTTTTCCAGAAGGGTTAATCAAACCCATTGTTCACCGGGAATGAAAAGCCCTGAAAGAAACTGATTGTGTCCAGAAGAAAAAAAAAAAGAATTGTCTTCATTCAAGCCATTCCCTGTTCTCTTCGTGCTACAGGAAGTGATTTATTTAGACAGCTCGCTCATTGAGTTTTAGTTTATCCAAATGAAAAGTCTTTGTTGTTGAAAAGAAGACAGATGAAAAAAATTTAATTGAAATAGCACAACATCAAAAAGTTTCTGATATGGAAATAATAAACATGTGGAGACTGAGCTCAGGCTCCATGTGACCCCCTCAGAGGACCGAGGTGCACGGTCTATAATTAAAAAAACACACAGTGGCACTAATCCGTCCTGAGTGATGAAGCGGCCAGTCAACAATCGACCCGCTGTACACACGTCCGACACAACACAGGGTTTACGTCGTGGAACATGGTCACATGACTGAAAACTGGAGTGATTTTAAAACAGAAACAGTTTTCTGTCAGATCTCTGTCAAGTGTTTTATTGTAGGTCTTGTAATTTGTCTGTGGGTTTGTGTTTGTAAATCAAATATTACCTCTACTTTACAAAAACAACATCTGTATAAAATTAACATTATGAGCCAGATGTTCTGTTCCACGATACGACATGGAAGAGCTTCCATAGAAAGAGTTTGCAAAGGGCAGGTACTTTCAAATCAATATTTACGAACTCCTTTATGGTGTGGACCCATAATCTCCAGCTCGAGCTACAGAAGGGTAACATAACTACGCTTTCAGATGCAGTTTTAACAATATTAGTATGATCTGAGCTAGCCATGGGACAATAACGTTTTAAAGGTATACCGCGGTTTTAAAGTACCATGAGAATTGTGATTTAAAAAAATATTGTGGCAGACCATTAATGGGAGGAGAGACAAGACCAGAAAGTGATCAGTTTCCTGTTTTTGAAAGAATACTTGAATGTACTTGGATTTTCTATTGTACAGCATTATTTAACTATTATAATAACCCAAAGATTTGACTAATGGTGCATTCATGTGGTCCTTGGGAACTCGAGAAAATATTTTCCAGAGTTAAAATTTACCGGAAAGTTCAAACCATTTTAAGTTATATCTACAAGGTTATCATACTGTCAGCTACTTATACATCCCGTGCATAATCTGAGCATTGTCATTTTTTTCCTAACCTTAACAGTCAATAGACACCATGTACCTTGTAGCCAACCACCATGCTTTCCCCTTTAGTGTTTCCGTTTCCCCATTATCACAACAACTCATCATCTTGTCGACTATAATTTTGCTGAATCTTCCCTGAAAGCGTTGAAGTGAAACTATGATTTTCCATCATCTCTCCAGAGTTTGGTTTCACTCGAATATGTTTGGAACAACAATAACATAATTTAACATTTGCAATAAAAAAAGGAAACAAAAGGCAATTATCAAAAACACTGTGCATCATTTTTACCGATTCCAATCATCTCCTTCGTGTAGAAAGTGTTTAGAGACAAGGCAATCTGTTCAGCAGCTGGGATAAGTGGAAGTGAATGCTGTTTGACAAATTCACAAGCACAGGTGAAGAAAACAATGAACAGTGTGTTTCATGGAGAGCTTTACAAATGTTAAGGCTTGAGGCAGCTTACAACACATGCATTAACAATAGTTATTTCTTTACACAGCCACAGAAAATGAACATACAACAGTGAGATCTGAAGGAATGAGAGATCTAAAGCTAAAAGGTAGATTTAAACAGATATAGGCATATTTCTCTGACTATACAACAACCTTGAGGTGGTGTCAAACAAAATGTCACACAGTCATTGAGTAGGTCATGTGAAAAAGATAAAGAAATGTTGTAGGGACACATCTTACAAATACAAGACATAAATCATACTTTTTAAATCCAAAGCGGCTAAAAGGCTCTGTTTGGTGCTGGTTTTATTTTTAAAACAAGAGATAAACCAGGCAAACTCTGTCTAAACCTAGAAACAACTGTTGCTAATTATGCTCACTTGATGTTTATTTATAAAAGTCAAGTCTAACTTTAATTCTACAGCACATCTAAAACAACCACAGGTCAGACCAAAGTGCTGTCCGAGCCACATAACCACAACCATTTTGTAGATTCAATTTGTATTCAATAAAAGAGGTGCTAAAAAGTGCAAAAGCCAAAGTTTCTTTTGAAAAAGGTAAGACTGATCTGAGAAAAGCTGGTAATTAGTCCAAGTGCTCAAACATACAAACGCCAGAACAGAATAACCATTATTCTTATTGCCATTACTTTTTATGAATGCAAATGCCTGCTATGTAAAGTCAAAATGAGTAAACATATTTTACATTCGTACAAAAAAAGAATGTTCCAGGGACGACAAGTGAAAATCAGCACCTGGTACAATGCATCTTTCCTTATTTTCTGTGAGAATTAAAGTCAATTGTAAATCAAGTAGTGTGATTGTCTGGCTTGTCTCACAAAAAAGAGTGTATCAGAGTAATACACTAGATAAAATAATAAAATAAAGACATTTAGACCCAGATTATACATAACTTTCAAAACGACAATAATAAGTTCCTTGCTTTTGGAGGCCAGCTTCTTTATATGGTGTACATTATATAATTGTATGATTCCTCAGATCCAGAAAAAAACTAATTTTCTTAGCCTAAACATACATAGAGAAAAATATCAGCTACAAAAAAGCCTTAGTGTCAGAAAGGTATTTTCTGGTTAATTTAAATGTTTAGATGGCCTCTGCTTGTTCAGACGGGCAGCAGAAGACAGCTAATCATTAGCCAGTTAGCCTCCATTATGGCCTGGGATAAAAAACCAAAGGCCCTGTGGCTCACAGCTTAATGATCCAGAGATCAGTGCAGGATTTACGGGCTCAGGGCTCCCACCGCAGCCCCTGGACAAAAGCCTACTCCCTCCGTTCATCCACTGCAGCAGAGGGACTGAGTTCATAAAACTGGAAAACAATGTTGGGAAGTAATGAAATGCTCCACCTATGGCTGAAAGAAAAATAAACTGAAGTGGACATCAATCGTTGGGTTAAAGCCTCTGGTTGATTAGATGATAAATAAAAAGAAGGTGCCAACCACAAACATTTCACACACTGAGTTTAACACAGCCTTCAGCGGCCTTCCAGTGTAGTTTCCCTTGAAGACTTTGACATTATGGCTCGGGCTGTTCCCTGTATTTATGAGGCTAAGGTGATTCAACCGCTTCGGGCCCTGAGGAGCTCTCACTGATCGCTCTATCTATTACCGTAGATTTATCAAAAGAACAGTAAACTTCCACCGAAGCTCAGTGTAAGTATCTCTCCGACAGACATTTATGTTGCAAGCTTTCTGCAACGGTTGAAACCCATCGCTCGACAAAACACGCCAGTCATTCGCTCTTGGATCAGATCATTCTCACCTTCCCATCTCTGTTTTTCACTCAAATCCCTCAGCGTTTACAACCATAACCATTCATCACCAAAACATCACACCAACTATTGTATTACAAACAAACAGCAAGGCATCTGTACAGAGTCAGAACATTCACAAGATTTTTTATTTATTTTTTGCTTTGTATTAATTTGGGTTTGTAGCACTGTTACACCAGCTCAAACAAACTGCAACAAGAGAGACAGACTTGCGTTTGTTTAATGGGACCATGCAGGTTACCCATAACACACCTGCCATGCTTTCATCAGGATTCAAGATAACAGAGGGAAAGAAGAAGAAACTTCAACAGCAACTTTATGTTTAAGTTTGAGTTTAATCGTTTTTTAAATCTAAACTAATCTAAACTTTAGGGTGTTTTTAAGAATTCAGGGGAAGTATTTTGAATTTTCTATTTTAACATTTTTTAAGATTGTATGTATTTTGTTGCATGTTCACTTTCTATAATTTCTCATCTAGGATTAGTAAAGTCTAGCCTAATCTAAATCAGAAAACTAAAAATGTGTTAAATAAAGGAAATAAATAAAGCAAGACAAGTAACACTTTGCCATGAGGACTATTTCAAATGGGAAGATCCAAAAGGGGAAAGTATGATATTCATATAGTAGCCACAACCTGAACAACACGAAGAAGAAAAGGGGAGGGGCTTGAGAACAAACACCAAAATCAGACAGAAGCAAAAAGCAGAAGTAAAACATTTTGTATAATTGCATATTTGGAAAAGATGGTTGCAACTAATATCAAATCACTTTGTAAACCTTTATTTCTCCTCTGCTTGTGCGACTTTGTCTTATTGTATTGTCTGTTTGTTGATGCAGTGCTCTCTACTATAATCACCAGACTGACCCTCAGGACTTAGAAGCAGTGACCAGGTCAAACCCAGGCTTTTCTTCTTCTCTGAACTGTGCACCTGCTCCTCACAAAGACACATTTTCAGCCCCAGACACAAAAAAGTGCACCAGAAAACCCCAGTCGCTTTTTTTTTTTTTACTAAAAGGAAGTTGAATTGAAAGACACTGTAGAAACAGAAAGCTTTAAAGAAACAAAGAATTGCATTTCCTTTTAGAATATTATCACTTGTCGACTGGCAATTACTACCAAACAACCAAATACATGGAGGTTGCTCACTGTTTTATGGATTATTTGTTTAGACTGACACTTAATTTTGACCCCATAGTCTTTATTTGACAGTGTTTTCTGCAGTGCGTTTTCAACACATATGATTAAAGATATTTATTGCATATTGAAGACTACTCACTTATTACGACGCTCTCTGTGTACCATCTGTGCTCCTTTAATGTTTGAAAAGTTATATATATAGTAATATAGTATAGTACTATATATATATTATTACTATATATACTATAGTATATATAGTAATATTTTTTCCAGCAGTTAGCATTACAGCTAACTATGCAACCATCAGATTTTTTTTATTTATTTTTATATGCTCTACGGACTACCAACAACAAGTTTATTTGAAATCTTAAAATGGTACAGTGTTGGGAAACAAAAAAAAAAACTACATTAGACCTCTGAGTTAGTTAGTACTTAAGGAAGAAGTTTAACAATTCAAGTCAAATTCCAGGTTTAGAAGGTTTAGTCCTTATTGAGGCTTTACAGACAACACCTTCTGTCCTTGGACCCTCCATCAGGTAAAAAACACACAAAAAAATGTGTATCAAAAGAGAAACCTTCAGGCTGTGTAAAAGATACCAAAACAATTATAAATGAATACAAGTCCATTTATCATCAACAGTAAGAGAAAAGTTTCATCTAAAATTCGTGAGAAGCAGGTGCAGCATTTAGAGACTGGTTTAAAATGAGGAGGAGGAGGAGAGGGCAATGAAGAAGCGGGGTCGTGTCTAAATCTGTTCCAGTCATTAACTAAAATGGAGCAAAAAATAGTTGTTAATTGTCTTTGGCAGTGTTAACAAGACAGAGGGAGACTTCCATCCATGTTGGACTAGAGCCACTGAGGTGACACTGATCCATGATGTCTAAGATCTACTGGGGACAGGTTTGTCTGAGGCCGGCTGGTTGGCATGCTAATTGCAACACAATGCGACTGGTGTAATTAGCCATAAGTCTGCTGTAACCAGACTTAAATGGTTAATAGATAGTGACACCGAGGTCCTCCAGAGCGCACTAACACACATCAAACCACATTCAAGAGCTACTTATCAGATCCACAATGTCCGGTCGCTGACACGGAGCCAAGTAATGACATCATTACCTGGCGCGGTTTTACGGAAATGTCACCTCGGCCCGGGCAGGAGCGACAGTTTACTCATCCCGGGGGACCCTCTCGATCAGCGCCACCATCCCCCTCCCACCCCCCGACGTGGAGTGAATGGCTGCTCTGTGGTGCGGGCCAAGGATCTGCCAGCGGCCCCTCTCTTTGTGTCGCTCAATGGGCACGGCTCAGCCACGTTTTAAGGCACCCTAATGTACCATGGCCGTCCCACAAAGGCAGCGTGGTAATTTGCCAGGGATAATGACGCTCTGTTAATTCAGCCTTCAGGGCCACAAACAGAAAGAGAATCCCCGTCCCAGGATGAGTCCCCTGTCCCACCCACTTCTCCATCTCCCTCTCTTCCTCAGTCCAATGCTCTCGCTGGCCTGAAAGGAGCGTGTTTTCTTCCGGCGTATTGTCATCTTAAGCGAAATATCAGCAAACAACAGCAAGACTGGAAGAGACAACACGCCAGCCACGACCTGGAGCCCCTGATCTCCCCTGATCTACCCCCAGAGGATCGACGACAACTGAGCCAAACACAATCCAAAGTGCCAGCCAGAGAGGACTGCCCAACCACCGCCGCCTTTCTGCTCCAATGACACATATTAGGACGAGACATTTAGGCCGAAAATTGAATTGAGCACAGTAAGTGAGAAAAAAAAAATGACTAGTGCTGAGAAAGGGGAGTAGAACGACAGAACATAAGCAAATGCCAGCGCAGACCTCAGGGGTATATGAGACAGATAAAAGGAGGAGAGGATGAGACCAGAGCAAAGTGGTCAGGGTTTTTCATCATAAATTGGTCTGTGCACTTAGCAGGAGCTGAGTCAGTGGAGCTAGAGCTGGTAGATGGGGTTAGAAAGCTGGCTGTTGACTGATGAAGGATGGTCAGGTAATAGGAGTGACCATGTTCTTATTATTCTCTCACACAAAAAGCTCTGTTGGAAAGAGTTTACAAATATCAAGACAAAAGCTAATATTGTTTAAATCAACATCAAGTATGCATCAGATTTGTGGAGGTCATAATGCTAAGAAGCTAAAAAAAAAGGCCTCTGGACATAGTTATGCATTTGTTAATGTAATACTGGCTCTTATAGTAACATGCATTATTGTATATTATTGTCCCAACAGTGCATTATCTCTCATACTTAAGGGAAAGGATTTTATAAATTCTCCCAAAGCCTTGGCAATAGTGGTTTGAAGTTATTGCAACTTGAGAAAAAAACATTATATACCTGGAAGCTACATGCGTGTCAAAGTGGTTTGAGAACAACCAGGACAATTGTGTACCTGCAATGCCCAACGTGAAATTAAGTTAAGAAAAATGATAATGCACAAATCTTTCAGAGCATCTCCGGTAAATTGTGAAAACATTTAGTCAGACTACCACACTTTTAAGACTGCTCCAGTGAATATTTAACCAAACATAAGGAGAACTACGGAGGTCTGAACCTGTTGAATCTTAATCTTAATGTTGCTGCTGCACAACTGTGGCTGCAGGTTAACATTAGCATTAGCTTTCATTTGATGGTGTTAAATTAAGGTAGAAAATGTGAGTGCAAGAGACGATTATGTGCTGCAAACAGGCTAACACAGTGGGTCAATGGGTTATGTATTCTCGCCCCCTTAAAATATGATACATACATTTACAGTTGTAGTAAATACAGACATTTATTTTCAGTTTCAGCAAAAAAAAGCTGGAGATGTTCATGTTTTCCAACATATTGATCTGTACTTGCTTGTTTAGTTCTCAACAGAAAAACATGCAGGGCCACTTGAGCACGGTTATTTATATTTATAATGCTTTCTAATGAAATGACAATTAGAGTCCTCTCTTACTGGGATTAGGATGAATGGTGGAAATGCCCTCCCTGAACAGTTAACAGTGAGTCACTCGTGCAGTAGTGCCTCCACCTGTTCCCCTCACCTCTGCTGCAGACACCCGCCGTCTTCAAAATCACTTCAATCAATCACAGGGAAAAGAGCGCTCTCACCAAAGAAACAGCAGCCGATTTGGATTCTGATGTCACGGTGATTATGAACAGTCATTTTACATTTGCACTAAACGTGGCTATATTCATGCAAGACAATAAAAGGTTAGGGTGATGTTTTAATGACTGGATAAACGTATTATTTTGGTGCCAAAAACATGTGACACAAATAACGTGAGTGACGTGAAGCGTGTAATGCAACACATTGTCTCCAAAGTTGGAAATGTTAGTCAACATTTGTGCCTGAATAATCATAAATGAATGTGATGATTGAATGATTTGAATTAAAAACCTTTTCTGTTACATAACTCCTGCTCTAGACCTGCTGTACTTTGCAGACTAGAAGAAAAAAATGTATTTAAAAAGCACATTTTGTCCAAAGTAACTCAAAGTGCTTTACAGAAATGACAAAAGTTGTAGCAAAGAAAAAACTTGAAAGAAAAAATAAATAAAAAAAGAAAAATAAGTAAAAAAAATGGCTTCTACAGACTACAATGCAGCTACCTACTAAAAGTCAATCTGAACTGGAAAACACAGAGCATTCCAATATTGCAAATCTTATACACAAAATAAGAGTTCATCCTTCATTGATCAAGTTTAATCACTGTAAACGTGTAATAGACAGAAGTGAGGGTGAAAAGTAGAAGGGGATAGATGTTGGATTCTTTAAGACAATGCCGTCTTAAAATCCAATTTTAGTCTTGACTCAAAGCGTGTACTTTAGCATTTAAACTGAAGAAAAGACAAACACAACTCACTCACCAAGAGAGACATCCACCAAAGCAGACAGACGTTTGAGCCAAGCTAAGCCCAGATGCAAAATAAATACTGCAATCCAATTTGTGAAGGCTGAAGTAAAAGTTGTTGCACTCACCAGCAAAGCATCACTGGGTGTAGGGCCGGGACTGAGGGGGCCGTGTGTCCTTTTCAAATCCGCTCTGGAGGAAGACAGAGAAAAGAGAGGGGAGGGGGAGGTGAGTTTTCCACTATAGAAGGTCCTCATAGGCCGAGCGGAGGGCCACAAAAGACTACTGGCTCTCGTAAACAAACCGCCAAACTTGTCAATGGGGCCGCAGGAGGCGGAGCTAGAAGCACATTTAAACTGAGCCCCGACCCCGCGTGGTGCCTTTTACACCCACAAGACCCCCCGAATACCGCTCCACACACTGATCAAGCACACGGTTCACCTCAGTTCAAACCAGAGCGAACACAAAGCTCTGATATGAGCCACTGTAAACCAGCCGCGCTAATTGTGATGAATCAAACGCAGATGCTAATGTGAACGCAGCACTTTTGGTTTCAGGCTTTTTTTTTTTTTTTGATCTCGACGCCACAGAGCAAATTGGAACAAATAGCCCCCGGACGGTTTCCACGGCAACCTGAAAGTGCAGCTCAAGCTTGTCGTCCTCTGCTGTGATATGGCTGCTTTATCCGCCGCCGTAAGTACAGGGTTCAATATTAGCACACTCATCAGCGCTGCCACATGAGAGCCATCTGATTTAAGAGGTGCTCAGTGGTGATTCTATAAGTATGACATGGTTTTCTGTAGATCTTGGACCTCTAATAATATCGGTAACTATTCAATCAATATAGCAAGGTCTTAGGGAAAAAGGGCCATCTTAAAGCTGTCGAAGAGAACAAACAGAGCACCGCTGGAGGAGAAGCACACTCATGTTGCACAAAAGTTTATAAACTACACAGATTTTATTTTAACTTGTGTTTTAAGTTGAAACAACAGCCAGCTACCATAGCTGTTCACAGGCTTAGGGAAAAGTGCTACTACATACCCCACTTTTAAAATTATTACATTTGTACATGTTTTTTTTTATTTATTGTTTCCAATTATCCAGAGCTTTTTCAAAATAAAACCTTCTAGTTACAAAATATATTTACAACATTTTAGCAATGACTTAGTCCGATCGGAAAGTCACTTTGGTAATGGTTTCAACCCCACGATATTACCAACTAAGTCTTGTTCTAGTAACAATACTAAACTCTTCAACAATAGAGTATTGACCTATAAAGACTGTAGACCACTCGGGTCAAACCTCAGTCACTGTAAAAAGTCACTAACAGAAGATATGAAGCCATTTAATGCCAAACACCAGAAGGCATTTACTGAAAACTAACTTTAACAGTTATACTTTGAGACCAGGTCAATTACATGGACTATACCTAATCCACTAATATTCTAATCATTGTCCAAAGATGGTTTTGAAACCAACAAATGTGAAATAAAACACACCAAAGTACTTTTTAAAGGATGCTTAAAGATCACACACTATCTTTTTATTTATCAATTTTAGCATTTTCTATTTTTTAACACATTTTTCTGTAACATCAGATAGTTCTGTGAGTCTTATTGAAAGAGGAAAGATTGTTTGACCTTTGAACCTTAACTGAAGTATTTCTTTAACATTTCAGATTTTATGTTACTGAAGAGGTGCAGAGAAGAGCAGAGATACCTAGAGGTCTCTTTGATTTAGGTGTGATGGTTGAACCTTGCCCCAAAAGACATCAAAATATAAAAATAATAATGAATCAATTTTCTGCAGACATTATTATCCTATAAATATGAAAGACTGCAGTTTGACGCGGAGGTTGCACAAAGCCCTGAAGACGACCCCCCCAGTAAAAAAGGGATTTTCTCCGGAGCTAAGCTGAGAATTTAGGTCTGAGCAGCGGGAAGTATCATCTCAAACAAAAAAAAAAACCACTCCCCATAATCTCTGATGTCAGTGTGTGATCAGGCTTTATTGAGTGCAACAAGGGAAGAGGAAGAATTCTCATAAAGTGCTTAGTCTGTGACCTATTCAGTGTCTTTACAGTCTTTCTCTCTCAGAGACACACAGAGCGGTCTCCGACGGTGATACGACGGAGCAGACAGTCGGACAAACACAGACCGGGGCTCACATTCTGGAAAACTTTATTGGACAGCACACTGATGAACATGTGACACAGAGCCTGTTTCAGCCTCCAGAGGGGCGTTAGATCAACACACCCCTCACAGATAATTTACTGACATGTTTTTTACTGTTAACCCCCATAAATAACCTGTTTTAGTGACCTACATATAGTTCAAGAATTAAATTGTCTGTGCCTTTACCATTTCTCATTACACTGGTGTTCTTACGAAAGCTTAACCTTTGTGTTGGCTACAGTAACAAAGAACTGAGATCAAGACCAAGACAAGAGCTTTAGAAGACTTGAGTCAAGACAAACCCCGTGTATGATACATGGTGAGAAATAATTCCAACTCAGCAAATCAAAAGAATGATGTGGACAAATAAATTGATCATGATTGAAAGTATTTAAACTTGAGTATTAAAAAGTGTTGACTACATATCACGTTAGATTTTTGCAGACTTTTTAATATAAATTATTTTGCATTCGTGGATTATTCTATAAATGTCATAGCCATAACAATAAATATGGATTTATAGTTTGCAAACAGAATACTATTGACTGCACATACACTCACCTAAAGGATTATTAGAAACACCTGTTCAATTTCTCATTAATGCAAGAATCTAATCAACCAATCACATGGTGCTTCAGTGCATTTAGGGGTGTGGTCCTGGTCAAGACAATCTCCTGAACTCCAAACTGAATGTCAGAACGGGAAAGAAAGGTGATTAAAGCATTTTTGAGCGTGGCATGGTTGTTGGTGCCAGACGGGCCGGTCTGAGTATTTCACAATCTGCTCAGTTACTGGGATTTTCACCCACAACCATTTCTAGGGTTTACAAAGAATGGTGTGAAAAGGGAAAAACCTCCAGTATGCGGCAGGTCAGAGGTCAGAGGAGAATGGGTCGACTGATTCAAGCTGATAGAAGAGCAACTTTGACTGAAATAACCACTCATTACAACCGAGGTCTGCAGCAAAGCATTTGTGAAGCCACAACACGCACAACCTTGAGGCGGATGGGCTACACCAGCAGAAGACCCCACCAGGTACCACTCATCTCCACTACAAATAGGAAAAAGAAGCTACAATTTGCATGAGCTCACCAAAATTGGACAGTTGAAGACTGGAAAAATGTTGCTTGGTCTGATGAGTCTGATTTCTGTTGAGATATTCAGATGGTAGAGTCAGAGTGAGAACATGGATCCATGGGGTGAAACACAGTATTAGTATGGTGTTCCTAATAATCCTTTAGGTAAGTGTACATCTCAGTTTTACAGCTTGGTAGTGACGTCTTTAAAAAGGTACAGTGACATTCAATTTAGCTTTTAGGAATAATTCCCTGCTCCCTGGTTGTTCAGATACCAGGACTCAGCGGTATCACAGCCTCTAGTACTCGTTTAACACCAGATAGTTACAAAAAGTGTTAAGTAGAAGGCAAACTTTGTTTTCGTCATAACATCCACAGACCACAGACCTCCCCTAAAACTGTCACACATGTAAGTACTCTCTGCAGTATGTGTTTGGGCTCCCTTATTTCTTTATAAAGCACTATTTCACTGTAAATGATCTGCACTGGCAGTTATAGTTATAAACGGACACCCTAAATAGATCTATGGCTTATAAATCAGTGTCTAAAGATTGATTGTTTTACAGGAGTTTTTATATTGCTTCTTTAGAAAGTTAGGATTCCATTTAGTTAATGTAGGTGAAACAAAATACATAAATCAGTCAATAACAAATTCACTGAAAATCATAAAAATCCCATCCAACCGGCCCATTATAAGCTCTACACTGAAGTTATGTCTGTTCGAACACTCCCTGCTTGTCCACGTCTTGACTGATGTGTTAGCCCGTGAAGGTCACTTGTCTGGGCGGCAGTCGGTCTGTTTGTAAATGTGTCTGTGTCCGAACCCAGCAGTGCTTCTTCTGCGACGCTGACGAGTGTGTCACAGGGTTAAGGTCACACCTCTGTGATCTGCTCCGTGCCCTTCCTTTTCCTCGTGCCTGTGGTTAGCAACAACAGTGAAAATTCAGCTGCAGGTTCCTGCTATAAGTGAATCAGTTTAATGAAGAGGTGAAAACAGTGGGAACTCAAACTAGGCTGTGCAACTTCCCTGCTTTAGAGCGATATCGCTAATTAAATGTGAATAATGCCTGCAGCTTTGAGTTTACATCAGACTGAAGCAAGACGCTGGTACAAAACATTTCCTCTTATGTCACCTCAGTCTTAGTTGTGACGATAATGGAGATAGACCAGAGTTTGTACTTTAAAAAGACCCTGATCAGCGGCCATTTGTTTTAATTTCATTCTTTTAAAAGCATATAAAACATTTTGTTGTTTTTATGTTTTGTGTAGCTCTATTTTTCTTGCTACTCTACGACAAATGCCTCCTGTGAAGCCGACTGTCTCCTAATGTGTGTTATATTGATTTAAATTATATCTAAAACAGTGCTTTTAAAGTTTCAGCTGTTTGTATTAAATCTATATTAATAATGTCTCTATCGGCCGTACTCCTGTCTGATTATTGTATTTCTGCAGTTCAACTGTAAAATGATTCTCTGCAGAGACACATTCCCCACAGTTAAATCTTTTGTGTAAAAAAATAATGGTAGCAGGGTTAGTGTGAGAGAAAAGGGCAATAATAAGTACCCCTCAGATTTACCCGCCTGTAGATCCACTTTTAGAAGCAATAATTTGAGGTAATAGTTTTCTGCATGGCTTTATCGGTCTACTACATCCTTTTAAAGGAAATTTGAACTTTCCAATTCATTACGTACTGATCTGTGAAGGAGTCACAACATAATTTCATTTTGTTTAAGATCTGGGCTTTAAAAGTTTCTTTCCAAAACCTTGATTCTTTTCATTTTCAGTCATTCTGGACAATTTTCTGACTAAATTTATACAAAGCTTTACACATAATCAGCCGTCCATTGCTGTTAGTGTGGGGGATTTGTGAATTAAGGCAAAATAACTCCACTTCAGGAGAACATTATTACGAAAAGTATGAGTAAGAAAGGTTGCAATAATATATGTAAACGTTAAGGAAAATTGAGTTACTCCTTGCCTTTGCCCTCCACAGTTAATGGTACCTGTTTTTTCCAGATAGACCTGAGTTTTTCCAAGTTCATACTGACGCAGCATCTATTGTTTTAACGCATACAACAGACATGTCCAAAGTCTGGCCCGGGGGCCAATCGCGGCTCAAGGGGAGAGTTCGTGGGGCCCTACGCTTCAGACATAAAATTTATTGTTCATGGCCCCAACAGCAGCAGCTTTATACAGATTCAAATCCAACTGAAACCTGTTCAAATCCAACTAAAACCCGTTCAAATCCAACTAAAACCTGTTCAAATCTAACAAGACATGTACTTGTGAAATAAGAATCCTGAATTCCTCTCATCAGAAACAGAGGTTTGGACGACTCTGGCCTACACCTACAACTAACCACATAATATTCACGCTTCTGTCTTTAAACTAAGACTTGTAGCTTTACATAAAAACTGAGCAGAAATGATTCTAGACATATGGACATAATATATGTGCAGGTCTAAGTTTGTCTCTGCAGCTGTTACCCCTGCTGCCCACTCAACTTCCATCGAGTAAACAAACACTGAATCTTCTCACACACTATTAGAGTTATTCACTAAGACTTTTTTCTCACCAACACAAACACTGAGGCTTGTTCTGTTAGAAATATCACTGTCAATGTACGACAGGATCTCATTTACAGCAGCTCAAATGTCAACTCCGTGAGTGTGTCAGGATAAAGAATTTGAAATGAACAAACTGCTGAACACCCAGTTAGAAATTAGAGCGAAGCTATTGTTAACAGAGCAGTGGAAATGACAAGTAACGCAGATAATTTGATGAGTCCAGTAAAGCTTAAGCCCAAGTCTGAAGTGAGCCACATAAACCCATCTTCCAAACACATTTATTTAATGTTTCAAGAAATTTAGACAAAAAACTATGATCTTTTTAATACGTTTGGGTATTTTGTTTAAAGAGCTGCATAATATTGGAAATATACTGTTATGTGCTCAAACTGCAATAATATATAACATTTCATGGTGTAATTTATTAAGAATTAGCTTGTCTAAAGCCTTAAAATTGTTGCGTGACCAATGCAAAGGTAAACTACAAAATTACAAAACTACAAAAACAGACATCGCTTATGTTTAATTTGCAACAAAAAATAAATAAATTGGGAAATAAAAAATGAATCTTTAACAAAATAAAAACATGATTATTTTGAAACAACCATTTCTGTTTGAAGTTGGAAAAAAAGAGTTAGGCTTTGTGTAATATATAGAGAAAAAGACAATAAAACTGTTAAAAAACCCAAATATCAGACTTTGTTCAGGACAAAAAGTTGGCTCTTTTATGTAAATGTCGTGAATTTTTGGTATTATTAAAATAATTTGTTGTGTCAAACCTTGAAATGCAGACACCATTTCTTATTTGGGACAAGATATTTTTGCATCCTTTGAAAAAAAATAAAAGCAAAAATATTGCTGAGAAACTAACACTCAAATGCAGAAACACTTGTGTACTTCCTAAAGGTCATCTCTAACCCAAGTCTCTTAAACTTCCAAACCTTCAGACTGTGTCCACTGAGACGACCCAGTTTCCAGTCCTGTCTCACATGTCCTTGGCTTTCCATCATTGTACATGAAACCTGTTTATATACACCTCGACCTTTGACCCCTCTCAGGCCCCGCTCTCACAGATAAGCGCCGCGGGGGTCACTCAGGGGTCAGATGCAGGGACAAACTTTAGAGAGGGTTAACAGGGATGCAACAGAGGGGGGGTGGGGGGATGAAGAAACCTTAGGACTGAGATATTGCCCATGACGTGATGAGTTAGATCTTAAAGAAACAGTACCTTCATTTTTTTATGCTTTTAAGGAACAGCGTATTAGCGTATTGTTACAAATAATCTGTGAAAAAGATGTAGCTTTATTAACAAGGGTCTTAAAGATGAACCTGCAACCTTTAGCCATACATTTGGCATTCCAATTGGTCTACTATATTGGTCTAATCAATGGTTAAAAAAAAAAAACACTCATATAAAAGTATATTTCAGCTGCTTAAAACAGTGTAAAAAAATAATAATTCAAAATAGAGAAATAGAAAGCAAAGATAAATCTGGATAAATGTTGGAAATGCAAGAATGTCTGTGTTGATTTAGAACAATGTTAGCTCAATGAGGCCAGTGTCAGTGACACATCAGTGGCTTAATGTTTACTCACTACAGGGTTTTAAGAAATTTGAAATACAAAAAGGGTTTTGGTCAGTAAGTATGAGGACGGGGTGCTTTAGTGCATACCACATACCTGAGCGACCAGGGTTTGATTCCAGCTCGGGTCATATGCTCAGTGTCATTCCATGTCTCTCACCCTGTTAGTGTTAGAGTAGAGCTTTTTAACATTACAAAATCATATCCAGAAAAAACTCCAAATTACTCTTTATTTTGTCAGACCATTTCCATAACAACCAAAAAAAAAACATTACAGCACAGCACATTATATTCTACTTTTCCATTCTAACTAAGACACATCTAACACAGGTAGAGACTTGACTAAAATAAAAGCTCCCACTCACTCCCACATACAGTCCCCTCTTACATGTGTGCACCTGCGCCGTGCGCTCTCCGAGTCTGCGTCTGATCGCTCTCTAAGTTCAAGTGGGTGTCTGTGGTAATGAAGTGGCACTTCCATTTAAAAAGCCTTAAAAAGACTGTTAATAGTTCTGTGCTGCACGGCTGACCAAGTGGCTTAGAGCAGGCAACTATATTTAAAGGCATCAGTCCTGTGTAAGAGGTGACCTGCCCACTGTACCACTGCTGTCAAACAGAGATGTTCTGTATCTCATCAGTCGTCGGTTACTAATATTATACAACACTTGTTTGTATGTCACTTATTAATGGGTGCTTGGATCGACTGAATAAACTTTGGCTCCAATATGTAAACAAAGGCAGGAATTTTTCATTGTTTTGCAAAATACACATTTCCTTCACACAATCCAAAGCATTAAAAAGACGAAGGCATACATATACAGTGTTTATATGAATAATTAAGTGTGTAATTAATACACCAGGACACAATAGCAGTTGTACAGCTGGAGGGCTGCTTGATTAAATACTAGATGAGTTTAGACAAATGAACAGAAGCAGCGAAATACCACAAAAGAGGAGGAAAGACCAATACAATACAAAAACTAAGCATTGTGATCTTGTGACATCCTTTTTCATAGTGTCATGGTATTGTGGTTACCAGATTTTTATTTTTATAAGGTATTATAATACGTACATGTTTCCAAATAAATATATGTAGTCTTTAGGTCTTTAGGCTAATCTTTCCTCTAGTTACATTACTGTTCTGAAGCAGTCTGTAAGAAAGGCCTCCACAGTACAGCAGTCACGTCAATGCTTTGAAAATACATTTTTCATCTGAATATTCTGACAGTTTTCACCCAAACTTAACTCAATATCAATACAACATCTTCAGAGTAAGACCTGTTTAGGGGCATCTTGTTGGGACTTTTCCTGTAGATTACCTCATGCTACAACAATGCTACAAGTTTTTTATACCATGACATTTTGAAAAATCTTGAAACTGGTTATTGCCCCATGATCTCATCCCCAAATTATTCAAGAGAAAAAACACAATAACATAGATTTGCTCCAATGTAGAATGAAAACAATAGTTAATGAGGATTTCCTGCTGTCTATCAACAGTTCAGATCACATGACCACTCTCTCGCAGTCTAAATATCTTAATCTAACGGTGCTGTGTAAATAAAAACAGCTCTTATCTATAATAAACTATGAAACAAACTCATCGGGAGATGTTTGTATGTTGTGCACCTACTTCACTGTGAACTCAATCCATACTAAATCAATAAGTTACATCTACACAGTGTCCAATGTCAGGTCTAGTGTAGAAAGAAGACTGTAGTTCAGTGGAAGAAGAAAAAACTGCTGGCAAAGACAATCCACTGAGAAAACATACAACAGGATTTTAATTATCCAAGAGTGTGCACACGAGGCTGTTAAACAAATGTCAACTGGAAATGAACAACAATACATTTAAAGATGACAACTCCAATACTATGCTACAGCTTGAGTCAGATCTGGTAGCAGAGTGTGCCGCAGATCTGTAGCTCGATAATGATTGGTTCTTAAGTGTGAGGCTATTTCCCAGTTTGACAAAGGTAGTCTACATGGTAATGAATATGCTGCGTTTTGTAGACTGTTGGTAAAACTGTTTCAACGCTAATCAATGCTATCACTTCATGGTTTTTAATTGTTTACTGACATTCAGATTTTTTGAAGATGCTGTCATTGAATTTGCTGTCAAATCAAAGAGTTTAATAAAAGTTTTTATGTTTGAAAATGTGGTCACCCTAGTGTAACGTCTTTTTAGAATCACAAATTCACTGACACATGGGAGTTTGGTCGGTGGAGCCAGAGCAGCCCGAGAGAGAACCCACAGAAAAGGACACACAAACAAAAATAACAGCTCTGCATTGATAAACATTCTATTGCACCGACTCTGAATAACATCATATAACAAGTACTCATTGTGTTAAGACCGCACTTGTTTCCATTGTAACAAGATTCATTAGTAAACAATTGTAAAACCTAAATAAGAGTTAATCAGGTTTATCCAAAATACATTTTTCTGGATTAGTTGCTTGTCACTATCTAAAAAAGTACAACTGCACAATTTTCATGTTGAGTACATCTCCGATTCAATCATCATCATCATCATGGCACAATAGTAAAACAGGCCCTTAGTAAATGAATCTCCAACAGCATGAAACAGATTAGAGAAAGATCCTGGCCAATCTATAGTTCACCTGTTCCCAGTGTCTTCAAACTCCTCTGTTTGTCTCAATTCCTGATCTGAAGGTGTCTCATTTGTCCCGTCTCTTGTCTTGTCTTATCCTGTACTCCCTGACGCCTGTGCCCTTGAGTGCTTGTTCACGGACGCCACTGCTCAAATGCACATCCTATTATTGTGTGGCAGCACAGTAAAGTGCGCAGCTCGGGGATTGAATTGTCTGAAGGCAGCCGATGACTTCAGATCCACACTAACATTGTACTCATTGAGCTAAATATTGATCGTCGCGTCCGAACCGAGCAACAAGCTGCCAAATGGCCGGGTCTGTTGCGCCAAGCTGCCCTGACCCAGACTGGATTCACTTTAGTCTTCTACACACAATCATGAGGAGCCTGCCTCTGAGTGGAAGATCACATGTGAGGCTCTTGAAGTGGATCACTAATGTTTTAACACAGCAGTCCTATAAAGCCCAGTACAGTCACCCTGGCCTGAAAACAAAAAACTAGGTTACGAAAAACATCTATCCATTATTGAATGTTTGAAACAATGGTCATTATTCAGTCGAGGTACTTATTAGTTTTCTGGTCTTTAATATAACTCCTTGGTAAAGCAACGCCACACCACATTAAAGACACCTTATGTAAGTTTTCAAGTATAAATGCACAAAGGACCAAAGGAGAAGGCACTGTTCGCTTTTAAATAAAATATTCAAAGTGTAATATATACATTTGTGCTGATGAGTTCTGGTAAGATGGTAGCGTGTCCTGTCTTATTTAGGTAAGTAAAGATAGAAGAAAGATAGTCTGCTTAGGTACAAATGAACAGTAAATGTGATTGTAAGGGCAGACAAAATATCTCCAAGGCACTATAAAGAGTTAAAAAGTAGCTCACCAATGTGTTTAGGGACTCAGGGTGTACAAGAGTTAATCTCCCAGTCAAGAATCTACCTAAACCTATTTATAGAGAATAATTTGAATGCATGCCTCATGTTTTTCAGGTAAAAGTTACAACAGTGTTTTTTAACACCACATTTTCTGGTTTAGATGCAAGAACATTAAAATAAAAGTTTAGATGAAAAAAATGACACAAATATACCTGCTTTTTACAACTTCTCTGTAGATGTATCTAAGCAACCTTGCCTTTGTTCAACTCATTCTGTTTAGAGGTAAGTTGGTAAAATTTGAAAAATAAAAAGCAATTATATTTATTTTATGACTATAAATACATTAGAAGTCATTTTAGCTCTATGTTGCTAATATAGTGCCATTGAAAACTGCCTATTCCAGTGGCACACCTCCCCCCTCCTTCCTGCAGCCTGTGAGCACCTACGGAGGCCCTTCAGGGACACAATCTGTAAACACACCTATAGTAGAAATACATCTGACATTGAGCGCAATTCAAAAATCAATATGGTTCACAAACGCCCCAATCTTTCAGGCAAGATTGTGCTCAAAAAGACAACGTATGTTTCTCCTTCAGCTGTGCTCAGTTTGTCCACTTTGGGCAGTTGTAGATACAAAAACAAAAAATAATGCCTTCCTACTAGGTTATATGGAATTTTAAATGTCAAACAAATGCAAGGATGTGTTTTGATGGGCTATACAAAATGTTTTGAATGACGTGTACCAGTATACTAACATTTTTATCTGTTACACCTTTCATCAGACTTCTTTTCTTTAAATCAAATGTATCTTCTATAAATTGTGGAAAAACATCACAAGACAAATGTTTCTCTCATTAACATTTCCTTCTGCCCAGCTTCTGACTCTTTTTTTCTGAGGCTCATATTCGAACAACTCCAGTGCTGCATAACAATTCAGCAGAACACAGTCAATCCACATCTGTGCGACAACAACAGACAAACCTGCACAATACTTCAAACACACACCACTGACACAAGATTCAGCTCTAATCCTAAAACTGGATTCTTCCCACAAAGATTCGTGAATATATCTCTGCAAACCTCCAGCCGCTCATTAATGAATCCAGCTGATCTTTATTTCCCACTACTTTTCCTTCCTGGAAGAACTCAGTCTAGAGCTGCATCATTAAAACAAAAGCTGCAACACAAGTCTGTTAAATTTCTTTCTACGTCTAAACTATACAGAATTGCTGAATTAAATTTGTATTAAAGTTATTTGTTATTTGGGAACCTCATTAGCTTCCTCAAAAGGGTTGCTCATTTTCTTGCGGCGTTTTATTTTACAGTTAAGAGAAACATCTGTACAACACCTCATTCTGGGGCAAAGGAAAAGTCAAGAAAAATATTTGCCTTAAGCCCCATTTCCACTGGGGTTTTACAAACTTTTTTTTTTTTTTTAATGGGAGACTGCTTTGAGGCTCACATTTCCACTGTGCTGTATATTCACACCAGTTTCCCTTTTGAGGAAAGTATGGACAGGGATGACAAAGTCAAAATCATGCTGAAGTGCGGGAGGTTTCTTAAGAGATTCCTGTTGGTCAGTTACCATCGAGGTGAAGAACAGCTGAGACAGAGCAGCAGCGACACAAACAGAAAAAAAACTAAGAAGTGGGTGATGACAAAGAGAAAACAAGAGGAACACCGCCACAGTAGCACACAAAGGCAGAGAAAGAGCTTTTCCTCCTCTACACAACTAAACCTAATGGTGTTTCCCTTTTTACACTGATCTACACTCTCTGTATTCAAACAGAGCTGCATTATGGCAATCAAGGCTATTTCAGCTGCTTTTACTCCCCTCACTATGTAAATCACAGGTGCACCACTAATGTATGCTGAGCATTAAGCTAATACTATGCCATTAGCTCATAGCCGTCGCACAATCCCAGCTTCAGTCGCACTAAGGCTGTCAAGTTTCAGACTCACATTTTTGAGATGCTTAATGCTGTGTTTCTCTATAATGTAATATTCAGATGTTTTTCTTTCTACACTCCACATTTTAGTTCAAATGAAATTTGTATTTAATTAGTGGCATCAACAGAAGTAGCCAGCATAGTTATATTGTCTAACCCTATGATGCTAATGCCATAGACTCATTAATCCACCTGGACAAAACACCAGCTAACCATTCACTCTCACCTTCACTCGCTATGTGCAACTTAGAGTCTTTGGTTTACCTACACACGTGTCTGGGCAGAGGCAGGAGGCTGGACCCAGAGAGAACAGGGGGTGGACACAGGTGAAACACATCAGGGGGGCCGGCAATCACACAGGTGCACAGGCGGGAGTGTAGACAAGACCAGGAAGTGAAGTGACCAGAAATGAGACACAAAGTGAGTACCAAAATAAAACAGAAAATGATGAAAATGTGAACCGAGAAGAAAAAAAACTGATGTCTTTCTGAAGATGTTCTCTTTAGAAGTGACTCAGATGGATAGGATCATAAATGATCAGGGGAACAGCTCAGGTCAGATGGTTTAGACATGTTCAGAAGATGAATAGTGAATATATCGGAGGCTGAGGTTAGAGCTGCCAGACAGGTGGCCTAGAGGAAGATGTAGTGAAGGTAGAGGATAGGCTCAGATGGAGGCAGATGATTCGCTGAAGGGAACATCCAAAAGAAAAAGACCTCATGTTTTATGGATTTACAATGTGCATAATTTAAACAGCTTGATAAGTATGTGTATACTGCATTTAAGCCTATTTAAATATATATTTAAAACCATCCACCATACACAAAAGACAAAATCTTAAGCATTTTTTTTCTTATACATAATAGATTTTAATTGACAGCTTTTTTGTGTCTGTGAAACTGCTTAAAATGCACTGCGTCCTTCAACCTGAAGGTAAGCGGTTTGATTCCCGCTCTCCCCATAGTTCATACTGTCGTTGTGTCCTTGGGCAAGACACTTAACCCCCCCCTTGCCTCCAGTGGTGTTCCAGCTGCAACATGAATGAATAAAAGTGTCTGCTAAATGACTAACTGTAAATGTAACTGTAAAATTCACCAATGTCATTAGGACATTAGGCTTTTTATAACGTCTTACATAATGTGTTTTTTTTTTATCAGCATAGTTTAGTGAATTTATTTCAATTTGTAAACTGTGTTATTTTTGTTAAACAGTGAAAGCTGCCGTCATCTTTGCTTGAGGTTCTTTTACATAGCTTTACCAAATGCAGCAAAAATCAATTTTAAAGTAATAAATATTCAATGATAGTCGACAGGTTTTGCTGCAGTTTGTTTCGACACCAGACCCACAACAGAAATAATTTTTCGAGACCAGCACGACTCCTGGAGCATCAAAACATCTCCTGGAGTGAGCCAATTATAGTTTGACCTTCGATGAACCGCTGAAAGTTGAGCGCAGCACTTTAAACCTCTTGGATACTTCTACGGCCTGTGTTTAACTGATCATTTTGAACATCACTTCTAATGTACTTTCTTACTTTCAATAGAATGAATAATTGAATTTGTCACAGTGAGCCACATTAGGTGTAACCGCAGTAAATAGTTTCATTAATTACCAGTGCGTTTGGTCAATAAGTGGCCTAAAAGTGAAGAAGTTCAAGCTTCATTCTCTAGATGTTACGTCATTAAAGGAAACCGAAACATTGTTGATTAAAGATGAACTTCAGGTCTGACGTATTCACACAAAAAATATTTAAAACTTTATAGAATTGAACTGTTTATAATCTTATCTATACTTTACTATACTGTTTGCAATTAATCCATTTCTGGTGCATCTACTGTAAGGAAATCCTTAAACAAACCCAAAAATTATCCATAGATGACATATATTGACTGGCCTTATTCATTAACGGTGATATTCCAAAATTTACAGAAGATACGGTTATAAAATATTAAGGCTGACCTTTGATATAGGCTCCACTCTGCACAATCACATGGGCAAATAGTCAAAAATGAATGAATGAAAGAATAATATACTTGTTCTTTGAAATTGTCGTCCATTTTACTCAAAATCATCTGCTTAAGATCTATTTTCCGAGGCGAAACGGTCTTGCACTTTTAGTAGTATATTTAAGTTCAAGCACTCAATTAGGAGTCATGCTAGTTTCTATGAATGATCCAAAACTTATTCAAACCCGGGGGCCATTCATATTTAATACTGTAAGACAATTTTCAGTCTATTTGGTGCAGAAAAAACATAGAGTCAAACGTGAAGAGGCAGACGCATTGATCATTGGAGTAACTCTGTCTCAAAAACAGACCAAAATCGTCCCGACTTAATCACATTCCTAATGAAATCAGAGCCTATTACTTGATCGGCCGGCGCAGAGTGATTGTGGAGCTGTGGTTGTGAAGTCGACACGTGGGAGAGTGAGCGATGGCAGTGAAACCGAAGCGGACTGATAGGACCAGGCTCCGGTGATTCATCTTCCCGAGACTGGCCCGGTTCAGGTGGACACTTCAGTCAGGACACGTCTGCCTTTAATCAATGGAAAGAACATCTGGAGCCGCGGACGAAATAAAAACTGTTGGAAAGAGACGTCAGGTGAACACAGACAAGACGGAGATACATGACAGGAATCTGAACACGGATGAGTGCAAACAAGACATGAGGTTAATCAAAGATAACATGTTGACAAGAACGATGGAATATAAAACAGATGCATTAAGACAACAGGGATCCATTTACACAAATCTCTCTTGAGATAGTTTTTTTACTTAATTTAGTCCCACTTGGAAAAGATAAAGTAAAGAGCGGTGAATAGATCAAGGCCAAATTACAATTTTTTTAACCAATCAGAGTATTGCAATAATCTATTAATTGAAAATAAAAAGCAGCCCGGTGGGTTGGGCTTACAGAACAAAGCATTGAAACTTTTTCCCGTAAATGCTTGGTTTCTGTTTTGTAACATAACTCTACTTTGTACCAAATTGGTGTAAACAGAAACAAAAATAGATGAGAAACAGAGGCAGTGAGAAGCAGTGCTTTAAAAACAGACAACAGTCAAGAATGAAGCTCCCAATCCATCTTTTTAAGTGTGTGAATAAAAGCCTCATTCATCACTGTAACGTGAGGATACAACTAAAGGACAGAAAGTGGCAGCTCACCAATGCCCTTTGTTTGTGATCGACCTCCTCCAAAGAGTTCCTGACTCTGTGCAAAAGATAGAGGCGGCGTTTGATGAAGTAATCCCCTGTTTACTGCCCCAGACTCATCCGTCATACGCACTGTTTGCTTAACAACTCTTGAAATGGAAGCGCTTAGCAATTAAGATCGAACTGCAGAACGAAGAGACGGGCTCAAATTATATGTGACGCAGTAAAGGAGGCTATTAATTTTGGTTCAAAGAGAGCGTGGCCTGAGGGGAGAGTAAAGAGAAGCACTAAAGCGTGTAACACTGTCTGAATGTGTATTTGGGCGCTGTCAATCCCAGAGTCTGCTTCACGAGAGTCGACCCAAAGGTAACGTTCAAAGCTGACAACACCTTCAGAAAAAAACGCAACGCGACATGAACAAGTCAACAAGAGACGGTTAACAAGTAATCCATAATTAATTTAGGCGCCAAACTAAAAGCGAGGACGTTTCTTTTTTCTTTTTTCCGTTTCTCTGCAACACAATCAAAGTTGTGGCAGGTCTTATTTGAGAGGATCAAAGCATGCTGGGATTCAGTGTGGCGAGAGTGAGCGCTCTGTCGCTGCGAGGCTCTCAAATGTAATGGCACCTTTAGTCACTTTGCGCTTCATTTAACTTCACACAGTCCAGGAATAAGTCGAACGAAACAACACTCAACTTTGTAGAGTGAAGTGAGAAACTCCAAGAGAACATTTAAAAGTCTCTTTACTGTCTATAAACCATTGCTTAACGCTATATCCCCATGTACTTTGATTTATATGTGTTGGAAACGTGGGATTAGAGAAAAATAAAACTTTTTATTTGCTGTTTTTAGCTTACATTGTGTAATCTTAAGCATATTTAAGGTTTCACTTGTCACAATCTTATCTCTAAAGATGATTGCTTTAAATTCTTTTGTTAATGCACCTACTTATGGTTTTTCTTTATTAGTAACTGCCCCTGTTGATGTGGTCGGTGGCCTAAATGATATCAGATTACACAAAACTTTCTTACTTAACTTAATATTAGCTTCCAGCCGTTTGTTGTCTTAGTGCTATCAAAGGCTATGTCTTCTGATATACCCGAGTATTAAGTTGGACAAGAAGCTATAGCTGATAAACAGTTTAAATGACACTTTAATAGCCGTCCGTTTGTTTTGCAGTTCACACAACTGTCTGACTTGTGATCGAGAGTCCTGTGCTCACATTGGGACAAAGACTAAGTGACGGCAGGCGATCCTCCAACTCGATCGAACTCTGCTGGAAATGCAAAACAAAGCATTGACATAAAAATACACAAGAAAAGTGATAAGATCACTGCAAAAAGAGGAGTTTCCAATAGACGTTCAATAAAATAAGTGCTATAAGTTAGGTACATGGTAGCTACATTAGGGCTTTGTCAAAAAAAATAATAAAGGCAAAAGAAAAAATGTACTAACATAAGTCAGGTTGCTTTAATGGTCTTCAGGTTGATAATAACAAATTTTAAGCAAAGGGAAATGAAAATAGCTTGTCAAGCTCACTGACTTAGAAGTGTAGCTGCCTGAAAGTCTGGTCAGAGTCGGTGAACAAGTCTGAGCAGTTTTAAATGCCGAGTTATTTTCTGCCACAGTAGACGCCAAGTTCAAAACTGGGATAAAAATGATGGAGCCTGAATATGGATTATGTAGAACGAGTTCAAATGGACTAAAACGGGACTTAAGCACATTGGTGGTTTTCTGTCACCTCGATTTACCAAGAAACTCACACTTGGCATAAAAATATTCTGCTTCTGACTTCTACTTAGTCTCACACAGTGATTTCCTCAATGCTTATTGATGGAAATAACAGTGTAAAACAAAATAAGCAATAAAGTGTTATTTGAGGTCTCATGAACGAGCTCAAATGCCTTTAAACTTCTCTGAACAACAATGGCGGTTTTTATTCAGAAGTATATATATTCAGTCAATCTCGGCCACAAATTTAGTAAATTTGTTGCCAAAAGGCTGTCTACGTATGTTATACTACTGCCCCATAATGGCATTAAGCCACACACCTGACATATTGACTGCAGAGCCATCTTAAAAAATCACAAAAACTATTCTTGATCACAAAACCAACCACACATGTTGCACGGAACAATGCTGATACATTCCTGAATGAGGAACAGGGCTTTTATCCTCGTCCAAAAATTCCTCTCACTTGTCGATCACGGCCATCTTTGATTCTTTTCACGGTTTGTGCTCACAAAAAGAGAAAAGACTGAGCAGAAAAGTGGCAGCGCTGGTGGTGGAGAGGAAGAGGATCGCCTGAGGTTTGTGAGTCATTCTCTGGACGCTGTGCCAGGAAGCTGTCTGGGTGTCCCCCACAGGCCACAGATACAGTAACGCAGAACGCCACTGTCCCGACTGCTGTATCAAATGGCTACTGTCAGCAGACTGGGCCATTGCCTTGGACCCGGGCCAGGTCACTTCCCTCTGAGTGTTTTAATGGCAGCCCGGTCACTGAGCCGCACCACAGAGCACAGCACTCCTCACTCATCATAAAGTCACCGTTGTTGTTTATTAGCCTCTTAATGCTAATCCCGGAGCCGAACAGTGGGAGTCATAAGCATCTCTGAGTTCTTCCTCTTCACTGCTCAGAGAAAGAGCACACTTTCATCGCCTTCAAAGACCGCTTCTACTGTATAATGGCTTCTGTAGTTAACATGATTATAGGCTTTCTGACGATCCAGGCTTGTTCTGGACCCAATCCAAGTTTTAAGACGTACACCTGGGTTTTAACAAAAGTAAAGATGAATAGCATTCATCCTCATGTTCTAAATGTGCAGCTTTGAATGGCTTTCAACAAGTGTCAGCTCACATAAGACTCTGAAAGTGCTGCCTGTCAACTGATAAACATAAATTATGTCTGTTTAGAGCATCTAAAGCTAAAGCTGGGGTAGGAGGAGCTTCACAACAAAAGCCCAATATATATAGAACAAAGCGAATTGTCAGACATATTTGAGTTGTGTTCAGAGCTTAAAACATCAAAGCCGTAAAAACAGGTGTCTTAATTAAAATAAATGAATTCTCTCACAGCGGACACCTGTTTGACACCTGATGACCGTCAATGGTAACATGGAAATGAGTGACACCGCTGGCCCTTTGCCGGTATGTTCCTGCCTCACAGAAAGAAGGTCCTGGGTTCAATTGATTTACCTACCTGGTTAAATAAATACATACTATACATATACTTATTTCTACATGACTATATGAACAAATACTATAGTGACAATCTTTCAAACACAAACCTGTAAAACCTAGATCACTCCACTTCAGTTAGCCACAATGTCAGAGGTCATAAGTCACAACACATATTGTGATCTACCCAACATGTACTTTGAGAGGAAAGCATAATGGTGTGGTTTTGTATTGGGCCGCTGATTACTTGAGAATACTAGCTAAACTAACAAAAAGATGACGGTAAAGTTGCACCACCTGATTTTTCTTTTTGCCGTTCCTGTCTCAGACTCCCGTCACCACCAACAGCAGCCGAGGAACCTCTCCTACTTCTCTTTCGTTAAAAATATAAAACTGGAACAATAATACTAACAAGGTTCTCAGTCATCCAGGGCATCTTGAAAAAAAGGTTAAAGTTTCAGGTGAAACTCCTCCCTCTAGAGATTTAAGCTCAGCTCTCTTACCAGAATTGAGATTGAGTCTCCTGGAATTACAAATGAAACATCTTCACCTTGAAAACTCCACAACAGAATCCATGAAATCCAATCCAATCTATGACAGAAAGTCTGAATATATCCTTGTCTATTTATTCTGGTTACTGCTCTGGTACAGTATAATCATTAAAACATAATGAAACTTTGTATTTTATTTATTTTTTACACAATTGTGTTTGTTACAATGACGCATCCAGTGAAAATGATAAAAAGATGAAAGTAGTTGCTCGAGTGAGTTGCTGTGTAAACACAAAATTCAAAGATGTAATGGCTGTTGTATTTTGTGTGACAGTGCGGCTGCTGGAAATTACAAAACAAAATCTTCCTCAGATCTTACAGCTGCGTCAGGAATGCATTACGCATTCAGAAAGATAAAAGTCTTGCGACGTGTTGGATAAATGTAATCAAAAGTCAATCAAAAAAAAATATTTGGAAGACAACAGGAACTCCTTTTTTCTGACTGCACTAGTGTTTCAGAAACAAGAAAAATGACAGTGTGAAAGATAACCTCAATCAAAATGCCACAAAAGGAGGTAAAGGTAAGACACCTGAATTTAAAAACCACAAATTGTCCTTCCTCGACCAACAGCTGTGTGTTTTATGTCTGGTTTATCCCACAAACAGCCCTCTCTCTCGCTGTCATTTGTGTGGCTCTTCTGAATAGTCTTCAGGAAAGTCATCACCACTGGTTTTGTAAACGGCAGAGAGCACCCGGGCGTTGTGCCAGCGGTGGCATGCTGTCCACACAGTGGGGGACATCCAGGGCTGGTCCAGAGGAAGACAAGTACTGTGTGTCCTCGAAGAATTGTGTGATAGAGACCTGAGCTGAACTGTGTGGGTCTGGATTCTTTAAGATTGAGGTCCAGAGGCAGATACAGTAGGTACTAGTGCACAATATAAAATGTACAAGCCAAAGTTTTACAACAAGATTTTTCTTTGTGAGTGTTATGTTGCTCATTTGTAATACCGTTTTCATCGACATTGCACTAGGGCCAGAATTTAAACCAGTTTTATCTTGATGGACAACCACATGGCAGCAGTACGTGTCATATGCACCGCCTCCAGTTTTGGAGACGATGACAGACAAAAAGACCTTATTTTTTTGCTAAACATGGCAAGGAAAAACTCCCAAAAAAAAACAGCTAAGGAAAAGCCTTGGGGAGACAAAGAAAGAGTGATCCACTCTCAGCAGAAAGGGTCCAGTTCCATCCAAGTCTAAAGGGGCTGATTGACAGCTGGAGTGCATGGTTATGTGGTAAAAGATAAAAGAATGAAAGACTGACTTTGACCAGTCTGTCTCTCACAGACGCTCATGAGTCAATTTTCTCTTGACTGATTAAAAAAAAAAGAGCCTGATTTTAATTTAATAATAGCAGCTAGTCTTGCTCTATTAGTGGAAATTCAGAGCAACATCCCAAGGACAGGCTCTTTCTAGAGGAGTCTGTCCCTTTGATCTCAATCACAGATGGGTCTTCACTGTCATATGACACCTTTTCAAAGAATAAACATTTAAAGTCGAGAGTAGTTAAGCCAGTTCTGTATTGACTGATAAATATCCAACATGTCTGCTCGAGAGGGTTGCTTTCACCTTTGACACATCTTTTTTCAAACAAAGCCAAAGAAAGTCCAAAGATGTAGTCAATATTTTAGTTGAACTCTGTCTCGACCCACTCCAAAGAGGGCCGGTAGGTCAAAAGTCAACGCACATGTATATACTGGAAACACAACATTGATTTATTCCTCATCATGTGTTTTTTACCTCCTACAAACCACACAATTGTTGTTGAAAAAAAGCATTTATATGAGCTATGCCTGTCAAAACAGCTCACCAATAACGGGACGCATTAGCAGCTTTTGAACAAAAACAGTAGTGTGTAGGTGAACTCGCTGAACTCCAGTATCACTCTTAGTTTGGTACATCAGAGTTTATTTCCATCTTGTTAAGAAGAGGGGGGTTCCAGCTACAGGGGGATCACGCTCCTCAGCCTTTGTTGAGTGTCCTAGCTCCAGGTCGCAAATTGATGATGAATAAACTTCTCCTGCCTAAGATCATCCAGAAAGTCTCCAGCCTGTTTTTCTCGTGTGACTCCTCCCAGCTCCAAGGGCAACTCAAATATTCCTCAACAGTATGGTCGTATGGTTCATCCTCATGTGCTTTGTGGATCTGGAGAAGGCACTCCACCTGCTCAATGCTGACGACTGGAGCAGGAGCATGTTTGCAAAGCCGGCAGTAAGTCAGACCTGTTCCTGGTGCAGTGTCAGTGTTCTAGCTTTATAATCTTATCTTTCTTCTTCTTCTTGTGCAGACCTATTTTGTATTTCATTCATTTTGCTCACTCAACTGGACAATAAACCCTCAGACACTATTTTTGAGGCCATCATTACAATGCCATTGTACTTCTCCTTGAGTAGTACTCACAGTCGCTCTAGGCAGACGTAGGAACAAATGCAGCTGCCCACAGACGGTCTGGGATGAAAAACACCTTGAGCCACAGTCTTTTGCCTTTCTTCTGTCGCAGCTCAGGGTAGGATTGGTTTGGCTTTCTGAGATTCATTTAGTCAGAAATAGAAATTGGGATTATAGAATATTAAAAACAAATTGATCAATGTTTTTTGTTGATTTGCCTGTATAGACTTTTTTATGTACCTAAATCCTAGTTATAGCAATCCTAACTCTGTGGTATTGTGGACAATATACAACAACCCTGTGGCTTTAAAGTTTTTATAAGTAAAAACACATTTACCTGGACATACCCTGTGCTCACTTTTTCAAACTGAATACCTCTTGAGACGGCCAGTGCTGGACAATATTACATTATTAACCCCCCGACTACTTCACACTTTCATAAGTCTCCCACTGAAGTTAATTACGGCATGTTTTGAAGTCAAAATTATAAAAAGCGATTTCCTGAGTGCGACTGTCTGAGAGGGAGCTGCTGGAGTGTTTTCATCTTCCGTTGTCTTCCCACTGTTCCCACAGGGCATCATAATTCACTGGAGCCAAAATGAGAAGCGAAACTGAGAGCGCCGGGGAAAATGAGAGAGCAGCATGCGTCTAAATAACACTCAAACCTCTCTGTCTGACCCGGGTAATTGCAAACGTTGTCGCAGCGCTGTAACTAAAGTATTCATCTGTAGCCGTTCATCCAGCCAGGTGCTTATGAGCGGGCCAGACGGCTTTAGTCTTGGTGAGTGACAGAAATAAAACCTTGCGGGTGGAAGACAAATTGGATTTTTAGTTCTACGCCAAGACAAGGTCAATCTGCGGAGTTGGTAAAAGTTACATTGTGAGAAAATGCAAAGAAGAAGCCAGCGGTCAATACACAAGGCAATAGACAAGAAAAATAAAGTGTATTAGATGGACTTGATTCTTCCTGGCTACAGAAGCATCAAGATTTGTTTGAAACAGTGAACAAGAGAAGAATGATCACCCTTCAATACGCTGGGCGCAAACCAACTCCAGACACAAAGCTTACTTTTCATTTCCATTCAGGACACAATGCTGATTTGTTGCCCTGAGCCCATCTGCCCGAATACGTGTAGACAATTTATAACATGTTAGTCACAGAGTCAGAGCTGTGGAAGGTTAGCTTTACTTCTTGTGTCCTCTGTTGTGTCCTACAGCAGCAGCTCAGCACTTAATAATGTTACAGTGATATGCAGCAAACACACAAGGACCTGTAGGTTTTTATCTCTTTAGGCTGTCGTCTCTGTGTTTCTCCTCCTACAGACGGTCTGGGATGAAAAACACCTTGAGCCACAGTCTTTTGCTTTTCCTCTGTCGCAGCTCAGGGTAGGAATGGTTTGGCTTTCTGAGATTCATTTAGTCAGAAATAGAAATTGTGTAAATAACAGCAAGACTGCCAAAAAGCTATACCCAACCCTTATATTTTTGGTTGGGATAGGTTCTGACCAATGTGGTCAGAGACAGAAAAAAACAGTGACAGTCTTATATTTTAACACATCAGTCACACACAATATGAAAACAGTGAATAAAACACACAATATCCAACTATTTCATGAAGATGTAGATGCTTTGTAGTTTATCATTTTTGGAGCCACATGGGATTTTTCTTCACTGCAATACCACAAGTGACCACTAGTCCTACATCCGGTCCCTGGTTTAGGCAGTTTTCGTTGCTTAAGTTGTACGCAGCCTGAGTGCCTTTGTCCATCTGTGTATAATTGTGTGGTGTTATTTTGTTGTTCTGCCAGCTTCAAGACAAAGTGCAAAGGTAAATGAAGCATCCACTGATTTAGTGCTTGTAGCTTTTAGCTGGCGAAGCCCAAATGTGCTATTTACTAGACACACATCTTTTTTATTTACTATTTATCTATTAAAAGGCTGCTGCTGTTTGGAGGTGCTCCCATATGTTCCCACCCTCTATAATTTAATAATAATGTTTGAAAGCAGGATTAAGCAAAAACTATACTGCATTTGACTTGCAGGTTAGGATGACATTTACATTTAGTCGTTTAGCAGACGCTTTTATCCAAAGCGACTTAAAAATAGGAAAAACAATGGAAGCAATTTTAACAACACAAGGTAAAAAAAAAAGCACAATGACTAGTCAGTTAAAACCCAGCACAGTATGCAAAGCTAAGTAAAGATTTGTTGTTGTTTTTTTTGAAGAAAAGGAATAGATTGAAAGGAAGTAGAATTCAGTGTTCGTCAGTCAGGTGTTGATGGATTAGGAAACACAGGGCTGTGAAAACATAGGCACGCACCCACTGGCCACTTAACATCTCATCTCTCTTGCCAAAATGTATGTTTCATCTTTTAAACAAACAAGGAAGGATCGAAAGCTTGTTTGAATTATAACATAAACCTAATATGTTAAATATTACATTACCCTAGAGACTCATTCTATGACATTATTTGGCCTTTTAAAGGGAAAGACTAATGTTGTTGTTTCACGGCTAAGCAGCCCCTTTGTGGTTAATTAACACAAGTCAAAGAGGTTAATTAATTGCTTTGACGAAGGCTTAATGTAATTAAAATATTGGAAGATCGAGCCACACTAAAACATAAAGTCAAGCTGGTATTTATTTATGAAATGTCAAAGTTATGATAACCTTTTTTTCATATTTTTACAGCAAATGAAGCACTGTCATCACGTGTAGCATCACAGCTGTTGTCTGTAAGAGCCCAATAAAGCTTTATTGATTAGTAAAAAAAAAAACATCTATATAAATTTATCATTAAATTAGTGACAGGTTCCCATAACGCCATCCAAACCTTTGTTGGGAAATGTCTGTGATTTTGAGAAACACCGTAGGCTATTGAGTTCTCAGACATAGTTTTTAAAAGGAGCTTGACAAAGGGCTGTTTTCGTGGTGGGTGATGAATGGGGCTGCTGGCCAAGACTAGCAAGAGCAATCTGCTGTGAGCGGGAAACGACATTTACTCTGCCATCAAAGACCCAGCGGTTCATTTACATATCGCTGGAAAAGCCTCCAATCGCTTCCTGCCTCTGTGCGTGCGTTTGCAAATATGAAAAAAAATGGGCTCAAGGGTTTGCTTTGAGGTTATGTGATGGAGCAGGGCAGGTGTGGAAATATGACAAGGTACTGTTACATCTGGTGTTTTGGAGGAGCAGGCAGAGGAATGTGTGCCCAGTCTTCATGGCTCTACCTTTTACACTTTTTTTTAACACATAGCATTGACTCAGTTGAACATAAGCCTTTTTCAAAGGTTTTTCTGGAGGAAAGGTCTGCAAGATTTGTGTTTATACATAGGGTCAGGAGACAGTTTGGGTAGTTTTTTTCTGAGCAGGGGTGAACAACAGAGTGTGGGAGAGTAAGGTATGACGTGTAATTAAGTTGTTGTACTATTGGGTTATATACAGTATAATAAAATGGACGGACTTAAATGGACATGAAAGTGAAAATCTGTTACTATAAGGCGTTTGTGGTCTGTATACTCCGCTTACAGCACCAGTCACAACATATTACCATCAACAACATGCACTTAAACAACACTCCTGCTCCTGGGGATTCTCCAGAAAATCTGTTGACATCATTTGTACATGACACCCACCCAGAGGTTTTACCAAGAGGCCAGCAGGAAGTCCTCCTTTTATGATTCTTTTAGTGATATTTGTGGGAATTCAACACCACCAATATCCCGTTGCTCAGCCTTGTGTCCTATTCAAGCTCCACGTTGACGCAAAAAAAAGGTAAGCACTATATCCTTTAAAACTAAAAATGTATATTACGTACATGCCGCTCAAATCATAACCAAAAATTACATTATTTTTAAATAACCAAGGCACTCTGAAACACATGCTATTTTGTTATGTTTTTGTTACATCTTTGATTTCCCGTAACGCTCAGATCTCCATCTGTGTCATCTCTGTCCTGCCTCTAACGACATCCCATTGTGGATTAAAGACAACGCAACATATGTTAACAATAAAAACACAAATATCCTTCATTTAAAGCATAAAAGTGCCCATAGACAAAATGCACTGAGACATATCCTAGTGTGATGTCATTTAGTGATTGTGCAGCCGTCACATTTTAGAAAAACATAAAACGATGCCATAAAGTACTTACTCAGAAAACTCACTCAGGTCTTAAACATTCTGGCAGACATGACTTTTGTGCAAAACATATTAGATATTGTCTGTCAGATAGCAGAATTATTCAAAGTAAAAGGCAATAAACATGTTTTATTTGATACCCCCTGGCCAAAAAGCAAATGTTCAGTGGTTCTTTCATCTGCATAACAAACTAAAATACCAAATATGGCAGTGAAAAGGGTATTTAAGTGATTTAAAGCCATGCTGTTTGGGGAATGCAAGATAGAAATACTTAAAGTTCTATCAAACACATGTTGACAGACAGTGTTTTGTCTGTCAATGGTACTCAGTAAAGGTAGCCTTGTTATAGACTCAAACTCATACTGTGTACTTCAGCAGCCAATCAGAAGCTTTAGATGCACTTGTTGTTAAGACGGGAGATTAGTGAAGAAAAAAAAAAAGAGGTCTAATGGTCCTTGAAAAAACAAAAAATTGGCTTTGCAATGCATTCCATCATCATTTCGCATTTTTCCAGTTGCAGGTGTGTTTTTTTTTCGTTCTTGAGGAGGGCAGTGGAACAAGGCACACGGTCCGGCGCTTATCTGTATCGCGCAGACGTTTGGCCTCCGGCGATCCATCACTTTCCTCCTTGTTAACAGAACACACAACTCCTGCAGCAACAAACCCCCAACAGCTCACACAGCCCCACTGAGCAGAACACCTGGAGTAGGCCACTGTGTTAGATGTTTTTTTGAGACTCATGAGGCACTCTTTCTACTGTACCCCCTGTGTCCTGTAATGCTTTGTAATGTTTGAGAGGACGATCTATACTAAAAGTGACATTTGGTTTTAAAGTAGAATGTGTAAAATGTTAGTAGCGTACAGTTAAATAATTTGGAAGATACTGATTAGAACAAAATAAATGTGCACAATTCTGTATACCTGCCAGAGATGGAGTACTCAAGTCCTGGACTCAAATCAGGCTCATTTTTGTGACTCCTGACTCAACTCGAGGGTAAGCCTCAATGACTCGACTCAGGCTCGGACTTGCCTTTGTTTGGCTTGGATTCAAACTTGAACTCCTTTTTTCTCAGACACAAGGACTCGTGACTCGACTCAGACTTGAGAACTGATGACTCGGACTTAGACACGTACTTGAGCACGAAGGACTCACGAGTCACGCTCAGCAACAAAATCACACAACCTCTGTCAGTTGCATGTGTTCAGAGCGGGACAAGCTGCTCTCATTTAACTCCCACAGTTTTCAGATTTGTAACTCACTTTGAATTGAACTCGACTGGGACTTGACTTGGACCTTTCTTTAGTGACTCGGACTCGCACTTGACTCGACTCAAAATCGTCCAGGACTAGTCTTTGGTGTCTTGGACTGGGACTCGGACGTGAACACTGAGGACTTGAAAGCTTGAAAACAGGTGACTGAACTACACTGATACCTGCATCAAAATATCTGACATGAGAATATTAGATAATTAAAACATCATCAAATTAAGAAGGAAGGACACTTTAGTTTCCTGTTTCTACAAAAGACCAAAGCGAACAAACTGAGCACTGCTGGAGGAGAAGCACATTTGTTGTTTCTTTTTGAGCTCCGTCTCAAATAAAGGTTTAGCAGGTTTATGAACTAAAGCAATTTTATCATTTATATCTTTCCACTTGGTTTCTCCTTAGACAACAGCACGTCCCTGCAGGGCTACCGTAGGTGGTCACAGGCTCCAGAAAAGACAGGTGTAAAGTCTAATCTGTTTATAAAATGGGAATTACAAGAAAAAAGAGAGTGTGTGCTTGTAATATAACACCAATAGTACCTCTAAAACATTTCAAATTTAACTTTTCACTTTTTTCTAAATGCATTGCATAGATAAATGTTACATAGAGACAGAGACACATTGAGTTTGGTAGACAGGGTCGTATCAGAACAAGATGAAGAAGATACTGAGACAAATGTTTCCCAATTAATCAGCGAGATGGTGAGAGCTGATATTTCTCAGACTCACAGGTGAATCTCATTTGCTTCTCGGCCTAATCTAACTTTTTCAATTTACTCCTGCTTTCATTCCGCAAGTCGAAAGGTAATAGATTTTTGAGTAATAAATAATTCACCTGATTGTGATTAAAACTGTTCCCGTTCTGGTGCGAGTGTTTTTTGGGGGAAGGCCTTGAGAGCTGACTGTCAGTGTTTCTGGGAGGACATTAATCACTGTCACACTCGTCTCTCTCGGTCTGAGCCTGAACCTGAAACATACCCCCCGGCAAAAAAAAGCACTTTTATCATCGTAGTAACAAAAGCTAACTGTGAACCAAACTCAGCCACTGTGTCGAGGAAGAAAAATGTGTTTACAAGTGTCAGTATGGGGTACTTAGAAAAACAGCAAGAGGACAGTGTGTTGTATAACAGCAACAACAAATATTTCTGTTATAGCGTTGTTAGACAGGTTATAAGGTTATAAAGTGAGTAGTAAAATATTAATAGTTACATTTAAACAGGTTTAGGATAGATTTATCATAATCATTAGTTATAGTTGGGGCGTCCTTCAACCGGAAGGTAGGCGGTTCGATTCCCACTCTCTCCACAGTTCATACTGTCGTTGTGTCCTTGGGCAAGACACTTAACCCACCTTGCCTCCAGTGGCTGTAACACTGGTAATTAGAAGCTCAATGTAAGTCGCTTTGGATAAAAACATCTGCTAAATGAATAAATGTAAATAGAATAAATAGAATAGAATAAGTAGAATAAACAAAATGAAATATATTTTTTAAAAAGAATGTAACAAATTACAGTTAAAAATGTGTTGCATATAGATGACTATTAAATCAACTCCTAATTTAATCAAATCTTTGTCCAATTCCAAACTCAAGGAAGAAAACATTTGTTGAAAGAGTTATAAGGATAGTCTTTATTTATTTATTTATTTCACACAATTTACATTTGCCAATTAACCTGTACATGCATGTGTTTGGACGGTGGGAGGAAGCCGGAGTACCCGGAGAAAACCCACAGTAACACACGGAGGACATGCAGACTCCTCACAGAAAGACCAGAGTCGGCCGAGAATGTTTAAGTCGGCCAGGTTTTGAACTCACGACCTTCTTGCTGTGAGGCAGGAGTGCTAACCACTCTGCCTCTGCTTGTAGCTAACTCGAGTTAGTGTGTTGCTGTTAACCAATCTTGCCGACTGTTTTGTGCAATAAAACGATGTAAAAACTGAGTGTTCACTCGGGCATAAAACAAAGCAAATGAAGGAAAAAACATTTGACCAACTGAGAAGCGTGACCTTCCTCTGTCTTCGGTTTGCTTTATGTACACCTCCTTCTCTATACTCCCCCTGCTGGTGAGGAAATGAGCTAAAATGATGTTGAGTAAAATTACACATAGCTCCTTTAAACCTATAACCTTTCCTCTCACAAGCAGGACAAACTGTGTCTTGAAAAAATCTTATGTTGTTGATGTTAAGGATATTGTTGCATATTTAGAAGATAAAAGGTTTTTTGTTCCACTTCGTCAGACAGAGCAACACTTGCGTAATGCGTGATACATCAGGTGAGAAGAGGCGGCTACACTCTGAATGTTTGCTGTTTCCTAATTGAGAGACACATGGTTGTATATGTTTTCCATGTTAAGCACAAGTTTAACTAATGAGCTTTTGATTAAGCCTCCACTTGCAGCAGCAGCAGCAGCATCTCTCTGCAAGAACTCAGCTCGAGAAATGAGAGCAAGGCCCCACGCAGCATGAATCACAAATCAGCAAGTTTGGTGCAGAAAAAACTCCGGTCTGTCTGTTGGCTTTAGACCAAGAGATTTCTGGCAAGAGCTAAACAAAAAGGTCAAAAGACACAGCAGAATAATTTCTTGAGAATGTGCGGCAGGTTAAGCTGCAGTACAGCTAGGTGCTCATTGCTACCCGGGTCAAATAGAAAAGCTATCTGACGCAGACAATGAATAATAAGCCCGTCTGCTCCACAGTCTGAATGTTGAGGTGTTTTAGTGCCTGCCATACTGAAATAGGCCTTTAGCTCTGCCATACAAAAGGGTTGTTATTGCGCCGCTGTGTTGCGTATTCATCATTTCAAATAGAGACTCTTATATGTGCACACACTGAAGGGTGATATTCAACAGAAGATTGACCAAAGGCTGTGAAAAGCACATTGTGAAACGGAGAAAGTGTTGTGTATTATTTGGAGCGAAGAATAAAAAGCCTCATATGAAAAAAGTATGATAAAATATAATCCCGAGTGTGTGAATTGTTACATAAATTCTATAGGCACTTCATTTCCATATCTTTTCATGCAATTGTGTTTTTAGATTCCAGTTTGATGACTGTTTGTGTTGAACATGAGACAGGATCAGGAAATGATTGATGACTTACAGAAGGATCCCGATGATAATATGTTTGAGTGATGTCTGTGGTAAACACCTTTAAAAACACTAATAGAGGTCATTGTGTCACAGTGAGAGACAGGACAGAATATTTAAGTATCCCCCAGCCTCGAGAAGGACAAAAAAGTAAAGGGACATATACTGTTTTTTTTTTGTTTATGGTCTTGTTTTGTGTTAATACATTTTAATTTAAACGTATTACTGATTTTATTTTTTATTCCCACCTCAGGCTCCTTAAATAGCACACTTCTATTGTTGCTAAAATATAGTTGTAGTTAGCACCTAGCTCTATGCGTTATAACTGCATTATAACTTTTTTTATCTAATGATGCCATTTTAGCACAGCAATAGGGTGAGGTATAAGTCAGAGTTAAAAAAAATTTTTTTAAAACAGGCCCACATTATCTTTTACTTTAAGAAACTTCTTCTAAAAAAAAAAAGAGGTGCTGTATCCAGTCAAAAAGTCCATGGTCCCTTAGATTAAGCACGGTGTATAAGGATTGTACATGCTAAACCAAAGTTTAGAGCCAGAAAACAAGCAGTTTGCATTTCATTTTCAGGCAGCATCTAACAATAGGACAATTGCTCTCCTCGTATTTAGCTCTGCACATCATTAGCCTCACGTCGCAAATCACAGCCTGACTGTGGCTGTCCAATTACGCATACACCCTGCCAAACCGAGGCTCGTGGAAACGGTGACCAGCTGCCTGCTAATAACGCTAACCGCTGATTTTCCCGGCCATTAGTGCAAATATACAGACGCGCACATGAGCATATGGACGCAAACATTGATATGCAAACAAACATTCCCAAACACAGGCGCTGTTGACCGGCGAGCGCTCCCTAATGAGTTAGTTATACAACTTGTCAGAAGCACTTAATCCACGTCGCCTACTGGAAGCTCACGGCAGGAAACAACAGCACAAAAACAACAGTAAATACATTAGGAGTGCTGCTCTGCTGGAGTTATAACCTCGGCTAAAGTCTCTAATGGCACTGTTGCAAACAGAATCCTATCCCATCAGCCTTTTGGGAAATAGAAAATCCAAAACAGCATTTATCAAGACTTCTGCGCTCGGACTGTGACTCCATTTGGAAAAGATAGAACTGTTTTATGGATGGCCTTATTCCATTAGGAGGCTCTCTCTCTTAAAGCAGCACACAATGAGGCCTTTCAAAGTAAAATACCTTAAACTCAAAGAGCCCTGGGAGGACTGGGCAGGGTTCAAACTAATCACATGAGGCTGATGAAGGTGTTCAACAACGCTTATGTACACCCACAGACTGTTTCTAATGCAATAGCTGGACTTTAATTAAATAGTTGTGCCAAGAGATAATAATTGTCCTCTTACAAACAGAAAAACTTAAACTCTCTTGACTTGCTGGAGTCAGATGTTGAATCAAAGCTTAAACCCTAAAGTAGTGTAGCTTATATAAAAAATAAATAAAACATGAACGACACATTTCAGCACTTTTTTCTGGCTCCATCTTGAGAAAACATGCAATAATTATGTTGAATATTGCAATTTTTAACAATATGGCCGGAGTGAAAGAAAAACAAGGGTCTAGGGAACCTCTTCTTCACAAAAAAAAAGTCTAATCAAAACTAAAAGACTAAACCAGAACTACACAATGTTAGATTTAAGGCTCTGACTGTCGGTCACATGGAAGACATATAAATGGTTCTGTAAGATAATAATGCTGTTAACAAAATACTTGGGAATAAACATGCTCTAGAAAAATGTCTGTAAAATAGAAGACTATAGAGTTGTTGGTGATTCTTGACGATATGAAATTTTCGATCAATGATGTATCAATAAATCAATAAACTTTTCTGTCTTTTTGAAAGATAAAAACATTGATCACAAAAATTAGTGTCTTGGTCTCAGTTTGATTTTCAGTGGGCGACCTGATGTCATTGTGTAAAGAGAAATAATTATATACCAATGTTGTTGAGTTCGGGGGGAAAACAGGTTCAGTGGGCGGGGCTTCCAGACCCACTAGGCTTCGCTAAGAAAAGTCTGGCAGGTCAGGCTAGATATTGAGTAGCTCTAAAATATCCTTGTCAAGATTTTATTGTGGTTAAAAAAAAAGTGAAGAGGTTTGTAATATGTTAATTTCTGAATGATATACTACAACTGTATTGTAAAAATCAAATCAAATCATTGTCTTTTTGTGGTGACATACATCTTTCAGTGGGAAACATCAAACGAAGTAACCCATCTAACGATGGAGCGCAATAACAATTTCCTGTAGAAGATCACGTAAAGACCTTTAAATATTTGTCTAGTGCAAACAAAGCAGCTTGTGAACTCTCCAAGCTGTCAGTGTAAATATTAGCTTATCTTTCTTCAGCCTGAAGAAACAGTACAGAGACATCTATTTTTTTAATCCAGCAACGAGGCAGAGCAGTGAGATGTTACTAGTTATTTGCTTCAAAAAGCAGAGTAAATAAGTCCCACAAAAGTGAGCGTTTAAAGAGAGACTGTGTTATATAAAAAATATATTAGTGATGTTTGTCACAGATTAAACAGGAATCAGTGCAACTGTATTCCACATTGTTCTAAAGTAAACCTTAAAAATGCACTGTCAAAACTCAGTTACGCACATGTCAGTACAATTTTTTATACAACAATAAAAGACCTGGGGCATTGGGAGCCTCATTACATCAAAACGCTCAGAGAAAAAGCTTAGCAGATCTTATGAGGACTGAGCGCTGTAACAGAACAGACCTCTCCAGAGACTTGTAGCAGGACCGACCCGCGAACAGCACAGAGCCAGTGGTTCAGAGACATATTAAAGCGGCCGAGCAGGGGACAATGTTCCCACCAAAACCACAATGGACTCAACAGCATCTCCCAGCCCCGTCCCTGGGTCACATCAAGCCCTGAATGAGCCCCTTCCTAAAGCTTCTGGGGGTTTCAGCCATGCGTCCAGTGTATCAATAGGAATAGTGTTCCTCCCCCCATAATGGCCGAATCGACTGTGGGAGCACTCTCTCCTCCCCTCGCAAGCCTTTTATTCTGGGCCTCGGCGGAGGAGGGACACCACAGAAAAGGCACATGCCTTCACGTCCGCTTTTGCGCGCATACAAAGAGGAAAATCAAATTGCTCAGACATGCACGCATGCGCACACGTACGCATGACGGCATACTCCAGCACACCTTGTTTATCGCAAAGAGGGACACTATTGAGAATGTGGGAAAGAGAGATCGCAGAATAAGAGGCAACTGTAAGAAACAGCCTCGGTTTAACAACTGTCCTTCAGACGGGCCACAGAGGCACAGAGGTGCAGGTGTAGAGTGAGGAGAGCTTTTAGTTAAACCGGTTCGCTGAGAATTAAACGTCCAGTTTCTATAAGATATAAGGCTTAATCTAAAGCCAAATTGGGAAATGTGCAAAAATGAAAATGCAACCCCATTAACTGTCAAGAAGTGTGTAAAAAATGTGAATAACAACACTAACAATACTTTACAAAAGCCAAAAAAACTTCAGAAGCCAAAAGCCCTGTCCACAGTAAAGTACACTCATGTTTTTCACCACTTTAAAAATGTGTTAGGTCAAAGCAATGGACCTGGGAGCTGCAGAAGTAAGTACCATATTTGGAAAAAAGTCTGTAGCTGAGGTCAAGGTTCAGAAAATTAGCTACCGGGATAAAAATATTTTAGTTAGTGAAGCATAAAACCAACTAGAGTCATAGCAAAGGTCTCATTTTCTGAAACATTACTGAGATATGTAAATGCAATTTCTATTTATAGCCACACACTGTTTGATCCTCATAACCCTTATGTGTATGCCTTTATTGACAAATTAATAAAGTAAACATAAAGCTTGTAATTTCCAATCGAAAAGCTAATTAGTCTATTGTTTTTATGTCATGTCTCACAGTTTGTAATATAGTTAAATAAGGTCGGCTGTAGATTATGATATGCAGTAGACCTCTTAATACGCTAGCATAAGCTCAAATCAATCTGTCACGCCAATATTTCAAACTAAAATTGAAAATTCAAACTTAAAAGGGACATAACACATGAGAAGAATACCAAGGCTGCTTTCTGTTAATATGGGCAATGAAAAGGTTGAACAGGAAATACAGAAATAAGGTTTACAGTGAACATTTACACTGTGTAAAACAAACCAATTATTAGCAGAAGAGAACATGTCTGCCTTTACACTGTTTGTCGACCTGACAGATTATCACTTGTCTGGAAAAGGAAGGGCCTAAAGTAAAGTGATGCTAAAGTTCCTGAGACAAAACGTGGCGGTTGGAACACATCAAGCTTTAATTAGCGGGCCACGCAGACGGAGATGGGAGATGACGCGGCCGTGTTGGGTTTCACCGTCGAGCAGGTTGTGTGTCGAGGCTCACAGAGGCCGGGTTGCATGCTGGTAGACCCACACACAAACACACACATATGCAGAGACAATGAGCTCCTCGGAGGCTGTGGGGACCCAGACAGACACTGTGCAATTATTCATTTCACCCACGGCTCAGACAGCATCAAGCCACGCTTCTCCATACAACCTGCTCCAACACAAACAATAAGAAATGAAATCAAAGGGCGTTCTAGGACCAGAGCCGTGGAGCAGAGTATACCTCCAAATATGTGTGTATGTATATCAGTAAAGCCTTGTTTCTACTGGAGCGGTATGTACTGTTTCTATTACCAAAGGGGGTCAGAAAACTTCCCAAAAAGCCTACTGTGTCTTCCTACTTAAGAGACGCCTAGTCCTGGAGTCCCGAGTGTTTCCTAGTATGTGGTCTAAACACTGGAGTCAGCTGATTGGACGATAAATAATCCGTTCTTGAGCAAAAATGTGAAGCAAAAAGGAAAATATTAAAAATACAAAAATAAAATAAAAAAGTGTCTTGTTTTGGTAAAGAACAAATTCAAAGAGCTGGTGGGCTTTGTCATGCTTTTATTTCTGAAAGCTTCTGTTTAATATCAGCAGCTGTTTTGTACAGTTTCCACTTTGTGAATTAAGATATTGCATTACTACACTGCATTAAAAGAGCAGAACATGTAACAATAAAAGTGAGTCTCTAAATTACAGGACATTGTGACATCTTTGTGAATTTAATGTTCAAACTGGGAACAAACCTATAAAAATGTGTTTTTGCAGCAGTTTACAACTCTGCCTCCAGCCTCTCGCTTCACGGTACGCCAGAATTTACTCAATTCTTTTTAGAAATTATTGGCAACACATTCAAGTTTTTGAAAGTCCCTTCCATTTTAATTTGGATCCCATATCTGAACACTACTTTTGTTGCTCTGTTGTGGCGTCATGGAGCAGACAGCGCTCTTCTGGAACCAAACACAAGCCTCTAAAGAGTTACCTGTACCAGAATGAGCCGACCTGTGGAAGCAAGCTTAAATATATTCAGAGTGGGCCAATGTACAATGGTAACATTTTTGTCAGCTCTGTTGTACAACACAGTCTCATTCAGGTGAAAAGGTTGCACCATTTTGTGTTGTGGCTATAAAGACTTCACTGAATCTCGAAGGCACAGTCCGCCACTGCTCACAGTCTCATGGACCCTGGAGCTGTGATTTACAATCTGCCAATATATTTCCACAGCACAGAGACGTGCCAATGTGGAGCTGTGAATACCCAGCCTCCTCCAAACATCTCAACAGAAACACAGTATGTTTTGGGCTCTCTGAGTGCGGGGCCGCTTTGTTTTTTCCCTCACTGTGCCCTGACCTAATTACCATGTGAATCCTGCTCAAGAAGGCCACTTTAAAACCTGCAAAACCTCCCTGCCTCACTTTCACATACAAGGCTCGAGCTGTGGAGGAACAAAATGAAGACAAACGGCCGGCGGAGCACGTCACTGCCAGGCACTCACAGCTCTGAGCATCGTTCGGGATTTGAGAGTGTGGACATGCCTCTTGTAGCAGCGGCACTTGAGACACAGCTCCTAAAGAGAGCATGTGTTTCTTCTGAGAAGTGAATGAGAAACGGCCGACACTTTCCCTTTTCTGGTTTGAGCAGGGGCTGCACTACGAGACTAATAAAATGTGAGAGATCTCAATAATTGATTATAAAGAATTCATAAACAATCAGGCTCTACAACACAATACAACAAAAATAATCTCAAAACAATCTCGGTCTGCTGCAGTGTCATGAGAGTAAATTCTAATAGGACTTGGCCTTTCACATGACGTCTGGAGCTTTCTACAGACCTTCATGTTGGTTTCACGCCTGAGATTACTGTACACATACTCAGAGAACACGAGTTACAACCAGTAACTACCACGTCCTCGAACAGTTTAGAGCTGTTTATTAGATCTAATTTTCAGTTTCTAGTTTCCAGTTTTCAGTAGGGGTGTTGATGTTTCTTAACCAATAATTTTATTAAGCTATGATTAAAGGCTTGAAAATCCATTATCTACATTAGTTTGTGCCACTAACGAGGACTCACGCTCATTTGTGGCTAACACTAAAAAACAGCCTGGTCAAAGGCAGACACAGCTCTGGAGGTTGTGACCCATTACAGTTCTCCTTTTTAAAGAATCACAGAACATTTGGTGGGCTAAAATCCTTGAATAGGCAGCATAACTATTATCAGGGCTTGGGATAGTACTCTTGTCAAAACTGTACCCCTTTTGACAATTGAAACCCTTCTAAAACAGTGCCACTCAATGACTCAGGTCTTCTCCTTTATAAAGAATCCCAGAACAGTTTTCAGGCTAAAATCCTACAGCATGTGTAGGCATCCTAGTCCAGCAACCTGATCATTCTTTAATTATCCTTTACAACTTTATCCCAGCGGCTTAGAGCAGACTCCACTTAATCACAGGGCTATGGGTTAACACTTAGACATACAGTGGCAGACAACCATTCGTGCTCATTTATTAACTTTTTTATTAGATCCACCAGTTCACCTGTAAATGCCTGACTCGAGGTGTAAAGGTAGAACACACAAAAAGCCCATGAATCAATCCCAGAGCCTTTTTACTCGAGGTGTGAGTGCAAGTTTCGAACAAATATTACACATTCCAACTTAAGGTTAGCTTCGGTAGAGACTCAGGCAGAAAAAAGTTATCTTTCAATGTACACCCTGCTTGTGAAAACCCTCGAAACCCAGTGTTTGGAGGTGGATATAAGTGAAGTATCACTGTTTGACTCTGATATGTATCCTCTCCCGCTCACGCTCAGGCCCAGGTCAGAGCCATATTAAACATGTTCTTCTTTTCTCTGAGAGGTAATATCAGAGCGAGGCAGGTCAAGTTCTCTCGACATTAAACTTTCATATCCGGCGTCTCCTCTTCAGCGCTGCACTAAAAACAAGAAGAGGTCCTTAAATATGCATCATTAAAATTTTGATGAAGAGGCTGTAAGCGCATCCATTTCACACCTATCATATTTGTTAATGAAAATGAATTATTCATGTCCACGTTAGACGCTACAAAGAAATCGCGCTTGACGAAGACAAAACACTTTAGAGCCGTGGAGCGAAAGTGAGAGTGACATTCGCTGTGGTGTGAGAGGTCTATACTGCGGACTTTGTCTCAGTCTGGTTCCCCCCCCACCCCGGACCTGTCACCAACCCTCATAAGTTCATCAAAACGAAAATCTGCTTTCCATTTGAAAAGACCCGACCCAGGACCCTAAAACAGCTCTTGAAACGACAAAAGTGTTAATCATCCATAAGACAGGCATGTGGGCCTGACAAAACTGGTAAAGAATATATGAATATCAATAAAGAGACAGTGGGGGAGATAGGACTTTCACACGTGTTGATGAATGGAAGGAAAAAGAAACGAGCGTTGCCAAGTGCCGTGTGAGCATAATTGAGTTGTTCAGATGACAAGAGAATGATTTATTAGACTGTTAAAATGACGTTGTAACAGTAACAAAACAGGATGTGCTTTTACAGTCATCAAACTTTACGTTAAGTGGTATTTTATATTTTTTTGTAGTCTGTATGTGGTACTTGTGTTTAGTGCTAGTATAGTATGTACTAGTGCATTTCTTTGCTTTTGCTCTTAACAAGCTAAGATACAGTTTGCCCAATTCAACCCTCACAACTATTTATACTGTAGCTTATACAAAATAAATATTACCGCCACACCAATCCACCCATGCCATTAATTAAAAGAGTTAAAATAAATGATCTCAGCTCTTCATATGTCTATGGTTTATTTTGAGTGCTCTTCATTTACAGAAATGTGTTGTATAGTTAAGTTCCTGGATATATTTTACAGTGCAACCTCATTATGCTATTGTTTTACAGTTAAATTGCTTAGTGCTCTGTTAATGCGGGCTACAGAGGAAGCCTACTTGTAGCCATCACCTACATAATGTCCTTTCCATCATGTCAGAGGAGACAAAAATTCAAAAAGCACAGCAAGCACCCAGTGTTCATTGATGTGCGGTTGGATAAATACTGCCACAAAAAGAGTCTTTCTTTCTCAGCTTTCAGTGTACAACAGTGTGGTCTTGAAACACACATTGAAAATAGAAACACATCTAAAAGAATAGAAACAAATCTAAAACAATGTCTTATTGACTGGGTTTATGGTTCAGGGACAGGAACATTGGAGCTGGAGGTGTCTCGAGAGGAGGGAAAACCCCAAAACAGAACCAAAGTGTCAAAGACGATTTACCTCAACAAACATTTATTACTTGTAAGAGTAAATATTTTTTCAAACAAGAACACAAACAATTAAGAAACAAACACTTTGCTTATGTATTTTGGAACAGCTGTGTAAGAAAGACTCTTTTAGCTGTTGAGACTAGGGGTGTGACGATAACCGCATCACCGCAATACCGCAATAATGAGATGCCTCCTGCAGTGTGAGGTCATCACCGCAAATGATTATTATTATTATTATTATTTATTTATTTATTTTTTATCTGAAAGTTACAGGACTGCATATGGTGTGTGATCTGAACTATGTACACATTCATCTTTGATAGTAATTTACTTTTTCCGCAAATCCTTTGTTCAAGGGCTTCTGGGGGAAAAGCCCGCATCCTGCGCAAGGGAGGGACAGTTCATTAAACATATGGGGGATTTTTTTGTGTGCGTGTCTGATATTTAATTAAGCCATGTTTCAGGCTACTTGTAATGTTTACAGATAATGTTAAATTAAATACACACAAACACGGGCATAAAAGACAATAGCCTAACCTAAACAGTTGGAGTTAGTTAGATCACTTCATATGTTATAGGCAATAACCGTAGACAGCGCTAGCAATGAGTGCCGCTGCGGCTGGAGAGGGAGAAGGAGAAAGTGCGCCATCTTCTCCAAAAAAAAAATAAAATAAAATAAAAATCTTGCGGACCTGCTAGGGTGACCAGATGAGACTGGCTGAAATTTGGGGTGGGCGGGGGGGTAGTGATGTGAATTATGTGATTGAAGTATTTTTGCCGTGCCCGCAAACAATCAATTACTCCTTTACGCGCGCCGTGAACCACTGTCCTTCTCGCCGCTGCAGCAATTTGCGCTCTCTTCATCAATACTTAAAACAAAAAGGGGACAAAAGGGTTGTATTGTCTTTGTTTATGTAGATTAATTAGATTAATGAATAGAAACAATAAAACTTTAAATTCACACAGCCTACCTAGGTTGTGGAGGCCCGACGTCAGCATATTTCACGGAGTTTTTTTTTTTTTAAACTTAAAATGCTGCAGCTAATGAGCAGCCGGCGGCGGCGGGGGATGGTTGCAGAATGGCTCAACCTCCGCAGGTTAACCGCCAAATCGCAATTCTTTTCGCTTCATCACCGCAGTAAGAAAAAATCCGATACCGCCACAGCCCTAGTTGAGACCGAGTCAACGCCAAGTCTAGGCGAAACCAGGTCAAGACCAAACCAAAATGATATGATATACTGCAACACGTACAAGGAAACAGTCCAACAGTCCAAGTGCAGTCTTAGACCAGGTCCAGACTCACAGAGGTCAGTCTTAGACCAGGTCCAGACTCACGGAGGTCAGTCTTAGACCAGGTCCAGACTCGCGGAGGTCAGTCTTAGACCAGGTCCAGACTCACGGAGGTCAGTCTTAGACCAGGTCCAGACTCAACGGAGGTCAGTGTTTGAAGGAGACAGAGTTAGTCCAGTCTTAGACCAGGTCCAGACTCACGGAGGTCAGTGTTTGTGAAGGAGACAGAGTTAGTCCAGTCTTAGACCAGGTCCAGACTCACGGAGGTCAGTGTTTGTGAAGGAGACAGAGTTAGTCCAGTCTTAGACCAGGTCCAGACTCATGGAGGTCAGTGTTTGTGAAGGAGACAGAGTTAGTCCAGTCTTAGACCAGGTCCAGACTCATGGAGACAGAGTTAGTCCGGTCTTAGACCAGGTCCAGACTCATGGAGGTCAGATTTTTTTTAAATCAATCAAACAATTTAGCAAATGGTTGCAGCTGAAAGAAGTTGTTAAATGTCATAAGAGTTGTTCAACGCACAGATTTTTGTTAGTTGTATTCTACCATTACAAGGTTTATACAAAAATTGGTTAATTAGTTTTACCTTTTTGCTGCAACTTGGCAATAAAAACAACCTTCAGAAATAAATATTTATGTGTCATTTAGCTTCCAGGGAATCTCTATCTGTGCTATGTTATAAGTTACTTGTCTCATTTGCCATCAGTCAAAGCAGAGTCATGTTTGAGCAAATGGATGATAAAGTGTCCTTCATCTGTGCTGCTACTAAAATGTTGAAGATAAAGAAGCACAGACATAAAAAAGTGCTGGAGCAAAATAGCTTTCGAGTGAGCTGGTTGCTTAATGAACTTAGTGGAGTGATTTTATAAAGCAGCAAAAAAAGCAGGGCCTGCTCAACAGCGCTGGACTTTGAATCAATAAAGATGTAAAAACACACAGAAGAATATAAAGAAATCTATGAAAGTCAGTTGCCAAATGTATAGTCTTACCTTACAGTTGCACATATTCCACTTGATCACTAGGTTTCTGCCATTTAGTGAGAAACAAAGCCCTTATACCAGTAATCTAACCATCGTTCCCTTCCAGTTACATTAGTTAGATCCAATAAATGTAATGTTACAGCCCTATATCCTAGACATTATGGAAAATATTGATTGGTTAATTTGTTAATTAGATAAGGGACTGTGTATTGACTTTTTTTAAAACATAGAGTCCCGTAATAGGAGTCAAACTTGATCAAGCTAAACATTTATAATTAGGACTCTTGATGGGTTTTACTCTACGTCATATCAACACTGGGCAGTAAGGAAGGCTGATATGGACTTATCTATAAATATCTACAACATTTTAGGTTTATTACAACAACAATATCAGAGACAATACATATATACTGCCATGCTTTGTTTTTTGATGCAGCCACCTGTTGCTCACAGCCCAGAGTCCTCCACTGGGGCATTGCATGGAGTTAGCAGGATATCTACAGTAAATATTACAATTATAAATATGGTTTGCTCGGTTTGGCTCGCAGTTTTACATTGTGAGAGAGCAACTGAACGATGAATGGGAATTGTTGTTTTGGTGTTTTACAATGATGGAAACAGTTGCCTGGCTGTAGGCTGTAATGAATTAGCAAGGATTTGTTTAATTCCCTGACGGAACTGTTCAAGTGACTTAGACCGACCCCATAATTACCCCGGCCCACCAAGAACTGTCACGGTTTGCCCCGATTAGCTACGCTAGCCCTGGACTACAAGCGTTAGCTGCATACTACATTGTTGAGATCCTCAGAAACACAAACATCTTCTTTTTCTCCGTTCATCTGTTCCCCTTTAGGGGTCTCCACAGCAAATCATCTGCCTCCATCTAGCACTATCCCACATATTCTCTTCTCTCAAACCTACCTTCATGTCTCCACAACATCCAAAAACCTCCTCTTTTGTCTTCCTCTTGGTCTCCTACCTGGCATCTCTAACCTCAGCCTCCTTTGACCGATAAGATACTAAAATGGGTCACACACATTATGTATTGAACTGGTTGCACACAGGTTGGGTCAACTTGGCTTTTTATAACTACTTTGTATTTAACTAGTCTCTGACAAGCACATGTTCATTTGGCTCAAACGATTGTGATGATACTACAGCTAAGACAAAAACAGTGAAGACTCTATGAGCCAGCTCCATAACTCCATATATTTCACTTTAAATATCATATTATATTGACTTTATATATATATTGGCTTTCCTTTATTAAGCCAGCATTACTATTCAGCCATAATTCAAAATACTGACAAGTTAATAGACTGTCTATTAACTTTTTACAGTATGAACAATCTTGTCAAACAAACGTGGTGACAATGACCCATGTTGTTTCTGATCATATTTATACATCTTGATGCCTATTGCCATGTCATAAATGCTTATAAACATGAAGATAATATGGTCCCTTTTCTGTGTCTCCACCGATGAGCACAGAGTTGAGTCTGACACTGCAGCTGAGTTGGCCTCGCGCAGCTCTCGCATCTGCGCTGCTTAACACTGCCCTCTGTCGATGTACGACCAAACCAAACGCCCTCAACAATGACCCTCACAGAAAACCAACAATAAAACAAACAAGCAGAGTCCATTTGTTTTAGTTTTTTTTGTCAAATACTGTCCTCTTTCTTCAAACACAGAGCGTACTTTGGCAGCCACTCTTTTTAACACTATTCCTTTAAAACAAAGGGAAAAAAGCACAGACACAAAGCGAGCAGTCTGTGTTTAAACGTGTATCAAAGAGAAAAGAAGGAGCCGTTTATCCACTTTTCATGCCCATGAATACAAACATTTAAGTATTTTCAAACATTAATATAATCAGCAGTGGCTGAGGATGTAAAACAATCAATCAGAAAACACGTGCAGAGCGGTGCGCAAAGAGGGCAAGTGTGGCGCGTAAAAGCGAGGCTGGTAATTGGAAAAGGTAAACCACGAGGGCATTAAAGGTACAGATATAAATGAGAGAAAAAGACAGAAGGAAATAACAGACTTAAAAGCTTTAAAATAAACAATAAAAACCTACATTCACAAAGCCTATTGGCTCTGAACACATGGACAGTAACAAAACACGTTGTTCAGCTCATAACAGATATAGTTATTGATTATGGATATACAGTAGCTTTCTCTGTGACAGTATTAGTGACAAAGTAAGTTGAAGCCAGGGCGAATGTGGCAGGCACAGGCAGCCCCTGCAGCCCACAAACGCTCCTCTGATCCCGGGATGAAACGTGAGCGGAAAGTCAAACTGGCGCGGCATAAAGGAGCTGCGAAGTGTTCTGAATAACTCCATCAACGCGCACATTTCCAGCGAGGCAGACCAACAGATTGGGCAGGAAAGGACAGAGTAGAGTTTAACATAAAGAAATATTGCGTTTTATAAAGCCGCAGACGAAGAATAGTGCTCAGAAAAAGGGACCCAAAGCGTGCATGGCTGGAAAACACTCCTGGGCAGACAGTATCTCACTGATGGAGCTGGTTTTAATCAGTCTGAACACAAGCTAGACTCATATAAAAGCATATAAATAACAAGCTGCAAGAGTACAATTATTTTAGTATCTTAAAAAAACTCAAAGCCAATCTTTTTTGCTCATAAACGACATTAAACGCGAGGTACAAGCTACAAAGTGGTGCACAAAACACCCCAAAGTGCTTTTCTATCAGCCATTTCATTTTTTTCCCTCAAGCAAAGGACAAAAAGTGATCTGGTTTTACCTTGTAGAAGTGTTGTATTTCCCAAGTTGCTTCCAAAGCCGCGAGGAAATCAGCGCAGAGCGAGCAAACGCAGCGAGTGTATACAGAGTGTTGTGTCCTGAGCCTCCGCGCGCGTCCCTCTCCAAGCGACCTGCAGCCAGTCACTGCGCTCCTGCTCTGCACGCTCAGTGGACGATACCACCGGGCTGAAGGGGGGGTGTCATAAAAGACGAAGGGGTGGGTGGGGGGTGGGAGGTTACAGATGCGATGAAAAAAAGGGGAGTGCGATAAGGATACGAAGAGTGTCGCAGCAAACAGAGTCTCTCACAAAAACAAGAGAGGCTCAGCGGGTAGTTCACAGACGCGGAGGTGTGGAGAGGCTTCTGGGAAAGCTCTGTGTTGTTGTCTGGGATCCCACTGTACCAGCCCTCGGTGGGATGTAACCTGGCAGCAGGAGTCCACTGGGCACTAAGTGGGTTTCTCGCCAAAGCAGAGCAAACAAAGCTGGTACAAGTGCCATTTGCGTAAAATTTAAAGCGCCCAAAGTACAAAATTACAATATATTTATGATGTTTGAGAGTACCTTAAAACCTTTATCCACAAACATATAGTACAGTATTATATCTGCCTGAGAAAAAGTACTGTGTAAAGATGATACCCCACAAACATTTAGTTATTTAGTCAATGACACAAACAGTTATAGTATCTTCCATTTTTGTTTAATTCCAAGGGCAGACAGTGAGTTCAATTAAGGACTGACTATATGGATGGATTAAATATTGACCATCATATTTTTATTTGCCATTTTTGTGCATTTTCTGTTTTATCAACCAAATACATGTGTACAGTCCTTAAAAGTTCTCCTGAGATTTTTGGGCTATTTTTCAGAGAGTATAAATTATAACACAGAAACCTTTTCTTCACTCATAGTTAGTGGAGCAATGACATTAGTTGACAAACAACTGTGTTTACTCTTGTATCATAATTGGGGCGGCAGTGGCTCAGTGGTAGAGCGGCCGTCCTTCAACCGGAAGGTAGTAGGTTCGATTCCCGCTCTCCCCACAGTTCATACTGTCGTTGTGTCCTTGGGCAAGACACTTAACCCACCTTGCCTCCAGTGTCCGTAGCACTGGTGTATGAATGTGTGTGACTGTGGAGTTGTGTTTGGTGGTGGGAGGAGAAGGTTGTGAGCGCCGGTTGTGTGGCTGCCCGCCTCTCTGTCTGTCCCAGGAGAGAATGTGTGTAAATGGGGTGAGTTGAAACTTCATGTAAAAACACTGTTGTAAAGCACTTTGTGATAATTATCTGAGAAAGGTGCTATATAAATATAAATTACTTACTTACATAATGACATCAGAAACTACCCAAATGACCCTGATCAAAAGTTTACATACCCTGGTGATTTCGGCCTGATAACATGCACACAAGTCGACACAAACAGGTTTGAAAGGCTACTAAAGCTTTGTCACCTGTGATCTGTTGTGTGTGTAAAAGGTCATTGAGTTTCTGGGCTCCTGACAGACCCTTGCATCTTTCATCCAGTGCTGCACTGATGTTTCTTTGTTCTGATTCATGGGAAAAGCAAAATAATTGACAAATGATTTGTGGGAAAAGGTAATTGAACTGTATAAAACAGGAAAGGGATATAAAAAGATATCCAAGGAATTGAGAATGCCAATCAGCAGTGTTCAAACTCTAATAAGTGGAAAGTGAAGGATTCTGTCCAAGGTCAGGTAGACTAACAACAAATTCCAGGTACAACTGCCAGGAAAATTGTTTGGGATGCCAAGAAAAACCCACAAATAACTTCAGCTGAATTACAGGACTCTGAAAAAAAGGGGTGTGGCAGATGCACAATAATGAGGCACTTGAATTAAAATGGGCTGCATTGTTGAGTCGCCAGAAGAAAACCATTACTACACAAACAATTCAAGCCTCAAAACGTCTGGAACAAAGTCATTTGGCGTGATGACTCCAGAATAAAATTTTTAGCCACAATTATAAACATTACATTTGGAGAAGAGTCAACAAAGCCTATGAAATATACACCATTCCTACTGTGAAACATAGAGGTAGAGCTGATGTTTTGGGGATGTGTGAGCTACAAAGGCACAGGGAAATATGAATGCAGCATGTTATTTGAAAATAATGGAGAAAAATTTGCATTCATCAGCCCGGAAGCTGCACACGGGATGTACTTGGACGTTCCAACAAGACAACAATCCAAAGCACAAGGCCATGTCGACCTGTCGTTGGCTACAGCAGCAGAAAGTGAAGGTCCTGGACTGGCCTCAGTCTCATGACCTCAGTATCATTGAGCTACTCTGAGATCTCAAACGTGCAGTTCATGCAAGACAGCCCATGCAGGAACTGAAGAAGAATGGGCAGCTTTACCATCTGAGAAAATAAAGAGCCGCATCCACAACTACCAGAAAAGACTTCAAGCTGTCATTGATGTTAAATGTGTCCATATTAACTGGGCTATGTAAACTTTTGATCAGGGTCATTTGGGTACTATCTGTTGTCATTAAGATTTTATAACACACTTGTTTGACAATAAATGTCTTCACCCAACCACTAACTAAAAAAATTGTGTTATAATTCATATTTTCTGAAAAATGTAAAAAAAATCCCAAATTCTGCCAGGGTGTGTAAACTTATGAGAACAACTGTATGTGTAATGTTTTGTACTGTGAGTATGATGTCTAACAGTTGTTTTATGGCCATTGCCTTTTGGACAACAGATAAAATGTATCTATTGTGCTAACTCTGGCAGTAAAGTACAGATGCAGCCTCATGCATTTAAGTTCCTCAAACAACAAAAATCCCTAAATAATTAATTCAAAAGTCTGTGCATGCCTATAACACCTGGTCCAAGGATATTATACAAGAAAGTATGACACCTGTAACCTTTTCATATTGGTGTATTTCAACAGTTGGCCATAGTTCAGTGTCAAAGATCAGGGATATTGGAAAACACACTAACTCTCTAGTGCCAGTGAAATGAATTATTGTGTTTTCCAACTTATTCTCAAAATATAAATAAGTAGTGTTTTGTATTTGTAAGTAGTATGCAAGTAATAAGATAACTCAAGCTGTATCTGTTAACCTTTGGTATTTGAGCAACATTTCCAGCACAATTCACAATAAGTTGCATTTTCCCATTTACTGCCAACACTTGATTAATTAAGAATATCTATGTGATGTCTGGTGTATTTGGTGATGTGCAAAGTCTGAATGCAAAGAAAATTAGAAGCTACTAAAGTAATAGAAGCTGGGAGAATCAAAGAAGCCCATGAGAGATATTTAAAGCTGCAATGGACATGGTCTCTTTCACAATAAATTATACATCGCATTTTTTTGATAGAAAATGTACATGGTCAAGAATAATAAAATACTACCTAAATATTTATCCAGTTACAGTTTAGTGAATGAGTGCAATTTTCTGTTTAAGTTTTTGTTGTGATGATAGTACTCAATGGACACTGGACATTACAGAATTTACATTTATTCTTTTAGCTGACGCTTTTATCCAAAGCGACTTACATTGTTCTACAGTAATTACCAGTGTTACAGCCACTGGAGGCAAGGTGGGTTAAGTGTCTTGCCCAAGGACACAATGACAGTATGAACTGTGGGGAGAGCAGGAATCGAACCAACTACCTTCGGGTTGAAAGACGACTTCTCAACCCACTGAGCTACTGCCGCCCTTAGCAGCAGTAACAGCACATCCACTGGACTGTTTTCTACGGACTGTGCCAATATAATTAGATTTTGTGAATATACTTGTTATTAGGTGTATTTCCATGTTGTTTAAAAGTGCCCTGGCCACGTCTGTTTTTTCCATGGCTGTTTTTTTTTAGTTTTTCTTCTGACCCTGATGGATGCTCTAAGGACGGGGGATGTTGTGCCATCTGTTAATTCCTTTAAGGCGGCTGTTGTTGCGGTATTGGGCTATATGTCTTGTCTTGATCATTACAGTAATGGACAGCAGGAGCCTATTGACAAATGTGTCAAGTAAAATAAAGTCAATCTCTGATAACAAACCTATACTGAGCTAATAAACATCCACACGACTACTGCTGCTCTGAAGACAGTTCTGTACCTGCTGTGTTTCCCACTACTTACTTAATTCACTTTTTTGATTGGATAAAAGAGGTCAGGATACCAGCAGAGGAAATGGCCCAGCAACGTTAGTGACTCAAATGTCTGTAACAGTGATGTCAACTAGAAAAACTCATCATCGCCCTTTTTAATATAAAAATATATCCTTCTCATTTAAATTTCTTCTAATTTCTTCTTCTAAATTGAGTTTAATACAATAAAGAAAGGAATTGAAATCCCCTAAACCAGACTTTATTCATTAACCTGGTCCTTGAACTCAAAGTCTTCACAAGCACTAATGTGATCAGCTTTATTATTATTCCATTGTGTTCCATAAATAGTCTTGAGCTTTGTTATTACCAATTAGAGACCACTACAGCAAGTTAAGCTAGAATAAACTCACGAGAATTCTCAGCGAGAAAAAAAAAGAAGGAAAATTGTCATTGATAGCAGCCATTCAGTGCGGTTAGATTGCGCAGCGTTTTGCTAAAGGAACTATATCTCCCACAGTGCACCGCGCCGTGCCCGACTTTCCGTAGAAAACCCGATTGCGCATGCGTGTCCAGACGTGGCAACGGCATCATGGCTTCTTGGAACCGCCACGGGAGTCGGATGAGGGAGGCGAAAATGTGGGTGCTGGTGCTGCTGGTGAGTAAACCGACCCGGTTCGAGTTTCCTGTTCACTGCTGCGGTGTTGTGCCACCCTTCAAAGCGGGATGGGGGGTATTTCGTCCTGCTAATCTATGCGGGAAAAGGGAATAGTGCGAGTCGCTGTGCACCTCGTCTCCTAGCCTGTCCACACTGGAGGTAAAAGTTGACAGCCTTTCACTGAACTTAGGTTTCATGTTAAACTAAATGTGTGAAGTATAAGCGGCTGTGGTTTCTCTTCTTGCAGCCGTGTGGTTATTTTATCTGGGCTGCTGACTGTGTACACGGACCCTGCCCTGCGTTGAATGAGCCATAAGTAAACTCACAGGACATAGCTCCTGAGGCTTGTAAACTTGATTGTTTGTGGGGCTGGTATTTGCGGTGTCATTATGCGGTTGGAGAGGTTATTGTTGCGATTATTGCAGGAGTAGTCACGTCTGTTTAGCTGGAACTGGAACTGAAACTTGTAAACTTGACAGTTGAACTGCAGTTTTATTCTTGGTCATTAAAAGCTAGCTTATGCCTGCTACATTATGAGTGCATAAAACAAAAGTGTCTCTGCAGGAGGGTCAGATCACGGACTTTCAAAAGCACTGGGTCATCTCCTGTCAGTAAATATTTTAATAAACATACTGAGCCCATTTGAGAGCCTCTGGATGGAAGTGGATTAGAGCCACTGTAAAGGACTTCTTTAGAAAGAGCCAAAGCACTTTGACTGATCTTTAATAATAAGACCAAAGTAGTGTAGCAGGCCTAGTTTTGTTTTTGAGAAAGTCTGTTATTATTACATACTTTATTTCCAAAGTCGTCCTCAATAAAACAGTCTTTAAAGATAAACCTGTAGACTGATCAGAAACATGTTTTGTTAACAAATATTGGTGTACACATTCTGAAATGACAATAATCTACTCAGAATTCAGACTAATTTCAGATTTTTTTCTGGGAATTCACAATTCAAACTGAGAAGTTCAACCTCCCAAACTGTGCTATTTTTATTATTATAATTTATTTTTTCATGTTTTTTTATAGTGGCCCTAATTCTTTTCCTTTTAAAGGAGAAACATATCCAACTGTAACTAAGTTTTTTTTTAAAATGAAGAAAAGTAGTCTGTCCTGAAAGAGGACCCCTCCTTCTCTGGTACTCCCTGAGGTTTTCCTTTTTTCCTGGGCTGTTTTTTGTTTTTCCTCTGTGTCTGACTTTGGTTTAACCCAAACACAAATCTTCATTTAATTTTAACTACTTTGGCTTGGTTTAGGAACTAAATGATGATGGTTGTATCTGAAATTATAGGGAGCACAATAGTGTTTTGCACTAGTCTCAAACATTCAGATACAGCGCATTTAGTATATATTATTTAAATAAATACTTTATTGTTATAAAATGTTAAAAGTATAGGCCTGCTTCATTTTGAGAGCAGCCAACAGATTCTTGGATGCCAGTAATGCTGTTTGTTTTGTTACACCCAAATGTAGCAGTCACTCTGCATTTCCATTTATTTTCTTAGTGGAGACTGTAGTGGGTTTATTATTTGGGACATTTCTTCCACTGGAGATCACTTTGTTTCTGTTATTCCTGACCTTTTTCCTTGTCAGCCTCCTGCTCTGCTGCAGAGTTTGGGCGGTGGTTGGGTATCCTACAGCTGTTTTTGTGTGTGCACTTAGGAATAAACATAGCGACAATATCTGTCATTGCAAAGACAAACAGGCTGCCAGAGACACTAGTCCAAAATAAGTAACAAAAATGTAAGATAAAGATGACACAGCTCAACTATAATGGAACTCAGTACTAACTACTGTTGTCCTGAAATATAAAGCAGATTTAAGGCAGAATAGGTGCATTTAAATGGACTTTTTAGAAGATAATGTAGAGGTATTTTGTGGGTAATGGGGTAAACTCTTGCCTTTTCTTAATATTTTGAGTCTTATCATTTTTTCTTTGTCATTGAGAAATGTGGACAATATGCACTTGTTTAAGATCGAGCAGTGAAGGTCATATTCGTAGAGCCAATTTTTCATTAAATATTTGTATTATTCCATGTTTTATGCAGAGTTATAGTTTTGTCTTCTCGTTTTCTGAAAATATGTGGAGCCAGATATAGGTATCTGAAACGGCTGATGGTGTGATTTTTGACACTCACTTTGTGTTACAGTTTCACACTATGGGCATTAATTTTTTAGGAGAAAAAATGTATCTTACTGACTTACTTCATCCATAAAAAAATTGTAAATGCAGTAAGAAAAGGCATATTATACTAGACACCAGACGAGACAAAGATGATGTTTAGAATGCACAAAGTTAACGTTGCTTTTAATTGTAATTTCAGTTTAAACAAATGGGAAAGCTTACATTATTTTTTTGCCAGCGTAACCTTTGTGATTTTGTCCATTTTCGTTCTTTTGCCTGTTTAAAAAAGATACAATTTCATGATTTCCTGATGATTAATTCTTGTATCACAAAACAGTATTTGGTGACGGCTGTCCTGAGTGCGATATCTGGGTGGAGGACTTGAAGCAAGACATTAAGTAATCTTAGCTTATCCACACATGGGATAAACTCTGTGGCTCACTGTTGCTGCCAGATTCCTCCAAAGCAGTGATGTTCATGTGATTATGTTTTTAGTGGCCACATTAATCGATATTTGTCCCTGCATGTTGTTGTGTCAGATTCAGAGAGTGAACAGGACCGATTATTGATATCTTAATGACAATGATAGGCACACTTACTTAAGCAGGCATTTATGTTATGAGTGTAACTAAGTGCCCACATTGATGTTTATATCTTACCTACAGTAAGTATCTTAACAGCTGTATAGGGTTCCCATCTGCCCTGGAAAACCTGGAAATTCCTGGAGTCATTTTCCAGTCATTTAAAAATGTCCTGAACCTTAACATGACTAAATTTATTAATTTAATTCAAAACATTTATTACAGTACAGCTTCCTGCTTTTTCTGTCTTTGAGCTATTGTTGTTCTTGGCTGTTGTGGGTCCAGTCCTATCTTGAAGACAGGAAGTAACTGTGTATCAGACCAAATGGCCGTGACGTGGGGTTCCACAGGGGTCTATCTTGGGACCTTTTATTACTTAATATTTACATGCTTCCTTTAGGCCAGTTAAAACACAGCTGTGGCGTATCCTACCATAATTATGCAGATGACACTCAGATTTACATTTCACTCACAGCAGCTGAAAATGGACCAATCCATTCACTGTGTCACTGCATCGAACAGATTGATGTGTGGATCCAAAATAATTTTCACCAACTGAACAGAAATAAGACTGAACTAATCATCTTTGGGAACAGAAACAAAGAGAAAGTGTCAGCAGTCACCTCGAGTCTCTTTCTCTAAAATCTAAAAATCAGGTTAGAAATCTGTGGGTCATCATGGACTCAGACTGATAAAATACAGATGATGACATTACATCATCTGTAACATTAAGGACCATTTTATTTGGCCTCTGTTTAAAGTATATACATACTTTTGATAATCGTGGTTTGGGTTTTTGTGATAGAATGGAACTTTCTCCATTCCACCCAAGTTTGCCAAGTACGTCATAGTCTGTACTGTGTATATTCTCATTTCAACTTCCCCACACACATTTTTAAATTTTATACAAGAAAATTAAGGTTTAAAGGTTTTTGCATGGACAGGTACACCAAATTTTGCAAAGTATCAGTGAGGTTCATTAATGTCCCATCCAGCAGCTTGGTAACGCATGTATTCAGAAAGTGGCAGGCTGCTAATTGATTGCTCTTCTGTTTGTTTGAGAGTTAAGAAGCCTATAAATCAGCCGTGTGTGTGATATTGGATGCCGCTGAGCTTCATCTTCTCTCAGCTCATCCGTTCAGAGCCGCAGTACACACCTGAGCGGCTCATTAGTTAGAGGAAACTCAAACGAGTCGCTGTGATTTGTGCTGATTTGTGCTGATTCAGTGCGGCCCTGAGAACTGGATGCCATTTATTAAGCAGATTTGTCATGGCAGATGGAGGGTGTGGGCTCGCAGGCAGGGGCCGGGCACCTGCTGCTTAGTAAGCGCCGCATTTTTATAGCAACATGACGGGACGTACCTTCCTTCTGCAGATAAGGAAGGTCGATGTTTGAAACGCCTTGCTGTATTGAGTTTGTCCTCCACTTTCACAAAGAGCACTTTAATAGCTCTGTCACATACAGGTCCGGTGTTGGTACCAATGGAGGAGGAATCTGAAGTAGATTACCGGAGTAACAACAGATTCTGTTCTGAGGGCAGCCTCGGGACGTGGCCCTTTACATGAATGCTGTTGTGTTATTGTAAAATGAGAGCTGGCAGCTTTTGTGGCACTGAACACTGCTGGGTTTCCTCTGGGTCGCTTACCATAATCCTGTAATTGTAGCCTTCCTTTATGAACTGTTGAGAGGTGCCAACTCAATATTGGCAAATGGATATTGTAGCAGCAAGTAGTCGACATTATAGCCAACTCTACAGAATAAATGTAGTTTAATAAAAATCTGCAAAAAGAAAACGACAAAGCCACTGCTGTCTTTCTACCTTGTCACTCATAATAATAGATAAAGACGAAGGCATCTAGAGAATACAGGTATAGGATGTCTTGTAACTCATCCAAGAGACTTTGACAATCCAAGTTTGACAAAATTCCTGGCAAGGAAATTGCTGAAACTACAAAATCAGACTAAGACCTGCCAAATGGATTATTCAAACCTGGAAGGATTGGCGTCTACTGCTAATACTGTAAAATATCTCCATTTGTGTTTTGTCACATAACAAGTGCTCTGGGCAAGGTAAGAGCCTTTCCACACAATTTATAAAAAACTCAGATCAATGGAACTGAACCTTTTGGACAAGGACAACAAACTTAATGAGGAAATCTTATCAGGAAATAATGTTGTATCACTAGATAGTTTTGAGCTGCTGCACCACAGGCCCTTTTAGAGTGTGTTTAGGTTATAATTGAGAAACCATTGTGGATTGTTAATCTACACGTTATTTGGTAAAAATGCCTTTCCTTGAGACTTTTTATCCACTCATCACTAAGTGTCTAGGGAGAGTTTCAACCCTGTTTTCAGTGAAAGACAAATGTGTTAAACAAACCCATGCGCTGTTCTCACTGTTTTTTAATACAATAAAGATAAACCTTTTTCACTTAATACTCTTAAAATCTCAAAGTATTATTATTACTACGGCTACACAATATTTCACAAAATGTATTGTTATTGCAATATTATTGATTGCAGTATTTGTATCGCAAATAATGACTTGTATTGCAATAACACTATAAGCTCCTATTTTCTGTAAAAATCCCCCAAACAAAGCTTTAAATCCAACTGTGGCGTGTCAAAATGAAAATGTCTTTGTTTAGACCTGCTCATTTTTTACATTTAGTCCCATTTTAGTCCCGGTTTAGACCTGTTTAATCCCGGTTTTGTCCTAGTATAATCTTAAATTCTGATTTACCTTTGACGAGTAGAAGTTAATCCAGAGCGTTTTCTTTTTCCTATAAAATATTTATTCAAATTCCCACAGGCAATGTTGTTATCGCAACATTTAAATTAGTTATTGTGTATATATCGCACTTTTATGTCGCCCTAATTAATACAGAGTAACATGTTGTAACACTAAATTATCAATATTCTTTTTTGGTTGGTTTATAAATCACTGTCACTAAGCTTTCTCTCTATTCCATTTGTGTTTGGCTCCACTTGAACAAAACTCTTGTCATGTTTGCTCTGTATTCCTTTGCAAATATTAAGGTACAGTTGAAGGCGTGTCTATAAATAATGTTCCTGTAGAAGTCCGTGTTTTAAATGGTAAAACAGCATGTGGTGGAAGGAATTATAGATCTATGGCTCTTTAAGCTCCCTCTGCATTTCTTTACTACACGCTGTGTAGTGTATTCGGTGTTATACATGAATCTGCTTTAATGAAGGCCGGTTATTATAGATTCAGGAAAACAGATAGTCACGCTCACATTGTTAGACATACTGTGTAAATATGCACTCATGCACATTGCTCAGGTCTCTGCACATATTGAATGTAAATGTCAGCAACAAGATGGTTCATTTATGACAGTGACTACAGCCAGGGTTAGAGTAAATGAGTTAGAGTAAATGTAAGGACTGCTGAATATTTATGATGTCTGTAGTGTAGCGTTACCATTCATCCATTTCTATTGCAGCTGGGATAAGCCTAAGACAAGCCGAAGAAAATGAAGGAATAGTTTAGTCGGATACAGTGTACTAGGCTTTCTCTGTGGAAAAAAAAAAGCTTTAATGTCTTGTGAGATGAGATAATACATTTAACAGTTTACCAAAGGTCAAGTGTTTCATATCCGGAAAAGATGAGAAGAAAGTATCTCAAAAAATATGATGTGGCAAATGAACTATGAGGAGATAAGTACACATTGTTTTGATTAAAGATGGTGTGAATTATGAGCTGATAAAAATAGTCCTAGTTTTGTTCTTGCTCATGCAGTCATTATTTTGATTTGGAGATAGTTTATTGCAAAAGATGAGCACACATCTGAAGAAATAATAGAGCTCTTTCAACTGAGACGTTACATCCACTCGTATTAAATCCTGTGAATAGATGTCTTCTGTTTGTGTGTCCTGTGCATCTGTAATGAAAGTAGACTTTAAAGCGGAGCGCAGTGCAATAATGCTGCTGTGAATGGGCCTGTCACGGACCACAATGCTCTGTGAAGAAAGTGTCAGCGCTGGATGGTTATTTCTGTTTTTGTCCGTCCGTCAGTGAAGGATGACGCACGTTGCAGTCGGTGTAAGAGTCACACAGCCATCAGCGGGGTCTGACAGCAGCTCAGCGTCCTTTCTGCCTTGACTGCTCATTTAATGGCCCAGCACATGCCTGTGTCCGTTTGACCAATAATGCAGCCAATTAGGTTTCAACTCGACAAGAAAATCAATCACATTAAATTTAAACCATTACGTCATACCTGTTTAGTGACTGTTGACGTTTGTGTCTATTTTCTAACTCAATGGACAATGTACCCTATTAAGTAAATTATTATTATCAAGGGCTCAAAATCCCATACAAGTTAATGGCTGTACTAGCTTTGTTTAACACTGAATTAGAAGCTAAGAACAATTCTTGTAATAAAAACAATTCTAATAATGATTGAAGAGTAAAATTTCTAAAGTTATTGAATAGTTTATATGGTTTATTTTGGTTTGACTAGTGTTTCAGTCTTGAATATAGGGCTAGAAAATACATTGACATTGTAATGTAACCCAAACATAACCCTTACCCCCAATTTCCTCTGCTGCGCCGTGTATTGGCAGCTACTGGCGTCACAGACCCTCGATCACTGGTCTACAGATCTGCTGTGCGGGAATCACGAGATTGTGCACTAAAAGCCATTTATAAAGACGTGTGCCGGACAAAAAAACAACAGTTTATTCAGAAGAAGCACCAGTAACAAGTTAGTTTGAGATCTCTTTGGTTTTACATTAACACTAAACAGGTTTTGCCTCTTTTTTATTGAGCACAAAAAAAGCTATGTTTTTGCTGATGTTATTGCATTTCCTTAATCATGCATAAATACTCAAATTTAGAAAATTGTCTGTATATTTTGTCTTTGACAATTCAAATGTTGTGCTCGTACAGTTTCCGGTTGGGTGCAATCTAATCTGTGCAGATTGATGGAACCTGGCTCCGTCGTTGTTGAAAAATGGAACAGCTGCATATCTCCAGCGCTGCGCTGTCAGATCTGGCATGGATTGTTTTTGAAGAAGGACATTCTTATATAATAGTCCAGTTTGTAGAATATAATGTTATAATTGGTTAAGCTAAAATTACCCAAAGTGCACCATTTGAACTGTCTATTATTGTATTGTCAAAACATTACCCTAAACATAAAAGATAAATGTACATATCTTTATCCTAAGGTGTGAAGAAGAAATAGCTCACAGACTGCACACTTAAGTGAACACCTAGAGCTGTGTTAAATGAGATCTGGTAGCCTTTTATCAATCATTAGTTTAAACTCTGTCTGTGCTCATACATGTATTTCTGCAAGTGGCCCAACAACAGAGATGTGGTTTTCTTGCTTCCTATAGCTGCTGATACTCTACAGACTACAGGCATATAGGCTTCTAGAGATGGAACACAGGCAGAGTACACACTGGACAATCTCCAGTTAACTGCAGGGCTAGCACTTTAAGACACTAAAGGCAACTTATTCCACTGAACTAGCAGACCTTAAAATGTTTTAAATGCCTTTTGAACAAACAATTTTATCATTTTGAGCTAAACTTGACACTTTTTACAAAACCGAGTAGACTTTTGCTCCAACTGTTCATGGATAAGAATATATGTAGTTAAACGCAGAGAGTTATGTTTCTCATCAGAATTAGTTGTGAATTAAAATGGTCAAATGACCCTGACAGATGCTTGTTTTCATTGCGGGTAATACCAGTCATCAGACAAACCCGCTGAGGGAGAGGCCTGTGTTCGGTGTCTAATTTAGTTCTCTGTCAGCAGAAGTGAAAAGCTTTTTAATGAAAAGTGATGGCACAATAACTATTAAAATGCACAGAACTAGCTCGTTTCTGCTTGCTCAACGTGTAAAAAGAAATTGTGACGCTTTAGAGACACCAGAGACGGTATATAATGTGCTGTAGATGCTAACAAAACATCAAATCTGAGTGTGTTTGAATGATGAATACTTAAGTTTGACCTTTATTTGAGTGCTAACATGGTATAAATGCATGTTGTTTGAATCTGTAGTCTATTGTAAATTGTGCTAATGTTTTCTGTGTGTTTGTGTGTTTTCTGCAGGTGTGGCTGGTCCCGGTCCTGGATGCAGTAAAAGTGTCTCCTCTCATCGAGAAGGTCAATGACCACAAAGACTTCAAGAAGCTGCTCCGGACCAGGACCAACGTTCTGGTTCTTTACACCAAATCAGGTCAGCGACGACACAAACGCAGCTTTTCAGATCTGCAGCTTTAACACATGGGAATATGTAAAAGGATTCCTTATATGATGAGTTACATAAATGTTTCACAGCTGAGTATTTTGTTTTTTACAAATTTTTCTTTTTACTGTCCCATAACATACTGTCTTCAACTTAGACCTTTGTCATGACCCATATAAAAATTTATTTAGAAATGTAGGAAAAGGATCAGAATATTGTAAAAGTTGAATGGCTACACAACATTAGACTGGATACCTCTTTTTACGCAGTAAAAGTAAATTTATTAAGAAAGAATATTTCTCTCTTGGTTGTGCATTTTAATCAATAAAGAGAAATGGATCAAAAATGCTGTTCAATGTTTAAAATGTCAGTCGCACAAATCTTAGGAATAAGTGTGCACATTGTAAGTATTGTAAAAGTATTTTGCAAGGATATAGAAAAAAATAGTTGCCTACATCAGAGTGTAATGTTGGTGCAAATGTTTTTTTAATTTTATGTATTTACCTTTATTTAACCAGGATAAAAAGTATTGATTAAGAATCTCTTTTGCAAGAGTGTCCTGGCCGCGATAGCTGCATAATCAGAGAAATTACACGGATTACACAAATTAACACAGTTTAACAAGCAAACCAATTATACATTTATAAATAAAATACAAAAATAAAATCTTTATAATTCTGTAAAACATCAGCTATAAACAAAAACAAATAAGTCTGCTTCAATGTTACATTCATTTTTTTAATTGTTTAAAGACACCAAGTCTTTCAGCTTTAGATCTTTCTGCAGTTCATTCTAACAATGCAGAGCTTCAAACTTAAAAGCTTTCTTTCCCAGTTCAGTGTGAACTTTAGGCACCGAGAATAAAAGCAGGTCCTGTGAACTCCTGCAGATAATGTGTGAGCATCCCAAGTGTCGATTTATAAATGAAGAGATAGCAATGTTTCAGTCTTCTAAAAGACAACAATGTCCAACCAAACACAGTGATGAGTAAAGGATTTGCAGCTTGGAATAAAAAACAATGCACGGTGAGAGACTGTGTCCGAAGCATGTAGCGTTTTGTCTGAAATCAAACACAGACATAAAGGTACCAGCAACAAGTTTCAAAGGACACGCATGATTCTATTCTAAAATAAAAACCTAGTTTAAGATTGAGTCTTTAATCCAGTTTCTGAATGTGGAGTTTACAACAAAGACATTCATTAATTAAAATACAATTATCAATTAAAAATGTGAGTTACTTGAGCTGAGATAACAGGTGGCAGGTGCTGATGATTGCACTTTATTCTATAAAACATGTGCCTTTTTAGAGTTTAAAACAAGTTTTATATTGTGAAAAGTATTTGGAATTTCATTAAAAGCGATTTGGAGCTGAAAAATGGCAAGGTCTGGCTAAATGTGCTGAAGTATATAGAACAGCATCATCCGCATTAAAATGTAAGTTAGAGTTTTTGATGTTTTGGTTTAAGTCATTGATATAAATAATAAAAAAGAAGTGGCACCAGGGGGGTGCACGTGGCAGAGTGGTTAGCACTCCTGCCTTACAGCAAGAAGGTCGTGAGTTCAAAACCCGGCCGACTCAAATATTCTCGGCCGACTCCGGTCTTTCTGTGAGGAGTCTGCATGTCCTCCACGTGTTACCGTGGGTTCTCTCCGGGTACTCCGGCTTCCTCCCACCGTCCAAAGACATGTATGTACAGGTTAATTGGCAACTCTAAAGTGTCCCTAGTGAGTGAATGTGAGAGTGAATGGTTGTCTGTCAATGTTTGTCTCTATATGTTAGCCCTGCGACTAACTGGCCACTGTCCAGGGTGTACCCTGCCTCAGGCCCAAAGCTGCTGGGATAGGCTCCAGCCACCCGCGACCCCTAACGGGACAAAGCGGTAGAAAATGAATGAATGAAGTGGCACCAGGATAGAGCCAACATTATCACATTAATTTTCATTATATATCAAAAAGCACTCGACTCTTACAATTAAAGATCAGTTCCTCCATAAGGTAATGCCTAATTCACTCGTATAGATTTCAATTCCATTTTCATTTGCAGAGTTCTGAACAGACGCAAGTTATTCCTCTTTCACAGGATTTTTTTAGCCTTCGACAAGCAGCAGAGGACGGAAACCCACGGCCACACATTTGTTTCATAATTTATGCCCCTTTTCAGCTGCATTAGGTCATTGGATTAGGCTCCCCTCATCGAGCCCTGTCTCTGATTGATCACTCGCTGCAGTGTGGTTCAGTCATTACTCGGGTAAAGACGACAAAGGTTCCCTCCACATGTAGCTCTTCAACACACTGGTCGTCCTCATCAAATTATTCTCAGAACACTTGACGCAAAACAATTCAAGCCCATTGTCACAGACGCTTTTAGTATCCATCAATCTCCAGTGTCTTAAAAAAACGGCCTGTTTATTTTGAAGAGGCTGACTCTGGATGAAGACCTTTAGTCCATGGTTTACCTGTTAATTTCATGATGTTGACTGTTGCCTTGGTGACGAAGAACCAAGTTCTAATTCTGCATTCATGTGATCCTTGGGTGGTCCGAATTTCCTGAAATGGAGGTTATTTTTGTGCTTTGTTCATGTGCTCTCTATTTAGAAAGTCCTTACAGACTAAATTATTTTTTAGCTTTTCACACAGCTATTGATTTTCCAATATTGAATACCTGCCTTTTGAATACTTTAAAATCAATCAGTAGCTTTTCTGACAAGTCCAGCTTGTTCTAATGTGTATGACATAATCGTAATCATATATTATAATCTTTATTTTGCGTTATAAGAGTATATAAACAACTGTTGATGATGCATATAATGTCAAGTTGGACATGTCTAAAAAAACGAAAGAATGATCAAAAGGTTAATTACAACCTCCAAACGTCTTGGAAAGATTTGTTTAAGATTGTGTCTGTAAACCTTGGTGCACATTTAGTTTGAAACTCTACTGGCTTCATATTTATTATGCAATACATTTATTTACAGCAGTTTTTACGAAAGTTGACACTCTATGTAGTATAGAGTTCAAACTGAAGCAGGAAGAAAAAGCCAGCGTAATTTCAGATTAAGGCAACAAATAAAATCCTGTTTATTCACAACTGGAGTCTTTAATGAGGAAAGGTTCTCTTTTATTGTCAAGAAAACCATTTCTTTTAAAAGAGAAAATACACTTAAAAAAAATCTAAACTAAGATAAAATAAGTCACTATTTTTATTGCATTATCTTTTGCCGGGAATTCTTGCTTTGCATATCAAAGTATTTGGCCAAAAGTTACCTAGAAAAGACAAATACAAATAAATGTTAATATTGTCAATGTGACCAGTGGAGTTCAGTTTACAGCTCTGTATGTTTGTTCAAATATACTGTAATTGGAAAAACTTGAACAGTACCCAAGTGAAAGTTTTAATACTGTGACTCATGTAATCATCACAATATAAAACAACCAAACTGAATATCCATCTTTTCCGTATCGTACAGACCTATTTTCAAATGCTTTAGTTTAAAGCCGGTCCATAGAGATAAAAGGACACTAAATCACAAAATGTTTGATGCTGACCTGGTGCAAGGTGGCACCTCGGGGAGTCTTATCAGTGCCCTGGAATCTAAATATAGCTTTGACAGAGAGCACTGAGGAAGGAGGACTTGTTCTCTTTGTGCTTTGACTATTTAGTTTCGAGGGGGTCGTGTAAAAATGATTTATGTCTCGCTCAGTGAATTACAATATAACACTGTGTTGACTTTACTCGGAGGAATCTGCGCCGCTTGCCACATCTGATGAAAATCACTAATATTACAACCGGTGTTATTTTATTTGGCACAGTTAAGGAGACACCCCTGCGTTTTCCAAACACACAAAGGAAACTGCACAGCTCAGGAGATTGTGCAAGCCTTCTGCGGTTATGAACTTTGACTTGAAATCATCTTTTAAATAAGCTCATATCAGCCCATGTCCATCACAGGTCAAATGTGTTCAGATGAGATTTCCTAGAAGGGCCACTTCTGATGAAAGGGAAAATTTCTAAGGGCCGACAGTCTCTGCTGATTCGATTCTTTTTCTACAAGAACAGGTTTTAGTTGGATTTGAACAGGTTTTAGTTGGATTTGAACAGGTTTTAGTTGGATTTGAACAGGTTTTAGCTGGATTTGAACAGGTTTTAGCTGGATTTGAGCAGGTTTTAGTTGCATTTGAGCAGGTTTTTGTTGGATTTGAGCAGGTTTTAGTTGGAATTGAACAGGTTTGCACAAAGCTGCTGCTGGAGCCATAAACAATACTTTTAATCTCTGAAGCTGAGGGTCACATAAAATTTCACCTTGAGCTGAAAAAGTAGTAGAGTAGTTAAACATATAACATCAGACCACTTTACAGAAATACAGAATATTGACTATAAAATAACTATGAATAAAAGGTAGGATGTATTATGGGAAGAGCAACTGTTTGAGTTATCGAGTTTTGTACAAAGACACATGAAGGGCTCTGATTGTGCGAGTCGTGTCAGTAGTTCTCTAAACTTTTATTGTAGATGTTGATTAGTGGTTTCTGATCTTGTCAAAATGAGTTTACTATTGAGTTGTTTGCGATGAATGTTGCTGAATGACCAAAAACTCCAGGATGTGATGAAAGCGTAGAGTTTTTGAAGAAGAAATAGCTGTTGATACTTTCAGTGTCGAGTTATGATCGAGTTTATAATATGTTATTTTACTGAGATGTTTGTATGATGCAACTCTTTTTATTGCATTTTGTTAAAGTGTAAATGTGATAAAGTTACCATTGTCCGTAAGTAATGACCATGTCTTTTAATATTGTAATGCACACAAAGTCCTTCTGTTCTCTCTGTAGTCTTTAATGGTAGTCATAAACTGAGCTTCAGGCCTGGGACGGCATGACATTCTGATCATATAACCTTGAGAAAAAAATCTCACGGAAGCTATCACAGTATTACGTTTACTACTTGCTTTTAATTTCCATGTGAGTGGTCAAATGTTAAGAAAGTGTTAATAAATTTAAAAAGATTGCAAGTATTCCAAACAAATTAATGCAGTCCTTTGAGGCTGTTTGCACTGATGATACTAGTCTTTCATTTGGAAACATAAACCAGTGATTTAAGAGAAAAGAGCCAGTGTGTCTTATATAGAAACTTAAGACCCAATCCCAATTTTCTAACTTATGAAAAGTTTTTTTTTTGCTCTGAAACAGCAGCTGTTTCCTCACTCCCTGTCTTAGACATGAGACACAAGAGGGACTGCTTCAACCTCAAAAACCAAAAGTACAAAAAAAAGTTTGGAGAGGTATACAGCCTTTATGCAAATGAGTATTGGGACACCTGCAGGACTTTCAATCGATTTAAAAGAACAAATAAAAAGAGTCTTTATTTTTGAGTTGCCACTGTTGCCGTCTGTAATGCACTTTATTAATTTTTGTAAATTTTGATTGTATTGTCACCGCAGTTTTGTTTTACTGTAGATTTTGTAACTTACTTTTAACACTGGCCAGGTCTACATTAAAAACAATTGTCCATTGCCTACTGTGTTTCATTTTGTGTCAGACTAGGTTCATAATGACTCAAAGAGCCCTAAAAACTGTCTCTAGAGAAGATTGAACCAAACCGAACTGTAGTTGACCAGAACAGTCTTGTGTTTGTGAGTCAGTCCACGGTGGTCTTTGTGTCACTGTATAATCCTCCCATCCCCAGCTTACTCCATTGTAACGTGTTGAAAGCTTGTAACTTAAGCCTGCATCCAGTGAAAAGTATTAGAAACTCTCTTCTCCCACTCCTTCAACACAAACCCACTGATCTCTTTTCTTTTAAGCACTTGTGTAACTCTACTCCTCTCGTCTGTGTCGGACATGACAGTGTCCTCACTGTGTCGGGCACAGGGCTTGTTGTGGGCTATTGATCGGTTTCAGTAACAAGGCTGACCGCTCTCTTCATCTGTTTCTTCAGCAACATCAGGGGACCCCCACCTGAAGCTGCTGTCCGACGTGGCCCAGACGGTGAAGGGCCAGGGGACTATTGCTTGGGTCAACTGTGGGTAAGTAATGGGACAATTGAGCAGGGGGGAAAAAATCACTTCAAATGTCAATGGAGCACTTTGTCTCCCTCCATGTCTCCCATTAACTCGCTGTCTTTTGCTGCATTACGGCCCGCTTTTGTCTGAGGCAAATTTCTGACAGTGGTTATAAAGGCACAGCAATTTACGTCCCCTGAGAATTTCTGTGCTGCCATACATCTGAACAATTTACAGCGGCTGCACTCGGGTGTAAAGGCCCTTTTTCCTCTGGGGCTATTATACAGACACTGTTTGATAAAAGGTTGTTCACTTAAAGCTTAAAGCTCTGGGCCCAGTGTAGTATCTCTTTGAGCGATAGCTGTCCTTAGTTTTCTGCTTTTTACCCTCAAATAATAACAAAGATGCTCCCAAATGGTTTATGATTAGTTCACATTCTGTCCAATGTTTGTTTTTTATTTTTTTTATATTGGCATTAATCATGTATTTATTCTGTGTATTGTAGCATTTTGGTCTCAACAGCAAAACAAACAAACAAATCTACACTTTAAGAAAATGTCCACACTAAGATGAAAGAGAAACAGATATTTAAGTTGCTCTGGTAGGTTATTGGAGAAATTGATGGAACTTTTTTGTTTCAGTGTTAATTGGCTCTCAGAGAGACTTTGTTCATCAATTTCTTTGGCTCTGAAGGTTTGTCTAATTACACTTTCATACTTCATTATTTTTTGCTGTATGAGCCAGAAAGTCTTGCAGTTTTTAAATGAAAGCAATATATTTTCAGTTTTTCCTCATTAATTTTTACTGAAGCTTTAACTTTTAGTATTTTGGTTGGCACCTATTTAGGGAGGTGGTATTTAGGTTTTTAGTAGGTATTGGGTTTTGGCGGGTTTTGGTTATTGACACAGTAAATGGTAGTAGGTAGTTGAACGACTTGTTAATCATCAAATGTGACGGGGTGTAGTGGCTCAGGTGGTATAGTAGTTGTCCTATAACCACAATGTTGGCAATACAATTCCTGTTCTCCCCACAGTTTATTCTGTCGTTGTGTCCTTGGGCAAAACACCTTACCCTCCTTGCCTCCAGTGACTTCTTTTACTCGGGAAAGAAACGGCAACTCTCTCCATTTCAGTTAGTCCTGTTAGCTTAGCATTTAGCATTGGACCAAATGACACAACACCTTTGATTAAGGAACACCCAAATGGCACTGTCAGAGGAGAATGTGTGGATAAGGGCTCAATTTGATTAGACATGACATTAATTTATTGACTTATTCAAAAAAAAAATGGCAATGCCGCTTAATGTTTGTAGTTTATGCTGGCACTCGACATCAATCAAACTATGTTAAAGTTCAGTTGAAAACCTACCTTTTGAGGGGCATTTTCACGTATCAAACCAAAAGGCAGCAAACATTGGGAACGCACTCTAAAACAACCTAACTTGCAGTATTCCAATAAAACACAGAAGAACATTTTCTCTGAACACTTCGCCATAATGTTATTTTACACCTGTCGAGCCTTCAACCTGATGAACCAGAGCAGAAAAATTTATCTGAAAACAGGAAACTGTAAGGAAGTCAGAAACTCCCTTTTGCCTCCTGGTGCTCACTGCAGCATTCATCTCTTTCAAGCTTGAAAACTGGGCAGACAAACGGAAAAGAACCTGAAAGAATCATCAAAAGTGCTGTATTTCTTCAAGGACGTCTCACTATTTAGTTTCTGGTTTTAAAGGTGTATCTGATAACACGTCAGTTCCCTATCTGACATCTTCGGTGTGATTTTTAGTGAACGAAGATTTATCCCGAGCCAGATTCCTGCCAGGGGAACTCAAACCTGCTGGGCTCAACGCCGCAGGACCCCAGAATACGAGGCCAGCATTGTGCTATTTGGAATATTTCTGCCGCAGTTCAAATGGAACAGCTCCAAATTGTGGTGGACGGAGGAAGAGAGGGCACACATCGCAGCGTGAGAACGGCCAGCGCTGCCAAAGACTGGGGCCACGCTTTGAACACATGACAGGGACCTGAGTGTGGGCCAAACGGGATCCACCAGAGGGACGGATGAGCTCATTCAGGAAGTACTGGACAAGCCGGGACCAACCGCGTCCCGTTCTCTGTGAAAAGACGAACAAAAAAAATAAAGAGCGCAGCAAGCACAAGGATTAGGATTTGTGTTTTGAGAGAAAAATAAATAATTAAATGGGATGCAGGGCTTCATCCTCTTTGCTGATGAATCCATTAGTAATCCTGTGGAGAACTCATGTGGACTTTGGCCCAAATGTGAGCTTTTGGCAGAAAGATTTTATTGTTTATGGTCTTGTGTTATTGTGTCTAGTCACTTGTAAACAAGCAGCTTTACTCTCTACATTATTATAATTACTGAATTGTAACATGAGTAGAAGATTACATTTACATTTAGTCATTTAACAGACGCTTTTATCCAAAACGACTTACAAGTGAGGAAAACAATCAAAGCAATTTTAACAACACGAGGTAACAAAAAGCACAAGTGCACCAAAAACTAGCCAGTTAAAACCCAGCACAGTAAACAAAGCTAAGGACAGGAAAAGTTTTTCTTTTTTAAAGAAAAGGAATCGATAGAAAGTAAGTAGAAGTCAGTGTTTGTCAGGTGTTAATGGAAGAGATGTGTTTTCAGGCGTAATAAAGTTAGCACCTTGCTAATCATAATAAGATTGTTCTTAAGACATCAATATACTTTCAGGTTTAGTACCAAGCAGTTTTAAATTAACTTCATCCAATAAACACATTGATTTTAAACGATAACTACAAATCAAACTAATGTTAATACAGTGTTAAATTGCAAACATAAGGACACAGACAATTTTACTGATCCACTGCATACCTCACAAATGTTTGGTAGATGACATTCTTTAAATTTAGTATAAGCAACTAAATAACTTTGGTGCTTGTGTAAGAATACTTCTATCAATAAATGATAATGTTAGGGAACTTTTCTCTATTTTCTTTTTCTTCAGTCTCCTATTACTGTTCTTAATTAAGTCTTTGGTAATTTATTAAGCAATATAAAATGGTAGCCAGCTATCATTATACCAAAACTACACAGACTTTATAATTAAATATACTTGAAGGAAGCACTTAACTTTTAACAAAATATAACTTTTGGCACACAAAACTTTGCAATCAGTCTGAAAGATATTTTATTTGTCAAAACCGAGTCATGATTGAATGTCAAATCAAAAACATTGCTAGAAATGTGTCTGGATGGTACCTTGCTTTTATGTATGAATGTTTTAAAAAAAGAACAGTTCTTCGAGTGGATAAATGTGGAATGAACTTGCTTTTTTTTTTTTTTCCAAAACATCTAAACAACTTTGAAGTATACTCTGATCAATATAATAATCTGGACGTGAACTTTTTGCTGTTTACAATGCAGTTGGCGTGCACTATGAATACTATTTGTTATTTTTCACTTACTTTGAGTTGCCTTGTTGTAAGATCTGGAGTGGTGAAGTGAATAATGAGCTTTGAAGAGTTTTAAAACTTTGACACATGAATAACTTCTATCAGTTTATGAAAAAAGTCCCGGTTTTGCAAGTGAACAATTGAAAAAATATATATTTATTCATTGTCCTAAACCTGTGTGCCTGCCCATTAATCTGCTTATAATTATACAAAATAAAGATATTATGACTTGACCTGGCAATAGAGCGGCATAAAATACCAGCAAGTCAATCATTAAGATTTATTTAAGATTTATCAATGTTGTATTTAGCCCTTGTGATTTTGTGGGAAATGGTTTAATGCATCATAAAAGTAGTAACTGGTAACTCAACCTTCATAATCCAGTTTTAAACAGTACAGTCATAGCTGTGGTCACATACCTTCTGCTCACTGCACAGTTGGACCTTTGCCGCTGACGTAGTGAGTGGCATTAACCAAAGCCTGATGCATTCGGGAGCACTGCAGTGGAAGTGGCTTCTGTGAAATGCCATTCATTTATTCTCTTTGTTCTGAGCCACTGTTAGTGACTCACTCTGACTGCATTTGTTCTGCTGCGGGAAGTTACTGCTGTTTCTCCGTTTGATTCACAAAGAAAGAACAGCAGCCGAAACATAATGGCGCGCAGCTTAGTTTTTCTGTGAAACAATGGCCAATGAACGTCCATTCTTCCTCCGTTTGTACCTGCTTGGTGCTGGTCTTTTTATATTGATTTGCACAAAAAAAGCACCCCCTTTTTAAGGATATCTGGAGCTGTGTAAGCTGCTGTACTTAGATATGCTAATTTAACAGATCTTCAAATGCCCTCATTTATGTTGGGATGGTAAAAGTATGAAAAACCTCTCAATAATTTACAATAATTTTACAAAAGTAACAGACCAGGTTACTTTTAGGTCTTTGCATTCCTTGAAAATCTTTGAATTTTGATGAATTCTCATGGTACTTATTGGGTCACTTTTTTACTTTTCAAGGTTCAAAAGCTTAAACTTTGGATAAAGTTGGTTTGCTAAATCAAGTTTAAAATCTCAGCAAATAGTTGCTTTGCCAATTTATAAAACATTTAAAATGTTACAGTTTTGTTCTTTACTTTGTACAAATATTGCCCACATTGCTAGTTCTACCACTGACCACTTTTGAAATTTCCACAAAAAAGACGGTTATGTATTTTCACTGTAAATCATAAGGTTAGAAAGTCACATCTGTCACAACTGATGGGACGCCTATAACGCCCAAAGTAGTCTTTCTTGTACTTTTTCTACAGTAACAAATTTTTTATGACATTATTACTCTGTTACGCCTTGGAGTTCGTTGTTCAGAACAAACCGGATTGTGACGACGGTAAAACACAAGACCATGTAGTGCATCTGCTTTATGGACCACATAACACAGAAACTTTGAAGCCAACTTCTGTCACATGCGTCAGACAGCAACTCTAAATGAATGTCATCCACAGCCATGATTGACTCAGGATACAGGTCTAATAAAACATCCATAGTGTTTTAAATTGGCCTGGTTTGACATACCAGTAATAATAACACTATTGTTCTGGGTTTGGTCCGTGCAGCACATATTCATCAAGTAATCTCTGACATGTCTTTTGTTACCTCTGCAGCAAACACTGACCTGATCCAAGAGATACGTAGGCAAATAAATTAGTAGAAACGCTCAACAACACTGGAAACAGTTGCTAATTTGTGACACTTAGCAGTAAATTCTGTGAAAGCGAAATTTTAATTGAATAGTTCTTATTAAATAACACGCCCTTGATTGACAGCTGTAGATTTCAGGGTCCTCTGAGCACATTTTGTCCCCGTGCTGCTTTTGTGGCATGCCTCTGAAGCCTCTGTCAGCCTCACACTGGTTTTGAATGAGTTTACGACGTGTTATTTCCAAAAACATGTCAAGGTCACAGCTGCTCTCACGGTTACCATCTGTTTTCATGATTCAGCAGAACATGACATTAAAGAGGACATTGTTACCTGTTTCCTCAGATCACAAAGAACAAAGCTGAACATATAGGTTTTGATGTGGTAATATATTACACCTTTCTGACTTTACATTTAAGTCTGTTATCTATCATCTCTGGGTCTGTAATACAGAAGAGGAAGTGTACTGTACTCCACTTATGTTCCCTCGCTGTAAGTGTGAAGCATGTGTAGGTGGCTGGATGCATCTTTATTTTCTTTCCATCCACTCTGTCTATTTTCAATTACTAACATAAACTGTGATGTCAGTGTATTGTATTTCAATAATTATCCTTGTACACGTGTTTATAATAAATATGTACATTCGACATAGATCCAGTTTTAGCTCTTTCTGTGTCTTTCTACCAAGACATGTTTTTTTTCTTATTTTGTTGAAAGAAAACCCAAGGTTGTTGTGGTTTTCAGTCTGGACATGTTATGTTTAGTGTTGGTTCAACTTTATTTTACTGTCTTTGTGTGAGGTTTTTCTTTTTTTTTCTTTTTTTTCTAATATTCCATTTTATTTCTTTGTAGAATTATGATTATAAATGATATAAAAATTTGGGAGCAAGTTATAAAAGTTAGACTTAAGAGCCCAGCCTCTTCATTAGAGTTAGTTGAATAGTTGAATACAGAGCTAAGCCATGGTCTGCTTTCTTGGAGAATTGTGATTTGAAACAGTATAATGCTTTTTGAACATTTAATTTCTGCTATTTATTGTGCTTTGTTATATACTACATTTACAGATTGTTTTTGCAGTGCATTTTCACCAGTAATTAAAAAGAATATTAATTCAGCACTAGTAGAAATAGTGGTAGGGAAAACCAGTGTCTTTGTTATTAAATGATGGAATCTTTCTAAAAGTATTTCAATGCGAGATTGATCACAATATTGTTTTCCTGTTAAAGCCAAATAGTTATTCTTCATATGTGTCGTCATCTGTGACATCCTCTTGTTGGTCCAAAAGCTTAAAACCTGTCCAAATGTGCTTTCACTCCAGAACTCAACACAGGTTCAGACACCTTTGTTTTTACTAATGTGACCATCATGATGACATTTACAAGAATACTCGCAGGGGTTTGAAAGACTATTGTTTACCCTCATTAACTAGATTTGTTTAGCTGCTAATTGGGCCCAAAATCAAACTGTAAATTCCACAGTAAATTGGGAACCAAAGAAGAATGCATCCTTAGCTGTTAGTGAGGAAAAGCATAAAAAATATATATTTTTTCTAAAAATCATTGAAATGAATAGGTGTGCAAACGTGTGGGTTTCATGTGTTAATGTACTTATGTAACTAATAAAATTAAAATGTTGTTCTTTCTTTTTGCAGGGACTCAGAGGGTCATAAACTCTGTAAAAAAGTCAAGGTGAACCCTGGATCCAAAAGCGGAGGATCGGAGCTGCTGCATTACAAGTGAGTAAACTCCTGCAGCTCTAACCGTCTTTTCCACAGCAGACTGCTCTGTGGCAAGTGTCAATGTTCACAGCTCCGGCAACATGCTGTTCACAGTTTATCCTGGTGTTGTTAGCTCTCATTGTGGTGTGTCTTGCAGAGATGGGACGTTCCACACGGAGTACAACAGACCTGCTACCTTCAAGGTGAGTTTCCAGCACTTCTGTTGTATTGTTTTTTTCATCTGTGAATTAAAAAAATAAAAAAAAAAAACCTTAAAATCACAGCTTGTCCTGCTTTACCTAGAACACTGTTCTTACCAACTGGTTTTCAAACTAAAACCATTAAAAGAACAGCTCTTTTAAATCTGTTACAACAAAAAAGTGTTAGAACTTTTTGGGGTAAATGCCAAATGTAAAAGTCAGTTAGCTATGTCTCTTGTGTATATTTGCATAATTACTGCTGTATTGTTTAAATTCGATCCCCTCTAGTATTTTGGTTGCCTTTTTTCATCCTTCATTAGCTTCTAAGAAGGTATTGTACTACACTGTTTACTTGAAATCCACAGAAAACATTAGCAGTAACTATACGACAGTAAATATTGTGTGGATTCAAAGTTTACACTGTTTAAAAACAAGAATTCTCTGAGCATTTTTCCTATTGTTCATTAATTTAGTCTCTGTGTCATTGGTCCTGACCATTTCTCCAACTTAGCAATCTACTTTTGCAAACTTGCAAAACATGAACCAAACAATAGGACTGGCTACAATTACAAAAAACTGAACCATTCTGTGACCTACTTTTCTAAAATGTTGCTTGATGCTATCACACAGTGGTCTTTAAGTCAATGGAGATTTAAGACTTAGTGTAAATCAATTGGGTTGTACTTTATTTCTTTTGAGAGACAAGTAAATGATGCATTATTCAATCCTTCTTAAAATGATGGTGTTGATTTATCCTTCAAGAAGCTTTTCCTCTGAGAGATTTCGCTGATTTTTATTTGATGACTGTGATTTTACGATTCTGTTTGTTATTTTTTCCCATATTTCTTTTCCCTCTGACTGATGGCACATCTTCAGAAAGCACTAAACTCAGCTGAGACTTTTTCTAAGTATCCTGCTAATCATCCTATAATCTTCACTATTCAGTTTGAGTACACACGTCGCTGTGATGTGCGGCTGAATGAAATACATCCTGCTGTTTTCTTTCTCGACATATGGTTCATTATATTTACAATGTGGACACTTACCAGACACTTACAGATTTGGAAAAGCTTTGACACCTCTTGAGTGAGCGAACATGTTGTTGTGTGTGCGTTTCCATCTGGCCCAGCCCGCAGCGCTGCTGGAAAGAAATTTAGGAGTGATTTCTAAAAGGCTGGCGTGAATAATCAAAAACAGTCGAGTGGTGTTTCCTTTTTTTTTTCATCCATTATTTGGCCTTATCTAACTGTTCTCTCTTCTCAGTCGATGGTGGCGTTCCTCAAAGACCCATCAGGGCCGCCTCTGTGGGAGGAAAACCCAGAAGCAAAAGACGTCATTCACATAGACACTGAGAAAGTAAGTGGTCGCACAAACATGCTCTAAGATAATTTTTTAAGAAAGAAAAAGAACACTTAAGGAAATATACAGTAGAAATATTGGAACACAGGATTATTGGCTAATAAAAAAAGCTTTTCTGAAGTGAGCTCTATGACCTTGGTCTTTTATCAAATGTAATTTGACAAATGTGATAAATTTCTTTATGTCTGGTGTCATTGTCTTTGTTTTGACACCTTAACTTTTCTGGAGGTCCATTTGAGCCTCGTTACTGTAACAAAATGCAAACAGGAAGAGACCCCTGTCACATTACCTCACAGTTTGGTAGCTGATGGCCTCGTATTAAAACATAATAACAAATATATTAGTATTTTCTTTATAAATTCTGAGCGCAGTGGTAGGGTGGTTGATCTATAACCCAAAAGTTGGCGGTTTGATTCCTGCTCTCCCCACAGTTCATACTGTTGTTGTGTCCTTGGGCAAGACACTTAACCCTCTTTTCCTCCAGTTTTCCTCCAGCACTGGTATATGAATGTGTGAGAATGTTGGGACAACGGATGGAAATTAGCCTAAGGCCACAATCTGGCATGTTTACGTTCATGTGGCTGTATCTCATGTTTGTTTATTTACGTGTGTGTGTGTGTGTGTGTGTGTGTGTGTGTGTGTGTGTGTGTGTGTGTGTGTGTGTGTGTGTGTGTGTGTGTGTGTGTGTGTGTGTGTGTGTGTGTGTGTGTGTGTGTGTGTGTGTGTGTGTGTGTGTGTGTGTGTGTGTGTGTATGTGTGTGTATGTGTATATATAATGTGTATATGTATAATGTGTATATGTGTATATATATGTATGTATGTATGTATATATATATATATATGTATGTATATATGTATGTATGTATGTATGTATATGTATGTATATATATGTATGTATGTATATATGTGTGTATATATATATATATATATACATATATACACATATATATATATATATATATATATATATATATATATATATATATATATATATATATATATATATATATATATATATATATATATATATATATATATATATATATATACACATAGTGTATATATGTGTATATATATATATATACATATATATACACATATATATATATATATACACATAGTGTATAAATGTGTGTATATGTGTATATGTATATATATGTATATATGTATGTATATATATGTGTATATATATGTATGTATATATACGTATGTGTATATATATGTATGTATACATATATATATATGTATACATATATATATATATGTATATATGTATACATATATGTATACATATATATGTATATATATGTATACATATATATGTATATATATATGTATACATACGTGTGTGTGTGTGTGTGTGTGTGTGTGTGTGTATATGTATAATGTGTATATGTGTATATATATGTATGTATGTATGTATATATATATATATGTATGTATATATGTATATATGTATGTATGTATGTATATGTATGTATATATATGTATGTATGTATATGTATGTATATATGTGTATATATACATATATATACACATATATATATATATATATATATATATATATATATATATATATATATATACATATATATATATATATATATATACACATAGTGTATATATGTGTATATATGTGTATATATGTATATGTATATATGTATGTATGTATGTATGTATATATACGTATGTGTATATATATGTATGTATACATATATATATATGTATACATATATATATGTATATATATGTATACATATATATGTATATATATGTATACATACGTATATATGTATGTATATATATATGTATATATACGTATGTGTATATATATGTATGTATACATATATATATATGTATACATATATATATGTATATATATGTATACATATATATGTATATATATGTATACATACGTGTGTGTGTGTGTGTGTGTGTGTGTGTGTGTGTGTGTGTGTGTGTGTGTCCAATGATCATTAATGCTGTATGAGATTTACTGGTCCTTTTAGTGTAACTCACTACGTCAGCTAGTGCTTGTTAGCTTTGTTGGGTTTAGTGCTTACCAGGCTTTACTGTTATAATAGGAGACATTTTGTACAAATGTAAAGATTTAATTTCTAACTTTAAGCCAACTCATATTGTGAAATATGAGAGCTACATCTTCTAACATTTCTGTCCCATGTAAACAAAGAAGTAAAATGTGGACAGAGGGAGGTTGTTTCACAGATGCATTAACTATATTGTTCTAGAGGGCCATAATTTTTAAAGCTTAGTAAATGCAGTTTATAAAATGTCCCTTTTTGTTCAAGGTGTCCTCTTGTTCTCGTGACATTACGTTTGTTGCTTTAATTTTCTACAGTTTAAGCTACAGAAACGGTGTTAATATAAATTTTCCTACAATCAGGATGTTTACTGCTCTCATGTTTTGATCGGTTGCAACACCTGACAGAGCCGGACGTCTACCTCCACAAGACAGCACCTTAGACATTAAAGCAACATATCCAAGCATATCTCAGAGTTTTGAAGCCTCCTAAGACCTACCAAATCCTCCACAACATAGAAACGGTTCCACTCATCTCTTGGCTAAAAGCATGTTTCAAACTCCCGGCAGGAGTCGGATATGTTTAGTTTTTGAAAAATCTAAAGATTTAACGAAACACAAGAGCTGCTTCCGCTGCTCGTCCACTCATGACTCGAGGCATGTTGATCGTAACAACCTAAGATTCCGCTGAGTGTAAGGTTTTAGATCGAAACTGAAGCTTTTACAGTGCACTTTAAATCCTTTTCTGTGTTGTATATTTCCCACTTCTAATAAAAACATGTCTGTCTCTGTTTTCATTTTAGGACTTCAGGAAGCTGCTGAAGAAAGAAGAGAGGCCGGTCCTCATGATGTTCTACGCTCCCTGTGAGTCTCACTCGAACAAATTTTGGTCTAAAGAGACTTAAAAGCAGCCATTACTCCCTCCAAAAATACTAACTAAACCTGTAACTGTAGAGTTTTTTTTTTTTTTTTTTTTTTTTTTACTGTTTGGAGCAGATCGATAAACAGAGGCATACTTGGCAACACTTCTGTGTTTCAAAATCAATACAGCTGAAGATTTTTGTGTCGAGCACAGCTTGAACTGTTATGTGATTAAACTACGGCTACCAATAGAAACTTCTGATAATATTTATTTATACCTTCTTCCGCTGTGTGTTAGTGTCTGTAGAGCCTGGATATTACACACATTTAATAAAGGAAACATGATGAAGTGATTATTAGCTGCAAGACATTAAAGTACCAGGTTTATGAGAGAATGAGGGCAAGTCGGGAAAAAGACCAAAAGACCAGAGCATGGGAACGGCATGAGAACATTATATATATATGAAATATATTTAGGAAAAACAAACACACCCTCTAAAGTCTTATGGATGGAGTAGTTGTAAGTGTTGTCAGTGAATAAAAATGCCGTAATATCCTTTATAATATTGACAAAAATATCATTTACATTCCAAGATCAAGTTATATCGGTAAGCTAGGCAAACATCACAAGCAATAACTGGTCCATTATGTTACATAACATCAGGTGATCTTACTCTATCACAGCAGCTGTCATTTAAAACGATCTTTATCTGGACTGAATGGAGCACTTTGGTCTCACACTTCCAGTAGTTTACTAATATAACCCACTCCCGCTCTTCTTAATATCAAATAAAATCATTCTAAAATGGATAAATAATGTTAAAAGTCATTCATGTCGTTGATCACAATAATATTGTTAGTCAATTTAGTTATTGAGCAAAAAAAAAACAAAAGGCTATTTCTTAACATATTTTTATAAAGTTAGTGAAATGTCATGCATTGCAATAATACAACTCTGGGGTGAGGTTTGTGTAGTAAAAATGATGCAACTCTTCGACTGAGATTTTAGGAATGTGACCTCACAGACTGATAAAAGAACTATTCGATCAGCCTGAAATGAGGACAACATATAATCCTTGTGTGATTTTTCTTTTAGGCAGGTCTTCTTGACATACCACGTACTTTCCTGTCATTAGGAAACCCAAATATTATTGGCTCAGGCCCCGCTCCTACTTGACATATTGTCCAGGTGCCCATGGGCAATTAAGACACTGACACTGTCTGTTCAACGAATAGGACTGTGCTTCTGTGTATACATGTAGAAAAACACCATCTATGATTTAGTTGGTTAAGAAGCACAGACAAAATGACAATTGCAGATAAAAGGTAATGTAAAATGCTTTAAAACTAATAGGCCTGGGATCTTAAGTGTTTAAATTACTTCAAATGATGCAATGCAAATTGGAAATGGTACATGGTCTTGATACCTGTGTTTTGTCTTTTACAAACATCCACTGACTCAGAGACTAAAACAGGAAGTATATCTCCAGCTTTATGCAACAAACCACTGAAAAGTAAATATTTCCCTGACCAGTCCTAAGTACTTCAAGCTGATTATGCAAACTAATTAACTCAACAACATCATTTACTAATCTTGCTGATAAGGACGTGCTGTCACTAATCTTTTGAAATTACATCTTATTTCATCACAAAGAGACCCCATAAAGAGATGTATGGTAAGGATTTAAATGTCCCGTGAACACTTTGATCAATAGTCATTCCTCTCCCCTGTCTTTTCTCCGTGTTGAGTTCAGCTCTTGTCAGCGGTTTACTATATCATATCGTTCACAGCGGATAGCACACTGGAAGAGGCTATTGATGAAATATCTCCTGACGGGTGACAGGAAATCTTTTGACAGAGATATCAATGCTGTGAGAGCCCCGTCTATTATAACGTCTGTTGTGTTGTGTGTTTTGGTCTGCAGGGTGTGGCGTATGCAAGAGAATGCAGCCCATCTTTCAGCAAGCAGCCACAGAGACCAAAGGACGATACGTGAGTCTCCACAGACTACACACACACACACACACACACACACACACACACACACACACACACACACACACACACACACACACACACACACACACACACACACACACACACACTCTTCTGTAACCTTCTGTGACTCGCAGCCATCCTTCACTGATGCTTGCTTATTTAGATGAAATGTGTTAGCATCTGGCATATTCTCTGTGTGGACTACTTACAGTGAAAGAGGAAAGACAGCAGAAATCTGATCAAATATGACCTTTTAGGGTCTACCAGCTTTCGGGAAAGACATGTTAGTAGCTGTTATAACACATGTAGTAAGGACACAATATATATATATATATATATATATATATATATATATATATATAAACTCAACAAACAAAATAAACCTTTGGTATATTCATTCATACTGTCTTCAGTTTCAAGTTATTAGGAATACTTTACTTTTGATTTGAACAGGAACTAATGTTTGGTTAAATGGTTTACTTGTTTCGGCTACTTCCTGTCGCCTTCGTCTAACAAAACATCTTGAGGAGGCAACACAACGCTTCTGACAAAGGCGACAGGAAGCAGCTAGTAGAACTAGTAAAGTGGGTAAACAAACACCCACTCCTTTCTGATCAAAAGTATTCCTAAGATGTAAAACCTGTTTTATTCCCATCTTTTTTGGTTTCAAATGTAGAATGTATAGTTTCTCAATGCTACTTAATGTCTAATCAGCCATTGCTCCACTGTCAGACAAAAGACTTCGTACAACACTTGCACAAGTAACTTGTAATCTTTGCTGAGTATGCTGTAGTTTTTCAGTCCATCCATCCATGTTGGCCATAAACATATGTGTTGTGTTTTCAAACTAATATCTAATTTATTACAAACTGCACAGTTGACTGTAAACAATACATTATATTTACATGTAGGTTTTGTTTTACCATGTAACAGCAGCTAATGGAATATTAGTGACTAAAACTCTTCTGATGCATAAAAGCAGTGTCTAGTCAGGAAGCTGGGTGATGTGTTCATTCTTTGACCAACAGAAAAAGAGCAGCAAAGTCCAATTTAAACACAGCTCCAAAACAACACATAATTTTGTTACATCGTCTGTTTATGACTCTTGCAGTGAATGGCAAATGAGTTGAGTAGCTAAGTTTGATCCAGAAAAACAAACTACTGACTTGCATATGTGTTTGAGCATAATCCCTTCTCATAGAATTTTAATCTTTCTTTGTCTTTACAGACACTATTTGTGGTTTTATACTGTAGGATCTTTTTGTTGCTACCTCTTTTTGGGAGTAAAAGGTTTACTGAAGTCTTCATGATTCCTAAAAAAGCTACAGTTTAGATAAAGGTCAGAAATATCTTGAGTCTGGATGGTTAGTCAGCAGAAGCTAACATATCGTCCTGAAGCTGAACTTTTCTGGAGAACAAAACCTAAGTGTGTTTTCTATAGTTTTACTTTCAGCAGGATAATACCCACATGGCCTTTAAAGACAATCCACAGCCTCTTATCTATGTGTCTGCTGGAGCTGATTTATAAGTTATTTGTGTTATGTTTGTATCGACCCGATGGAGCTATTGCACTAGTTCTTTTATAAACCCACTAATCTACCCCCAACACTTTGCCTTTAACAATTCTGAGCACCATTCTTTTGTAAAGGCACATAATTAGTGATTTTACTTTGCTTTTACCCTGCACCTGCAGCCATAATTAAAAGCTAATGTCTTTGCAGCTGAAGTTTACAACCTCTCTATAGATTAACCATCAGTTCTGCCTCTCTGCTCATTGCGCTAACTTCCTAACCTTATATTTCCCTTCACTTTGCATCCTATTTCTCTCCATTTCCAGTGCATTCCCTGAGGAGTCGCCTTGTCAGTTTGCAGACAGACAGTTTAGCAAGCGAAAAAGCAGCACGGATAGAAAGTGCACTGTTTCCAGCTGTTGGAAAGGTTTTTAACAGCACAGGAGCGATGCATACACAAAAGCAACCAGAGGCTTGCGAGTGGAGTGTGAAAAACACAGGCTTTGTGTTTGTAGAAACTTCCTGTCCCTCGAGCAAAACAGAGAACAAATATGAGGGAAAGACTTATGAACAAAGAGAGCAGCTGCCGGAGTAGATAGTCACTGGAATCAGAGAAGGAAATGTATGAAAACATAATTGATGGCTGTGATCATCAAGTCAAACAAGTTTAGACTATGTAGCCTAACTAGAAATGCAAAGACCTCTATTAACTAATTATGGAGTAATATTATAGAAACTACGTTCACATTTAAAGGAAATATAATTTAAATCCTTATTTTTTTCTTACTCAAACGACCCTTCTGCTGACCTGTAAATCATGTTAATCACATACAACTTCAAAGTAATCTACTTGTTTGCATTACTTGGACAAAGTCAGCTTTGGTTCTGGATGTTCTGCTCACAGACAGTGACTTCTGGAAGTGTGCCTGTTCCATGAAGTGATTTAAGAAACAGAATCAGGCCATTTTTTAACGCAGTGTTGCTTAAGCCCAAAGATCACAATTATCCAACACCAGCCTTTTTCCTTTCACACTGAGATCTCTAGATGTTGCCAGTGAACATAATTAGTTTTTGCTTCTCTAGCAGTTTGTTTTAGTACCACTTACTTTTCTAGTCTTTTGTTGCCCCTGCCCCAACCTTTTTAGATGCTTTCTCCCATAAAATTCAACACCTGATGTGTTTAAAGGATGTAAGATGGAATAGTGAATGTGTGGCTACTGCAGACTTATAATATTTTTTTTTAATTTATCTTTATTGTAAACAATAAGGTAAATATTGTTTAATAAATAGTAAAGGATGATCAGCAAGATCGATGCCATAAAATGGCCAATGATTGTGTTTTTTTTTTTTTGTTGAAATTAATAAGCCACTCCCCTATAACACAAGGACTGCATTGTGTTTACCTCATTCCTGTTTATTCAGTTTGAAGATTATATTCTGACTTAAAATAATTGTTGGCAGCATATGTAGAGTTTGTCTTTTCCTGTCACCAGACTTATTATAGTGAAGACTGTGTGGTTGAATAGTTCTTCAAAGGCAGCCTTGAAGTTGAGACTTTTCCAGAAAATGTCTGTCACTGAAAGAATATTTTCTCGTGCTCATCATTTATTTATCGCTAAACAGAGGTGTTGGATTTGCAATTTTTACTTTCAGCCACATCAAAGCCTCAGATCCTGGATACAGTTGCATAGAGCTATATGATAGGACCATAAAGAAAGTGTTTCATCTGAAAATGGCATGTTTGCATTTTAAGGTTGGATAGGTTTTGTTTTCAACTTGTGCATGGTACAAGCCCATTAGCAGCTGTACATTTGGAGCCAAAACAGATTTAATGCAACATGTTAAATTATTATTTTGTCAACTATAATAATTTAACAACAAATTTATATATATTTATATATATTTATATATATATATATATATATATAAATATATATAAATTTGTTGCTTTGCTGTAATAGCTGTATTGGCATAATGCCATGTTGCTTTGGTGTCGTATTAATCTACGCTCCTGAGTCAGATCATTGGATAAAGCCAACAGCTAAGTCCGGTCTAAACAACATTATGGGATGATTAGTTGTAAGGCTACACAAATAAAGATGCAAAGCTGGATAATCATATAATCTTAGTTTTGCACATGGTTTTGTTTATTTTTGTAAAATTTGCTTTTTTAATAACATAAAAGATAATTCTGTCTAATGAGATTAAGAGGGGTAGGCAGGCAATAGGTTTAGTCTTTAGGCACATATTAAAATGTTTAAAGTGACTGAAAAAAAAAGATAAATAAGAGTAGTGATCTTTTTTTGCATTAGTGTTTGCACTCACATAAGTTTAATAATAAGTTGTTAGAGCGAGTTATAGTTTAAAAAAGTCTATTCTTTCAGTGTTACTGATGTGTGTTGTGTATTTCTACAAAAGTCTGATTCAGACTTGGGGTCAAAAGTTTAAAAGTTTTTTCTTAATTTTTTTAGTGGACTTGAGGAGAATTTCCAGCTTTATATGGTGTAATATCAGCATCTGCAATGTCAATGTTCCACAGTCATTAAATTGTAGTATGACAAAATAAAATGGTTCCAGTTTGACCAGAGAAAGTGAGTTAATTAATTATTTTTTAATAATAGTAATTGTATTTGATTCAAACCTTTACTATGAATTGTGAAATTTAAATCCGACGCATTATGGTCATCACAATACTCAATAAAAACAAGCCAATTCATAGGTAATAGTGTTTTTTTTATATGGCATTGTTAGTGCAGCTCTAAAAATGAAATTTTTTATGAAATGAAATGTTTTTCAGGTTTCTGTAAAACAGCATTAGCATCAGTGAGTTGAACCTTTTACTTCATTGTCACTTTCAAGTCCCCCTTAATCTTAACAGATTAAAAGTGTTGTCCAAAGTCAAATTGAGAAGTACAATTAATCTGTATTAGAGTCAATCTGAGCTGCTGTCATTCCTTAGTTCTTCATTGCAGCCCTCTTTCGTTGTTTATTACAGCCTTACTATTGTCTTAAAAGTGCTGTCTCTCCTTTTCATGAACAAATCCATCTTGTTTTTATTCTAAAGTTATCAAACCCAGTTTGATGTCTGAATTCCTTCCTCTATCTCTAACTTTTTATCACCTCCCGTCGACCCCGCGTTTGATTTAATCCGGTGTTTGATTTGTCGTAGGTGCTGGCGGGGATGAACGTTCACCCAGCCGAGTTCGACGGCCTCAAGCAGGAGTACAACGTCAAAGGCTACCCGACCTTCTGCTACTTTGAGTGAGTCGAGTCCTCTCATCCGTCTTCACTTTAGGCCCGGCTTCTTCTTCAAGGCCCGTGACATCAGAGCGAGGCCACTTCAAACAGAAAGTCTAGTCCGGACCTCTTAGACCGCAGTGGGTTTGACTTAAAGCAGGTGGAGGTGGCGCTCGGAGTTTCAAACATCTGCTCTGCCAGGTGGAAATCAGGACGTCTCTGACATGGTTTGGAACTTTTAGGTATTCCCTTTGAAAAACTCACAAGAAGTGGCAAAGACTGAAAATTTTAGAGGTCACTTGTGAACACTGAGAGCTCAGTCGGGAAGAACAAACCTGGAAGGCACTGACTAAGTTTACTTCTGCTGGCCTTTTTTGAAGACGTCTTTATTTAAATTATACTTATACGCAGGCTAATTTTACCCTTCTGAAACAGATGAAAAATTATTTCTCTCTGCCTACCATCCACCTGCCAATGGGACTACTGTCATCAAGCAAAGAAAACTTGCTTATTTGCTGAAACTACTAAAATTGGGTTAAGAACTGTCCAAAGCATCATTAAAAACTGAAAGGATAGGTGGGGTACCATCATCTTTAAGTAAGACAACAGTAGAGTTTACGGCTAGGCTAAGTTTAATAGTAAAAGTATAAGCATTTACACAAATTGAAGGGAACTCAAAAGATTGTAGCCCTAAGAAAACAATTCAATTTGTAAGTGAGGCTAATGGGGAAGAAAGGCTTCAATTTGCTAAGAAGCATAAAGATTGGACTCTGGAGCAATGGAAGATGGTCATGCCTAGTGCCTACCCTACAAGCCTGTGGGGGCAGTGCTATGATATAGGGTTGCTTCAGTATGACACTCTGAGGTCACTGACTACCTGAATATATTGAATGACCAGGTTATTATTGTTAATTATTGAAATGGATTTAACAGTGTGTGACTTTTTGGGGGAACGGGCAGTGAATTATCAGCCTTAAACTGTTTTTAAGAATGGGGAATGACTTTAAGGTAAGGTCTTTTGATTAAATCTGGTATTTTTTTGTAAACCGTGTCCTTATGTGGTCTCTGCTGTTTCTTTTATTGTCTCTAAGAACATTACACAGTTGGTAATTTGATTACTCGAGTTTATTCTCTGACCGTAACTAAGAATAAAGACACACAAACCGGTGCTGCCTTAAGGAGAGATACTGATGTTTTTATATTTACTGTGCCGTCGGCTGTGTGTGTGCTGGTATCTTTGCCTTCTGCTCCGGCTTTATCATCCACATTTTCACATTAGACGCTCTTTCATTCCAGTCTGGCCTTTTAATTAGACCGGGACTGATTAAGTGCCTCTGTGGTTCGTGTGTGTGTTGGGCCTCTTCCTGTACTTGTGTGTGTGTGTGTGTGTGTGTTGAAGTGTAGCCAGTCCGTTAGCTTGGAGCACATTAGTGTCAGCGCAGGGCTATAGTTAACGACCGTCCGAGCCCATTGGCTTCAGTAATGAGGACCTCACTGATAAACAGCGGCTAATCACTGCAGGGCGAATCGGCATCTCACACCGCTGGAGTTATCTCGCTTCTGCAGACGCTCCAAGACCAAGCGTTCAAGGTCTTTTACCTTTAATTCCCGCAGATCCCACAACTCAACTTTTTAAGAGTTAAACGAACAATAAAGTCTAGTAGTTAGAGCATCATTGTCCTTGAACTGAGACACGAGCTCCAGCACATGACAGTTATGGCACGTTTGCTGATTTCACAAGGTGTAGGTTGGATTTTACAGCGGCACAGATAAAGAAGAATTGGTCATAAATCTCGTTGATTGAATTCCTCTCCTCCTCTGCAGTCAGCTCTCCTCAAATGTAACTTTTAAGCTCCAAATCCAGGCAATGTATTCGCGTATCACCTTTAACAGTGTCCACTCTGTATATGCAGCCTTGTCACAGTCCCGGGGTGAGCTGCCGCCACTGTGTCCAATCCGCTGCCTTCATTTAGTCCCAGAGAATGGAGCGGCAGATAAACCCACTTCTTACGAAGGAAATCTGCTTAAGTCGTGATTTTATTTTTTTTTTTTTTTTATGCTCTGGAGCTGAGCAGATGCCCTCACTTATTCCAAATGCATTGCAGCACCCCATTTGTGTTTTATGGATATGCAAGCTAGACATTTTTAAGGCAAGGCAGTGGCTGGGTTTCAATCAGTGTTGAGGTCAGACAGGACTTTTCAAACATTTATTTTTTTATTAAAATGATCTGACTGTCTCTCATCTCTATATTTTGGTTCCGTTTGGCTTCACTGAACGATGGTTGCTTTTCCACTTTTTGCAGGAGGACAGCATCAGTAAACAGTGAGGTCATACACGTAATACACAAACTCTTTTCAGCGAAATAAATCGTATTTGAAGGGAACTTTTAAAATGTGGCTGCTTTGTCACTGACAAAATGAAGAGTCTTGTGGTGTGAGAGGCTGGTGATAGTGCTTTATTAAACAGTTGAAGGACACAATTTCTTCTTATTTCCTTGTTACAAGCTTTTAACCAGAAACACCTACAGAAGTCAAACGGGTTTCTACAATTTAAATTAGAAAAAGGTGTTTGCTTTTTTAGATCATTTGCAAATCAATGTTGCAGTTTGGTGTATCTCTCTAGATTTTTGAGGTCTACCCAGGGTCTTAATGCAAAGCTATCTTTGAGCAAACTCCTTATATTCACTAAAGTGACTTGATTGGCCAATCATGATGGTCTGACAGTTAGTTTGGGCATCCATCTTTAATTGCATTTTTTAGCTACTACAACACTACTACTACAATATCCAAAAGGTCAATGGTCAAAAATGTAATACCAATAACTGAATTTATCCGTAAGCTCTTAATGTTTTGGTTTATCAGTAAATAGAAGCTGTATTTTTACTGTTTACATTGTTTGCACCGAGATGAAAAGTGACTGTTTGATGACGTCGCTCAGCTTCCCGTTGGTACTGTGACTTGCTTAAGACCAAAAATATTCAGATGAACCACTATGGGCTATTGCTGGTGTTACTGCAGCTTTATTAGTTAAACTGGTTACTTAAAAGCACATTAATCGGGTTTGTTTGTGCAACAATAGTTTACTGCTTTGCTGCTGATAAACTGTTTTTGTGTCTTGTCTGTTGTCTTTCAGGAAGGGAAAGTTCCTCCACCATTACGAAAACTACGGTGGCACATCTAAAGACATCGCAGACTGGCTCAAGAAGTGAGTATTTCCAAAACCAACATGTGACTAGAATTGTATGAACGGTTTCACATCAGGTCTTGGTCACACTGTAGTCTTCACCTGCACTTATCATCTCGTTTTTCGACTTTTACCACTTAACTTTCCTTGTTTTAAGAAAACTCACCCAGCATGTTCAGCATATGGTGTAAATTATGTCATGAGACACACCTCACACTCTGGTAAGGCGCTGGAAAAGCTTTAAAATGGACCTTAAAAGTTTTTGAAACTTTGGAAAAAGTGAATAATCCTTGTACCCTGAGGCACCTATATATTTTTCTACTTTGCTTTTCTTGTTGTGATTAAAAACCTTGTGTTCACATTGAATACACAACTCCAACTGAACTGACCGTCCTTTCCAAGATGACAAATAAACATTTAAATCTGTTTCTCATTATAAACATAGCCCCCATTGACGCCAATGTCATCTGCAGTGGGGATTTGGCTTTTGGAGATGCCACAGATGTGAAATTCGCTGTTGTAAGGTTTTTCTCTTTTTCCACAAAAGCCTGATTTGCTTCGTTCATATTTAGAGACATTGTGTCCATTGTGCTCCTTTGTCTCTCTGTGTTCGTCTTTATCTGCACTCTCTTGTTTATCCTCTAACTTCACCTCACAACTTTTGATGAAGTTTGTGCTATTTTCCGATTCAGCAGTCTCTTTCCTTTTGTTTTCCTCCACTCACATTTTGTTCAAAAGTACATCAGTCATTTGGCGTTTGGTCCGAAAAGAAATTGCCAACAGAGACATCAGGCGAGGAAATCAAATCTAGCGTTTCAACTTTTGCTTCATCCTAGGCTCAAGTTTATTTTTTTTTACGTTATAAGATTATTGACAAGGCTACACATTAACTATGTACGTTTTTTAAATAATGACATCTGTTGTACTTAACTTTGTTTTTTTATTTATTATAATTGCAGAGGTCTCATAAAATGGAGACTTAATCACTGTTGGAGTAGTACATAATGGTATCTCTTTCTCAGCTTTAGGTATAGAATGGACTTTAAAAGGGGTTGAATCAAGAGCGTTTATAGAACATAAAACATTCAGGTCCAGTTGTGCTATTGCAAAAATATTTTTTTTCAAAAGCAGCTGCAAATTTTTGAAAGCACGTCTTAATCGTTTATGTCTGGCTTCAACCAAGTGTTCATGATTCAGAGTTGTGTTACAGATCTGAGTCCCTGGTGGCGTAGTGTGTTACTGATGGTAGCCTTTGTTACTTTGGGCCCAGCTCTGCAGTTCATTAACAAGGTCCTGACTGTTTGAGGCTGTGGACAGGTGTCTTTTATACTGAATGAGTTCAAACAGGTACCATTATTACAGGTAAGAAGTGGAGGACTCTTTAAGTTAGAGTGAAAGAATAACTTAAAGAAGTTACAGGTCTGTGAGAACCAGAAATTTAGCTTTTTTGTAGGTGATTGTAGGTGCTTGACTTGGTGCATTCAAATGAGCAGACCAGACCAAATCCTGCTCAGTTTTAGTAAACGTGCCCCATAAAAGACCAATCCCTGATTGCACAGCTTTAGTAGATATGGCCCTACGTGTGTTTTTTCTATAATAGCAATAGGATGATGAGATACCATTGTGTGGGAGACCATTGAAAAAATGTGGCAAATGTTGTGCCTGATCAAAATCACATGGCACCGCAGAATACAACATGATATATTTGAAAATGTGGTGCAAAGATGGCACTGGCTTGATTAAAAAAAGGGATTTATTTACATTGTAATGATATAAAGATTTGGCTAAAATTAGCAAATGTCTGTCACATGCTTTTAATTTTGTCTATGTCCAAAACAGTCAAAATATAGAAAATATTACTTATATCACAATATCTGCATCTTGATAATGATATCTACAAACTTTGATAGACGGGGTATATTGTCCCACCTCTAGTGAAGATACATGAACAGACCTTACATGTGATCATTAATACTAGCATTTTATTGGTCAAGGCAGTGAGTTTAAAATTGAAAAGCTATTGTGAGTGAACAAAAAGTCTGAATAAAATAAAATGTAAAAGCTAGGTCCCCCCCTAGCTTTTAAAGTGGGTTTATGGGACCATAAAGAGGTGTGGGAGGAGTAGTAAGGGGTCAACAGGTCAGTGATGTACTGTCCATGCAGAGCTCTAAAATTTCAATTAAAATCAATTCTGAATTTTACTAGAAGCAAGTGGAGTGAGAACAAAAAAAAAGATTGTTTCCTGTTAAAAGCCTTGCTGCAGTGTTTTGCACCATTTGCAGATGGTTATGAGAAGATTTGTTTAAAAAAAAAAAGGAAAAAGAGAATTGCAATTATTTAAAGTGAAAAATAAAAGTATGAAAAATCATCTCCAAATCAGCTTAAGACAACCAGGCCCTCAGCTTAGAAATATTTCTCCAATGATAAAAACATTTTTTGACCATTTTACAGAATGACCATCCAGAGACAGATTAGTCAAAGAGAACACCAAGTTTTCTTTGACTCGACTGGATGGATGAACCCAAGGGACAGAGGTGTTGTTTGATCTGAGGTAGTTTTTTTTCTTTAAACTGAAGATGAAATATAGAGCAAACTGCAAACAATGCTCAGTTAAAGTTAATAGGCACCAAAACTGTCTTCTTCAAAACATGAAAAATCTACATGGCTCTTGTTTTTTTATAAATACACTCGCTCTGGTATTGGGACAACACTAGTAAAGATAAGATGCTGTATTTGTCAAGCCGTTATGTTCGTGTGCAATAGATTTTACTCAGTGTCAAACCCACGAGGCTCCCCTTCCTTTTTTTCCATTCGGGGATTAAACATTACAGAGCCATGAGAGGAATTCTGTTTCAAACTGTACTCGATGCCCCCTTCGAGAAACACACATTTCTGATTCTGTATGATTCCCCTCACAGAGAGTGAAACGAGCGCATACCATTTCTGATTCAAAACATACTGAAGGGAAAGTCCCAATTGGTTCCAGAGAAAGACAATAGAGTTGTTGCACCGGACCAGTCGAGAGGGAACCGACCAGAGCAGGGTTCACAAAGGCCCCCAGAATAAAGCCTGTCCAATGTATGCATTTTTAGTTAGTTAGTACAGTGTTTCCTAAACTTTTTATTTTATTTATTTATTTATTTATTTATTTTATTGGATACATATTTCAAAAGGCTTTAAACAAATTATTTTGGAAGACAACTCTAACCTTAAAATCCATCGAACATTTACCCCAGTTTACAGGATAAGTGTCTCTGCAGTCTAAACTGTCTGGCATAATATATTGGTGTTGTTTTTCAGTCCCTTACTATTGAGTATAAAAAATGTATCTTACATCTATTTTAACTTTAGTCACTTGAGTCAAGTAAATGACTCTTGTTTGTTTTTTACAGTGTGTTTGTTCCCCTCTTCTTCTTCTTCTGTCGATGGACTACCACAAACCCTTCATTTTTTAACTAATTGACTATAATGCTTTTATTATAATACCATACAATAAAAACACTGCTACATTTTCACCCACAGCCATCCCAAAAGACATCTGAAATCTCTGGGACGGTCCAATGTTTTCTTGGATTATTTACTCAATTCGTTGCCGAGTCTTTCACTATTGAAATATTGTCCAAGAGAGAATAAGCAGTCTACTGGTATAAATATAGTGTCTTGGTAAATAAGTGTATTCTTGTTTATAGTCTTCATGTTGTCATCGAGGAGCGGCTGTGTCTGTTTATTTTCACAGTCTGAGTGTGTGAGCCTTACCTCTGTTGTCCTCACTGTCCCTTTATTTTTTTCCAGCCCTCAGCCACCGCAGCCAAAGACCCCGGAGGTGCCCTGGCCAGAGACGGACTCGGCGGTGTTTCACCTGACGGACGAGACCTTTGACAGTTTTCTGGAGGAACATCCTGCTGCTTTGGTCATGTTTTATGCCCCATGTGAGTAAAAAAAATCATGAAGATAAACATTTATATTTATTTAACATAGATTTTTTTTAAAAAGTGGTTTCATAAATGTGGAATGAAAACCGTCAACAGACACTAAATAAACTAGATACATCGATAAATATGTTGAACAATGTGCTACAGAACAAAACAAGAACACGCCACAAACTTTTTATGAAATATTCACTTAAAATAAGCTTTATTAACACAAACACATTTGTTGACAAGAGCAATTGTATATATGCCTTTTACTGGCTAAACTACTTCTCAAAAAGTGCACTTTCACACATTTAAAGACTTTGCCATTTTATAATAATATCACTTCATATTGCATTATTAAATTGTCTTCTATAAATAGATTCCATTGCCCTAGTCTTTTATCACACAGTTAAAAATATGTTTTCACATCCCTGAAATAGAAAGCAGCCTAGCATTAAAAATAATTATTTGTAAAAAACTTCTAACCATTTTGTGACTGAAAAGGCAAAGAAGCTAAAATATTACCAAAACCTTATCAAATGGTTCAGGAAACAGTCATAGTCTGTAAAACCATGAACGTCCTACAAGAACTTGTAGGACATCTAGGACTATACATGTTTGTCCTTGTGAAATATAAGCAAAAAACTAACTGCCTGTGTTCTACATTCGTGCAACTGTTCTTTAGGGTTGACCTAATGGTCCTGCCCAACAAATAACTGCCTCAGTTTTTAGTATTAGAGTCAGCTGCAGAGAGAAGTCCCTCTCAGAATGAAAAACCAACTTGCGTTAGCTCCAGCCTTTTGTATCACACGCACACAACTCATCGCCCTAGCAGAGCGCCTCATTGTTTGCCATATGCTTCCCATAAGCCTGCTTGTCATTTTTATTCACGCACCACACTGCCGTTGTTACGCAGAGCTTTGTAAACAGGCCAGATATCGTCAGTGGCTTCGGGTTTTTGTGCTGTTACAGATTACTCGGCTTGGGTCCGGCCCTGTTGTGTGTTTGTGGTTGTGTGTGGGGGGTGGGGGGTGAGGGGGTTTGTCCAAGGGAGATTTGAATGGTGATAAATGCGACCTGCAGCTGCAAAACCATGCAAATAGATTCCCCCATTTAGCAAAACATTTGTGCAACAGCAGTCCAATTTCTATAGCATTTTATTTATTTATGTGGCTTCACTTTGTCTGCATTGTGATTTTCACCTCCTCCGTCCTCTCTGCCTTCTTTTGTTTATTGAAAAATATGATTGTGTGTCTCCAGTTTTCACCCTAATGATGATTCATAGGTTTTAAATTTCATCACAAAAGTTGCCGCAGAGTTTCCGTACCTGAGGATCTGGCAGCTGTGGCTTCAGGGCGAACAGACTCTTCGAGTGATTAAAACACATCCACAGCCCACATAGACACATACATTTGGAGCCTCTGCATCATTTACTGTTGAAAACTGAAAAATACTTTGCGGTATTGAATGAGTCATTTGACAAACTTGAGAGTTGGCAAGAAAGAGTGTAATTTTTCAACAGAAAAGTGATGTAATTGTTTTGTCCTCTATTTGTTTTGGGAGGAATGCAAAAACAGTGCTTAAGCCTATGCAACTATAACAATAATACATAAAACATGGACATTTTCTTTTTTTTGTATCAGGGAAGAAAGATGACTGAGCTTTTGACAATTAATGTTGCAGTAACATGGGATTCCTTTGTGATTGTAATTGATTTTCAATATTAACATCAGTGAGTGATTGTAACCATGAATGTGTTACAAGAGCTGTTCCTTAATAAGTCATGGCCGTCTTTGATTTTAAATGAAAGTTGCTCATTAAAGAATTCACCAAAAAAAGTTTGTAGCTTCAGTGTGGGCCATTAATCTCATTATAAATGGATTTTGAGGGATTATAGCTGTTTTACATCTGGCTTTAACCAGTTTAAAACAGATTTAACAGTGCTTTAATTAGATATGAATGTTTTTTTTTCTATATAGTCTATGGTTTAAAAACAGGGAATATGCAGCACATTACTGCCTGTATTGGTTTTAAGTCCCCTTGTAGTGGTAACCAGACGTCTCTTCTTACATTGTGGTCAGTTGGATAAATCCTTTTCCGGGGGATAGGATTTTTGTGTTGCATTACCTAGTGAGTGACAACTGTTAGAACTGGTGACGGAGCTGCCCCCCAATCATCCAGCTCTGACACATTCATGGTTTAAACACTTTCACACATATCTTCAGTGAAATGGTCCATTTTTGTCCAGCGCTCTTCCCACTCTTTCTTTCACATGGACAGAGCCAGAACTTTACTGATGTTTTACACAAACTCTGAAAAAAAATCTATAGCCTAGAAAACTGTTTGTACCCACATTGAAAATTTGTCAAAGCGAGAAAAAACTTGGCCAAAATAAAAGAATAATTGGAACAAATGTGTGCATTTGGCAACAAATACTCTTTTAGACACTCAACTGAGACCCGCTTCATTATTAACTGTTGAACAGTGAAAAATACTTTACCGCTATCAATGAGTCATTACAGAAACTTGTGCTTTTGGCAAGAAACAATGTCAAGTTTTTGTACCAAACACAAAAAGCCAAATGATGTAATTCTTTTGTTAAGGATTTGTTGGTTAGGAAAAGCAGGAGTTATGCAAGACGCCCAGGCAGACATGAGCTACATTCAGTCTCTGAGTCCAGATGGAGGGAAGACGTAAGTTCAATCGTTAACAAAGACAGATCTGGAGATATCTGCCTTTTAAATTAAGTTCATTCAAACCGACTGTGGTTAGGAATGTGAACCTGCTGCCTTTTCCTTTAAAACTTATCAAAAGGAGCCGACACAGAGGGATATCTACCGAAAAAAAAGAATCTAGTCAGCTTCTGATGTAATACAGACCCATGTCATCGACTGAAAAACGTCCAGGTGCAAATGAACCACTCGACTTTGACGGCAACCTGCCAACCTGCCAACCTAATAAACGTAAAACTGAATTAATTCACAATCACAAAATAATACTAAAATTAAATATATTGTCCTTTCTTTTTTACAAAAGGTGAGTAAACAGATTTCCTCAATTAAAAAAACATCTCACATTGTGGAGTGTTTCGACTGCATCAGCAAACCAGAAATAGACTCTGGCGACATCCTTAAATGCTAAGTGGCTGAGTTCAACTAAACTTGATTGTTTTTTATGCAAAGGTATTCCCAAAAACAAATTAGTTTTGACACTTGACACAGATATCTATTGAAATACCTATGCATTACTTTTGCCTTTTGTTTCCCAGTTATTCTACACTTTTTCATGTAAATTTTAAAAGACACTTTGTTAGCTCCAAACATTCACTTAATGTTGAGAAAGTCCATTGCTTTAATTGCTTTGTGCAGTGTTTGAGTCACTGTCATTTCAAACATGGCCGCTCCTCGTCTCGTCATAGCTTTACTCTCACCTGCACAGCTCTTGAATCACCCTGCGGACCTCCCCCTCACCCGCCCCCCCATGGTATTTCACACCATGACACAGACATTTACTGCAGACAACATTTACTGCACACACACACACACACACACACACACACACACACACACACACACACACACACACACACACACACACACACACACACACACACACACACACACACACACACACACACACACACAGCTCGGCCCTCTTCTGCTGCCTCGGTGCACTTTCTTAATGGCTGCGCTGTCACACTGAGATTAATGTTCTCCCGGCCTCTACCATCAGCTTGCATTTCTGTCCAGCCTTTTCTCACCAGCCTCTCAACAGCACGCGGCAGGGGTTGTTTGCGTGCAGCTCCTTACGGCGGCAAAAAACTCCAGCTGAACGCTCTGTTTCCCAACACTGATTATGTCCCAATACAAAACAAAAAGTTCCTCTCGCGTGGAGGTTTGAAGAGACTGTTAGAGCGCATGAGAACAAGCTCAGCTCAACCCAGATTCATTTGTGTTTGCACTGCAGCCTTCTGTGTGTTTTTATAGTACAACCATATGGACTATTTAATGAAAGGAGTGGTGCCAGCTTTGTTTCTGTTAATTTTAACATGGTATATGATACAGCACAGGATAGATAGACCCTTTTAAAAGTGATGTAAATAAACGACCCAGAAAGTTGGTTAAAAACACACTAACATTGTGTTTGTTGGCTGCTGTGTTGCAGAAGGATCAAGAATGCAAAAAAATAAGGGTGTGACAAGATTGTGCTACAAGATCTGGCAAGAGCAAAACATGACAGGATTTCTTGTCAGTGAAATTAGTATCAAGATGTCCCCACCACGTTTGAACTGTCTAGGTGGACATATTTTGGTTTTCTTGTGGTAAGAAGAAGCGGCTAAAGAGTGATAGACCATATGAAAACAATGGTGCACACTAAGGTTAACACCAGCTCTATGCAAAGACACAGAAAAACCACAACTTTTATTTATTTATTCACATGTTCATGAATAATAATCCCTTGAATCATCTTGTTTTCAAGGGGGTCTTTTTCATTCCTTCACTAGGGACACTTCAGATTTGCCAAGCGACCTATACATGCATGTCTTTGGACAGTGGGAGAAAGCCGGAGTGAACCCTCAGTAACACGTGGAGGACTTGCAGACTCCTCACAGAAAGACCAGAGTTGGCCGAGAATGTTTGAGTCGGCCAGGTTTTGAACTCACAACCTTCTTGCTGTGTCAAAATCTTAACTAATTTTCTTTTCTTGAACTTTATCTTGTGTCTTGTCTCGTTGATTTTATGTCTCGTCACGTCCCTAAAAAAGCTTTAGCATTTAGCTTTTGCATAGTACTTGTGTGAGTGTCTTTATCTAATGCCTTATTTGTATTTATGAAATGGCAATGTACATTTTTCCTTAGCCTAGGTTTTACTGCTGTAGCGGTGTGTGCTATTCTCAACAACCTTTAAAGCACAGATCCTAAAACAATCTGCCATTTATTATTGGACCACCATGTCATTCTGCAGAAGCCAAAAGCATACAATTTTAGCATCTTGTGACTTATAACTTCTAGGCTTTAGTTAATGTGGTAATGCTTGTAAATAGAGAACACCTATATATTAACTAAATTACTACTTTCTGATGTTCTCCACCCACTCACTGACAGCACACATGTAATCAGTGTTATCGTACGGTATTGCCAAAATTTTCAGGCAGCTCTTAACAAACTGAAAGGGTCTACAGTGCAACCATATGGACTGCGTAATGAATGGAGTGGTGCCAGCTTTGTTTCTGCTCTTTGTCTAATATAGCATATTGTTCAAATATATAGCAGATTTCGAAACTGCAGTTGTGTTAAAAAGTACAAAATAGCTAAGATTTTTTTTTTTTTTTTAAAAAGATGCAAAAGAAGAATAAATTAAAGACAAAGTAAAATAAAATCTTACAAGAATAAACAGAAGGTGATGTCAGGGAAGTCTAACTGAGATAAGGACGAGCTGGTTCTGATGTGAATTGAGAGGTTGTTTGTTTAGTGTGGCTTCATCACTACAGCGTTGTACTTGCAAGCTCCTGGGTCAGAACAAGATCATGTGGAATGTGGTTGAATAGTGAGCATCTCAAATGGGTTGTTGAAACACAGAGAACATGACTTTACATCTGTATAGCATTGATTTCTTGACCACAGCAGGTTTTTCAGTGCAGTTACAGCACTGTGTGACCACTTCTCTCCCGTGGGGCTCTGTCTCTGAGCGTCGCCCCCTCACTGAGCTGAATCAGCAATATTTCATGTCTGTATAAGCCCCCTTCCCCTCTCACACTCCGCCCGTATGCTCCAGTTGTTCTGAATACAAAGCGGGGACGATGCACAGCACAGGTCAAGCACTTGGTTTTCCATCTTACTCATCAGTTTGAGGGGTCAGACAAAGTCCTTTTAGTCACTGTTTCTCTTTTAGGCCTTAACACAATCTGCATGATCACACACCACAGTGACTCAGTTCAAAGAGAGGCACCTTTTTTCTCTTTGTGAGGCATATCGCACTTGATTTATAGCCTGCACCAGCTCTGCTTTGTATAATGAAGAAAGGACTTCCTGAACTGTTATGACAAGGGCAATTTAACAGTTTGGAAGAGGACCAAGTTGTACATGCATTTGTGCTCAGCAGCAGCGCTATGAGAACATGCACACGCAGCTCATCCCTGATATAACCACACTCATTACGCTGTCGGACACTGTGTGAGACAAGTACTGAGCTTTGTTGGATCCAAAAATATGTTGCCACTCGCTGCTCGTACCATATTAAGAACACCTTTTTTTCAGTGCAAAGGCTTAGTTCTTTTAGTCCTTATCAGATTCTGACAATATAAAAACCATCTACCTTCTTCAGCTTTAGGTCACAGAGTATGATAACCGTGAAAGGTATTGCAGTATGAAGGTGTCACTGTCACAATCTGGATTTACTAAGGCTTTGTGTCATTGCAGGAGCCACAGCCCTTTGCACCTTTTTTGAGGTAGGCCATCAATTGAGGCGGCAATCAATACCTAAGTGTTTTTGGGAGGTCCCATTTTACAGAACACAACGTGGGGAAGGGGGTATACGAATAAAGCACACATTTTGATTGATAAATAACTAGCACACGCAACATCACTGACAGAAATTCACAAACAGTATGCTAAATAGACCACTTCCAATCTTGCAATCACAAATTAGAGCTTAAATGGCGATTTTTTTTTTTTTTTTTTTTTTTTTTTTAGTGTGACAGTTTAACCTTCTAAATCCTGTTGTAACAGGAATCATCCGTGGAAAAAAATACACCTTAAGACGTCATCTAAGCTTTATAATTAAGGAGTTTAATAGAGGAGGATGATCAGCCCACAACGGGTGTTTAACCAATCACAGTTCGCTTTGGGAAAAAGGAGCGCTCCCATTGGTCAAAATTGATGTCAGTCAAACCAGGAAATGGGTTATTCCATTGCAAATAGTCTTATTTTACAGCAAAACGGGAAGAGGCAGTAAATGCGGCAGTGTTTAACAAGACAGAGACTTACAGGTTCACTAAAAGAGAGGAAAGTAAATCCTAACAAAGTAAGGAAAATGAAGGGACAATTGTTAACCAACCCAAACCAAACAAGTATGTGCAAAAAAATAAGCCACTGACGAACCTAACCTACAGAACTAACTTTCATATGGCTGCTGTTGAGTCAATTATAAAAGTAGATTTTCATATTATATGTCATATTGATACATATCTGTTTGATGAATTCCCAACTTAACATTTCTGTTGCAAGTCTACTCTATGGAAATTTTTCAGGAGAATGTCAGTAAAAAAAATAATAAACTTGACCTCGTGCTGCCTCTGAATTTCCATCCTCCCTTTGCCTAAAGGTAAAAACCAAACCCAGGTTTACTCAACAAGCTTTATCCAGATGTTGTTTTGCTTTTCTGTATTTTCTGTTGTGAGCTGTGATTGGCTGAGGGATACAGACCTAGAAACTGTCCCATACATGCCAACATAGTAATGTGATGACATACTTTTATATTGAACGACTTATAGAAAGCCAAATAAGGCGAGATTTGGTCAGACTTCCTGTGTTCAGAGCCGGGACTGGAACCTGTTTGTGTGTTGTGTGTTTTGTTCACATTAATGCAGAGCACAAATTGCACCAAAAATGCTAATGTAGGGCGTAAGGCTTTAAAACTCTTTCAAATCAGTTAACATAACAAAATCCTTATGTGTACGAGGCCTAATTTCTTGATTGCAACTAAACCCTTTGCCAAATCCCTTTCTCTTCATCTTTCCTGCCCTCTTCCTCAGTGTTGTGTTCATCGCTCACTCACTCTTTGTTTGCCACACTTCCACGCTTTACTGCAATTCAAACACACGGCGGCCTCAAAGTGACACATGTCGTGAGTAATGAGACATGACTTCAGCCTCTCGGTAAACGTGACAGACTCGTGTCGTTTGTACTTTACCCGTTTCTACATTAAAAGCATCGTGTCTGACAGCGGAGGGTAAAACGGCTACACACACGATAGGCGCTGATTTAACAAGACTTAGAAGCGTTGCGCAAGGATTGCGCTAAAAAAAGGCTCTTTGAACTGGTTTTATGCCTGGCATTTCCTCAGCAATATAATCTCCTGCTTTTATATGGTATCAGTAATAAATGTGTTTGTTAAATAACAGTTGTTGTTGTCAGGACTACTTATGTTAAAAACTATTTTTGTAGTAGTTATCATCAGTTTAGCTGCATTTGAAGTGGTCAGGATAAAGTTGGATTGATCTAGTCTTTTATGAACAATACCCAATGTAAACTATTGCATTGGGACATCCCTTATAATTACTTGAATTTATAATATACAGGATTGTTATTCCACATCCATGGCCTCCTAGAACTACATGGAGCTAGCTCTAAATACATTTGCCTTTGTCTGTATTTCACGTTTGCTTCGTTCACCTGAAAGTAATGTGTCGACTTTATACATTGTGCCTTTAATTGATTTGTAAATCAATATGGATTAATCATATCCTTTAAGATACATTTGTAAAACAGTTTTGAGTTTGTACCAAAGCAATGTTGGAAAGTTGGATTTGCTCATTTTTCTCAAACAAGTATTAAATAAAATAGTGTGTAAACTCAGGAGACTGGACTAAGAAATAGAGCTGGGCGATATGGAACAGAAGTTAAAGTTCTATAATAGTATGTTTAGTTTAATTTATAGTCTATTCTGTATTCTGTAATACATAACATTTCCATTTTTTTTCTAGCTCAAATGTCTCTGTTGTGAGAAATGTCCTTTAACCTTGTATTAATCGTGTTAATCGTCATGTGTCCTTCAGGGTGTGGCCACTGTAAGAAGATGAAGCCTGAGTATGACGAAGCAGCTGAAGTCCTCAATAAAGCGGCTGATGTAAGTTTCTTGTGCTTAATCGGAGGCTGTATGTCCCTCACTCTGAACTAGACGGGTGCTGTACGACCTCATTAGCGCCTCATAATACCCCCCGCTCTCGGCCTGCAGGCTATTGGCCGCTGTGGCCGTCACACTGGCCCAGCTCTCGATGTGTTTCTGATTAGTCGGGTGTGTTCCTCGCCTCTTCTGCCCTCGGTGTTAATCTGACTCTCTGTGGCCAGGGGCAGGGCCTGTAAAAGTCCAGCCCAGTCCTCCATTTAAGACTCACATTTGGACTGTCTCCGTGTGGCTCTTGGCCCAGACCTGGAGGTCAATGGGAAAAGCTTGTTCATTAATGAATACGGATAGACAGATGTCTCACATATTTCTTTTTCTAGAGTTCTCAGCGTTCATACTGATACCAATGCTGTCATTTTTAGGCCCAAAATCTTGGATGGACTAGAAATATAAGACTGAAGACAGTTAGGGCAATGTCAACTTGTTATAATTTTTCAAATACCCCTTTTACATTATCATTAACTTTTTATGCTCAGGAGTTTTTCTTTGAAAACAAGGTAGTGTCAGCATAACTTAATAAATGTTCGTAAACCAAGTAGCAACATGATACTTGCTTTATTGTCCATGTTTTTGGGGCTATAAAGAGCATATTATACCTCCAACTGTTGAATTCAATATTAGGTGGATCTATGCCAGCCCCAAGCCCAGAACAAATGGAGAAGGTTGGTGGTGACCCCTGGATGAGGATAAGCCAAAAGGCACTTACTATTTGTTGCCCAAGTACTGTAATGCAAACACAGTGACACATTGAGTCACATTGAATCATTTCAGCCTGGAGAAGCCTGGAAGTTCATTATTATTGTCACCAGTTTGGATTGAATAGTGTCGTAAAATCTGAGAAAGCATTTACGCTGTGACAACGCTGTGTTTGGTGCTGTTCAAACACTCTTGTACGGTTGCTCTGTTGGCGCGGTTCATGCTCCAGATGAACCTCAATAGTGCCAGCAAACATAGTACCATAGTCTGGTACAAACCATAGACAAGTTCAAACAGGAAGAGCGTCGTTAACTGACATCACCTAACGTATAGTTTTCCAGATAGTGGAAAAAAACAAAATTGCAATAGTAACCTGCTTTATTAACATTTGGGCTACCAGCACCATCTAGTGTGTTTCTTAAAATATGCACGTTTTTTTTGTTTGGTCCACAGATTAAAATGTAGCTGTGAGCACTTGATGAACCGGGGTTTTTTGCTGATAAATCAAACTAATCGTTTTCTGTTTTGGTGCAAACTAATGGAAACAAACTACAAGTGTAAACGCACCCTGAATTTAAATTTAATTAAAAAAAATTTTTTTAATTTGCTAAACCTAATTAGCACTTGCTCCAACATATAAAAAATTCCCTTCAGTGGTTATTTTTCTGTTGACATGAGTAATACCTTGTCCTTGTCTTTCTGCAGAGTCCTGGTGTGTTGGCCGCAGTCGATACCACGGTTCACAAAGCAGCAGGCGACCGCTTCAAGATCTCAGGTTTCCCCACCGTCAAGTATTTTGTGAACGGTGAAGAAAAATACACTCTGCCACATCTGCGCAACAAAGACAAAATCATTGAGTTTATGCACAAGTAAGTCTTCGACTGACTAATTTAGACTTGTACATTAAAAACACACTTTATTATATGTGATGTCTGCCAGCGATATCTCAAAGTCCTTTGATTGAATAAAGAAGTAAAAATGAAGTATTGGACAGATGAATGTTTTTTTTCTTTTACCCCTCTGTAGAAAGGCTTGATCTGAAAACAGGCTGACATAATCCAGCTGTGGTAATTACATGCTCCGTAAAACTAATGTCAGCAACCAGCAGTCGAGAGACATGGTTTAATTTACTGCAGGGCCTAAACTAATTCAGTTTTTATCATACAACTATCTTTACTTACAAGGGTTCATGTTTTTATACTTATACTACTGTTTCTCCAAAGGGGAGTCATCAGAAAAGTTAACATAATGTCCCATTGATGAAGAATCCTTTTTGTTGTATGTCATAAAAACCTGGAAATTTAGAATTTAGATTTTTATTCAGTTATGGAAATATTCTGGAAAATGCCCAGGGAATAATATACAATGCAACATCATTTGATTCAGACGTAGCAAATAGTTTTTTCATTGAAATATTCAACATAGCCATCACATACTGCTTTTATGCCTGATATTGTGTAGCTATTGTAATGAGGATTAAGAAGCTGGGGCAGGTTGGGCATTTTTGCCTTTTATTTGACAGGACAGACAGAGAGGGTGAGAGAGAGGGAAATTACACTAGGTGAAAATTAAACCCGGGTCTCCCAAGTACTGTATATGGTATATGATATGTAGTCTGCTGCTGAGGCGCCCCTTCCAAGACATTTTATAACCCAAACAAAAAGATATAAACATATGAGCAGTATTTACAACATACAGTCTTAATACAAAACAGCTTTGTAAAAAGTGTTATGTACTATAGTCTTCTTACACCGAAAGCTTAAAGTATTGGTATTAATATGCAGCCATAGCTCCAAATATTTGAATGTATAAGTGACTACTCTTCTGATGTGTTAATAAAATCTGTATTTATAACTGGAGCTGTACTCGTATATTGCTTACCTTTAATTTACCATTTATTTTGGCATTTTTAAATATTGGTCTCCAGAGTAAAAAATCTCAAAATGGACAAACACTGATAACGTTAGTCTGTCTAAAATAAAGCAGCAGCATGTTTCAATGTTGCGTATGTAATAAATAAAGTGTTGTATTTATTTTTTCTGTCACTTCCTTCCTTCCAGTCCCCAGGCGCCGCCTCCTCCAGAGCAGTCCTGGGAGGATAAACCTTCCAGCGTCAGCCATCTTGGATCAGAGGACTTCAAAGAGGCACTGAAGAAGAAGAAACACGCTTTAGTCATGTTCTACGCCCCGTGTAAGTGTTTCTACTTATGATTCAACATATGTTTTGTTTTTTTCCATTATTGTTTTGCGTTAATGTATGTGACAAAAGTGATCACAGCCCTGCTCTGTTGGATCTGATCACTTCCTGGGTTTGAACCAGCGCACATATGTAACATGGAGCTGCCTGCCAAACTCTGAGTACTTCGAACTCCACCTAAGCCGTGGGGAAACTGAGGAATGATTCAGATTACTGAGAATAGATCTGTGCAATGGAACAAAATAAACAACCCCTCTTTGCACATTATACTGAAAGACGACCATTTGTCGTTGTCAATGTTTTAAAGCAATCTTTGCATTTGTCTAACTAAGAAACATATTCTGTGTCAAAAACTATTCCCTAGTTGTTGGTCTTATTAACTAACCCCTCAATCACTGCATTGCACTGTTGACTATACAGTGGACTGAGTGAACAGTCAGTATTAAGGTCTATTTTGCTCGTCAAGTGACCATTGTTCACTGCTTTTCATGATGTGTTGTTGTAAACTTTGAGTGTCCCATGTTTCAGTCCCCAGACTTTCAGATACCACTCCAAAATGACTTAATCACTATAGTGCTCTATATACAGACAGGCTTAGACATTGGATGCTAAATAGATCCAAGCAGATCCGATTGGAAAGAGCCATTGCTTCCTTTTCCTGTTCCTACACATGCCCATACATGCAGACTCTTCCATCCATCCATCCATCTTCTACCGCTTATCCGGGGCCGGGTCGCGGGGGCAGCAGTCTAAGCAGAGAAGCCCAGACTTCCCTCTCCCCAGACACTTCCTCCAGCTCTTCCGGGGGGATACCGAGGCGTTCCCAGGTCAGCCGAGAGACATAGTCCCTCCAGCGTGTCCTAGGTCTTCCCCGAGGTCTCCTCCCGGTGGGACATGCCCGGAACACCTCCCTAGGGAGGCGTCCGGGAGGCATCCGAAACAGATGCCCGAGCCACCTCAGCTGGCTCCTCTCGATGTGAAGGAGCAGCGGCTCTACTTTGAGCTCCTCCCGAGTGACGGAGCTCCTCACCCTATCTCTAAGGGAGCGCCCGCCACTCTGCGGAGAAAGCTCATTTCGCCGCCTGTATCCGGGATCTTGTTCTTTCGGTCATGACCCAAAGCTCATGACCATAGGTGAGAGTAGGAACGTAGATCGACTGGTAAATCGAGAGCTTTGCCTTACAGCTCAGCTCCTTCTTCACCACGACAGACCGGTACATCGACCGCATTACTGCAGAAGCTGCACCGATCCGTCTGTCGATCTCACGCTCCTTCCTTCCCTCACTCGTGAACAAGACCCCGAGATACTTAAACTCCTCCACTTGAGGCAGGAGCTCTCCACCAACCTGGATGGGGCAAGCCACCCTTTTCCGACTGCGAACCATGGTCTCAGACTTGGAGGTGCTGATCCTCATCCCAGCCGCTTCACACTCGGCTGCAAACCGCCCCAGTGAACATTGAAGGTCCTGGCTTGATGGAGCCAACAGGACAACATCATCTGCAAAAAGCAGAGATGAAATCCTCTGGTCCCCAAACCAGACTCCCTCCGGCCCCTGGCTGCGCCTAGAAATCCTGTCCATAAAGATAATGAACAGGACCGGTGACAAAGGGCAGCCCTGCCGGAGTCCAACATTCACCGGGAACAGGTCTGACTTACTGCCGGCAATGCGAACCAAGCTCCTGCTCCGGTCGTACAGGGACCGGATAGCCCTTAGCAAAGGGCCCCGGACCCCATACTCCCAGAGCACCCCCCACAGGGCACCACGAGGGACACAGTCGAATGCCTTCTCCAGATCCACAAAGCACATGTGGACTGGTTGGGCAAACTCCCATAAACCCTCCAGCACCCTGGAGAGGGTATAGAGCTGGTCCAGTGTTCCACGACCGGGACGAAAACCGCATTGTTCCTCCTGGATCTGAGGTTCGACTATCGGCCGCATTCTCCTCTCCAGTACCCTGGCATAGACTTTCCGGGAGGCTGAGGAGTGTGATCCTCTGTAGTTGGAACACACCCTCCGGTCCCCCTTCTTAAAAAGAGGGACCACCACCCCGGTCTGCCAGTCCAGAGGTACTGTCCCCGACCGCCACGCGATGTTGCAGAGGCGTGTCAACCAAGACAGCCCCACAACATCCAGAGACTTGAGGTACTCAGGGCGTATCTCATCCACCCCCGGTGCCTTGCCACCGAGGAGCTTCCCAACTACCTCAGTGACTTCAGCCTGAGTGATGGACGAGTCCACCTCTGAGCCCTCGGCCTCTGCTTCCTCATTGGAAGACGTGTCGGTGGGGTTGAGGAGATCCTCAAGTATTCCTTCCACCGTCCAACAATATCCCCAGTTGAGGTCAGCAGATTTCCACCTCCACTGTAAACAGTGTTGGCAGGGCACTGCTTCCCCTCCTGAGGCGTCGGACGGTTTGCCAGAATTTCTTCGAGGCCGACCGATAGTCTTTTCCATGGCCTCACCGAACTCCTCCCAGACCCGAGTTTTGCCTCCACAACCACCCGTGCTGCAGCCCGCTTGGCCTGCCGGTACCTATCAGCTGCCTCAGGAGTCCCACAAGCCAACCAGGCTCGATAGGTCTCCTTCTTCAGCTTGACGACATCCCTTACTTCCGGTGTCCACCACCGGGTTCGGGGATTGCCGCCACGACAGGCATCGGAGACTTTGCGGCCACAGCTTCGAGTGGCTGCGTCGACAATGGAGGTGGAGAACATGGTCCACTCGGACTCAATGTCTCCAGTCTCCTCGGGATCTGGTCGAAGCTCTGTCGGAGGTGGGAGTTGAAGATCTCTCTGACAGGGACTCGCCAACGTTCCCAACAGACCCTCACAGTACGTTTGGGTCTGCCAAGTCTGTCCCGCCTTCTCCCCGCCATCGGATCCAACTCACCACCAGGTGGTGATCAGTTGACAGCTCCGCCCCTCTCTTCACCCGAGTGTCCAAGACATACGGTCGGAGGTCAGATGAAACAACTACAAAGTCGATCATCGACCTCCGGCCTAGGGTGTCCTGGTGCCACGTGCACTGATGGACACCCTTATGCTTGAACATGGTGTTCGCTATGGACAAACTGTTGCTAGCACAGAAGTCCAATAACAGAACACCACTCGGTTCAGATCAGGGGCCGTTCCTCCCAATCACGCCCCTCCAGGTGTCACTGTCGCTACCCACGTGAGCATTGAAGTCCCCAGTAGAACGATGGAGTCCCCGGTTGGAGCACTTTCCAGCACCCTCCCAGAGACTCCAAGAAGGCCGGGTACTCTACACTACCATTTGGCCCGTAAGCACAAACAACAGTGAGAGACCTATCCCCAACCCGAAGGCGCAGGGAAGCGACCCTCTCGCTTCACCGGGTGAACTCCAACACATGGCGGCTGAGCCGGGGGCAATGAGCAAACCCACACCGGCCCGCCGCCTCACCGCAGGCAACTCCAGAATAGTGGAGAGTCCAGCCTCTCTCGAGGATTTGGGTTCCAGAGCCCAAACTGTGCGTGGAGGTGAGCCCGACTATCTCTAGTCGGTATCTCTCAACCTCCCGCACAAGCTCAGGCTCCTTACCCGCCAGCGAGGTGACATTCCATGTCCCTAGAGCTAGATTCTGTGTCCGGGATTGGGTCGCCGAGGCTCCCGCCGACTGCCACCCAATCCACATTGCACCGGCCCCTTACGGTTCCTCCTGCAGGTGGTGGGCCCACGGGAGGTCGGTCCCACGTCGCTCTTTCGGGCTGAGCCCGGCCGGGCCCCGTGGGGGAAGACCCGGCCACCAGGCGCTCGCATTTGAGCCCCAACCCCGGGCCTGGCTCCAGGGTGGGGCCCCGGTTGCGCCATACCGGGCGACGTAACGGTCCTTGTTTTTAAAACGTCCATAAAGGGTTTTGAAAGAGCCATTGCTTCCTTTTCCTGTTCCTACACATGCCCATACATGCAGACTCTTTTGAAAATATATTCTTACACGAGACCCATTTCTTTGATTGTTGTGCAAGGCTAATGTTCACAGCTTGAGAAAGGAAGTAAGTTGTGAACCTCACTGTTGCTACCTCCTACTTGTATAAATAAACTGCAATATATTGGATTTACAAAACATTTAATGGTCAGCTAAATCTACAAACAAAATCATGTTTTTGTGCATGAGTTCCTTTCATATCTTCCATATCCATATTTCTTCATTGTTTGTTGTATGTCTTCATCTAAGGGCACTATAAAATAAGCGCAACCCCAAAATATATTTAGGAGTAGGCTAAATTTGTGAGATAGGCCTGTAACTCGAGGTCTATACATGAAAAGATAGTGACAGGTTCCCAGGGAAATCTATAAAACTATAATACAGCTGGAGAGCTAAAGGCCAATGAAAAAAGAAGCTAACATGTATAAAAGAGCATAAAGGGTTAGGACTGAAAGACTATGTTAAATGATAAATGACCAAATACCTAACAGGCATTTGAAAGTTGAGAAAGTTAGTGTAGAGTGCTGTGTCCTTGTGTAATTATGCACACACACGTCAACATGACTCTCTCTGATGAAGCTTCAAAGACACACGGGGCCCTGTGGTCAGACGGCCCCTGTCAGACCCTTCACTGCTTCTCTCTACAAAGACCCTCCAGATGCACACAAGGCAGAAACAACCTGCTCCCTACTCCTCCCATCTCATCTGCCTCTGCTCTGGGATTTAATGTCTAAAGCCTTTTACCCCACCAAAACATCCAGGATATGGTTCAGTATGGCTTGGTAATTTAGTCAGTTACAAAATCAGAGTCACCATACTAGCACTGTGTTTCTTTGTCAATTTGAAGCCAGCTTTTAAGATGGGGCTCTGTTGTCATTTACAATTAAGTGAATAAATCCTTGTGTATGTCAAATGTTATACATAAGGGTAGTGCTATACAGTTGCAATAAGAAGTCATTTCTTGGCTCTCTAAACTGCAAATAAATAAGAATTGCATGGGTTTACCACTTTTACAGGCTCTTTCTCATGTTGTGATAGTGTTTAAGCTAACATAAACAGCAAATAGTATGCTTCTTAAAAGGAAAAGAGTTTATATTATACACAAAAAAGTGTAGAATTTTGCATTTGTTGATTTTGGTTATGTCAGTGTCATCTATGGTGCCAAATACATTAACTAAAGTAAAAAAAAACAAATAGTCCTTTGTGCAGACTAATGGAAGTGCCTATAAGTACTGCTGCTGCAATAAATATGCTCATTCTCAGTTCTTTATGTTTTAAGATCAGTTTTAAGTAACATTGGCTAATTCAATGTGTTTTATTCACAAAGCAAAAAACATCAAAATAGTCTTTATTTATTTATTTTCACTTGCAGTATTTTGCAGCATTTTTCTTGGTTTATGGGACAAGAACAAGATGAGCTTTGTTTCAGAAAGTGTATGCTCAGGCTTTTGCTTACCATTTTTACCCAAATGAGGAATCTTTAATTGACTAACTGCAGTTTCTATAATTCCATCTTTTAGCAACTTTTACACTGTCCAGTGGGATACATTATTCATTTGATGTTTTTTGCCTTTATTGACAATAGAAATGCATCTAAGGCAGACATGTCCAAAGTCTGACCCAATCCCAGCACAAGATGAGTTTTCTGTGGCCCTCAGCTTCAGAGATTAAATTGATTGTTGTATTGATTATGTAACAGCAGCATCTTTATACAAGTTCAAAACTGACTAAAACCTGTTCGAAACCAATAAACCTGTTCAAGTCCAACTTAAACCTGTTCAAATCAAACTAAAACCTGTACTTGTGTAATAAGAATAAAATCAGAACAGACTGCCCCATAGAAATGTAACTTTCATAAAAAGCGGCTCTCTTTGCAAAACGTTTGAACACCTCTGGTCTAAAGCTATACTATTGACTTATAACGTACTGTTTGGTGGAAACGGCAAGTAGCGTGAAAAAAAAAAAAAAAACTATAAATTTTTACATTCAAGTCTGAGTACTAGACCAAATCTGAAACATATAACTTGTTTTACCTCCCATCTCTTTTTTTACTTTTTATGTCATCATACCTTGTTTAAATTTAGCAGCATTATCAAACTAATCATTGTGCTTTTTCTCCCATAAATTAGTATTGAAATGACCAAAAAATAAAAGCTGTCAGCTGTTCTTGTAGCAGGCAGCCTCTTTGTCTGTTGATACTCCAGTCTCTGTGAGCTCTTATCCAAAGGCCAGTGGTTTAAAAAAAAAAAAAAACCTAGTTAAAATCTCTCTTTATCTTTTCTGAGCAGTGTGTAGTGAGTGAGAGCAGTAGAGCTTATTATCAACTGCACACTAACCTTCTAGCTGCTTTTAAGCATCGTAAATAACAGCATGTATGTGTGATATAAAAGCCTTAATACGCCGGTACTTATCACGAGCTGTGGCGCCGCATGACATTTGTCCATTTATCAAACCTGCCTCTGGTTGCGTTGTTCTATTTATGTGAAGAAAAAACACACATCGGCAGTGCTTCTTCAGAATCAGAACCTTTAAAGGGCATTTAATGTGGCAGATAAAAAGGGTATCGGAGTAAAAATGTTGTGGCTTAAATGCAGGGCTTAGAGGAAGAGCGCTGAAAAAGAAGGGTGTTTGTAAAAGTGGAGTTATAATTGAGATGACGGCATGAAGTTTTTTTTTTTTAGGTATTTTAATAGAATATAATCTGATTGTAGCTTTTAAATACTAGGTAAAGAAAATTTCAGATGAACATCAACAAAATACTTATTTCATCCTCACATTATTTATTTAAAATTAATTAAGCTGAAATGTGCAATAACGTATTAGGATAATTCTAGGATCTAGGATAAAGAACAACAAAAAAAGCAGGAAAGGCATCAGACTAAATTTCCGACAACAAACATTTCACAGACTACAACAATAAAAGTTTGGAAACACTTTCTCATTGAATTCAATGAGAAAGTGTGTCCAAACCTTCGACTGGTGGTGTATATGAAAGCAGAGTTTGCGATAATATCGCTTAAAAAAGAAGCAACGCAACCTGTACTCTGCATATCTTTACCATCTTATTTTAAAGTTAGTCTGGTCTGTCGATTAGAGTTTGATTTCCCCAAGGTGGAACAAATGTAAGCAGAATAAACTGCAATTGGACAGACATAAAACCAATCAGAATTCAGCAGACAGTACCCACTTGTCAGGACCGCAATTTTAAAAGCATAAAACCAATTAGAGAATCAAATCATTGCACAAAGCCTTCCCCATTTTAGTCACAGGGTTATGATTGGTCGAAGTGAGATAGGTCTGTCTGGCCAGGTATTATTACTCATAATCATTCTTAGGTAAGCCCAATGGAATAATCTATTAATAACTATTTATATACTGTATGTAGCCTACTTTTGACAAACGTGCACTACCAGGCAAACGTTTGGACACACTTTATCAATTAATTCAATGAGAAACATCACTACATTTTATTACTATTGCAGTATTAACTATACTAAACTACTTTGGGCAGAGGTGTGATGGTAGATTGTTGAGTTATGATTATGTATTTTCCTTTAAATCTCCATCCTTGGTTTATATTGATACTGTGTGGCTTTGCTGGAGACAACATGAAGAGCACCAGGATTTATTGATATTCAAAGGTATTTTAGGAGGAATGTTTGATTACGGTAACTTTATTAAGACACACTGTATATGTCGTCAGTGTATTTGTACTTAAGAAATCCATTGCACAGGAACATTATTGTTGGTACATTACTAATCAGTGTAACATAATCTGGTTATTTAAGAGATTTGTGAAGGATTTACACTTTCACACATTTTCTTACAAACATCATTTCCAATAAGCTCTGTCAGCTTTAATATTCAAGGCACAGGTTTCTCATTAGGTGTAAATGTCTCTACCTTTCCTGCACTGGAAATGGAAATAGGGAATACTTGAATGATGCGCATAGTGCTTTTATTTAGAATTGAACATGGTATTAAAGATGTAAGACAGCTATACTACATCCAAGGCTATTGTCCATAAAAGCGATGAATACATGTGGTTTCTTATGCGTTTGTATTGACATTATTGATGTTCTGTTCCAAGAGATGCTACTGTGAATAGAGCAGAAGCCTTGTGTTTACGATGGAAATAAAAAGATTTACTGCTCCTCATAATGCACAAGTGATCTCTCACATGCCTGCATCTGGACTAGCTATGCTCTATAAACACTTATCTACAGCGAATCCTCCCTGAATGTGATTTTCTTTGTGTCAGTGTCGTGATGATGTGACAATGGGGGGAAAAGCTGTTTAGTATGCCATCCTGAAGAGCTGTGTGTATAATTTGCTCTGCTCTTTTCAGGGTGTCCTCACTGTAAGAACGCCGTCCCGCACTTCACCACTGCAGCAGAGCTCTTCAAAGAGGACCGCAAGGTTAGTGTTTCCTGTTTCTCTCATAAGTATGCAGCTGGAGAACGTAAAACTTGGACCTCAGTGTAAGTCCCTGAAAGCATATTTGAATCTATTAGAGTTGCACACACTCTATATGTGTCCACCTGGCTGATTCAATAACACATTTGTGCTGCGGTCAATGTGCGTAAAATCTACAAACATACAACATATTAGAGCCAAAACTCACAAAAGACCCTGATATACAAGACATTACTCCCTCTTTGAATATAAATTACGCCGCTCTAAATCCTATGGAAGCAGTAAAAGAATATTAACATTTTCCCAGGGTTTTCCTTTTAATTTCTTCATTGCTGTTATGTTTTTATTCAAAAACTTACAATGCAAAAAGGGTGCACAACTCACACAATGATAACAACACAACAAAATCAAGAACAGAGTATAAACCAATAAGCTCATAAGAACCTTACAGGGTTTTAGAAAATCCAGGGCAAATCCTTTACATAACAACTTGGTCAAGTTATTGGAGATGTTATTGAGGTGTTAATAATTTTAGTGGCACCTGGCGTATTACTTTGCACCAGTAGGGGGAGTCATGAGCTACTGCTGTCTGCTTTTGTTACAAACCATACTTAAAATAAAATAAAATAAACAGTTTGCACAATATCATTAATCACAATATCCCTCTGGCACTTGCTTCCCAATAATATTGTTCCCCCATGTGGTCGACATAATCATCGTCCAGCCTTAAATCAAACTGTGGTGCATCCAAACAAAAACGCCCTTGTTTGATTCATTCCTACATTTATTCCGTTCAATCTGTTTAGAGCCTTGTCTTTTGTATGTATTTTTAAATGAGTTTAACTAAAGTGTTTTGCCAAAGAGCTTTTATGGATTTCAGCTCAAATCATTATATCACAATCACAATATTCAACACAGTAAGTACATATTGACACGTAATTCTATGCTAGTTACAAACAGAAGGAAGCAAGATGGTTTGGGCCTGTTTCATTTGTTATTTTTTTTTGTCTAGTTACCTTCTACTCTGTTAAATAAAAACAGAGCCTGTAAAACCAGGTAATATACTACACATTTGGGCAAGAACACGTCAAATGTCTGTCAAAGATTTTGGTTCTTACCTCAGATATATAGATAACCCATGCAATGTTTTATTTTATATTTGGGTTTACTACTGTTATTTTTTCCTACTAAAGTGAGCACAAAGCATGATTGACTCTGTTGTTACAAGAATGTAAAAATGAAATATGGTACCTTCTAATGCATACCTCCTGTTTATCATCTTCAGAAAAACATTTAGACACAACGGCTTTAAACTTATGTGAAAGCATTTTCGTCCAAACCAATATACAGATATCAGACTAAAACCCACATACAGGTCATTTTCATGTAGGTGTCTTTTAATGCAGACAAATTTAATATACTTGTATTGGTTTGTATACTAGTCTAAAATGCATATCCTAATTGGTCACTTTTCAGTTACAACGAAACCAAGCCTAGATTTACTGTTTTTAAATCCCCTGCCACTAATTTTACTCTTTCATAAACACACAGCTCTTTTAAAGTCATTGTCAGACCCTTATAAGTAGCATTTATCATATTTAAGCTTTAATCTAAAGTGTACTTTATTGTTTTCCACATTTATATTTACACTTAAGAATATGACCACTTAGCTACAGTCCATAAATCTCTCTAAATCCTTGGTTTATATGTGGCTTAAGGGTTATTGGAGGTTCATACAGTCACAGCAGGACAGTTCATGGCTCACACTTCATCACCCGGCTCCCTCCTTGTCTCTCGAGGCCCATGTCCCGACAACCTCTCACTCCCTCTTCTTTGTAAATACCCTCTGACTGATTGCCTTAACTCAAATCACTGACGGTAAGTAAACAAAAAAGCAGTGGCTATGTTGGGGTCTTGTGTAGAAAGAGGGCTGACACCAAGAAACCTAACCCCCATTAAAAAAAATACAGTACTTAACACTAACCTAAATTTGTGGACTCCTTAGTAACTTCTTCTAGTTTCAGAGACATATTCTAGTTTATTCTGTGCGTAACAATAATTTTAATGAAGGCAGGCCTCTGCATTATGACTGTGGTGAGAAAAACTAGCTCATAGCTTATAATGCATTGGGTTTGTGTCAATTCTCAACAGGCAAAGTCAGAAGGTGAAATTCAGTTGTTACTTCTCTTTTAAATAAAATAAAAAAGTAAATGAATTGATTCCGGGTTTCCATCTTCCACAGACTGAGATTTATTATATTTTGTCAGAACACAGGATGGTCCATGTTGTTCAGTATAGTGTCTGTCCTGTTGTGTTTCTGTTGCTCTACTGCTTCAACCTGAGTTTTAATATTAATACTTGATATGATGAAGAGGGCATCAGTTATGCTGGGTCTGTTGCAGTGAAAGAAGAAGAGCACTCCTGAACAAAGACAGAAGTTCCATTTAGGCTCATTACTCTCCAATAGAAATGCATATGGATACGGACGAAGCCTTCTGTCTGTACTCTGTGTTCATTTGGCCCGTTCTTTGGTCCGTTTTCTTAAAGCTCACAGATAAAGACCAAAGGGGTAGGTGATGACCGACTGTGTGAGTTAGCTAGAAGTTATCTAACGCCTGCGCAGTCTTTCAAAAGTGTGGTCATTGTCTTGCATCAATAAAATAAGAGAAACTAATTCCCTAGACCACCATTCTTGCCTCTTTCTTAAGATAAACATTATTAAAAAGCTCCTTCAGTATTGCATTGATTGTTCTAGCTAGTTGTTTTTCTTTTTTTTCATCTTTTTTTACTAAAATATTTGACTTTATCTATCTACAGGTTGTTTAACATAACACCAAAACACTTGGTAAAGTATAAAGGCTAAGACAATGACATTTGCAATGGACGGATTGAATTGTGTGCTTAGTCGAAGCATAAATGAGCCTTTAGACGTTTTGATCAAGCTATGAGCCACGTCTGAGCACATGGTAACGTAGTGAGTCATGCACAGATACTGCCAAAGTACCATCATCTATTGTCTGGTGGTGGAAAGACAAAAAGCAAAGAAGGGCAAATGGCTTTATTTCAAAGATAGTGACGTCTGGTCCATTTACTCACCCCTGTGTAAAAAATGTTTAACTTAATGGGTTTGTCACTTATAATTTCGTCACACTTTTCTGTCAGTGACTCAAACAAACCAAAAGACCTGCATCTTAAAAAGAAACTTTCCAAATATTTTTTTTAGTTTGTTAATTAGTCCTGGATGGTGAGGTTTATCACAGATTGTTCTACTCAGGGTCAATCAGCTTTACTTTCTCCCGGGAATTTCTTAAAATCATTGTCAGATGTGGTAACAGAGTGACGCATTGTTTAAAACTTACTCATCCCTCTTTCTGAGGCAATCCATGGTAACATTTCTCCAAAACGCAGCTTGAGTTTTTCCTCTCGCATAATGTAAGCTGCAGCTTTTAAAACTCGAACACACTCAAAAAGTGAACTGCGTCAGCACCCGCGCCAGGGCAGTAAAGTGATGTCCAATTCAATATTACTTAAGCCTAAACTACTTCAGCATTTCACTGCACTGGGAGGAATAATGGATGGGTCATGTTCCCAGCTCCAGACTTAAACACCAGTCACTAGAGCAGACACTGAGCTTAAAATGGATTATATTGACTTTATATTTGAGTAAAAAAGAGAGACTTTCCTTCACTTCATTGACATAATTTACCGTGTGCAAACAGCCTAAAGCAGAATGATGTCAAACTAAGATTCATGAAGGACCACACCCAAAATAAATAGCCATATGGCAAAGGCAATAGAAAAATACTCAGCTAGATTATATTAGACAATTGAGAGGGGTTCCATGTGTCTTGGAAAAACTGGAACTTCAAAGAGTACTTTTCCAGTCAACGAAGTGATCTGGAAATTGATAAATATGACCAAATGTTCTAGATTTTTTTAGTTGGGTTTTAATATTCTTAAAGATCTGTACCCAAACATCAGTGCCCAAACTAGACTAGCTTTGGAGAAATAAGACAACATCACAATATTCATCTCTGTAAACCCAAGACAAAATTGATGTTTGTAGTTGTACTGTACTTTGTGGAGTTATGTTTAAACTGAAACAAAGCCAAATATTCATAATAATTACAGTTAATGGCTGCATATGAAGACTGAAACTAAAATATTGATATATTTATGCTTCTACACATCTAGTTTCTAAACCTTTTTCTTTTTGTTGCTTCTTGAAATTACCAATGTTTTTTTTTTCTTTTTTACAATTATGTCCATTTTTTAAGGATATAAAGGGGGGCACCATGACAATCAAATGTGTAATTTTTGTAAGAGTAAAACAGTAAAAGGAAATTTAGTCTATGTTAAGTAACACACTTGTTTAGTTTGATTTTAATTTTAAGTAAGTATTTTTCTTGTTATTTAAGACTTATCTAAACCTATTGTGTCTCTTTTTAGTGTGTCCTATAGTAGCAACATGTTAACTGCTTCATTTCTCAAAAAGGTATCGCACTCATCAGGTTGCACTGTCAAAGCCTTGCTGTTTTTTTTTTTTTTTTTATTTATAGTAGAGAGTGCAATGACTTAATTTTAAGTACACACTGATACAACATACGTGTACTATGTTTCATCAGTTTTTTCCACTTTTCTCTTTCACATTAACAGTAAAACATTGTAAAACAGTGCTATATTGGTATATAAAAGGTGAAAAGTAAACTTAGTAAAAGACTACAGTGAGAAAAGTACTCGTATGACGGTATCAGAAATGAAACAAGTACGGATGGCTCCATATTCTCAGCTATTCTGGACAATCTGAACAACATAAATATAAACCTTGAGTTTGACCTATGTGCTCCTGAACATGTCTTTCCCTTGTAAAGATGTGTAGTATGTAAGGCCCCCTTCACTCACATTCAGTGGCTGTGTAAGGGTTTGTTTGAGCAGCGGTAAATCCAAAGAGCCTCGCTGTGTTTACTCAAAAACCCTGTCTACTTATAAAAGCCCAGTCTGGGTGTATTGTTCTGGGCCAGTGTTGATCACAGTCTATTAGCTGCCCTTGCCTCATTTACCAAAGACAAACAGAAGCTGAGCTGGGGCTTTGAAGACGCAAACAATGGGAAGTCCACATTCGGAGCAGGATGACAGCAGGGAAGCCACGCATAGGGGTTTGTTCTGGTCTTTATTTTCCCCAAATACTCATCAATCGCAGCATAAAAGGAGCAGGTTGGAGGAGACGGGCTGTTTTCAAACACTCAGTTGTGTCTATAATGAGGACATTGTTTCATGTGAATGCAATAACCACCAATGAAAAGACGTTTCTTGTTGTTGGTACTGTTAACATTATAGGACATAAATGAGATATTAATATACAACCTTACCTTACAACTTGAAGGTAAGTGATTTTTTGATTACTGTATATCTGATTATCTGTTTTTGAACTCTTTCCTTAATGATTGAGAGGCGTTTGGCCTGTCTCTGCTTTAATATTTTTACATTTTCTTGTCTAAAATAAATAAACAGTAGCTCAAACTCACTACCACTTTTAAAGGATAAAGAAAAAAAATGTCCAGTCACTGGTCTGGACCATGGCCTGACTGTAGTCTCTGGGATTTAACTGTAAGCCTCTAGCAGCACTTCTCATGTTCACAGAGAGCTGGAGAAGATGAGCTATACACTCACCTAAAGGATTATTAGGAACACCATACTAATACTGTGTTTGACCTTCTTCGCCTTCAGAACTCCTTAATTCTATGTGGCATTGATTGAACAAGGTGCTGATAGCATTCTTTAGAAATGTTGGCCCATATTGACTGGACAGTATCTTGCAGGTATTGGAGATTTGTGGGATGCACATCCAGGGCACGAAGCTCCCGTTCGAACACATCCCAAAGATAATCTATTGGGTTGAGATCTGGTGACTATGGGGGCCATTTTAGTTCAGTGAACTCATTGTCATGTTCAAGAAACCAATCTGAAATTATTGGGGCTTTGTGACCTGGTGCATTATCCTGCTAGAAGTAACCATCAGAGGATGGGTTCATGGTGGTCATAAAGGGATGGACATGGTTAGAAACAATGATCAGGAAGACCGTGGCATTTAAACGATGCCCAATTGGCACTAAGGGGCCTAAAGTGTGCCAAGAAAACATCCCCCACACCATTACACCACCAGCACCAGCCTGCACAGTGGTAACAAGGCATGATGGATCCATGTTCTCATTCTATTTACGACAAATTCTGACTATACCATCTGAATATCTCAACAGAAATCGAGACTCATCAGACCAGGCAGCTTTTTTCCAGTCTTTAACTGCCCAATTTTGGTGAGCTTGTGCAAATTGTAGCTTCTTTTTCCTATTTGTAGAGGAGATGAGTGGTACCCGGTGGGGTCTTCTGCTGTTGTAGCCCATCCGCCTCAAGGTTGTGCGTGTTGTGGCTTCACAAATGCTTTGCTGCAGACCTCGGTTGTAACGAGTGGTTATTTCAGTCAAAGTTGCTCTTCTATCAGCTTGAATCAGTCGACCCATTCTCCTCTGACCTCTGACCTGCCGCATACTGGATGTTTTTCCCTTTTCACACCATTCTTTGTAAACCCTAGAAATGGCTGTGCGTGAAAATCCCAGTAACTGAGCAGATTGTGAAATACTCAGACCGGCCCGTCTGGCACCAACAACCATGCCACGCTCAAAATTGCTTTAATCACCTTTCTTTCCCGTTCTGACATTCAGTTTGGAGTTCAGGAGATTGTCTTGACCAGGACCACACCCCTAAATGCACTGAATCAATGCCATGTGATTGGTTGATTTAGATTTTAATGAGAAATTAAACAGGTGTTCCTAATAATCCTTTAGGTGAGTGTACATACAGCTTTTTAGTGTTGGAAGCAGAGGTGTTGTCTTTAACCAGACAGATGATGGCAGCACTGAGCAGCACCAAGCAACATATCTGAGGAACTATGGCTATAAAAAAACACATTTCTGAACTGAACTATGAGGCTGGTTTCCTGAATTGTTTACATCGGATGTGGTGGACAGGAGATGGGTCTGTTCTGCTGTGCATTCTTACAGCAATGTAATACCTTCTTGTTGAGTCAAGAGACAGTGAAAGCTAGCCACTGCTTTAGGCCAAATAGTTTTTTGACCATGCTTTAATGTATCTCATTTTCTGTATGCAGCTTTCTGTTGAATTACTTAACCATAACCATAAATGCTAATGACTTTTCCATCTTGAACAATGCCCTACTTGGAAAAGTTTAGTGTCAGTGGAGTGTGCTCACTGTTGTGTGTTCTGGACCAGGACCAGACCAGCTGTTTGTGTCTCAGAAATGTGGCGGTGCAATCGATGACCGTTTGTGAAGTCTTCTGTAACGTGAAGCCTGATCGATGAGGAATTGGCTGCTCTCCTCTGAAGAATATGGCCTTATTTGACGCTGTCTATTCACAACAACTGTGATTGATTACACAAAGAAATGAGCAGGACAGTGGAGATGGCAATGGCACTCATGCAGAAAGTGTAAATAACTATACATTAAGGACAATGTTAGTTGGTGAAGGGCCCTGGTTCAGTTTAGCATTGAATGAAATGGGTTTGAGGAGGTTAACACATAAAAGCAGCTGTTTTTTGTGGGTATTGTAGACAAAACTTTAATTTCAAAACTTGCGACTTAAGAATAAAAGAGAGTGGATAGTAAATATGATGTAATTATCTGTTGATTGTTTCCTTGTTTAAATGTTTTTAATTCCTCTTTGGGAAAATTACTTTACTTTTACTGCATTTTTACTGCAGGGAGCCACGTTAAATCGGTTGCAGCACCCCATGGAGCATTTCCAGATCTTTAACCAGTCTATAGGTTAGTGGAGGATTAGCCTTTTATACATGCTTTGGACTCACCTAGACACATACACTCCACATTAAATAGGATCATCTTGTCAAAAAAAACATTGAGTGAAAAAAATATATACAACACTTTTATGACACACAGATGCTCAAATGATAACAGAAAACAAACATTTACACACAAGGAAAACAGTGAATGGAAACGGTTTGGGCAGATTTTGTGTTTTTAGCATATGTTTACATGTCTCTGATGAATCTGAATTGGAGGAATGTAGAGGTTAGAGCAGCTGTAGTAAAGGCTCAGTCCCTCAAAGTGTGGTGTCTGGACTTGGTGATAAGAATAAAAAGGTTGGAGTCAAATAATGGGACTACAGTCAACATCCAGGATCAAGGTCTGTCACAGCACTATTCTCCCACCGTGCTGTTGTTTATTCACATGTAAGAACAGCACCTTTTTTTTAAAAAGTGCAGCTGTTGAAACTTAAACCTAAGAGATTGACAAGGCACTGGCAGCCTGGAAAAATAGTTGTTTTTAACATTTAATTAGATTTCTTTGGGATGCAGTAGAATACAGAGCGAGAGTTGAGTTGATGTCCGTGTACTATCCCTGACTAAACCTTACCTTTGCCTTTATGAATATTCTGTTTCAGCTCTGTGTCAGTTTATTTTACAACGTGCACCTCAGCCACGTTACCTTTGTCAGAACTCATGCAGAGACTTTGAAGAGCATTTACTAAAGTCACAACAAGCCGTTTTCTGTATATATTTATAGGATGAGAAGTGACAGTGCTTCGCAGCGGGCCGCTCGGTGAGACGGTGTCTACCGTTCCTCTTCCGCAGCAGATGTGTTGTTTCCACAGATGGATGGCGAGCCGTTATTCGATGGTGACAGGTTGAGTGCGTGGCTCTCAGCGCCCCGAGCGAGGGTGACATTAGAGCCGCCCAAAAGGACACGCTGAGTGAGCTGTGCAAGAGCCAGGCGGCATTTATGCCTCATTGGGACGACTTGTCACAAATCGATGCGACATAAATCTCCCCTGTTGTTTTTGTGTACGAGTATTTGTCGTGCGTTTAGGTGAAGGGGGGGTCTGTTACATCCACTCCAGGTGCTTTAGATCTAGAGCACAGTGCCATTTTTCTTCTGGCTGCGACTGAGGATCTAAATTTAGACGAGGCACAGTGCTGAGTGCTCTCGCTGCCAGTGTGATGTAACAACTCGCTGTAAATGCTGTTTTTACACATGATTAACGCTGAGCATTGTAATATCCTCTGTGTATTTTGTGCCGTATCGATCTACAAATCCAATGAAGTTTATTTGTCCAGAAAATACAGTGACATTAAACTTTGCCAATAAAAGTGTCAGGTGTGAATTAAAATCACTGCCTCATGACAATAACAGAGAGAGCGAGGGCGGCAGGGTCCAAAGCAAATATAAACCACAAGTGTCTGGAAGCATTAAAAAGGCTTGTGCAACTCTGCCCTTATTCTGAAACAGATAATACTTTAACTAGAAGCTTTTCAGGGAACAGGGCTAACATGTAGAGATACTGACAACATTTTTACATTCACATTCATTCACTATAAGCATTCAGTTTCACCAAACATCCGAGAGAATCCACAGTAACACAAGGAGGAAATGGCCTCTACAGTGACTGAGCCCTCTTGCTGTAAAGACAGGAGTGCAAACACGATTTTAATCATTTACACAGCATTGTTATTTAACTCAAAGCAAATAGATTCTGCTGTATTTTAAACCAGAATTTATTGCTGTCTGTAATCTTTAAAAATAGACGTTCCAGCTTCTCTCATCGGCTATTGACTGCTAGCAGTGCACAGCAAGTAGAACAAGAAAGGCTTAAATACAGTGGTCTTGTTCTACAAATCTGTACACTATGAGAATATATCCAGGTTTAAATGGTTAGCAAAAAAATTCTTCACTTCTTTTTTCTTTACTGTATTGTTAGCAATAGTTGTGTTTACAGCACCCCTACTGGCCTGGGATACACACGACAGCCTTATACAACAGGAAAATGTGAATGCTGATTAGGTTTGCAACATTTGTGTTTTTATTAAGTGTGAATGGCCTTTTAAACACTGAATGTGTAACCTATGTAATGAGCTAAATTCATGTTTATACTTTTATTGTAAATCTTTTGCGACATGCTTCATTTCCTCTTTATTTTTTATGTAAGAACTTAAGGAACATACAACACTAATCTAACCCTAAGGAAAACATTTGTATATCGGACACAAATTATGCATTTGTTTACTGTCAGATATGAAAAAAGTAAAAAAAACTTTGGCAAACAAAGAAAAAAGTAAAGAGAAATGTAAACCAGTTAAATTAAAATAAAAGCACAAATAGTCATAGAGGAAATAACAAAAACTAAATTAAACTGAAAAATTAATTGATGAGATATAATATACAAGCATTTCTCAAACAATTTGAACTGTTTAATCCTGATGCCACTATCCCTCTGCATGTGTAGCATAATAATACAGTTCTATAAACTCTGAGGTATCTCTTGTGTTCTTCCCACAGATTGTTTACGCTGCTGTGGACTGTACAAAAGGACAGAACCATGAGCTGTGCAAACAAGAAGGAGTGGAGGGCTACCCCACCTTCAACTACTACAACTACGCCAAGTTCATAGAGAAATACAACGGAGACCGAGGAGTGAGTCGCTCTGTTAATACTATACCGGGCTAAACATGTAGCGGTAGTTTTGTTGACCTTCAGGCAGAATGGCTAGCACTAGTTTTTGCTTGAAGCAGCTCTGATATTGTATATATGTTGAATTTATGATGCTTCTTGAGTAATATGTTGTCAGGTGTGTCAGCAAAAAACTCTTTTTGTATAAACCTGGGTCAAAGTAACAAAGTATTAATAGGTTAATGACAAGATGTTGATGAAACTGTTAAAGCACACTACTCTGTGTTAGGATGACCTTTTAGGATTGCAAAAACTGTGAAAGCTGAAAATGTTACAAAATTACACAAAAACCGTCATCAAAGCAGCTCGTGTTGTGCTTGTTTTTGTCCCCAAAGGAGGCGGGCTTCATAGGCTTCATGCGCAGCCTCCGAGGACGGGACCAGGAGAAGGTGGTGAGGAAGAAGGAGGAGCTCTGAGGACGGCTGCACCGCACGCACAGTTTGTCATTGCACTGTGACCCTTGACCCTGCCAAGGGTCTATCCGCACTGACGGGGAAGACTTGATGACCTCAGCGAAAGGCTATTTTTTTATACTGCGGTTATTTGTTTAAAAAAAAATGACTTTTTTCATGAAGATCCGAATGGGCAGTTTATTTTATTTTTTCACTTTTTGCCCAAACACTGTGACCATGTTTTGTGACAAGCTACATCTGAGACTGTATCTATGCAATACGGACCCCTCTTTAGCCAAATTCTTAAGGGTTAGAGCAAAGAACTGGTGGAGGGCATCATTTTTTAAGGTTATGGATTTGTCATTAATCATCGCTGCTCTTTTAAATAGATTTAATGCTGATCAACTCTCACCTGTTGGTTCTTGTATTTTTAACAGAATCAGCAGATTTCATGTCAATCATTCACAAATTCACTTGAAACCGCTTAAAATCTTTGATAGAAATCAACAGAGCACAGGGTTTAGGAGAACTCTAAGGGTATTCTTTGGGTTTTTTCATTGGGGTTAAATACTTTATGATTTGCTACAAGTGTGATCTCAAAACTACTAAATAAAGTTGGAAATGCTAAAAATGAGTCGGGAATTTGAGGCCTGGTGCCGTCTGCAATTCCCTCGAGACAGATCTGAATGAAAAACAAACATACAAAATGCCAAATATTAGTGCACATTACGCTTGACATTTTCCCTGCTTCCCACGTTTTTAATTATTCCCAGTCAGCTGTAGTAAAGTTTTATCTCTTCATTTTGAATTCATGAGCGTCGGGCGGAGGGCATGTCTTACATACATAATCAAAAAAAAAAACACTACTGCAGCTAAATATTGCATGTGCAGGATAAAATCATGGATCGTCTGTCTGTCGTGAGTTTAGTGCAAAATCTCACAATCCTTTTTCATTTAAACAGATGCTGGTCCACACTAAGCATTTACAGCGTCCTGTTAAAGACACAGACCAGTTTGTGAATAGTTCCTCTGAAAACAACATCTTAAATGTGATATTTCATCATTTTTGAAGCTCGGATGGATCTGGCGGTGGTTGAATAGTTTATTAGCATCGATAGTATCTTCTCAGCTGAGCACTGTCGCTGCTGCAGTAGCCTTAGTGTCAGGAAAAAAAGAGCTCATTTTAAACACTAGGCCAAGTCTTACCTGAACAAATGAAAATCTGTTCAGAAGTTTGGTTCTTAAGCTTTTAAACAATGTATTATTCAAGATTATACTTTGAATCTACATTAAGCAAGTGAACATCTGTAAGAAGTTTGCTACATGAAGCTTTTTAACAATGGACTATATTCAACAGTATTTCAGGTCTAGACAAGTCGTAGTTCAAAGGTTTTCTACGTGAAGCTTTGTAACACATTGTGTCATCGTGACAACAATAATCGAGCAGTATTTTAAAAATGACAAGAAGGATACAGATGAAAGAAATCATTGACTGTAATTCCCAAAATCCTGTCTTTCTCAGGTTAAAGTCCTGCACTGTTGAAAAGCCTTATGCAGTAAAGCCATATATATTTTTCCCAAGATAAGACTTTAGTGTTTAAACTCTTTCTCTGACACTTAAAGCACTGCACAATGTTTTGTTTTTTTGCCGTCCCTCTGTCAGCCTCACTACTCAACAGCAGAGTATTAAACTTTTCTGCTTCTTTTATAAAAATAAAGGAGGTTAAAACCGGACCAAATATCCACAAAACACTACTGCATTACATTAAATATTTCCTGCTTTATTTTCTTGGTCTTTCATTGTTGACATCATTGTCGACCAATAGGAGCGCTCCTTGTTGCCTGTAGTGAGCTGTGATTGGCCAAAACTCCCGCTGTAGGTTGATTATTCTCATCTATTAAAATCCTTCATTATAAAGCCTAGATGATGTCTTAACGTCTCATTTTTTCACTTATTTACAACGAGCTTAAGGTGATTAAACTGTTTAAGTTTCAGCTGCTTACGTCATGCTCAGCGGAGAATATACTCTGATATTTCCCATCTAGAGCAAATACACTGTCCACAACTAACACAGACCCCTTTCCACCCAAAACACTGCTTCAAAAGAAGAACAAGCATGACAAATGACATTGCTTAGAACAATACATGAACATTTTAAATAAAAAAAAAAGTGTTGTTAGTTTTTCAGTCGTCAGCTCATCAGTATCCTGTGAATACGTTCGACCGTACAACAAATTACACGACTAAAATCAATCCTTCACATTTTAATATACTTTCCAAAAAGCCTCTATAAAAAGAGTTTAATTTTTTCAGATAGGACTGCACAAACTGCCCTCCACAATACGTTCTACCCTAATTACAACAGATCTATCACTTCAAGATGATACTTCTTCAGTTCTCTCTTGATTTTTCTCAGCACCAAAGGATTTCAGATCAAAATGGCCGCCCTCTGGTCCCTCAGGTCACCCTCGCTTCGTCCTGGTTTAGTCTTTGGCCGGTCCATCTCTCTCATGCTCCCATTAAATAAAAAAGCATGACTTCAAAGTACATCCAAGGAATAATTAAGTCTCCAAACCCCTTTTTCCCAGAACACAGTCATCGATTCGGGGCCGTCATCATTACCTTTGTGGCGATTTTCTTTCTTATGCTGTGTTTTCAATCCCTACGCTCTGGCCGATATAAATATTTAACAACGAATCTGTAGCTGATCTTCTGATTTATTATTCAAGATGTTCATTATGAATAAGGTTCTCAGGGATTGCGAAACACATTTAAAGGGAACTCATTTTTGTTTGTAATGTTTCATTTCGGATAAATCATTTGAATTATGTAGGTTCAGCAAAACAAATATGTTAACATTGTGTCCCGAGGATCTAAAGAGTAGTTTATGTCGTAAGTAAAGCATTCCTCTTTAAGTTGTGTCTGCAATGGTCTGGTCTTGTGTCTGGAAATACAGCTCTGTCTTAAAAGCAGCCCCCAGGTTTGAGGATGAAGCGGTTTGGAAGTGTTGCAAGAAAAACTTAGACGTTTTATCTTTGATTGGATTAAATGTTGAAAGTCACAATTATTTTTAGACCTACACTTTGATAAACAGCTGGCATGAAAAACTATTAGCTTTTTCAATATTTAGTCGGTGAGAAAAAGTACTTTAGTTTACTTTACTTTAGTACTACTGCGGCTGTAAATGCTGCCATAAAAAACAAAAATGATCTGACTTGATAAAGAAAAGGTCAAAGCAAAGGCATCTGGACTTAGTTTTCAAGGTGTTTCATTCACTTTGAAAAATGTGTTCAGATGCCTTTGCTTTAAAACTTGTATTTGAGATGACCTGGATGACCGAGAACCTTCACAGACATCTAACTTAATAGTTTCCCAGGAGTTGATTAAGTGAGGGGTGTTGGAATAAAACAAAATGAGAAGAGGCCAAACATTCTCCGATGAAAGGTGAGTCTACAGGAAATAACAACTACATAAAAAAAACTGAAATATCCATTGCTGCTGCCGTTTTTGTGTTTGGTTCTGTCACAAATGTAACGACACATTCTCCTCTGATAGAACCATCTATTATGTTTCTGTAGAAAGCGCTGTTGTGCTGTTTGGTGCAGCTATCATCAACCCGAAAAGGATTGTTACTTTGTACAAGTAAGCTACTGTTTTCCTGCTCATTAAAGCTTTTAGGGAACAGATACAAATACTTGGTACTCATACAAGTCCTTTACTCACTGTAGTACACTGTAGGTTCACATTATATAGCTCTGTTAAGAATATTGTATTTTGACATATAAGTAGAGCAAGCTAAATAATACTATGATCAAATGTCGTAGGGCTTTTAGATCGGACTCCTTGGAGGAAAAAATGTAACTTGTTAAAACTTCTGAAAAAATATATGGCATTGAAATGGCTTATACATTTTTAGTACAAGTATTCAGTTATACTCTTACCACTTCTACTATGTTTCTTAAAATAAAGCCAGCTAATGAATGATTTGAGAATGTAGTCCAAAATGTAGGGTCATTGAAAACATTGTGGCTTTCCTCATATAATCCATTTAATTAAGTTATGATACATCTTTATAACATAGCTTCGTAATGCTGTGGTATTACTGCGGTATTACTGCGGTAATAACATAATAGCCATGTTTTACTATTGTAATATGGTTAAGTTTACACAGTTCCCAGCCCTTACATAGTGGTTATAACAAACTTTAAACCCTTCTATCAAACTAACTAGTGTCACTTTATTACCATGTTATTACCACAAGTAGATTAATGTGCTCCTAAAGTTATTACCTTCCCTTTAGGTCAACATCATCCATCTCCTGATTGTGTTTTTTTTCACAGCAGGGTTTTTTCTCTGCACAAAACTGGCCCTAAACCTGTTCCTTGTGAAGGTAAACTGTATTTTAAGCAGAGAGTGTTTTTTTTTTTTTTACATGAAGTGTTGACAAATTGCTGTTAATAAGTGTCTGTCTCCACAAAACAAGGAGAACAATTACCTTCCCTTTCTTTGTCCGTTTGTTTCCTTCAGTCTGTCCCAAAGGTTTCATGTTTGTGTGGAAATCTGTCACAATTAATGCCAAGAAGTCATTGTTTGTTTGTTTTTAGTTCCAGCCATATGTACCGTCCTGCCCTTTACAGTAAGGACCTTCAGATGAAAATAAAGACATTTCCAAACAATATTTTTTTCATCTAATGCTGTTTTTAAGTTCAATCAAAGTGGACAATGGTTAATAGTCCACCTCTTTTATCCAAATATTGAGTCATTTTGGGAATGGTCTTTGTCTCTGTGTGTGTCTGTTTTACAATAATAATGGCATGAATTCAACCTAAGAGCCATTAACTTAGGTCTCCAGTTTTTAATTTGAGAGCTAATTTAACAAAGTGAAAGTCATCAGTGTCTGTGAGTTTACTAAAAAAAAGATTTCATTCAGAGGTCTGAGCCCAAACAAAGCGAATAGATTTTTGGAAATGTTCTCCAACATCTCAAACACCATTTGTGTAGACATCTGTGTTCAGGGCTGTAGCCAGGGTTAAGATCTAAGTAAAGTCCAAAATATTTGCTCTTAAAGAGTCATGTATTGTGTTTAAGGCATATTTAAAACTAAAGCAGGCAGAAGTATTTGCAGCACAATCATCCTTCCATTAATAGAGCTCCTAATGCATTTACAGGGGACATATTAGACAAAAGTCCCTTATGCCCTTTATTTCATCACTTGTATTCTCTATTAGCACCCCAAAATTAAAATTGAACCATCCAGGGACCGCTGACTGCTGAGATACTGTATCTTTTAGTTTGGGTATAGCAGTTATCCACCAGATTCCAGCAAGGCACTTGTTTTTGTGAATCTGTTCCGTTGTTAATTTGTTACATAGACAGTGGCAGCCCCAAAATGATCACAAGTAAGTGAGTAATAAATACCTTACGTCCAAACCAGGCTGACCTCATAGCGGATTAAAGACATGTCTGTGCTAGTAAGTGCTAATTGTGTTTTTATTTTATTTCATACCCAGTTCAGGCCAATATGACCAAGTGACTAAGTTTAGGAGCAGAACAACTGTCTCCTAACAGTTATTTTTTTTATTCCTGGAGTAGTACCATCATAAAGACCAGGTGGTGTTTGCACAAAACGACCAGTCACATCCAGCGGTCGGCAGGAGTTAACGCAAAGACAAACACACGGAATGAACAGCACATACACACCAAGTTAAGACAAACAGCGAGTGTTATTTCTATAGCTCCCGTTGGCAGTGAATATTCTGTTCATGCTTTTAGGTTAGATGTGTTTTAAGCCTTGGTTTCAGACAAAGTCCCTAAAAATGTTAAAACTACTTGAGAGTAAAAAGAACAAGTCTGAAACCTGAAAATGTGGACAAGTACCGACAGAGTCCATCTTGAATGTTGTGTTAATTCTTTTACCTGTCACATTAGAATTTCTGTGAATCGGATTATTGTTAGCATAAGTAATTAGGTATAACTAAAGAGAGTTTGACCTTGTAAGGCTCATTGGGCTGATGGACAGTGAGGCTTTGACATGTTTCTTGTGGTTTCAGACTCTTTTAACGATCCAGCAGCGGCCCTCACAGACCTGACAGCGATGTCTTTATAAAGAGAAAAGAACATCTTGTCGACCCTGAATGTGACCCTGTTCTCAGATACACCTCCATAACTCAGCTCTTCCTTTATACTGTAATATTAAAGTTGTATCATGAATGGGTGATTTTACAATGAAGGCTGTGAGAAACCTGGGTGGCTTTTATTCCTTACTAAACTGTAAAGTGAAGAGTGATTTTAAAGGTTTTGTTTTTTTTACAATAAAATGTGATACCTTAGCCTGGCCAGGTATCCTAATTCTTTCTCAAAATTCAAAGCAAAATCAGTGGCAACAGATGCAGAATAAACTGTCCTGTAGATAAACAGTTATGATTGGTTAACAGGATTTTTAATAATGGGATCCAAGTAAATGACTGTTACCATTTTTATTGGGAGTACTTAACTGTTGGACTTAGAAAATTAAGAAAAAGGTGAAAATACAAAGATTTCAGTGTAAACGTCCGGTCTGATGAGACAGAAAGTGACTAAAAAAATGGTCTGAGGAGTGCTCACGTCCAGATAGACTGCTGTTGTTTGGACACGTGCGCTGTTGAGCCTTCACGCCTGAATAATGTCCGTAAGCAGGAGGCACTAAACCCAATTCAATCCTCATTTCACTTTAAAGGGTCCTGAACACGCAGAGCTCTTCTTCTTTATGCTCCACCGCTTTCTCCGATGAGCGTTCTAACCTGGAAAATGAGCATCTGAAGGAGGCTTGTTAGAACAAATCCAAGGTCTTGCTCACATTCTGCTTCTTTTAAAAGTCATCCAGTATTGTTTATGGATAATTGTGTTTGGGTTGTTCGGGGTTTATCTCCTTGACATTCGAATGCTCTCTGTCTTCATCGCGCTGCCCTCCTCTGCCTCCTGTGCTCGTCCTGTTTGTGTCATCATTATGTGCTTTGGGATGCAGGCCCAGACGCAATTATCAGCCTCGTTGTTGTTTGGTGAGCTATTTTTCTTTCTCTCAAACACGCTTCTATCGGATTAATGTGCACAAGCTGGGGTCATAAACCAGAACAGGGAAAAACAGGCTGCTTCTACTGTTGATAGAGATTGCTTTGAGTTCATATGTTTAGGTAAAAAATATCAGAAAAATGTGGCATCCAACCTCTAGGACTAATGTAACAGGTTATTGATATTTCTTATTTGATAGTCTGTAGACCTCTGTTGCTCAACAGGAAAGGAGTAGAGAGTGAGAGGATGGCATGAGGGAAACTGGCCCACATGTTTAAAGGCACTGGCTCTAACAGCTTCATAACAGATAATTTAATATCAATGCAAAGATGTATTGTACAGTATGTCTTAAGACAAGCCCTGTTTTGAAAGAATCTATTATTTGGATAGAAACTTTGTAAAACATTGAATCTGACCTAAACTCACCCAAATCTCAGTCTAATTGTCCTGAACTGCATTTCCAGCCTCTTACTTTCACTTATGTCCTCGCCTTTAAATTAAAATGAATCCCACTTTTTTCCCCTGAAACTCTTGAAGTATATTTTTTGCCTCTGAAATCCTGAGCCCTCAGTTGACTCGTAACAATGATGACATCTGTGGAAAGAGGTAATCGCTGCTGATGCATTTCTCTGCTGCTGTGTTTGTGTTTAGTGTGCGTCGCTCTGAATGACGACACCATTTTCCCTCAAACCTGACACTAGGCACTCACCGAGACCTGGCTATTCATCAGGTTGTCAGCAGCAGCACACCTCCATCATAAACAATCACACACTGGGCCAGGAAGGGCACTGAGAGGGTCCCATATCCCGACACATCACAGAGGCTCCGGGAGATTGCCTGGGTTTGTGAAGGATGAGGCCGCTAACCGTCTCTGTTTGGTTTGTTTTTCATTTCCAGATAAAGATTTTTGTGTCTGCCATATTTCTGAAAAGGGCATGGAGATGAAAATTGGAGGAAATGCTGATGCCGGAGAATGGCCTATTTCAGGATGAGGAGCACTAAAGCCTGGCACAGACAACGGGGAACAACACATTCATTCATTTTTCATGTTATTCTAATTCTGACATCAAATAAGTGTCCCGGCGTGAGGCTGGGTGAGCAGCGCTAGTTTGTTTCTGGTTTCCAAGAGACGAGTAACTGGGGTAAACAATAGAGCAGGAAAAGTTTAGATTATATTTGGTTTGTATTCTGTATGGGTGTACTTTATTAAAATGGAACATAATATGGCAACAATGATATGGAAAAAGTAATCCAGTTATAGGGTCAAGGATGTACACTTAAAATAAATGTAATGGCTCAATCAATTTAAAGTAAAGTTTGCACTATTTCTTCTAATTACCAAAGTTATAGTTAAAAAACAAATGTCCATATGTTAATGTAATATGTAAAATTAATGCATTTTGATAAAAGGAATACTGCTTCAGAACAAAACGACTAACCACAAAATGCACAAATGCAATAACGAGAAAAGGTTCAACCTAAACAGTTCAGTAGAGTTGAGTTGGTAAGATATGGGCAATTGTAGGTTTTAAAAAAATTGCCACAAAATTACAAATTGAAAAGTATTTAAGAAGGATGTTTGTGGTGAGGAGTTTATGTAAAAAATATCTATCTAAAATAATTTTTATTAATGAGTGCAAATAGTGAAGTATAACAAAATACGAAGCAAAACTAAATTGAACAAAGTAGTAAAACTATGAAAAAATGGCAAAAGCAACAGTTAAAATGTGTAGGTTTTGATCATGACCGTAAGCACCGCTCAGGTCCCTGACGTCCGGGCATCTGTATTACTCTTACCAAAGTGAATATGAGTATAGTTAGACCTAATTTAAGATGTCATTATATAGGCTATACAGACCTTAAAAATAAAAATAACAGCCCATCCATCTGGATTTTGGCATGTTTGTTCCAAAGTCTTGTTGGTTCCTGGTTATTTGGCATTTTTATTAGACTAACAGCCATATTTTCATAAAGTTATGAGCTATCATTACACAAATATTATTTTTAAATGCACATAAAAGACATAAGACATACACACCGTTTGCACCTCGGTAGCCTTATTTTAAAATTCTGTGCAATGTCATGTTTTATTCAGTGCTTAATGAATAAATGAATGGATGCAATAAAACAAGATGGCGTGCAGCTCATTCATATTATTTATGATCAACGTCAATCAAATTTACTGCTCGTGTAATGGTCTCAACATAAAGAGAAAAGCCCCTGAGCCTGAAGAGTCCAGAGAGGAAACCCTACCCATGATGCACCGCAAAATAGCCACGTAAACGTGAAGTCCTCATCGCTGTGCTGTGTGTTAGCTTCATTTAGCATCTACAAAGAAAAACCTGCTTCTTATTTAGTCCCACATGAAGTAACGTCCGCTTTTACAGGTAATAAAAAGCAATTATACTACGTATTACTCCAGCGCAAATGTGTTAGTTGGAAAAGGTTTAGTCATTTTGATTTAGAGAGTGAAAAATAGCTGCTAACGCTAGCTCAGAGGAAATGTTTCGCATGTTTATATTGTTTTGAACTATTTATCAGATGCTTTAATCTTAACAAACATCGTAAAAAATAAGTATTTGCATGTGTCTTGCCTAAATATTATTTAGTTTAGTATAAGTTTGTATCGTATAGTGTTATTTACGGAAATGTGCAGACAGTGCGTGTTAGCTAGTTAGCTAATTAGCATCAATAACCTCATAAAAACTAGAGTCCCTGCTAACTGTCAAAAAAAAAAAAAATACTAAACTACAAAATGACGTCAAGGATGTACAGTAAACTTTTAAAAAAGCGCATTGATTGTGATACTTTTTCCACAAATAGCTTTTCCTTGAGTCCCTCTTTTGGAGCTGTCCGTGGTTCTTATAAATGATAAGAGAATTAAAAAGTATATGTTATATTTAAGCTGTGGACACTGTCACATTTGGACAGAGCAGCAAGAGAACGTGTAAATAAGCCTCATTAGTATCAGACAGTTCATCTCTAAGCACATTTCACAGCACGACAGAGGTCTTAAAGTTTTAAAATGTACAGCTAAGATAAACAGAGCTGTCTTTTCGGTTTAACCTAGCTTCCTGATGCATTGACTGAATAGATTGGCTGAACATAAGGAACAGCTGGTGCAATCTAAGGCATAAATACAAAGAGAATTTATGCATAGCATTGATGTAAGGTTGTTATTGTAAATTATAATTGGTTCTTAATGGGCTTACCTGGTTAAATAAAACTTAAATTGATGTTATTAAATGCATACTGTAATCTATCACAGCAACACGTACAGCAGGGTTTAGGTCAGTATACTATTAAAAACTAAATGGAAAAAGCTAATTTGTTAATGACAGATCATATAAGATGATGCAGAAATTGCATAAAAATGGTCAAAAGCCTTTGGTTTTAAATCAATCAAGTTTTGAAGATATATTATTTGAAAAATACTAAATACAACACTTTATAATAACTTAACTAACTGCTAATCTCAAAGGTTACACAACATTACTCCTATATCAATAATACCTTAGATAAAATAGATTATTATTGTCCATAATTTAGTTCAAAAGCAATGACTAGTTTAAAATTTCAAATTGAGCAATAGATGATAGTTACACAAATGTGGCAGATTGTGGTTTGATTAGGCATTTCTTCTGTGTCTTCAGTTTGTTGGGATCTGGGGAGAACTTGGATGTAACTGGAGCTAAGATGTCGATGGTGGTGTTTGCCTCAGTGGTCCGGGTCAGAGACGGCCTGCCCCTCTCGGCCTCTACCGACTACGAACAGGACAAAGAGCTGCAGGAGACCAAGAAGCACCTCAAAGGCCTCTCCAAGAAACTCAGCCAGTTCCCCGACCGCTGCAGCCTCAAGTCCGGGTCATATAATGTCAAGTAGGTTTCAGTCTGATGTTCCAAATACCACAAAGAGTCAGTCGGCCCTTTTTCACATGAGCCGCTACTTCTTTTATTCTTTAATCCATTGGCACTTAAGAAAGTTTCACCCTTTTGTACAACCTCGAAACAGAAATGAAATTGAACTGTGCTTTTGTCATTGAGGTGAATTTACATCTAGATCTTGTTTTGAAATGGTTTGAATATCTGTCAAGTTCAAGCTAATGAGTTGTAAGAGAGAAAGAGCAAAGACATGAAAGCAGTCAGAATTAGTCACCGTCAATTCAGATCCATACAACCTGCCTCTGTTTGATATATCACTTTAATCAATGAGAGTTTGAAGTGTTTGAGGAGGAGACGGCACAGAGGCTCTTCAGACTTGGCTTTAAAATGTGTCCAGGGTGATTTGAGGAGTTATTGAGCCTCTCATTGACTAATTTCAAGTTACAGTGTTGTTTTTTTTTTTTGTCTTTTAGAAGTAAATACGTGGTCATATTTTGTTAAGAATAAATACTCTCTAATGCAAGAAGTCGGATAAGATTTTGTGTTTCTCTCTAATCATTTACATTTGTACATTGGATATCACGCTACTGAATTTACCTGAAATTACACAGAAAACAAATTGACATGTCACTGATTAAACGTGTTTTCTGTGAGGTTAGAAATCTCCTAAACACATTAATCACTTTATAGTGCTCTAAACAGTGATTACATCCTTTTGTGTCCGAATGTCTAGTGACTGAAATGTAATGCACTTCCCACAATGCATCAGTAAAAGTGGTAAGAAGCAATGGTCACTAGAGTCAAAATAGACCATAATGCTTTGCGAATTATTGGAGGAGACCAGCGTGAACGATGCATGCCGTAACAGACTGGGTTTGATTGAAACGAGTCAAAAGCACAAGTTTAACTTTCTATGGCAACATATTTAGTCATAAATTGTTATTTAATAAACCGTTACAAAGTAAAACCCCTGACATTATCTGAACTTGGGCTCATACAGACGAGAGAGGTGAGCAATGAGAGCTTTTCTCTTGAGGCATAAAAGAGCTGCAATAATCCAGTCAGTTTTGCTCATTTAATGGGACAAGAGTGTCACTAAAGTCTTGTGATGGTTTATTACAGAAGTGACTTAAATGACTCTTTTGAGGAACGTCAGGGTCATGTGACTGACGATGACAGAAAAACGTCATGTAGTGTCTAAAACCGTTCACTATATATCCCTCTGTCAAGTGCAGCACTAAACATGATGGAGGGGTTAGGGACTAGGAAGTGGATGCGGACACAGCCCATGTGTGTTTATGTTTTCCTCTAAGATCTCTTTCAGGTTTCATTTATGTTCGGACCTAATTGTAGCCAGGATTGAATATGCTGACTTTAATTACTGCTCTGGAGAAATATGTTCTAAACTAAGGGAACAGCTGCATTAAATTTACCTTACATACAGTATTTGATAGACGGACATTATCAATTCTTTCTGGACAATGAAATTCACAGATTGCTCCAAATTTTTCCTCTATTTCTGAGGAGTGTTTATAAAGGATTTGCACAGACAGTATATTTATAGGATTGTAACGTGATATCTTTTCTGTGAACTGTAATTTGAAAGTGTTTCAGGAATCCATACACTTTCACAACAATATCACAACAAAACAATGGCACTGTTTTCCTTCACTCCTGTTATTTTTGTACTTCCTGCTGCTCTGTCCTGCAGGAGGTGCCTCTTATTCTGATTGTCTGACAAAGTTCTTTTATTTATTCAGTACTTCATTAGCACTTCAGTTTTTAAACTGATTGAAATGAACACATTTCCAAATATCTTAAATATATCTACAACAGCAAACCAATATATCGTTTTGTTTTTCTGACAAATATAGGCATAATATTTCCCATCTTTAACCTTTTTATGAGAGCAAGCTCAATCTTTCTTTATTTTCTGTCGACGTTATTGGCTCTAAAGCATCTTTCCCCCCCTCCCCTCTTGATAATCATCACATTATTCTGCGATGCTTGATGACATTTATGTTTCACGCTAATTTTCGTGTATATGCTGTTTTTGATAACCTGCTTTCTTTTCACTTGGCTCTCAGCTACACCGATAATATTGAAGTCTCTGTATCTGGGGAGTTTAATTTGTGCTCGGTTTATCAATTAAATTAGCTCAGGCGGGGATGAATAGATACGAGTGTAATTGAATGTTTAATTAAGCAGAGAAAGGTGTAACTGTGTGAGTTTTAGTAATGCTTTAATTATCTTCACTGTATTTAGTATGTCACATTGATAACACAGTATTTAAAGTAATAATGACTGCGTGTGTTTTAGTTTCACGAGCTCCCTGGGCGTCGGATACCTGATGGTGTGCTCGGCAAACTACCCGAATGTGCTGGCCTTCTGCTTCCTGGACGAGCTCCAGAGAGAGTTTATCGTCACGTACGACCCAAAGAGAATAAGCAGCGTGGTGCGGCCGTACTCATTCATCGAGTTTGGTGAGTTTAAAGACTTTTTTTTGCCTCTTAATAATAGCTTTTAATGGGAAGGACAGTCTCTTTTCTAAACACAAACGACAGTTGCCTATAACCACTTCTTCCTTTCCTTGATTAATTAAAGTTCAGAGAGTGAGACAGCAAAAATGAGTAAATATCTGTTATAATATGTCCATGCAGCTACATGGGCTCACAACAAGGCAAAGCATAAAAGGGGCAATTGTACCCAGAGGCCTTGAAATAAATACACGTTATATAACTTACATCTGGACTGAAGCCTGCATTGTCACCAGTATTCCCTCTCTCTTTCTCTCTGCCCTTGCTTTGTTTTATTAATAACCGTGTTGTGCTAACACTCGTCCATCAGACACCTTCATCCAGAAAACCAAACAACGCTACAACAACCCCCGCTCCCTGTCGACAAAGATCAACCTGTCCGACATGCAGACAGAGATCAAGCTGCGCCCGCCCTACCAGCTGTCCCTGGAGGAGCTGCAGGCCCTCAATGGATTCTCTGGGCACACGCCCTCCAAGTACAAGGGCTTAGGTAGGACACCACTCGCACTCAACACACACACACAAACAACGTAGTCCTTCAGCTCTCACACATTTGGTTTTGTAATGGACTACCTTCTGGGGATCAATAAAGTCTTAGCTCAGCTTATCTTACTTTTATGACTCTGGCCCTTAACACCATCGACACGCAGCCGAAGAGCTTTGTGAGTCAAGATGAAAGACGCAGGAATAACTGTGTGCTGTAGAGGTCACAGTTATTAGCCCCCAGGATTCAATTCCATGCAAAAAAGCACAACGGGCACAGACTGTAGAAGGGTGGAACACTTAAATAAAACAATTTTGAAATACCCTATAGTCTGCTAAAGGCTACTAGGCTGTTTCCCTCTTTATGGTCAATACAGTGTATTTAGTTGCCTGGCCAGCCACAACTCCACAACACTTTTCTTATTCAATACGAAGAAGTCAGTCTGGTACCCTGTTGCTTCCATTCGATTTCAGGAAGCAACAGGTGTAACGTTAACCAATCAGAGCAATGCCGGACGTAAAGCTACAAAAGAAGACACTACACAGCCGGTTGTCAACAAGGAAGCCACGTGAGCTCCGCTAGTTCACATGTCCAGCCGGAGAGCGGGCACCAGAGCAGGTTCATACTTTTATACTTTGCATTTTTGGTTTTTCAAAAATGAGGCGAGAGCAAAAATAAACAGCCTCTCGGTAGCAGGTCTGTCATGTTAAATGTTTTGAACTAGCCACACGATTCGAGTTACTGTGTGACGTGGCCAGCAAAGCACACCCTTCTGCAGACAAACGGCTTGTGATTGGTCCATCCACAAAATCGCTGAGGAAATTTCAGAATGGTCTGGTATACCAGGCAAGGTATTTTGGGCCCCATCACAGTGGGCACCACTTTCACAAGGTCCTATATATATTATATCCTATATATTACTGTTAACTAGAGGTGACTCTTGGGTCAGAGCTTTAGGGGCTGAGTGAACTCGGCAAGAGAAACATAAATCTCTGGTTGAAACATAAAGTAATATGATAATGTGTCTAGGAGGGCATTTCCCAGAAAACGTTTAACAGAATAAGAGTAAGTCTCGTATTCTAGTGTATTTTAACAGCTTTTATATGTCTTTAGAGCAAGTACAATTATGGGAACTGTTAGTTTTACTGACTCCAGCTCAAATATTTAAAGAGAGACCAACTCACTTTGTGACCTGGGTCTATATGAGTTCAGTACATTTGAGCTGAACAGGTACATTTCAAAACATTAGCAAAGACAATGAAATGGTAAATGGTGTGCATTTATATAGCACTTTTATGTACACTTCCTGGGCACCCAAAGGGCTTTACAGGATGCTTCCATTCTCACACATGTGACCAGCAGAAGTTAGTGTAGAGCCATGTGTTTCTTTGTAACTCAAGTGTCTGTCGTGTTTGTTTTGTGACCCACTGACTTGAGTGTATTAAGTTTTATACTGTTTTCTTTAAAATGACTGTTTGAGGCAATGGTTCAGTCTCTCTTTTCTCAGAACATATATCTTTTCAGGTCGAAGAATGCTGCTGATCTGATTATAGTGACAGTGCCAGGATGTTTCTGGACACTTTAAAAAGCTGGACCCACCTTTTGTGTTTATGTAAATATGACTAAAAGGATCAGTGTTGTGTGCTTGTGGGGGCAGATTTATTTTATTTTTGCATGTAAGCTTTTTGTTGGGACGTTGTGCTGAGTGTGTTAAGCTGTGCCCTTCTTCTCCCCCAGCGCCGACGCAGATGTTAGAGCCAGTGACTCTCCCAGGCATCGTGTCCTGTGTGCTCAGTGTCCTCTGTGGGGGCCTCAACCTGCTGCGAGGGGTTCATGCTATAGAAAGCATACTGCAGGTGGGAAAACGCGCTTCAGCTGCTCTTAAAGGCACACTCGGCTTTCATACTACTTTTTATGTTCTCTCTACATTGCATGCAGACTTCTAGGAACATGGCTGCTCTGTTAAGAATTGTAATTGTGACTTTATGAAAAATAATTGTGGCAAAAGAAATGAGAGTCATTTTCTGTTTGCTGAATAAGTGGCAAAGCCTTTTATAGGAATGAACTATGGATTATTATTAGTTAAACAGAAGCAGTAAAAGTAAAGAAAGAGCTGCAAATATGACACTAGATACTAGAGTATACCTTAGCATCAGCCGAAAACATCTAAAAAATTATGGGAAAAAATTGCTAAAGTTCTCTGTTTGTCCTGCTCCTGCCAGGCTTTTGAGCTCTGGCTGTATAATTCTGTAACATGCAGCTTTTCACTTCAGTCGGAGATAAAAACAATCATGGTTCAAATAGTAAAATAGAGAAGGGAATGTGTGACTGATATTTTCCACACACCGCTCTTGTGACTGTCTACAAGTGAGATGATCGGATTAAAACTAGATTAAACTGCACACTTTAATGACACACGCACTATAACAAAACCAACCTATCCTTGTGTTACGCAGTGCCTCAAAAAAGCGTGTTTTCTATAACTCACCCATTCGTTGAACTCCATTTGTGGCTTTTTCTGAACAAATGTCCTGTATTTCCCTGTAAAGTTTGTCTGTAATGAACCTCTCCTGAGGCTAAGCTGGGGCTCTGTCACAGTTCTGTCAGACCCAAATACTGTCCTGGTTTGTAACTCTCCAGTGTTCGGGCTTCAGATCGTCTGTGCTCCTCCGCTCATTAGCTGCTAATTGACCTGCTCTCACGATCGTTATTACAATAATACAGACTTGAAACACACCTTCTTGTCAAATATAAGCTACTTAATCAATCAATACAAGACCTGGTTTGGGTTTTTGAGCATATTTAGGGAAGGAACCAGAGGCTGCATGTGACGAAATATGGAAGAACCTTTACTCGAATAAATGAACAGCTCTAATAAAGCCACATTCTTACAGATCATTAACTAAAATAAGTTGTGTTAGGGATTAGCTACTCTTTAAGGATGTTTTTATATCTGTCTGTGGTTGGTCCTCTCTGTTCACGGTGAGCTGGCCCATTAACACGTCAGATATTTAAAAGAAGTATTACTCATTGTCAAGGTGAAAGGCTGCCTGGTGGTATCAGCTGACGAACTGTGAGGGTGTGTCTTGTCACAACCCTAATGGCAACAAATCATTAAGATGTTTTTTTTTTTCTTCATTTCCTGACATGACATAAAAAGAACCTGTGTGCAGTTGTTGCGGTGGCTTTATTGCAGTGTTAAATGTTGATTCTCGTCTTCCTTTTGTGCAGAATGATGATGAGGACTTTAATTACGTGATTGCTTTTTTCCTGGGCACCGCGGCCTGTCTTTATCAGGTAAGTGATAGTCTGCGGTAAAAGCTGCCCTTCAGCTCTCTGACGGCTGACTAACAGCTCTGCACTTTACAGCTCGGCATCCTGTCAGCGAGACCAACATTAACAAAAACAAAAAAAAAAACACACTTTCTCTCAAACATTTTCATCAGCTTTTTGCGCAGCTCCTAAATGACTAAATGAGCCGAGCGGATTTACATCAGAGTTCACTGTCAGTGTTTGAGATCATTTAAAGATTACTTAGCATTATTTTTGAAAACTTTCTGTCAGTTTTAAAGTATTAAAGTATTTTATCATTAACCAAAGCTGTAATGGAAAGGAGTAGCACATTTACCTCATAACTATCCTATAAAATCCAATACCAACAACAGACCTCACAAAAATAATGTTTATGGTTGTTGTAGACGCCAACACAACTCTGTACCTGCAGCTTTCTTTTTGGTTCACCTTTGTTAAAACTATTAGATATGTTCATGTTCCATACAATATATAGATTTACCGTGAACACAGGAGGGATTTTCAAGGAAGTGACAGCTTGAGTCTTATAACAGTGTGGGTACAGTTTATATTCATATGTAGTAATTCATGAAAAGCTAGAAGCCTTGTTCAAAAGATGTTTTAAAAACACTACAAAATAAAGTCCTGGAAAACAACACTAATTAAAGTAAACTTACACGTAATTCATTTCTCAGCAGTATTAAATGTCTCTGACTTTGTCGTTGCAGTGTTACCTGTTCGCCTACTTCTCGGTTTGGAGGAGCAGTAAGTCCTTCCTGGCGTTCGCGCTCATCTGTTTGTCCAACATGTATCTGTACGAACTGAGGAACGTGTGGCAGATCCTCTTTCATGTAACGGTGGGTGCCTTTATGACTCTACAGATCAAACTGCGACAACCGCTCGGCAAAGCACCCGACTACAATGTTTAATGTTTTTTATTCTGGGAGAAAAGTGGACAGTTTAACACAGACCCAGCACGGACGTACACTGAGCTCAGAGTTGGACTGGATCATTGGACGAACAGATTAGAAAATAAATGGATTTTATTTTTTATTGTTGGGCTTTAATTTGCACAAATGCAGCCGGAGTTGATGTCAGAGTCCTGCACTTATTACCTTTTACAACTTTCACATCCACACAGCAGTATTACAAAATGACTTATCATTTTTTTTGTTTTCTTTTTCAGTAGAATGTATTGTGTAAAAATGATTAGTGCAAAAAAAATCCAGAGGAGACCATTTTTTGATTAGCTCAGTGCCTTCTTTCATTAGACAAATTGTACTGAGTAATCTGAAAACCACATCCATTTTCCTCAAACACTCACTTCGGATTCATTTCAATTGAGAGAAGGTGAAAGTAAGTCAGGGACTGTCTCATTGTCTCTTGTCTTTATCCTCTTTAAGGTTTAAAGGAAAATGCAATGCAGCTAAAATGGCATAATTTAACATTAAAAATCCTTAAATTAATCCATATTACAATAAAATGTTGGTTTGCCAACTCAAACTGGACGTGTCATGTTCAAGCTTTAGGTTGTGGCCAGTAACAGAGCAAAGCTGCTGTTTTATATTTATTTTTACAAAGACGAGTGGTGCAGCTGCATAAACCATAGGGCTGGGCGATAAGGACCAAATATGTATTTATTTATCTGAATTGCAATTTATTAAGGGTTTTTTGCAGTTATAAAAAACAAAGTGAAATGTTAAAAAAGTTGGGGATTTTTGATTTCTTTTTTTTCTTTTTTTTTGCAAGTAACCTTTTTATTAGTTCTTTTATTTTATTTTTATTATAAGTCATTTCACTGGTGTCATGTTTTCTTGTCAGTATGAAAGACAAAGAGAAGAAATACATAGCAACTTAAACTATATCTTGGTAGGAACATTATCATCTCATCTTTTTATTAAGAGAGTCTGAATATAACGGCCAGCTCTAGCACATGCATCAGATGCATATATCAGAAACTGCCTGCTTTTATCTTAGATGCAGAAAATGAACAGCTAAATTATAACCATGTCTGAATTGAATCAAAAATTCTACCAATGAAATCCAGTGCAATGTAATGCCTTTGTTACTGTTGCGCTCTGTATATTTTGTTTTTCTTGATGCACATGTTTCAGGATTTGGAATTAAGCAGGACTAAATCTATGCAACGCTGCCTTTGTCTGTGGCTCAGGAGCCAGCAGTCACGTCATAATTTAAGTGTTTTTCTTTTAAACGCAGCCGAACATTGTATTTATTCAAAAGATGTGCTGAGCAATACAGATGTGTGTATGGATTTTATTAGTTGTAACTCATTTGAAAAGGTCTTGGAGACACAATCAGGCTGTTAGCATTCATGTGCCAGCGCCTCGCCCTCACCGCTCTCACCGCCCGCAGCATACCTCTGGGTCATGTGACTGTGGCAATAAACAGGTGCGTTGTGTTGAAGCCAGAGGCAGTGCTTATCGCCCCTGGGGCTCACACCCAGCTGTCATTTTATTTGAAGACAAGCTCAGTTCTCACACTTTGTTCATATTTTCCAGAAATAAAATCAGAAAATGGCACAGTTCTAGTCATTGGGCAGAGAGTGATTAGTTCAGGGAAAGTTTTGAGATGATTCTCAACAAATAATGGCAAACAAGTGTATTTAATTCTCCCTTCATTGTTTATCCTCCATGCCCTACTGTCAGACCCAGCATTAAAATCCAAAAATCTAATCCTGTTAATGTCTAAATGTGCCCCGCTTGTTTTCTGACTAAACTTATGGCACCCGTCAGACCCTGCTTTATAATGCGTCTTCTAGCTGTCTGGACGGCTCGACTCGTATTCACACCTGATTTTTACACACATGCTCAGTCTGGTATTGGATTATTTTTGGTTTTTTTCAGGGATGTTCAAACATTAAAGTTAAATAGTAAAATGTCCAAAGCCTGGGTTCAAATGCTTTTTGAAGCTGTATCATTTATTTTTTGCGTTGACAGGACAATGTGTAACAATGCATAATGTAAACTGTTGGTTGTATAAAAACAGATTTTGGATATGTCTGGTTTACTCCTGCACTTGTGAATAGAACGAGTTGATGCAATCGCTGTTGCGTAATTTACCGCCGGGCTGTGAAACGTTTAATAAATGATCATGTATAACGCACAGCCACCGCAGCCTCACTGCGTCACTCCAAATGATAAATTCTGTCAAAACTCAGAACTAAAATACGATGCACTGCTTCTTCGAGAAACGCTTGGGGCAAAAAACATGTCACTGATGGAGGTCTTCCAGTGTAAGCCAGGAGTCAGACATTTTCTTTTCACATCTGTTTATATCCAGATACACACTCCCTCAGATCTGATCAGGATTCACCTCTGAATAATTACACCTTGCATGAAACTTGTTAAACTTTGCTAATGGTACTATCCAGCACCGGAATAACCACTTTATTTAATATTATCAGTAGCCCTTACTTCCTTGTTGCTAAGCAGAGTCAACCAATGGGAGCATGTTTATGGAATCAAGTTTTTGATGGATACGAAACTAACTTAACCTATTTAATTTGTATAAACAAATAAAATGAAACCTTTTAATCCAACTAAAAGCTAGTGCCAAAATCTTTACCCATTAAATGTAATGGAGGGCTGGCTCATAGCCTGGGGCAAAGATGAGGGGACATTGACAAAAGATAAACTCAAAATGGGAGGTGTATGTGGGGGTGCATGGATGAGAGAATGTGACAAAGTTCAAACTAAGTAAAACTGGACAGGAACAAACCAAACAAAGTCTTACCTGGAGGAGCTGAGAGGGACAAGTGCCAGTTTAAATAGTCTGACGTCACCAATGACCCTCTTCTGCCAGCAGGAGGAACCGCCCCTGCTGGCAGAAGAGAGCCATGACACGTGGGATTCAGACAGCTGCCGTTTTATTCAATCAAAGTCAGTTTAGTTTTTTTTTATTTGACATGAGGCAAAAGACAGAGAGCTAATGTGGACTCGGGAGGACACGTAAATAACATACCGTATGACCAAATAAGATGGATTGAAATGCAAAGTGTAAAGGAGTCTTACCCTTGTGCCAGCCCTGTCACAAAGCGACTGGACGTAAAGTGAGAATAAAAACAGTGCTGTCCATCTGTGTGATTCATCGCTGCTCCGTCTGTTCCAGCGGGACCACCACACCTACATGACCTCATCGCTCACACAATATGGTTCACATTAAAGCCACATCTGACTCGCTTCACTGCCTCGATTCGTGTCGACGATCGTCCTCTTTTCCCTCAAAGCTCGTTCAGTAAACACACACGAAACTCACGTCTGGTTCGTGATGGAGTTGAGATTAATTTCACATCAGTGTCTGGAAAAGTGAGAATGAGCTGTAAAACTTCAATGAACTACACTTAGACATTTCTATGTAACTGGAACCATACAGTTGGGTTGCCAATAGAAGAATGGGCTCTTCCTGCTGTTACATGTTTTGAATTAAACTGGTTGTACACTTTTGAATGAGTAAAATGGAGATTTTGTTAAAATTTTGCAGTGGGGTGGAATAAATGCACAAACAATGGTCAAATTATTCTCTCATAAGCTCTCAGAATTGGATTGGCTGTTCTCATTTTTCCAAGTTCACAAATCCAAATCCACACTCAAACTCTTTTTGGACTAGATTTTTAAATTCTTGTGTGGCCTGTATTCTAAGTCAGTGATGTCAAACTTAAAAGGGGCCACTGGAGTAAATAAGAATCCTTTCAGGAGCCCGAAAACACTTGGAAGCTTTTGTAAAATTCCGAATGTGAGGTTTGATCTTCATTTGAGTCTTTATCAGTTCATCTTTAACAAGTGGAAAGTGGCTTTAGTTGGATTTGAACAGGATTTAAATTGGTTTTAGTTTGGATTCAAATAGGTTTTAGTTGGATTTGAACAGATTTTATATATCTTTGTAGCAAAAACTAGCTTAACCTATGAAAAAAAGGTTTGAGTAAAATCATCTGGACTTCAAACCTTTTTTTCAAGATGCCCTGGATGACTGAGAACCTTCACAGACAGATTTTATGAACAAAATAAATCTGATTCAAATCCAACTAAAACCTGTTCAAATCCAATTCAAACCTAGCGCCAAAAATACCACCAACTTAATGTATCAGCAGGCCGCATAAAACATTGCAAAGGGCCGGATTTGGCCCCCGAGCCTCGAGTTTGACTTGTGTATTAGGTGACATACAAGGGGAAGAGAATATTTTGGTAAATGTCAGTTTTTACACTGATCATTGCATTTGTCATTAACCAAAGCAATGATTTAAAACGAGCTTATTTCCCCTTTATTTTAAACAAACATGTATAACTTTTTTCTCCTTTAAAATAACCTTGAACACTAGATTTCACTTTGTCGTTCAGCAGGAACTCCTTCTTCCAGCCAGAAAGACATTAGTTTTGAACTGCATCTGATTTATTCCCCAAAGAGCCAATATAAATCTGTCACTAATTTAATATTTGATGCATCAGCTACACCATTAAAAAGCACATCCATTTCCCTAGAAGTATATAAATGAGGAAAACAAGTCTATTTCTCACTTTGTCAGGAATCCTCTGACGTTAATTGAGTATTGTTTTGCTCAAAGTGAATATTGCTGTCGTCTTGAAACACATTTTGGACTGATTGAAGTAAATGTCAGCTCTGACGATGCTTGAACTCACGCTGCAGGTGGCACAAAGGTAAACGCTCGAAAAGGTTAGAACCATTAGGTGGAAAGCACTAAGGACTTAAAACCAACCTAAGACCGAGACCAACCAGCGCCAACACTCGCCTTTATACATCAGCCACGTCTACATTTAAGTGAATAAATGTACTTTTCCATTTATCAGTAGTTATTAATACTTCAGTGTAAATGAAGCAGTAATGGATGAGGTAACACTTGTGATGATAATTATCAGATTAGCATTTTCACTCCATCTGAGAAACTGATCATGATTTAAATAAAGACAAAGGGCCACACACAAGAGCAGAGTGGCACGTGTTGCTGCTGCCACCTGTTGGTCAGTTTGGGAATGACACACTTCCATCTTTTACTTAAGAATTTGCAACAGTCTTTAGCACTACTTTATATGTCTAAATGACAAACCCAAGTATGTCAGTCAAATTTTTACTGGCTTCTGTATAAAACATTTGTCATTAATTAAATTATTGCTGTAATTATTGCTGTAAATATTTGCTCATTATCTGAAAAACATTTATTGATATATTTGAAATATCAGTCTCCAAGTATAACATTCATATTTTTTCCAAGAAAGTGAGGATTTATGTCAAGATAGTTTATCTGCTGCTATTAACGCACAAAACAGGCTTGTCCATCAGCTGAATTTTACTCCAGTGAAAAGACACAAGAAGAATGTCTGACACTTGTTTTAGAAGAGGCACAGAGGCGGGCTTTTTGTTTGCATTGCACCTGGTCATGCGTAAAGGTGACAAGCCGTGCTGATCTAATTGGGAAAAACAATGAAATCTGATGAAACTTTTGACCAAATTTCAGGTAAAATTATTGGAAATGCTTTTTACCAAGTGATATTTAGAGATGTTTAGAGATATCTTTAGAAATGATTGCATCCAGCCCCAGAACACTTTTGTAAAGATTTGGCAGCCTTATCTGGATCCTGTAGATGCATCAGCGACAAATTCACTGACCTCCTTATGACATACTGGACATGCCGGCCTTTAATAAAGCTCCTCAGTTATTCTTGTTTTTTTGTAAAGCAACCCATGGGAAATGATTTCCAAAAGTGAATGATAATGACTCATCTACTACATTCATAAAGATTAACGTTGTTATATTCAATACTTCAGATCTGTATGTTACATTTTGTAGAACAAATAAGTTATTCTTGTGAATATGCTTTAAAGGTTTATTTTCCCACCGAACTCTTTTATTAGTCACAAAGCTAAAGTAAAAAAAAGACTTTACTCAAATTACTGCAAATACTCATTGTGTTCTCTTTCAGACGAGATGAAAATTGGCCACATGAGTTTTTTTCTGAAAATCTCTGCAGCGTACGATCTGGAAACGCTGAAAGACCTTCTTTAGGAGCGAGCAGAGAAACATCTGTGCACCTGTGAAACATCTCAGTTTATTTGACTGTAAAAAAAAAAAAACGAAGCATAGTGTTTGAAAATAAGCATTTGAGGCTCCTCAGCTGGAAAAATGAAACGCGTACTAAACACACTTACTCCTCGAACTGAAAACTTTTTTAACGCCTCGTCCCAAAACGGTAAACAGCTGATGTGGGTGATACATGAAGCGTCAGTGCAGCCGTACAGTACATTACCAGAAAAAGAGAAGTTGACAAGTTTCATTAAGAAATGTTTCAAATGAGCCAAGTTTTGAGCCAAAAGATGGCCAGAATAATCGTACTTTTTGGGTTATAATGTATAAAACTGACCATATTGAATGAAAATGTGTCTGTTAGTGTTAGCGTTGGGTTTGAATGGTGACTGATGTGTTACAATTTAAATGTTATAACACAAAACCCACTAAACTTTTCTTTTAAAATTCCATCTTTGTATTTAGTCTGGTGCAAACTGCAACAGAAAAGTCCAAAAAAGAAAAAATAAATAAATAAAACTGGGAGCACTTTACATTACAGCACAGTAATAGCATTGTAATAGTGTGGTATTAACAGACCAATAAATGGGTAATACTATAGTAATAATGATTAATTACTGAGTATTTCTCATCCCCACATGAGTATCCTAGTGGTTACATGGTTATATCTAGTAATAATTATTTGTACATTACATAATTACTCTACTATTACCATGATATTACCGAGCTGGAAACTATAATGCAACCAGAAAACGTAATAGAAATAAAAACACATTTACAATTTAAGAAAAGCATATTTTAAATAGATTTGAGGCTAAAAATGTGATTGATTGTGATTTTGAGGCTCTATATTTTGAAACACTGTGACCATCCCAATAATGTTTTAATAAAAATATCATATTTTGAATGTTTTTGAAGATATTTTAACAAATAAGTGTCACAAAACCTCCTTTGGTTTTGTCTTCAGATTTAGAGTACAGAGTACAACATAAAAAACAGACATTTCCTTCTTTTGTGATATTGCTTCAATGAGCCGTCGGATAAAAACACATTTAATAGTGACTAATCTGAAATGCATGTAGAGACTTTTAACCAGCTGACGCGCTGAGCTTTAATACTGCAAAAAAAAAGAAAAGAAAAGGGTGTGTTTCAACAGGATAAGCATCATTAGCAGAAGAAGAGAGTTCATGATAAAGGCCTCATCGGCGATCGTTGGACATTCATCGGGTCGTACCATCGGATCGAGCGAGCGATTATGGAGGAGGAGGGAGGCTAGCGATGGACGGTCGGGACAACTGCAGTGCAAAAAATGGCTTGTGAGCGCTCTAAAAGTCTCATTTAGACCCTCGTATTCATAAAAGTGGCACAATAAAGTGTCGAAATGAGCCGACATTTGCAGGAAACACAGGACATCCATACACTGTACATCTGAATACACGTCGGTGTTTAAAGATAGCTCTCTAATATATTAATGTACAAAATATAGACTCTTAAAATATCTGCTAGAGCAATTTGGTGCGAGTCAAAATACAAAACAAAAACGTCGCAAATGTGTAAAAAAAGCACTTTGTTGACATCCTCTTAGTGTTTCCGGTGTGTTTATAGGCTGCTGGAGTTACTCTGCTCACAGCCTTTTCCTGTGTAACAACAAATGAGCTTTATACTGGACATAAATAGATATACGCACATATAAAACTGCAAATGTTTTAAAAGTACGTAGCATCTTCATGTCGTCCTATGTTTTTCCAAACATTTCCGGCAAATCCATGTGTTTTAACTTCTTTAGGCGTGGTTTCTTTGGTCTCAGCAGCAGGTGTAGCGTAATCCACTCTCAGTCCTCTTCTGCAGGCTTCGGGGATGAATAGTTTCATCCGTACAAAAGGGCCTCAATAGTAACATGTCGGTTCCTCATTCGCCCACTCACCCACGTCGCTGGGGGTTAGCTGCTGGGGGGTCCACCGGTCAGGAAGTACGTCATCATGTCGCCTTTGCCTTTGACCGTGACGATGCCTCTGTACTCCAGTGTGTAGTTGTACGAGCTCAGAACCTGGTATAGATCTGTGGTCACCTGAAAACACGAGGAAAGCAGCTTTAACTACAATCAATCAAAGTTATTATACAGCCCTTTACCGCCAGAGATGAACCAAAGTGCAATAACAAATAGAAACTGGAGCAGAAAAACAAGTAAACGTCTTTGGTTTACAGAGGCAGGTCAGTAATGGACCATAACTCAAGAAGTAAAGCTGCTGCAAAGGAACGATCGCCCACCTGTATTTTTACATATATACAAGACTATTAAAAGCTTTAAAAAAACATTAAACATTTTAAATAAACTGGGAGCCAGTGGAGGGAGTAGACAGACGAGCAGCCAGCCAACAAAATCAGTCAAAAAGCCTCTCATGAATACTGAGATTTGATTCCACAAAGTTTAAGTCCAGATTCCACACTTCCACTCAGCTACGGTAGCTCTGCAGGGACACACTGTTGTCTATGAACAAACCCAGTTGGAGTAGGCCCAATGGCAAATTCACTTTAAAAAAATCTGAAACAAAATGTATTTAGTCAAATGCCCTAGTGCTCAAAGAAACAATAGTGTGTTTCTCTTCCAGCAGTGCTCTGTTTGCCCTCTTTGAGCATCTGTAGGAACAAAAACAGGGACTAAAATGGCTTCTATGGAAAACAGTAAATGATGTTTCATTTACTCTATGCTACAATATTTTCCACAGTGGATTTAATAATAATAATAATGGATTGGATTTATATTGCGCTTTTCTCCCGAGGGACCAAGGGTCTCAAAGTGCTTACAAGCTGTCCATTATTCATTCACTCCACAGTCACACTGGTGATGGTAAACTACAACTGTAGCCACAGATGCCCTGGGGCAGACTGACAGAGACGTGGCAGCCATTTTGCGCCTACGGCCTCTCCGACCATCACCACATACATTCACTGAACATTCTTACACATTCATACGAGGCAAGGTGGGTTAAGTGTCTTGCCCAAGGACACAACAACAGTATGAACTGTGGGGAGAGCGGGAATCGAACCCACTACCTTCCGGTTGAAAGACGACCGCTCTACCACTGAGCCACTGCCGCCCACTTTATCTTGTGACATTTTTCTGATGAGCAAACTACAGTTTTTAAAAAGAAGTCCAAAAAGTAAACAAATCAGAATCAGAGACAAATTCACAATTTCTGCCAAATAACTACAACATCTGATTGGCTGTGCCCTATTGGCACACATTATTGTTTACATGCTTTCTCGTGTTTTCTGTTCTCCATCTCTAAAGGATCTCCGAGTTACCTGGCTTTAATTATTTCAAGGAAAGCCTTATACAGACACACATAGTTTCCATTTTCATTGAGCTGATGGAGTCCCACATACGTTCATGTGTAAAGAGCCCTTCTGCAGAGCTGCGGACTGTGGCCAATGTCAGGCACACAGTCAACTGAACACTCAAATACTGTGCACTTTATTCAGCTTTATTAGTCCCAATGAGATTTAACCTCTATTGTTTATTGTTCTGTCAAATAACCTGAGTCCGGTCCACTTTATTTTTATGTGCTTGGTCTTTTTCTTTTTCAGGAGAGTAATAACAAAGGTGGGCTAAAGGCATTGTTTATCAGGTCCAGGCTGAATCCAGTCCAAATAATGACTCAAAAATAAAACCCAAGCAGCTGCAGATGCATAAGTCTTCCTGTCTTGATAGACAGCTGTGTGTTGAAGCACAGCAGCACTGTGAGGAACCTGAGTGTAACTTTAGACCTTACTTTATCTCTGCTGCAGCACATTAGTTTAGTTTGGTGAAAAAACTAAAGAATACAACACTATCACCACTTGAATAAACTTGATAAATGTCTTGTCTTGAATGTAAGCCACTGGAGGTGAATTTATGTCTTCCAAATTCTTCCTTAAAACAATTTCCTTTCTATTTTTTTAAACTTAAAATGTTCTAATAATGAGTTAAACCATTGTCAGAAAGTGTTGGCCTCACAGTTTATGTTGTTCACACCTGGACTCATCTTTGTTCCATCCTCTGTCCAAGGACACAGGTGTCTATTATTGTGTCTAATGTGTCTTCAGTGTACTGCTTTATTACCTGTATCCTCTCTGGGACACCTGTGCTGTCCATTCGACTCGCCACATTCACTGTGTTCCCCCAAATGTCGTACTGAGGTTTCCTGGCCCCGATCACTCCTGCCACCACTGGACCGATATTTAGACCTGAGGGAAAAAGAGTCGTGTAAACACTATTCCCGCTGCTGTAAATGCAGGTAATCCATGTCTATCCTTCTGAATCTGACCTATTTTCATCTTGAAGTTGTTGAAGGAGTGCTCGTTGATGTACTTCATCTGGTCCATGAGCCTCATGGCGTAGTCGGCCAGAGCGCGGATGTGCGAGCGGCCAGCCTTGTCGTAGGTGGAGTCGTTCAGACCCGAGGCGGCCATGTAGGTCGAGCCGATGGTTTTGATCTTCTCCAGTTGCCGGAACTGGTCTTCACTGATGATCTATGGCGGTTTCATTCAGAAATTCATCTTTATTCTGATATACGATTGTTTCGGAAGTATAAATAAATGGCAAAATGACTAAAAAGAAAGATGAATATCTAATCTTGCAATAGTTTGTACGACAGTGGCTCAGGATCTAGAAAAGTAGGCTATTAACCTGAAGGATGCCTGTTTGTTTATGTTAAGTCCAGTTTATGTCTGACACTGGGGTCTGAACTATTTTAATGTGACACATAACAATAGGCCACTTTAGTGACATGTTACTACTTATTTTATTAAAATGAAAAAGGTTTTTAAGTGAACCAAAAGGAAGTATACAAGCCCAGATTCTTAGAATAAAAAGTCCAAATTTTGTCACTAGTATGGGACAGGAACAGGCTCATAATTACACCGTATCCATTATTATGCATTATTTTTCTTAACACGGAAACACTTAAGAATTATGTTGACACATAAAACGTCCCGAAAAATGTCAGTGAGATTCAAAAATAGAGGCACAGTTACAATATTTATCCATTTGTTCTATGTTTCTGGTGAATTATGGCTGTTTAACACCAATATGAACAGCCTTAGCAACAAGTTATTGATCGTTTTAAGTAAGGATTTGAAATACAATCCAAAATGTATCTCACAAAAAGAGATTATTAACAGATACAATGCCTTTAGCTCTAACATATTTGACAGAATGAATGCACAATATCCCATGTTTTTCTCCTGTGTTTGGGTGTGAGGGGTGAAAATAAGAAAATACTAATATTGTACCTCATCAAAGTCGGCGATGATCTCGTTGAGCAGCCGGAGACACTCCACTCCCTCGTTGTTGGCCTCCAGCTCCACGTAAAACTCAGAGAAGTTGCTGATGGAGGCGAACATGACGGCGACGCACTCACACGACTGGTAGTAGAGCTCGTCGTTGCGCCGCTCTCGCTGCAGGAAGTGGGCCGCTACATCTTTGGGCAGGATGTTGTGGAGCAGGCGGCGGTTGTAGGCCTGCAGCTCCTCCATCTCCTCCTTCTCCTCTGTGGCCTGTGCAGAGAGGTCAGGGTCAAGGTCAGATTTATGTGTCAAGAAGTGATGAGAGAAAAACTAACCTTTAAAACACTACCCTGTCTTTACTTTTTTTTTTCTTTTACTGTAACTTTTACATACATACGTTTCCATAGTCAAGAATAATTCAAGGAGTTTTGCAACAGTGCAGTTTAGTGAACAAATCTGTAGTTAAACACAGAATCCAAAACGATTCTAAAAGTTGTTTTGTGCTGTGTTGTTTCAAGTCGCAGAAGAACTGGTCCAGTGCATTACCTGAAAAGGTAAAACTAATTGTTGGATCTACAGACTACATTGTATTCTCAACTCTTCATCACACGAGTAAAAGTATTCTTGGTGATGCAAGAAGACATTACATTTTAAAACCAAACCAATGATTTGATATTGGGGACCTTTATGTGGAATATGTAGAGCTGCTTTGGGCGCAAGGCACAGTGTACCTTGAACATTATAACCTCTTTGTAAAGGCATTTAAGGATGTGTTCACACTTTGGTTCCGTTCGAACAGACTTTGGTGTGAATACAAACGTAAAAACACGCTTCCTGCTGAACTCTGGTACAGTTTGATTTAAATGTGAAATCTAAGCGGACCAGAGACGAGCTAAAACAGGAAGAGCCTTGTAAATTTCGGATGATAACATCACGTTACGTTTTGTTTTTTCCTGGAGCAAAAAAAATTAACAAAAACAATTGACCATCAACTGCATAAAATGATCAGAGAGCAGTTACATAGAAGGTAAAAAAAAAGCCTAATCAGCATCAAAAACAGTATGTTTCTGAAGAAAAGCATTGTTTTTAGTCGTTTAGTTTTAAACACCAACCATGAGCGCTTTTTGCTCAGGGACCAAACTAAATGGATTGTTTTCTGTTTTTGTGCGAACTCAATGAAGCGGAGTACAAATGTGAACAGATTAAAGTCTTTGGAGTAGACAAAAGTAGTCACCAAGTCGCACTTTTACAGCCCTCTTTTTTTTTTTTTTTTTAAACACCGCAATTTACACTTGCCTAAAGTTCTTGGAAAAAAAAAAAGATAAAAGATACTTTAAAGTATTATATTGACTGATATACTCTGTACACGTTCAACCATCTAAACATTTTTTAGAGATTTGTCTTTAAATCAGTCACCTGTAGTTTCCAGAGGAAGTCGAGCCTGGCTGTGGACTCCACCTGCTGAGCGTGAAGATACAGGGCCAACACGAACACAGTGATGACGACAGGAGTCACGATCTTCAGAGGGACCTTAGAGTCCGCCACGCAGCTGCAGGAGACACATCAATATTCCGTTTAAATGAGAGAAATAGTTGCCCTCTTAATGTCGGCTCATTAGCCTTAGCATCTGTTGCCAGTGGGTCATTATCGCTCCATTTGTGCCACTACAGTGATAATGACTCTGATGAGAGTGTCTCACCTTGTGCTGGTGGTATTTCTGTGAAAAGAAGAAGAGAAGAGAGCCAGTCAGCGTCTGCACCCAGTCGAGTAAAAGGAAGAGTAGAAAAGTTAGGGCTGAGTGAAGAAGAGACTCACGCAGCGTCGATAGCGTTGACAATAACCAGCAGGTCCTGGTTGTCGAACAGACTGACTCTGGGCACCTCCATGATGAGGAGGTAGAGCAGCTCAATGAAGAGCATGAGGAAGAGTTTACCGATGCTGCTGACCTGCAGGAAGACGGAGCAGGCCAACAGGCTCAGCAGCACACAGGAGGAAAAGTACTGCAAGAGAAAAAGAGACGGGTTCAAAAAACCTCATCTTACGTCTGTCTTTCTGGAGTTATACTTTCATTTGAGCAGCCACACTGTACCTCAGGAAAGATGCAGACGGGAGAGTGCTGGTCGGCACAGGGGCTCTGCTCTGAGCTCAGGCTGTAGTTGAGGAAGTGAGCGTGACAGGCGTTCACACGGTCCACGCTGGTGTTGAGCTCGTTCATTAAACAGCGCCGCAGGTCGTGGCTGCTGCAGGTGAACTGTTTCAGAAGACACACACAAGACTGAGGGCACTTGTCTTTGTAAATATGTGCTTTTTGAGTGGGTTTTAAAGGGCTTACGATATTGACGAAGGCAGAGAGAAAGACGATGATGATGGTGAAGACCCCCACCAGAGTGCTTTTGAGTCGGGACTGGACGATCCTCTTGGAAAGGGTTTGGAGAGGAATTGGGAAAAGCTGAAGCAGCAGATAAGTGAACATATGAAAGTTTAAAGATAAATGATAAACAATTATCTATTTCACTTTGGACTTTAATCCTGTTTTAAAACCCTTCTAAAAGTCTTTTACAGATGGAACTCAGATAATATGAATATTGTTCAAAACTTCATTAATTTCAGTAATTCAACTTAAAAGGTGAAACTAATATATTATTTAGACGTATTACATGCAACGTGAGAAATGACAAGCCTTGATTTGTTATAATTTTGAGGATTATGGCTTAAGGAATATGAATAGTGAGAAAAGTTTTAGTATTGTCGTCTCAAAGTGTCAAACTCTAATCAGATAATGAATCCAAAACACATTCAAACGCATGGACTCTCAGTTTGAGCTGAAATACTACAATAAATGGACTTTTGTACAATATTCTAATTTTTGGAGTTTCACCTGAACTTTAATATTGTTAAAACGTAGGTTTCACCTGAACTTTAATATTGTTAAAACGTAGCTAAACCTAATTTGGAATAATGACATACTTTTGTTTTCCCCTTCTACCATTTTTCTTTTAATTTAAAAGTGTCTAGTTTAGGCAACATGGCAAAATGACTGATTATTATTTCACGCTTCACACTTTTCTACAGCCTGTGAGCACCTACGGTAGGCCTGCAGGATGAACAAGTATTAATGTATGAAACTATGTGTGTTCAGAAAGAAATGTGAATGTGCATCTCCTCCAGCAGTGCTCAGTTTGTCCTCTCTGGGCTGTTGTAGGAAAAAAAAGGAAGTTATGCCTTCTTCCATTGGGTTCAGTGGAATATTGGGGTTAAGTTATATTATTGCAAATAAGAGACATCGCTTTGACTTTATTGAGTGTTTTTGTGTGGCTTCTTTTTTCGAAGCACATTTTGTTCAAGTCCAACTCAAAGTTATTAACATTAATCATTATTAAAGTAAACCCGCTTAAACCTGTTAAAAAAAAACTTTCAAAGACAAACTAAAACACCGTAAAGCCTGGCAACAATCAAACCAAAACTGCTTTCGACCAAATAAAATTTAAACTAAATCTTTCACTCCCGTTTTGACCGTTTTTTTAATGATTTAGTTTGTTTAGTTTTGGCTTTAATCCTGGTTTAACCGTCGCCTTAGAACTTGTTTAGACCGTTTAGACAAAATGCAGCTGGTACATTTCTGTAGATTTCAGTCATAATAAATAATATATTCATAATATTCATTTTGACCTACTTTAAACTATTTATCCTTAAATACTTCTCGTCCCTGTAATACAACACAGAGGAGATGGTACTCAGTGAAAACAGTTTGAGAATCACTGATATAAACAACGTCTCACACAGTGGACCCTAAATAACAGTTTTTATCTCGTTTCTTTGATAGATACAGATGAGAATAAGAAAATGTTTATTGTCAAGGATGCAACACTTGTAATGTCATCGAATGCACTCTCTAAATATTCAGACTCAGAAATGCTGACTGATCTTATTGACATTTAAAAGCATGACTCTGGAGAAAAGATATCACTGGCTTTTCTTTTCCTGCTCGTCTCCCACGAGCTCGCGGCAGGAGTCAGTCTCAAAAACATGGAGATAAGGTTTTGGGACTAGAATATGCATAATTCCACATCAGTGACATTATCGAGAATCAAAGCCATGATCAAGGTTAAAACTTTAATTAAAGATTGAAGCGGACTGTCTTTTTTTTTTTTTAAATCAAAGCCAGACAGACCCAATGCTTTCCACGGTTTGTCCTCAGTGACTCTAAACTCCTCCAAAGTTCCCATCTTCCCTGCCTCAGCTTACTGTATAGTTCTTCATCTAAAGTTTTAATTACTTACCCCAAAACAGCAGTACACGGCCGACACGAACATGACAGCTGCCAGGATAATGAGACAAGTGACGAAGAAGCCCATCATCAAACGGGAGCTGCGGACAACAAAGAAAAGTACGCCATCAACACGGCTTCATGTTTATTCTTCACTGTCAGTTTGTGATTTTTGAGGAGAAAAAAAAACAGCAGCATCTGTTCTTATTTTTATGTCACAGATTCTTTCTAATTTGACAAGAAATGTCTATATATCTTTATCTTTATGTGTCTAAATATATTATTATTCCAGTATTGTAGTCAAGACCACATTCACCAAGACCTGGTCAAGCCCAAGAACTTTTTACCTATAAAGAGAGACAAGACCAGTGCATGATCCCTGTAACACAATCAAAATCAGACTAATGCTGCACCAATCCAATCTCACGAATGAACAGAGAACTACACAGACTGATGGAACGTCTGTGGGACATGTTAACTGAATAATATAAAAGATATCTAAAGGTTTAATGTCTCCTTTGTCTGTATGACGTATGAAATTACAATAGACACTTATGATTATTAAAATAAATGATGACAATATATATAATACATTGGATAATAATAATAGAAGTAATGCAACAATAATGTAAACATTTTGAAAAGACACAAAAACATTATAAACTGCTGTTCTCTTGTCTGCTAATTAAAATTGTAAATATATATAAAAAAAAGAATGCTTTGCACAATTAAACTCGTTGTCTTCTTGGCTCGTCTTATTCATAAAACACAAGATTACTCTGAAACCAATATGTCGTAGTCCGAGACATTAGCTTTTATAAGTCCCGGGTACACTTGGCTTTTTTAAACACAAAAAAATAAAAAGGGACAAAATGACTAAAAAGAGGATTTTCTTCACTATTGCGCTGAGCTGCACAACTAATAACCTACAGCACGAAAAAAATCTGAAGTTTAAACAGCCTAAGTGCATCATTTGTTTCCGTGTTAATGCTAAAAATGAACAATGTTTGAATGAAAGTCTGACAGTGTGTGAAGGCATGTCAGATTAAGATTCTGACGGCATCTTCATCCACAGCGTCTCACACACACGCGCGCGCGCACACACACACACACACACACACACACACACACACACACACACACACACACACACACACACACACACACACACACACACACACACACACACACACACACACACACACACACACACACACACACACACACACACACACACACACACACACACACCTAATATTAAATGTGAGCATTGAAAAATGAAGGGAAGATGATGGGAAGCTCAGAGGTGAAGAGACTGAACGGTTAATGAAGAGTCTAAAGCGTACGAACGGTGAGAGGTGGGGGCTGTGCCAACAAAGACCTCGAAAATATGACTTTTGAATTTCAAATCGAACTCCTATGGATCTCATATTCTCTTTTATGACACATCTTTTCAGCTACTTTGTCATGAATGTGCATTTATGTCTGACACTGATAACTTTCTGGTTGAAATGATACAAGGTGCAAGGACTATGTGGCTCTAAATACATCCACAACAACTGCAGTGATCATGTGACGTCATGGACTGTTTATTAAAAAGGACTTTCTGTCAAAGTTCTTTTACATTTCCGCTGGTCGCAGAGGTGAGACTGGCCTTTCTCTGCTGTGTTTTCTAACTCACTGTGGCACGATGACGATCTGGATGGAGCAGATGAAGAGAAAGACGAGAGAGGCGCAGGCCACGTACGCCCCGAACCTGGAGTCCACCTGTTTGGAGTACTGCCGGGACACAGAGGACAGTCATTTTACAAATTCACAGAGTATTTCTACATGTGCCCACGGTTAACACGGTCTGAGAACAAGTCTATTATGAGTGCTTTTAGAGCTCTTGAGAAAAAACAATAATGGGAATTAAAATGTCCTGTGACTATAAAACAATGGGTGGCCCAAAACAGTAAATATAAAAAGGTTGGTTTTGTTGGCTCACAGTGTAAAAATTATAAAAAATATTAGCATAAGCCTCAATTGACAATGTCAGTGTGAAGTTTCTATAATCTTAGTATCCTGAAAATAAACAGGACAAGTAGCCAATTCATTCAAAAGACAAAATAGAAAATTCATTACAAAAGCGTCGGCAAACATTTATGGATTAAAATAAATAAAGGGTCCAAAAACATTGTTTAAAATTTGAAATAATAATAATAATTACAATAAAATACACAGGTTAGAGTTTTCAATTTATGGATAAACAATGTAGAAAAGTAGATACAGTATTAAAACAATTCAAAAAAGTTTTTTTTGGTAACACAGAGTAGGGGACACATTTTATCATAAATCTATGCACATGTTTATTAATTCATGCAAAAATCGAGTACAAGCGTAGCGTTTTCGGTTAGGGTTAGGATGAAAATATGATGAAAACGTGATCATTCCTGGTGATTCATTAGAGTTTAATGCATGAGTCCTTGCATGCATGACAAAAGGTTCCCCCTTCTCTAAAGTGTTCCTCACGTTTTCAATTCTGAGATTATCTAATAAGAGAGTTGAGCTTATATCTGAAGAGGGAGGAGTTTAACCTGAAACTGAACCTGTTCTGCTCCTGATGCGAGAGTCGTTAAAGGCTCAGGAGAGTCATTAGTGACACTGTTCCATTTAGCTGTTGTGGTTATTGTTCTAGTGTGACACTGTTTTATGTTTCAGAACACTGTTATAAATACTAGACAACAAGAATCTGAGGCCAGCTCCTCTGATCAATAAGGGCTTTTCCTTCACACCAGAGCTCTGTTCTCCACTTCCTCCATCTGCAGGGTAATGACAGGTAATCCACAAAATAAGTATCTAAACAAAAAAAAACTAACCTAAACTGTAAAGACCAGTACAACTTTTACAGTTTGCTGTAAAACCAACACTACGCTAATTAGCAAAAATATGTATTGACCTAAAATAGTATGTTAATAGTATTTACTATTTACTTTTATTTACAATCACTGGATGTAACTCGGAGTGTCATCAGGAAAGTGTTTAAAAGAGACTACTGCAGATGCCAGAATAAAAAGTAAAATATTACCCAAAGATTGTTTGGAAAAAAGCCCTTCAGAAGACGGTAAAGTCCTTATTTTGTAGCATCTTGACCATGACAGAAAAAAACTGACTGAAACGTGAGAATATCTCTCCAAACGACCCCACGCTAACCTTTCCCCTGTGTCTGTCCTTTTCTGTCTGAAGCATTTCACTTCCGTTCCGTTTCCTTCTTTGTTAAACTTTGCTTTGACTGACTTCCTCCAGGGACCAAACAGAGCGAACAGGAAAGAGCTTTTTTTTTTTTTTTTTTTTTTTTACAAAGAGAAGATTGCTTGTCACAGACGATTATTTGCTTCCACAGCTGCAGCGGTGCGTGGTTAAATAAAACGGCTGTGTGTTTGCGCCGGGGCTCACCTTCTTCTCCAGGTCGGGCTCTCTGAAGGTAAGCAGGAACTTTTTGACGTGCTCCGAGCGCAGACGGTCGATGCTCCGCGCGTCGATAGCTCGGCCCAAGAACTCGTCCACCTCGTCCTCTGGGTTTAGATTCTCCTGCGTGTTTCTGAAGATGAAATGTCTGTAAAAAAAAAAAAAAAGAAAAGACGAGACAAGGTGACATTAGAGTGAACCACAAGAAGCATCAGCTACTAAAACAACACATCGCAAACAAAATGAGAATCAACTAATATTGTTTTCAAATCTAGCATGAACTAATGTTTTGATAATCGTCTCAAATCTACACTGAGCCAAGACACAGTTACATTCACGTGGCTCTTGTGATGAAGACCCCTGAAACGTAGCAGTCGAAACATGTCTAGATAAAAGCACCCAAAGAAATTCTGGTCTAACGTTTCGGAGACCAAATAAAAAAACTAAAACAAACAATGACTCATCGAGTTTCCTCAAAGCGGCAGACTTCCGTATCAGAATTTGACTTTAGGCCCGTCCTGAGGTCATAATCCTTTCGATGAATGTTGAGTGAAAGCTTTAACATGTGACAGCTGACAGGCAGATGCTCATTTTTACAGACAGACCTCACACACGACTGTGATACTGTTTCTGGAGCTGCTTTTGAGTAACACTGAAACACAGCATGTACTTCCTCTCAACTCCACAAACTGTCAGCGCGCATCAGAAGCTGTCAGTGTCGGACGCTCGGCTCAGTGTGAAGTCAGGACGTGCTCACATAAAAAAAAAAAAAAAAAAACAATGACAGTGGCATCGACTGAAACATCCACGGCCTCTTGTGTTTTGGGAAAAGCAGTTGTCAGTTCTGTGCTTTATACAGAGGAATATAAGTGCTCATGTAGACATTACACTGCCCCGACTACACGGAAACACCTCATTATAACAAAACACTATTAAACATTAGTCGAGTATTAGTTCAGATCATTTACAAAGCATGCATTATTAAGCATTGTTACGTTATAAACATTGTTATTAATGTTTGAGTTGTGAATAAACCGCTCATGTATGGTTTTATAAACAAACAAGTCACCTATAAATGGTTTATTAATTCATTAATTACACATTTAATAATGCTTTAAGACTGCTCTTTGGTGTGTAGTTATTATACATTCTTTGTATGTCTTCTTTGTTTTTGTCTAGTCTTCTGTAATATAATTGTAAAGGTTCTTGGAGTATTATTATTATTATTATTATTATTATTATTATTATTATTATTATTACATATCACACATCAACTTGATATGCAATAAAATCTAATTGTGAAGTTTAAACTCAAGGTTAATTTTAGCTAAAGTATTATGTCAGTATTATGGCTCTTACATTAACCAATTACAAATCATAACTCTGTAAAAAACACTGTAAAATCGACCTGGTTGTGGAGTCTGTGTATGGTTTGTATTAAACTCAAACTCACGTTTAAGTGTAGCCTTTATAAAGACGTTTGTGAGCCTATTATACTTGCCTCTATTCATTTTGTTTATACAATTATCTCATTTAGGTGTAAGTGTATTGCTGCAAAGATTATTATGACTATTCATTTTCATTTTAGCTCTACTGTTATTTCTGTTTTTTGGATACTGCAATGTTTTACAGTGCTCTATAAACACCTGGGCTTTGTTTCTGCTTCTAACCAACTGGACAGGGTCTAATTAAAGCAAAAGTACCATCAGCAGCATTTAGTCTCATTTAAGGACTAATAAAAAACAATACGTTCTTTTTACAGCTTCAGCCTTTGGACTTGTTCTTACAGTACGACTCCTCCTCTGGGTGTGATTATTCTATGTTCTCTCTGTCAGTGATGGACGTGGTTTTTACAGCTCCTGTGTGAGTCAGTGTCCGAAGAAAAGAACATAAAGATGGTACTCACTTGTCCTTGGGGTCTTCAAAACCCTACACAAACACAAAGAGAAGAGCAGAAAAGAGGACAATTAGCTCAAAATAGCAACATGAAGAGCTCTGCTGGTTGGGAAAAACAGCGATCGATGTTATACACACCTTTAAAAGGCAGCGGGTTATGTACATTCACTCAAACATTATCCTACACTTTTTTCTGCTGCTCAAACTGAACAAGACATTTACTGCATGAGACGTTCAGTTGATCTGCTCCGTACGTTTGTTTGTGAGTTTGAGACAGAAATAAGCCGTTATAATCAACATTTGGGCAGGCACACCCTACTGAGCTAAACTGTGTATGTCTTTAGGTTCTACAGTAAAGTAAATACAACTGAAAGTGTTTGACCTGCACTCTTCTTCTTTCATTTATTATTCTGTCTTTTATGTCTGTAAAGCACTTTACCCAGTTTATGAGCAGTGTTTTATAATAAATAAAATAGCCTCATTAATACCTACTACTAATGCACTGCTGTGGGTAGAAAACTTATTTTTCTAATTTTCTTGAAATTAGCAGAAAGGGGTTTAAAAAAAATGTAAAAAGCCATACGTTGTGTTTTTTTTAAGTTGATACAAGCTACAGGGCAGTTCATTTTGTTGGTGCTCTGGCTCCCTCTTGTGGCAAAACTCAAAAATGACTGACTGACATGCCTCTGTGTAAAAAGCTCTTAAAGTACATGAAGTGCACATTACCCCATTAACAACCAATCTTATTCTGCTTTAAACAAACAGCTGTTCATAAAGAGTCTCCTGCCGTCTGTGTGTCTTCGACCTCTCTCTTTCTACCCCATCGTCTCTCCGAGTGATTAATGAGCGCTGTAGAGATACACAGGCAGAGGATGATAGAGGATGGATGTGAGCGTTAGGCCCTGAAGCAAATAAAGCCAGTGTCACGACTGTTAATGTTTCCTCAAACTTTGACTGAGCTTTGAGACGTCTCAGAGCAGACACAGAGGTGACAGACTCATTCGATCTGAGTCAAAACAACTCTGACAACACAGTGTCAGGAGCAGGACTGAGTGTAATCCTCCAGGAAACAGGAGATAACACTACTTTCTTTGGGCTTCTTCTTTAAGCCGACATGTTTGTGTGTTTACTGTCAAAATGTCACAAAACCTGTTGGAAAAGGGTTGCCCTCAGTTTGATTTTGAAATGATCTAACTTTTTGTAGTAAACAGCTCTGCGTAACTTTTAGCCAGCAGAGGGCGCAGATCTTTTCACCAGTAGAGATTTACATTTACATTTATTCATTTAGCAGACGCTTTTATCCAAAGCAACTTACATTGTTCTACAGTAATTACCAGTGTTACAGCCACTGGAGCCAAGGTGGGTTAAATGTCTTGCCCAAGGACACAACGACAGTATAAACTGTGGGGAGAGTGGGAATCGAACCGCTTACCTTCCGGTTGAAGGACGACCGCTCTAGCTACTGAGCTACTGCCACCTGAGCTACTGAGATGTTTAAGATGGCAAGTTTGGAAAAAATAATATATGTTTTCTGACACGGTCGATCTTTTTAATGTATTTTGTTCAAATAAGCCTCTGCTAGGGTCCAGCGGCCTATTTTCTTTATTTGACGCGTTGTGTGGTAGAGCCTCACTCACTAATCTCTCCCGATAAGTCCTCGTCCCGAGACAGGAAAGTTACACAAGGTGTCTGTCCAGCTGAGGGGACTGTGTCAGTGAGATGATGTTACAGATCTACTGACAGAGAGCCTTCACTGATGAATATTAGCTCTGCTCATCAAAGGATTATGGGTAATGTTTTCTTCATCAGTAAATGAGAGGAAATAGGAGCGTGATATTAGCAGCTTGCACTAAAGTGGATTTTGAATTATGACATTAAAACTGTTTGATGATGAAATCCAATCAAATCTGAAAAAGTTTGTCTTTGGACAGTTTTTAAATTAAATCCAACAAAGTGACCGAAAACTTTCTCAGCAGCTGTTTTTGCTTTTTGTAAAGACCATGTGAAAACGGTAAAGATTAGATTTGTGCAGAAAACCACACAAAACTATTAATAAAACTTTTGATTCACGCATAAAGCATTCATTCAAACGTGGAAACCTTTTCACATTCAGTAGCTCAGAAAACTCTCAATTCTTTGCATCTTCTCAACATTAGATTTGATGGAAACACAACTAAAGACTGTAACAAGGTAATATTGTGGTTTCTGTACAAAGTGATAAATCTGAGCTGCTGTTTTTGAAAAAAGGGAACACTTCAGACATAAGACACTCTCAGATGAAATTAAAACAGTCCCGAGTGATGTCTTGATGCACAGTTGATTCTTGGATCCACTGTGAATAAAACATTTTCATTTAAACCGATATTATCATAAGGTTTTCAGATTTTCTTTTTCACAAAGACTTCCTCACCATCCTTTTCATTTCCTTGGAGACCTGGTTTCTTTCCAGATGGTTGTAAAAGGGCCGGTCCGTCCAGTGGCCGCTGTTGTGTGTCATTGAATTTGTCCGCTGTCGGTTCATTTTGGCAATCATCGCTTTCTCCTCTTTCTAGAAAAGACACATGCATTCAGAATTATCTATTAGAAAGTGTCTTGCTCTGACAGAATTATTTGTAGTTTAATGTACAAATGTTAGTTCGTATGCTTTATGTGCGTTTTGTTTTTGAATACAGATACAACAACTGCAGGATAAAGGCTCTGGGATGTTACCGTCATTGTTTTATTTGTGTCCGTTTCTGAGAAATGAGCAGCGGAGTGAGGCGGATCACTTCCACAGACCTCACTATCTCTAGCTGCAGCTTGTGATCCAGCCAGAGGACAGAGAGACGGCCGATAAAAGAAGGCGCAGTGACATAGAACAGACTCAACACTTCCCTAAACGCCAGATCGTTCGGTTCTTTTATCGGTTTATTATTAGTTTGGTTTCCATTTCGTTCCCCTTACACTCTGTCTGATGTGTCTGTTACCTAAGTTCTTCTGCCCCCTTGTGGCACAGATTAAAGAAGCACTTAAATGTAGTATTCACCCTTTTCTGGCTGCAGCCCACGATGAGGTAGGTTTCGATGTTGTGCTTATTCAGGTAGGCGTTCCTCTCTCCTCCTGTACCCGGCTCCACGTCATAGTCTCCGTTCAGATAGTTCAGAGTGGCCTTCGTGATGTGGATACGCCTGCAAAAGTGACGGCACAAAGGTAATATAATATCGTTTTTGGATTTAGTAGGACAGTCTGTACATAAAGATGCCTTGTGTAGGATTTTGTAGAGTACAGAGAAGGTCATGAGCCCAAAGTACTACTGCAAATCTTTGAAAGGCCCATATAACCCTTTGTATGTTCTTTTCTGGTATGTTACAGAGCAGGTGACTTCTGAAGAGGCTGGAGTTTGTAGAAGAGTGGTGTCTGCTGCGTAAAAGTGCCATAAGTTTTATGGCACAAATTGTCTATAAAGCAACCGCTCAAAACCTAGATGCGTTGCCATTAATTACAATAAAGAGGAAAGTAAATCCTTGCTTCCTGCAGCGAGAGGCTGGCGGTATAGTCATATACTGCTGGCATTAAGCTGTTTGACCAATTTGCATTATTTTAGGAATTAAATTTTTAATATCATTTAGACATAATGAAGAAAGGGTTAAAACAAAGACATCGGCACGTAGGTTTCGAGGTGAAGACGAGAAAGAGCATTCGTTTAAGACAGTAATGTTTGAATCTTGGCCCGAGAGGATGGTGGGAGAGGTTTGAGAGAAGAGGAAGAGACTTGTTAAAATGTAAAAGCCCTCAAATAAGAGAAGAGGCCTCTATTATCAGCTGCCAGCTTTTTACAACGATGTGTTCTGGAACCTAAATAAAAAACGTTTTGACTCTAGAAGGACAACAACACCTGAAGTGAACAGTGACACTAAAGTTAGAGTTAGTTGCAGGTCAAACCCTTCTCTGTAGAGATAAAGCTCAGCTCTCTTAACATTTAAACTAAAGTCCTTTGGCCCGGGAAAGGAAACGTCTTCACCTTGAAACCTACATCCAGATGCCTTCGTTTTAACTTTTTCTTTTAGGCCGTGACCAATTTGTTCAATTCACAAAACGAGAGATTTATCTGAAACCAGAACGACTAGCACAATACAACAGGTACAAGTAAAAACATTGAGCCCATAGAGGAAGGTTTGCAGTTTTATGTTCTTTTGAGTGTTCAACCATCCAGTCGACACACAGCAGTGTTTAAGGCTCACTTTTTGAAACGCAGACCAAACTGAGGGAACCAAACGTCGAGGGGTTACTAATGTAGGCTAATGGAACACTTTGTAACCCCTTTAGGGCAACTTTTGGAAACTGACCCTTACTGTGCCGCTCCAGTGGAAACAAGGTTTTACTTTCTGTTCTTAGAGCTGCCCAGAGCGGACAAACTAAGCACAGCCGGAGGAGAAGCACATAGGTTACTCTTTATTATTAAAATGATCTAGCCTGACTACACACTGCACCTTTAATGTTACTTCACTGTTACTGGAAACACGTACCCAGCTTGGCCCCCAGCCTCCATCTGATTGGCCAACGTCACGTCATTGGACCAAACATCAAACTGCCACTTCCTGAGTCCCAGCACCCCGCAGTGCACTCTGCCGCTGTGGATCCCCACTCGCATGTTCACATTCACCCCTGTTACCTCACGGACGAGCCTGGGAGAGCAAATAGATGTGATCACACAACATTCAAAACCACAACAGTCTCCATTAAGCATTCACTGCATTAGGAGTTATTATTAAAGCTGGAAAAAGACTTTAGTTTCCTGGCAGGGAGAATAGATTGATGGAACGGAGATTAATGCAGGGAATGATGCAAATGAAGGTGACAGAGGAAAGGCACAGCAGCTGTTTAAGGAACAAAGCAACCACAGCTTTAGGGATTGAGTATTAAATGGTTCACATCCTGCACAACACACAGACAACAGTGACAGTCCTTGGTCTGGGATGTGAATGTTGACTGGCTCCTGGTTGGTAACAGTCGGGCAGAAATCAAAGAGAAGCTTGTCGAACACTTACTGTAATATGAAGGTATAATATACGTACATGGTTTTTACAACCCTATGGCCCACTAAAACAATGAGGTGCTGACTGTATTTGTAAACACACTGCTCTAAGCCAATCACAGCTCACGGAAGAAAGGAAACAAACTGTGCCTTTAAAGTACTTTGTTATGTTAAAACTCAATTCAATTTATTCAAGTCTGTACAGTAAGGTCTGAGGGTCTAGTTTGAAACATTAAAGAAGACAGCTGTTGCTAGCTTGTGATGCTAACGGCATTAACGGCTATTAATGGTCTAAAGTAGAAATACTGGGGTTTTAATGGAGTCTACAACAATAATACAGTCAAATGTGTTAAAATGATTGACAATTGTTCACAAAAATGACAAACTGAGTATTGAGTACTTCCATTTCTCCCCATGTCTGAAGACAAAAAGTCCAGAAAACCCTGCTTTAGTCAGTGCGTTTACATGCACTTGAGTGTCCCGTTTATCAAGCCCTATACCGTTAATAACAAGATTGAAGATATGAGGTTTATATGCACAGAGATAAAGAGGGTTATTAATATTCCTGACAAATGATGGGAGGGACAAAAACTACAGCAAACGTATAAACATAAAGTCATGACTTATTTAGTACATTTCTAACAAAAAGACAGAACAAACCAGACAAACATGGCCATGGAGTGCCATTTTGACACAGATTTGCGAGGAATAAGGTATTTTAGTGGCTGTTTAGTGAAGTAATATTAAAATGTTAATGAGACCAACCGGGACTCTGGTAAAATAATGGGCTGTGTAAGGCATGAAAGTGTGGTAATATCTCCTGAGTAAGAACAGTGTGTATTTTTTTTTTTGTGTGTTAGCCTGTTGCCGATGTGTGAAAGTTGCCATTTGTGCCATTTTTGTTTTGCTGTGCGTTACTCAAAACCGAGACTGGTCTGAAATCAGGATATGTTGTTTACATGCACATAATACCCAAGTCAGACACAGCTATCCTACACGCCAAGCAGCTCCAACTTACGAGATGGCCTCTATCATGTCCAGACCCATCTCCACGCAGCAGTGAGCGTGGTCGGCACGGGGCTCTGGCAGCCCAGACACACAGTAGTAACAGTCCCCCAGGATCTTAATCCGCAGACAGTGGTTCTCCTGTGGAAAGAGTAAATAAATAGTGTTGCATGATTAGGATTAATGTCTGTATTTGGGTTTCTTCCAGTTCTGTGAAGGTATTTATTTGTCCAATTGGATTTTATGGAGTGATGGTAACATTATGTTCTTTGTGTAGTTAATTAGTTTTAAAAAAATGGTACATAATTATCAGACATGAAAAGTATTGGGTGGAAATGCAGGGTTTACCTCTATAACATGATTTACTGATGCTATATATTTTTAGTGTGTGTTTCTATGTGTAAGTGTACCATTGCAAATAATCAAGAAGCATATTTTAATGGTCTTTTTATTCTGGGTAAAGATATTGGAGGATGGGCTAAAAAGGGCATAAAATGGTCAGGAGCCACTGGTGTAAAAACACTGAGGGCAGATTTTGAGCCAAAATAAAGTCTGCTCAATAAATTCAGAACAAGAATCATCTGGCATTTTATAAAAGTGCACCCTCAGGGGAGATTAATTCTTTTACTGTTGAGGTGTCCGGGTATAAAGCGTGAATAACCTGCCTCTGACCCACGTGCGGAGACGATAAGATAAACACACAGCTGCCCTCTCTTAGATAAATGCTCAGGTCATTCATGCTTCATTATCAATCTAACGGTAGCTAGTTCGTCTCATTCTGCTACTGCCCAAGCCCTTCTGTCAAATATTTTACACATAGTGTGGCCCTTGAGCCAAAAGTTTTGCCTGCACTAAATGCACTTTGAGCTTGGACTTGATCCAAGACTGGACTTTATAACAGTTCCTTTGAGACACTTCCAATGTCTCATACACTGGTATCGGTTTGGTCAGAGGTGTTTCCATTTGTAAAAAAGTGATTAGGTGCCTGTATTGTATCTAGACATTCTATTGCCCTACAATAACAAAAGCCACCCTGTGTAACTTTTAGCCAGTAGGGGGCGCCGACCCCTCTAATGACTTAGTGTTGTTAAAACAGCGGACGATATTTAACGGACAGAGTTTGTTTTCGAGGGAAGTTTTGAAAGAAAAAAACAAGTCTTCTGAAGCAGGATTGTAACTTTAGTGTCTTTTCTGCTGCCTCTGTTTGGGCCGTCGAGTTCGTCACCCACCTGCTCGTCCCGGTGTCAGATTAGAGGTTTCTGTCCAGCTCAGGGGACTGTACCCGGTGAAATAGACATTCTTTTACAGATCTCATGTCAAAGAACCATTAAATAATTACAAGAATATATACTTTTGGTCTAAAAGTTACACATTTTAACAATTACAACAACACAAAGATTTGACTTTGTTGTCCAAATGAAAAGGAAATGAAAACCATTTTCAGTTATATCTGCGATACTGTCATATTTTTTACTAAAGTAGCTGCTGTAAGTCAATCAAATTTCACTCTACAAAATAATATGTGCATGTGTAAAAGCTGACGGGACACTTTTTACTGTGACCATGAGAGGAGTTATTAGCTATAAAAACACTGTTATGTCCTTGATATGGTACAGGATTGTTCTGGCAGCTCCTCGGCGTAGGTTTTACACATTAGGCTGAGGATTACAGGAGCTTTAGAGGAACATGTGGGCTGTTTATAAAAGGCCTGTTTGTTTTTTGTGAGTGCGCCTCTCAATCTGAATCTGAACTCATGATCAACACCTGAGCATCTCTCCAGCGCATGCTTCTGGGAATAAAACACAAACGGCCACTGTATCAAAGAGGACAGTGGTTGAAGTATTTGTTTTTAACATGACGGAGTACATCTGGTTATAAATATTCATAAGAACATTGTTTAAGCTTTCGTGGACAAATTACCAACAACTGCAGGTGAACAGTGGACAAAGAAACGTGGATTAAACAAGGCAAATGCTAATATTCATGGATGTATTGTAGGAAAATGAGCGAGCTCTGACGAGGCACTGTCCTAGAAGCACCATAAATCTGTATTTATACGTCCTAAAACTGTATAAAGCAAGATTTTGTACTGCACAGCTGTTGACACACAATAGTTCAAACCTTTCCTTATCATAACAATATTGTTTGAGTCATAAAAAGAAACAGATTCATTCTATTCTATTCTCTTTGAAGATATTTCTATATTGTATGGTTTCTTATTTATGCACATTTTAGTGTATGTTTTTTCTTATTTTCAGAAAAACAAAGTCTTGTCTTTCTTGTGGACTTTCTTTGTACTTTACTGTCAAATAGTGAAACTGACAATAAAACCACTTTAAACTGTACCGTGCATTAAAAGACAGTATATTGAACAGTGTTATTGACAGTGCTTAGCGACTCAGCTTTAGTAACGGCACATAATTTCATAGCTGCACAAACTCATAACACTAAATATCTCACAGCAATAATATTACGCACCAGTTGCTTCATTTATTAGCACATCTTTTTAAATGAACTAACCTTGTAACTGAATGAGTTTGAAGTATTTATTAACTACAATTATTATAAATAGCATTTGAAGTAGGACAAAAAGAGAGGCACCTTTAAGTGTGTAACTTTGTAAGACGCACATCCAGTGAGTGTCAGGGCCGGGCCACGTCTGAAACCTGCCATTGTTCACAAAATATTTCATAAGTGTGTTGCTGGGTTTAAATCAGCCAAGAGAAAACACAGCTGCAGTAATCTGCTCACAGCCATTTTGGAGGTTTGTTCACACACTGCCTTTATTCGTTTTTAATGCAGTCCTGCTTTAACCTCTTCTTTAGGAGCTTCTTCTTCTCTGCTTTTTTTGATGCTTGTCAAAAGTCATCTTAAACCGCAGTTCTTCAAAATGCCACACTCTTTGTCTTTTTTCTATGACTTTTGTAAGACATTTTTCCCTTTTATTACCATTCTGCTGTGCTAGTCAAGGAAATATAGTTGTACGAGTTTGAAATTTGTGACGTAACCCGAAACATGCAGTTGTCATTACCTTTCACAATCTGCACATTGTTGCTCTCAGTGTAGTTGTTCTCATATCTTTACAGGTTTTCTTTGATTTAGAAGTAATAGTTTCTCTTGAGAGACACAGCAGACAGTGTGTGGATAGGTGATCAGTCTGACTGGAGAAGTTTACAACAAGCATTAATAAGACATTTTACCTCCTCGGAGCTCCATGTTTGGTCTTGAAGCATTTTAATTTTACGCGATCACGTGATTATAGCATTAAACCATGTCACATTTAGACTTCTGTGGTTTATAAGGCACCATTTAAACTTATCAAAATGAACCGCACTAACAGAGACCAGTGTTTGTTTAAAATCGCATCAAGCATGACAACCTAATATTGCACACGCTATTTAGAAATGCACATCCTTTCATTATTTTGGAAAACCCTACCACCCTCTTAATGAGGACCCTTGGCTGAGAGCGAACACCTTTAGCCAAGACACCGTTCTCACTGCACTTTTGTAGCAACTAACAAACTTTTTAGGGAATTAGTGATATTCTATTCTATTTCTCAGGCATATAAATTTGAATAAATAATTAAAAACTGCACCCAATGAGGTCTCATTCCTAAATGTGCATTTTTTGTACAACATTAAACTTAAAGATGTTCAAACACCTTTTAGTCATAAATGTGGTCAGGCCTGTCTGTGCTCAACACTAAAGTCACATGAGGGTAACTGCTGATTGGATCAAGGCCTGTCCCAGCATGCCATGTGTCAAGAGCCAGTTTCTTTCTCAAAGTGTGAATTAAACACTCTACATTGTGACATTACAATTCCATTCATTGTTAATGCTGCTTCGAACTAACACTGCCAACACCAACATCTAGAGTAAAGTCAGTCCTGGAGTTGATGCCTGGTAGAGCAGTCTTATTTTTACTTTCCTGTAGATTCTGTGTAATTAATGTCCTAGAGGGATTACATTTAGTAGAACATAAGAGTGAGGGAGGGGGTCTCACCGCTGCTAACTTGTCGAAACGAGCGAAGAGTTCGTTGAGAGTCATGACCAGCTCCTGCGCCGTGCACTGGGACGCCAGACTGGTGAAGCCCTCGATGTCGGCAAACAAGATGCTGGAAAACAGAAGAACAAGAAAGACACATTTGTTACAGCTTTCATTGTAACTGAAGCTACAGCCCCTGAAAGCTACATTAAATCTAATATTCTGATTAAACAGCAAAGTTCAAGGTGTTCCTCTAAGAACGACAAAGTGGATTTGTCCAGGTTCAAAATGGCACAATCATTAAACCCCTTCATAAGAGCTGGTGACAAAGTACAGTAGTTAGCCTGAGAACCAGATAAACTGAGACAGGCCAAGTTTTTCAATTACTCTCCCAAAAGCAGCCCCAGTGACCTCGACCCGCTTCATTATTTCTCTTTAACAAAAAAAAAAAGCAAGACAACAATAGGCCGTGGCCAGGTGGCTGGAGTGTGTTAGACGTGCAGGATGAATGTTTTCAGTTGAAACACAAACCCGTGTCTGCCCTGGTTGTAGAACATAATGACTGTGCATTTAAATTAATCTCAGTAATTCAACTGTATTCCATCATTTTTACGTCTGTTTTCACTCGAGCATCAAAATTATGACGTAATTATGCAATGTTCCAGAGTATGTCTTAAGGTCAAGTCTGCAAAGTTTATTATTGTCAGTTGTTATATTAAGTACATGTACAAACAAGGAGAAATCAAAATGTCACTTTTCTCCCTGGTTTCATTATGAAAATATAGAAAATACAGTAAAAAAATACAATAAAAGAGCATCATACCACACATATTTATCTAAAAATGTATGTATTAGTCACCTCTATGGGTTTAGACCTGTTGCCCTCAGTTCTCCACAAATGCCTTGGTTACTGCAAAAAACTGATTTAAAGTTGAACCACCTACTTCTCCTTTAATGTACTGTACAGACAAGTCCACTTTAGTGCCAACGATTGTATCAAATAAATCCCAGTCAAAAATGTCCCCGAGGTGTTACATGAGTAAAGACAGAAGCACTTTGTGAGTCCGAGCCCCAGGAAGTAGAAGAGAGCTCTATAAATAAACACAGTGTGATCCTCTGTCTTAGAGGGATGTTTATGTTCATATGATTTTAACTTGAATTAAACTATAAGCTTCATTCTTTTTCACAGTTCACAGGCTCCAGCTCTGTCCCTTAATGAAGCCATGTGTCGAAACGGACAAATGTGCTGAATTTGAGAGCGAGGCTCCAGGGATTAAGAGTCCTCTCTCTGGGGGGACTACATTCTCAGAAGTAATGATTTGTTTTCTGTGAACTGTTGCCCGTGAGGCTGAGTGAAAGCAGACTCTGGAGCCATGTGTCTTTGTCCGACCCGAAGAGGACTGAGAGGGAAACAGAAGGAGGCGAAGAGATTCTGAGAGCTTGGGTTAGAGTTTGTATAAGTGATATGTTGGAAATGTATGACTATAACATGGATAACTATGGAGCAACGTTGCAGAACCATGTATAATGAAAACGGTCCTAACGCCAACATATACTGTATTTGCCAGACGTTTTTTTTTTTTTTGCATGTTTAAATATCATTAAAGTGAGATTTGTTGACACTAGTCTGACCAGTGCAAGAATAAGTTACCCTAGTGCTCTGATTTTTTTCATACTATCTTTTGTTTAATGACACGTTTTAAATATATGCTACACATGGGCCTCTATTATTGAGCTATAGTCTATAATCATCCACTGTATCTTTAACCTTTTTTTAAATTATGTGATGACCTGAATGAGACTCATAATCTCCACAGACACGACCATAACAAGCCGGTTCTACTACGATGAATAAATTGTCCAGATCTTGGATAAGTTATAGACAGTAGCAGAGACTAGGTCGCACTGGGCTATGAGAATGGAATAAAATAAATAAGAATGTATAACACTACCACATGAATGAGCAGTGCGAGGATTTTATTCATCTGGCCCACAAAATTTTATGAAAATTATACCTTCTGATTCATTAAAAACCGTAATGATATGATTGTTATTTGTAATGGTCTGCATCTTGTTTTTGACACCAGCCCCTCGTACAGTCGGAGGCAGAAGGAGGCAGAAGGTAAGGTAAATCTGCGTTTAATTGTTGCCGTGGAGACGAGTCGCTGTTCAGAAGCATCGCGAGGGGATTTCCGACCGAGCGCACACACACACCCCACTGTACGACACACACACAGCCGATGAACAGTATCGGCTGTGTCAATATCTGAGGCAAACATAACGATAATACTGTGTTAGTATGGGCTAGAAAGAATATTCAGATTTATATCTCTATATGTGCCAATAAAAAGCTGTCTCTGTCTCTTATTTACAAAAAAAAGGCAGCAATATGTAATTCTACAGTTTTGACCCTACCAAGCCCAGTGCAGTTGCTTACAGTGACTAAATGTACCAAAAAAGTAACGCCTATGGTTGTCAAGAAGAAATATGTATATTATTTTTGACTTACGCGAGTTGCTAAAGAAGTGGTTCTTTCAAAAGCATTCAGGGCAAACAAAGACAACTTGAGAGCAATTTAAATAAATAAAAACTATATTACACATTTGCCAAACACTGCTTTAGAAACATTAATGATACGCGATTACTAGAAAGAAGTTTTAATAACTCATTAACAGTGTAAAATAACTCTGATCATGTCCCTCCATCTCTCTGTCTATTGTTTTTTTTAATAATAGCTACTGTGTCAAATAATGCCAATGAAAGCCCAAAAAAAAAACCGATTTTGAGTTGTTTTACCTTTACAATGCAAAGTGAAAAAAAGAATTAATGTTCCATTAATGTGCTGTTTATGCTTATTGTGTTTAATAGGAAGGGCTATAAATGTCAGCAGTGCATTAAAAACTATGTTCTCTAACATGGTTTTGTGTTGTTGTGTGCAGACAAAAGCAAACCAAAGCCCTGTGAGTCTTGTTGCACTTTTAGTTCAGTCTCATGTGAACCTCTCTGTGTCGCTCTGACCGGCTCTGACCGGCTCTGACCCTGTGAAGTCCTGTTGTTTGGTACAAGCTGCCACCGACCTCTGCTTTTTATCTGCCGCCTCCGGCCACTCGACCCCTCGGAACACTGAGAGCCTCGACATGAGCCGAGAAGTGTAAGGGCAACTTTGAGAAATACAGAGACTGACTTTCTGCTCCTAGCCACACAAAAGTGCCACATCACCTGAACGATCAAACATAAAGTACTTTTAATGGTAAAAGTAATGATTAATACTGAGTCATCCCAAAGCAGAGACTAAATACAGTAAGAACTACAAGATCCTGTTAAATCCTGGACATAGCACTAAAACTTATTGTGCTTTGGGCTTTCAAATGCATAGTCCTGAGATCGTACGATGTGTCTGCATTATATCAAAGGTTAGACCTTGGCTAATAAGTGCACATTATTTTACTTTAGTTAAATTGAATCCCAATTTTCAAATCTCTTATTATAAATTTCTAATGGAAACTGATTGCATCGACATCTTTTATAGTTTGCTTGAGGCTATTTTTGTCAAGAGTTATTTTAAAGAAATTCCACACATCATTGATGGAAAAACCTTGTCATTCAAAATATTCAGCTGACCTTTGGGCACATAATGTTGCTGAACCTAAAAGTGACATTCTGAAGCACCCCAGATCTTAGCACTGCCCCCACAGGCTTGTAGGGTAGGCACTATGATGGGTGCATGACTTTATCCCCCTCTCGTCTTTCACCGATGATAACTATCCCTCTGGAACAGGGTAAATCTGGACTCGTCAGATCTCATGACCTTTATGGCAACACAGCTGTTTACTATCGTGTAGTTTTTAATAATGCGTTTGACAGTTCTCAACCAAATTTTAGTAGTTTCAGCATTTTCCTTAGATGTTAGCTTTGCTTGATGGATGCCAATAAGTTGACCATTCTGAAACAGACTAAAATCTATTCAACTATCAGAAGATGTGTCTTCTGATATGCTTTAAGAAATGAGAAACTACTCACTGCATCAGTTAGGGCTCAAAAAGTTGTTGCCAGCTGAAACATAATCATCCAAACAGTAATTATCCAATGGAAGGCTCTTACCTTGCTTCGTTAAATCCAGGTGGTGACCTTTTTATGTGGTAAAGCCTATTTTTTCTGCAATTATTCACATTTTTGAGTCAAATTTCATTCACTTCTCAGCCCTTCATAGAAATACACCTGATTTACATTTTTCATTTGGGAAAACTTTCAAAATATTTGCTCTAAATTAACCGTGTATTTATTTTTAGAAAAATTACGTGATGTGTTGTGATTAAATGTTCTAAAGCCAAAACTGTCCATGTCTCATCCAACGCTGTGTTCATTCAGTGTGTGCCAAAGACTGCTTCAAAATCCAACACATCAAATCTTCTGTAACGCGTTATTTTACACTACACTTAAAACATAGTACCTACCTCATTAAGTACAATGTAACACACTGTAACAAACTGTAATAACATGTACACATTATTCCTTTATGTAAACACTATACAGTTACATGTTATCACAGTTTGTATAACAGGAGGTAAATACAATGTATCAAGTGTCGTGTCAAATAAAGTGTCACCCAAATCTTTAACATTAGACAAAAACATATTCCCTAATCAATGGAAACACTAGACAAAGTTTTTCTGCAACATTTAAGGTTTCACTTGAAATCTGCTTTATATTTGTGCAAAAGCGACACATACTGTATACTGTATTTTTCCCATCATTAACCAGCTCTTAAGGTCACTGTGTTCATGCAGTGTGCACATGGCTGCTGTTCTCACAAGGACAGACGCTCAGGCTCGGCGCGTCTCCAGCAGGATCGACAGCCTTATGCAACCGGCGCATAATTAACCACATCGCACACACGACATCCCTGTGCGTGTGTACTTCATTTAGCGCTCACACAAAACAAACCAAGGTCAGCCCCTTTGATTTATGCAACATTTTTCGCTCTTCAGGGGCGCTGCTGGCCTACATACCAGCCACATTAACACCGCTGCTGAGGATTTAAAAAAAACACCCGCCCTGAAGCCGGCTTGCATAAGACCTGAGTCAGCTCGAGGTGGCACCACAGAGAGCAGAAGGACAAATAAATCAAGAGAGGTCAAAATGTATACTTATGCAAATGTTATTAGTCAGTTCAACCGAAAGTTGGTCTTGAAAAAAGATGCATGAAATTGAAATAGTGAGGTCAAAATATGGTTTCAAAAAAGTCCTCAAAATAAATCTATCTTGTAAAAATATAATTATGATGATAATAGGCTATGATAAAAACTCCATAAAACCAATTTATTACTTTTGGTTTCTACGAAGGCACAGAGCGGACAAACGTTTATCTTATAGAAGACAACCTTAGACAAGTGTCAATAATAAATACCTTTTTTTTTAGATTAACTTTGTATTTGACCTATTTCTAAGTGGTTGGATGAGCTTTAAAAATAGGCTACAGTGAGGTTTGGAATTAACAAAACTTGTGTCACAAGAAGCCAGCAAAAATGAGACCAACTACTTATTAACCACTTTTGTTGCCTTTATTTTGTAGGCTGACAGGAACCGGAATTATCTAAATCCCACTTTGAAATTTAAAAAAAAAGTCCTCATTGGCTGGCAGAATAAAAATCAATAAAAACAGGCACTCACAGGAGATACAATACAGGATGAAACACATGCGAGAAAAACTAAATGTAAAATCTAACATGTCTCCTAATTCTTCCTTGTGTTTTAGGATTACAGAGGTCCTTAAGCAGCATCTATTGAGTCCCCTTCACATGTTGCACTTGAACCACTGCTCGACCCCCCCGCCCCCCTCTGCTCGGTCCCCTTTGCTCTTTAATCGCTGCTGTGGGAGCTGTCACTTCTTTTCCTGTCGCTGCGCGGTTTCTCAGCAGAGCCCCAATTACCGAGAGTCAGCGGCCGCTTCCCGACAGGCCACATCGCACCTGGTTATCCGGCCATTAGGCCCACACTTATGACCACAGCCAGAAATCAGTCAGGCTTAGCAGATGCTGTCGCTGTGCCGCCTCCTCTCAGTGACTCAAATCAAACCCTCCACTGAAGGAAAACACACCGGCAACTAGTATCCTATTCCTTTTCAGCAGGTTTCTTATACTTGGAGGGTTTTAGTTTATGGTTCACAGCTGCTAAAATGACCACATTCACTCTTTTTCAACATGGCCACCTTTGGATTTGTCCTTTAATTGTGTACAACACACTCCTACTGTGCTGCGGCTAATGGCTGAGCTTCACTGCACTTTTATGCGTTTTAGACTGGTTTTGACCAATGTGAGAGCTCCCAATCGTGCTTCCTTGGGTTTGACATTGTTGGAAAGAGTGGGCTCAGACCCAAAACAAACAATTTTAAACTTAGCCAATTACTTTATTTATTCAACAATGTGCCTAATAAAAGTAGTTTTAATTGTGTCTAAGCTGTTCTCCCCCAAAGCAGCAGTGAAGAGATTGTGTCATTAGTTTAACTCTATTCAATACAAAGAGTGTCTCTGTGTAACCTAAGAATACAAAAACTATGATAGAAATGATCAAAATCAATGAAACATCAATTCAAAGGCACTAGAAACTAAGCAAATTAAAATAATAATTAATGACAAAATGAGGTAAAAAAAAAAAGACCAGGGAAATGGGTCTGAAAAGATTTGGGCTTTTGAAAAAAAAAAGAACACTGGTATACACAGGTCACCAGGTGTATTCTCCATCATGTGAAACCCTTGTACTCTGGTATTTCTTATACTGTCCCTTGCCTTGTCATGACTGCTGCTACTGAATATATCAATCAAAATAAATGATGGTGAGTCTGTGTTTTTAACTTCTCTGAAAGGCTATTTATCTAAGTATAGTTTGTATTAACATTTCAGAAACACCTGAGCTCTTTATTTCATGCTGTCCCCAAGATTTGCATCTACTTTTGTCACTTTTCGTCAATAAAGATAATCTATTCTATTAATGATTTTATCCTAATCCTCCAATTTTCACGCACAAATTGTTTTCATGTTTTCTAAAAGATATTTAAGTCATTATCCAATCCTTACCTCATGGTTTGAATCTTTAAGCTTCAAAACTATGTCACAATTTAACTGCTCTATTCACACGGGAGGTATTAGCTGGGGACATCTAATCATTTTTCATAATTGCAGAGCTCGTCTGTGATTTTAAGCCGGTGCAAATTTGCCATGTCTGTAATTAGGTAAATAATTACCTACTACCTATTTTGCCAAACACAGGGGTTCTGATAAAACTAGTCCCGTGTGAATCCCACGTCTGATTTTTGGTGATTGTGTGATGATTATTGAACCAAATGCAGAATGTGACAGACAAAAAAGCATACAAAGCAGACAAAAAAGCATACAAACCAGACAAAAAAAGCATACAAAGCAGACAAAAAAGCATACAAAGACGCTATCGCTACGACAGACGCCTCTTGTGCAGCAGAGCTATAACTATTTAAAACATCTAGTGCCGGTAAAGTTTCTCTTTCTGTTATTAATAAAAATATGTCTCAGCAATCTGATTATTGTATTTCTCCGGTTTAAAATGAGCTTCTAAAGAGAGACACACTGTTCAGGACGCTACAGGACGATGGTAAACACAGCGTCAAGACTTCAGAGGGTTATTTGTGAATTAAAGACGTCCATGGGTAATGCTAAACACAGTTATACCACACAAATACAAATAAAGTGAGGCTGGACTTTAAAGGAGACCTGCTTTAACGCATCACACCAAAATCCAATCTTCCATCCCAGTCCCTCCAGAAAAGCTAATGTCGTATTTGTCAGCCAAAACAAAGAGCTCTCATTGAGTTTTCATGTGTAATTACCTGTCGGCTTTGATTCAGAGAGCATGTGTACATGTGCTGTAGCGGAATGAGAGCCCCACGTCGGGCGAGATCTACGTGTTACTGCTCTCTAGGCGCTTTCATCAGCTGTCTGGTGGTACCTGACGTTGTCGTGCTTCTGGATGTAGATCTTGTGAAACATCATGTCCTCCTGCTTGGCGTTGATGTCAGCCTTCATCTCCATGGCAACGTGGCGTGGAAGCACCGAGAGCAGCAGACGTTCCTGCGACGAGTTACAGGCAGGCGTTAAAGAGAGGGTTAAGAGATGATTTTGTTCAGATGAGAATAGACAGGCTCTGGAAGTTTTCAGCGCCATTACAGGGAAAGTATATAAATATATATATATATATGTGGTTCTATTAGATACTTTAGGAGCTATTTGTCAGCACACTCACAGTTTGAAGAAGCAGGAGCATCACTGCAGAGACTACCAGTGAACAACCGGTGAAGAATTCTGCTTTTATAAGACTTTTTTAATGAATTACTTGATTGATAATTGATTCAAAGGCACTATCCAATTCATGCATTCATTCATTTTTTTTTTTTTTTTTCGATAAATGGATGTAGAATAAACAGGTCTCTTGAGATAAATAAGGACTGTGTCACTTTGCGGTTCTGACCTAATAAAGACTTTTTTGCTGTGGGCTCTCACCTGCTGCTGGTTCTCTCTCTGGGAGTGGAGTCGAGCCTGGATGCACTCCCTCGTCTCCTGAAAGGCCTGCCTCTGCGAGCCCTCGGCCGGGTAATGGGTGCACACTCCCACGATGTTGGTGCACGAGAAGATCAGCACGTTGGACACGATCTGTAAAACAAAAAGAACATAACTTAGAAATTCAGGATAGTAGACAGTGGAGTCCTTTCTGGCTTAGAATTCATAATGAAAATTGATGTTCTCAAATTTACACGTAGAAATTATATTATTTAAGGCCAAAACGTACTCCACAAGAAAAAGAAATGTGTTCTTGTTCTTGAGGGCTGTAAAAACAAAACATAATTGTGTTCTCGCAGCCCTGCTTTGGGAGTTCTTGCAGCTTCTTCTTGACACATTATCTGAGATGAGCTTTTTTTCTTGTGGGTGTCCAAGAGACATTGTGTGATTGGTTTAGAAATCTGAAGTGGGTGTGGTTAATGCAGGAAAGTGAGGAGTTCTTTGTGAGTTTTTTGTAAAGGAATAACTGTCTTTTCTTCAAATTTATAGTTTGTATTGGGCTTTACTGAATACTATTTCATTTAAAACATGCCAGTGTTACACGCATTATTAATGCAACTTTTAACTCCACGTAAAGGTTGTCTCCTCTTTTGTTTTTTATTGTTTTTTTATTCTTATTTATTTTTATTATTTTATTTTATTTATTTATTTTAATGTATGCCACTGCTCTTATTTATTTTTACTGTTTTTTATCATTGAATTGAAAAGAGTAGACCTATAATTGCTGCTTTAGTGTTTAAATTCTGTGTAAACGTCTTGTTGGTGGAATGTGCCATGTAAATAAAATGGATTGGAAATGGGAAAAGGTTGCCTCAGGGCTGTTTGTGAACCATTTGGTGAGGTTGACATGATTGTAATGGAAAATATGAATACTGAAAGTCAAACATTAAAAATAAAAGTTTTAAATGTTTGTATGTTCAATCATTTCAAGCCCCAATGGAAAAATGTTCCTCATAAGCAATAACGCAGCAAATATGAGAGTTGAAATCTAAAGCTATACACAAAACAGGTCAAAAGGGTTCATTTCTGGTCACATGTGAAGGTGAACTAATTGCAGCACATTATAGATGCTCTTTTCTACAGCCTGGGAATGCCTATGGTAGCCCTGCAGGGACATGCTGTCTGCTAGGAACAAACCCAGTGGAAAAAGGTTAGACAGACGACTAAATTTCATATTATTTCAATATGTCTCTGTTGGCTCTGGGTTGTTGGAGGAACAGGAAGAAGTGACTGAATGAGTTTAAAGCGCATTACAATAGAGTTTTATTATTACTGGTGTTAATAGAGTCTCAGTGTTCCTCAAAAAGGAAGATTTGATGTCTGTTTACGAGCCTTGCAGCTGTTTTTACTCTAAGACACTGAAACTTTCTTTGTTTATGTCCATATCTCCACCGTGTCCTGCCCTGTCAAGGGAACAGGCCGTCTTAACCCTCTTCCATTCGTTTCAACACTATATGTGTCCGAATACCTCTGCACGACTCAAACTAGACAGTGTCCCTGTTGTCGGCGCTGCTCACATGCTGCTGCCAGATTGTGTGTTTGTGTCTGCGAATGTGGGCTTATCAGGACCTCGCTGCAGAACCCACTGACCATGTACCGGCCCCGTTAGCTGCAGATCTGGCTTTCACACGAGTCTCGAGACCTCACATAGCTGTTAGATCATTCTGTTGTACTAAATTTACTTCAACCACAACAGACACCATCAAACAGCTAAGAAAGTGCTCATTTAAATCAAAATTAAATTAAAGAATGTTATATTTAGCACATTGAGAGTGTTGGTTATGAGTCAACAGTTCCGTGTGAACTGTACGACTAACTGGACTGCAGTTCTTTACATTTTAATTTGCTTCTGTTCAGTTTATGTCCAGACGTTTAAGTTAAAATGTTTAGAACACAGTAAACTGCACTAAGGACTAAATATTTTTTCCATAACAAATTCATATTACATTTTCCCATTTTACTTTATATTAGAAATTATTTGGTCTAACATTAAGTGCCAGGTCTGTAGTCCTTCTACGTTTAGATTTATGCTTTTACAATAAAAACGTGAGGCTCAACATTAGCACTAACCCTGCTATAAAACAAAGCAGCCCAGACTCTGACAAAAAGTAACTTGCTGGAACAAGGTAAGATAAAAAAAAAAAAAAAAAAACACTAGTTATGAATCATAATGTTGCCTGTAACAAGACAATATGGCATCACTAAGTCGTATACAGCAGGTGTAAAAGCAGTCATGAAAAGAGTAGTCCACAGCCATAGACTATAAACTGTCTCCATAACAGTTGTACTAAAGCCGTACATTATGTTTTCTGTCTGATACAGAGTGCCATGTGTGTCATTTAGATTTATGTTTTTACAATAAAAACATAAGGCCCAGCACTGTGCAATCCAAAATACACTGCTATAATCAAAGTAGACCAACAGACTTTGACAAAGCAATGAACACTTGCTTGAACAACAAAGTTATGTCAAATAATAGTTTGTGTCATATGTTGCCTGTAATAGAAGCCTTGAAATTATGTTAATATTACCGCTTGGTCTCTGTGACTACTTTTGACTGAGCAAGAAGACTAAAGGTAAAAAGTCAAGTAAGATTCATAATCTCCCTAATTCCAATTCCATAACATTTCCTACAATCTTTGCATTTTTTTTTTACTAAAGAAAAAAAAAAAACATCTAGCTATACAGCATTCTACTTTTTTTGTTCACCAAATCTTTGATACAACTTTGTTTTAACACCATATGACAACTTTTAAGTAACTTTATAGAAAATCCCCTTTATGTTTGAGCCACTGTTGCCTTTTACTGTTTTGGTTAATTATGAATTATTATAATCACTGCAAAAAAATAAAGAAATATACTCAATGAATAAAATGGTTCTGCATTAGTCCTCCTTTAAGTTAAAATCTAGTGGCAGCTTGTGTAAAAAATACTTGATAAAAGCAACCTGAACTGTGTGACTCTCATTTCAAGATGCACTAAACCAGTTCTATTTGCTTTTCCTGAGCCTGTCTCAGTTTCCACCTCAAACAAAGTGCTATGGTCCTGTTTCCAAGCACTGCTTCTGAAGACATTGTTTCCGCTCAGTGCCAGGCACACCATGTGTCCCGGGACTGGCAGCCGGCAGCGGGCCAGAGCCAACAGTCCTAGTCTTTTCCATTAAAAACGGTCTGAGTGAGCCAGCTGAATCACATTCACACCACGGGCCTCTGTTGTCGGAACAAACTGGACACACAGCACATCTTTATCAAGTTAAAGTCGTCTGCAGGTCTGTGCGCTGAAGCAGACTGCGCTCAAGGTTAAGCACGATCGAGGAAAATCAGGGCCAGAGGTGTTACTCAATACCTTTTATGAACCGTATCTAACTAAAAAACACTGCGCAGATTAGTCACAATGGAGAAAGAAGACCAAAAAAGAAGGCCACTTCTACATTTTTGTCTCAAATACAAGAAATACTGTATGTTCACAAATAAACACAGCTTTTTGAACAAAGTCATTACTATCCCATTAGTTATAGACAATATTACGACCAAACAAACCTTAGATTTTCTTGTCCTTTTAGTTTGATTTTGGTTTTGACCTTTCCTGAATTTCCTGAAAGGAGCAAAACAATGTAATATTTCAGGTTGTATACCCACTAAAGAAGATAAATGTGTCAAAATTCACATGGGTTAAATCTTCATGTAATGGTGGTGTGTCCCGAAGCTTACAGTTACACAGAAGAGAGTCTTTCAAGACAGGTGCACTTTAAAAAAAGAGGGGTTACTTTACAAACCTTGCATTCACCAAAATACATTTTGTGCAGCTCCAAGCAAAGTATTTACAGTCCGAACTCTCTGTTCAATAAGGTGGCAGTACTGACAGGTCTGGTTTGAAGATGAGACAGACAGACAGGACAGACAGAATGTACCCATCTGTAATGTTAAGATGCATTTTCTATTAATAATTGTTCTTGTAACCCTCTTAAACTTGATTATATGGCATTAACACTACATTATAACACAATATGACATCTCCACACTTTTCACTGCTGCCTACTTATTTTCCCTGTTCTGTACTTTAAAATTACCCTTTAATGCATCAACCTTGATTATAATGCATAATAAAAGTCTGCTTTAAGTAGATTTTCACTGAGTACAATGTCACCTTTGGAGAACTTGTCACTGTTACCAGGGGAGCATTTTTGTTGCTTTCCAAAAAGGCTTAATACACCTTATATGACACTTTAATGCCAGTGGGTAGGTCTTGCTTAAGTGGAGCTCCTGCAACGAACAACGAAGAAGCAGCGTGGCGGCCATTGCATTTCGCCCCCGCGCTGCCATGGAAACGGCGTGCATCAGATAAAGCCTTGGAGCAGGTCAATACAAAGATTCCCCTGTAGCTTAGTCTTATTCTATTAATACTGTCCGGCGCTCACACACACACAGGCCTTATTTGGAAACCTATGGGGCTTTTACTCGCGCCAAAGGGAAAAAGGAAAACACAGCTCACATTTTACAGATAAAAATAAAAAAGAGCCAAATCAAACAGAACAACCCTGAGACTGATGAGATCATTTGGAGTAATCTCCCTTCTCCAAACAACTTTGTTCGCCAAATCTCTGATACAACTGAAGCTCTGCTAAAACAATAAACACTCGAAATGGAGACATTACTACAACAACTTTGACACCTCTAATGAGACACACACAAGCATTTCAGTCAAAAGAAAAGCCCTTTACCAGACTGTACCAGAATGTACATTTTGTTTAATTCAAGTCAATTTTATCAATCATTTTAAGCAATGATTGTAGGTGTTAAGTGCACAGTGTAAACGAAAGGCCCAGAACCGATCAGTGACCTGCCTCTGTTCAAAGCTAAGCTAAGGACTCATTTATTCAGAAAAACAAACTGTTTTTGTCTCATTTTAACAGGCTCTGTTTAAATGTATTTTATAAATAAAGGTTGATTAATTGATTTGCAAAATTTACAATCTTACCTAAACCGAAGTCATTCTCCCTTTTGCCTATATTCTTTTAACCTTTATTCATTTGTTTATACTTCCTTGAGAATATCTACCTGGTCTTTTTAAATGCAATACAAAGAATTAGTTTAATGACACAGATTAAACTAAGAAACTAGATAGACAAAAAAAAAAAAAAAGAAAAACGAAGCGCTGCATAAAAACGTTCAGTTGTACTGAAGTCATGTTCAATGGTGAGACCCACTTCACTTTGCTAAGAAGGTGAATGGGTCTGGCTGGTCAGGCTTACAGAATATTGTATGTAATGTATTCAGACACAAAGCATTTATTCAAACAATAGAACATAAACAAATTATCTACAATAATGTGCAATGGAAGTGTGCAACATACATAATTTACAATTTGCACATTGAGTCAAAGAAGTTAGATATTTCCTTCAATCACAATATTACCATCTTCAGTACATTAAGCATATGTAGTCTACAATAAAAAAAACAAGCCACGTAAAATGCTTTTCATTTAAATTACATTAAATACAATAAAAAATTACAATAACTTTTCACACTCGCGTACATTACTATGGGCATTTTAGAAATGCAAGACTTTTCTTTGGGTGATGAAAACAACAAAAAAAAAACTACACTACAAAGATGCAGTAAGCAAAAAAATATCTTATCAGTTGATCTCAGAACTGAAAAAGTCGATGAAACGTCTTCACCTTGAAAAACTAAGCCCAGGTGTCTTTGCTTTAACCGTTTCTTGTTAGACTGTAGAGATCCTGTAATTATCTCTGCCTCGTTAAACACTGAGTTGAAACATTGCCAACATTTATCTGTTTAATTTGCTGCTCTTTTATCTATTTTTCTCTTTTATGAGCTGTTCCGCTGTAAAATAAGACATATTTTGCAACAGAATAACACGTTTCCTGGTTTAGTTTTTGGGTCCTCCCTGTTTGAGTCCTGTTTATATTTTACGTTATGAGCCACTGATATACTGTACATCAGTTCAAGGATTTTTTTTTTTTACATTACAATACTGCTGCAGCTTTAGATCAGCCACTGTGTGTAGGTGTAGTGTGTGATTATTATTTAGGCTTTGACAGTAAAAGAAACGTATAGCGCCTGCGTTTTAACAGGACAGCTTTTCCCCGGAGACGTGTTATAATTCTTGCAGACATCGGGACGCCTCCTCAGCCTCGTCCTCTTCTGTTCCCAGCTCAGGGCATCTCCGGTAACGCAGCCAGCGCGCTACAGGATATTTGTAGAGTTGTTTCAGAACATTTCCTCGGGCTCTGATGGACCTGTGGCCTTAAAGGTAGAACAGACTCAAGCCTTTGACTTCCTTGGCTTTTAATGGATCAATCTAGGAATTCTTGCAAGTCGTGGATTTTACAAGAGGTTAAGTTTTAAAACCGGAAAGAAGGTGTTTTTGTTGTTTGTATTGAGAGAACTCAGAGATTCAGAGAGCGCCTTTTTTTCTATAAAACACATGGTCTATTTTAGGAAAAGTCTGGGTTTAGTCAGAGTTCCGGATTCTCTTTAGGTACGGGATGAAATATTCAACAAGCTTTTTTCTTTCTGTTCAGCAGTGGGCTTGTCTTTCTTCTTCAAAAGGCATGACTCACTGAATGACCTTTCGTTCAGTGTTAGGGCTGTTTCAAAGAGTTGGGTTCCTCTCCGATAGTATTCGTCCAGAAAAATGGCTCACAGCACAACTCTATTCACACAATCTGCTCTTTATCAATGGATTAAATTCTGGAATTTTGTCTTTTCAATATCTAAATCCCTGCAGAATGTGCGTTATTAAATCTCATACCATGTCTGCAACCTTTTTACTGAAAACTAACAAGAATTGAAAAACTCATCTTGGCTTAATTAAAGGATTTTAATGGGTATTAATTTTTTCGAGCTCCAATCACAAGCTCAACTAAAAGGGCTGCATCCATTCGAATAAGAGACACTTCCATTGGCTATAGGTCTGCGTGGCTTGAAACAACATTCAATCAAAGTTGAGAGAAAAAAATCCTACTGACAAAGTGGTCACAAACATAAAAAAAGCAAGAAAAAGAAAACTTTTGTCACTTTAACGCATTTATACTGATGCTGTATATATGCTGTACAAAATAATACCTCACTGAACATTTGTTTGAGAAAAATCCTTTCTTTATACAGTACCACTCACAAGGAAACAAATCCCAAAGCTTACACGGGATCAGCAAACCTAATCTAAGCTTTGTGTGAACATAAAACAGTAAAAGGCTAACGGATCCCCCCGAGAACACGAGCACCTAACAGAGAGAACATCTCCATTTTTCAACTCCTCAAACCTGGACGTCCTGTGATATCAGAGGCCGCTTTAACGATTACACTTATTCCAAGGCAAACACTGAAGCGTTTTAAATAATTCGTCTGGAGGAGTGAGAGTGAACAGATATGTGTGTGTGGAAAGAGAAAGTGCACAGGCTACAACATACCAAGCATGAGGTCAGTGACCCAGCGGGGGTAAAGGATAATGCTTTACTTGGGTCACAAACAGATTACACAATGGCACATATTTGTAATGTCACAGGTGGTTTCTCTTTAGACTTACATTCATTTATAGCTGAGCTGACAAATAAAACCATATATTTGACTATAAAAGCAATTAGGGTCAGACATACAGAGAGTTTCTGGAATTACACTTCAATAATTGTGTAACATAATTGTGTAATGTATTTTTTTGTGATTTTTTTTTTTACACCAGTACATCTATTGTTTTTCTTTCAAAACCATATACAAAGGGGTACAATGTCCTGCTAAAAATGTAAAATGCTCCATTAGAAACTTAATTATGTTATTATGACAGACACATTATTCTTTTCGTTCCCAGAACTTCCCTTTGTTTTCGATCCCTGGTGTTTGAACTGAAAGTGGCAAAATGGCTTTTCAGTATTCTGCCCCCTCGAGCTAGAACCGTTTACAAAATGTCTTAACATTCAAGGAATTTTCATTAAAATCCATCTTGTCTCCCCAAAACTGATGCAAGCCTTTGTATTGGTGGGAACATGGCCGGGAGATAATAAATCTTTGAGACCAGAACTTGCACAATTCATTTTCTAGGAGTTTCTGAAATCTTTGTTTTGTATGGCCATTTTTTCAATAAGAATTTTATATATAAATTTCAACATCCCCCTTTTTCTGTCCTCTCTATTTTTCATAAAACGTAAAAGGTAGAAGCAGGAGTAGAGTGAAGAATAATGTGACAATCTCAGTCTCTGGTAAAGTTCAGGTGCTGTGTTTGACTGTGTCTAGAGATAAATGTGTTGGGGTTTGCACTGCTTTTCTTCGTTTATCCGCGCGACCGCTGCAACGCTCCGTCTTGAACGTCTGTTGTGTTTAGCTGAGTGGGAGCTGTCCGGCGGCCATGACACGTCTGTTCAAACTCGCCCACACGACCCTTTGCCAAACACACAGACGAGCTCTCACTACAACGGCCCGGTTCAGACACGGCTCACACTGTAACACCTTTCCAAATATGCCGACGCAGTCTGCCGAACGCTCTCAGCTGTTGTGTGGTTGTGTCAACTTTCCCTCACAACATATTGACAACTTTTCTCTGGAGTAGCCACTTGTCTCGTCTGCACTGACATTGTGCTTTGAATACGTGAAGGGTTTCTTAATAGTGTAGTGAGAAAACTGTTTCAAAGACCCACAAGTGCATCTCAGTATGATTAAAATGAGGGACTGCGTTCAGGCGATGTTTGGCATTTTGGTATACTGACAATTTGTCTCATATTAAACACTTAAAATTGTGTTAAAAAAAAAACAACATGAGGCATTTGAATAAGGTTACAACCAGAGTTAAATATGTTCATTTTAATAAAGTCCAAAATACTGTTAGCTGCGGGCTAAAAGTGATAATTGAATTATTTATTTTTTTGGTGGCATCAAACCAATGAATAGTTTATAAAATCTATAAACACTACCAGAAATGAGTAAGCATGTCTCTTTCTATCTGCTTTAACACTCACTGATGATCTCTACTCCACACGACTAAAGCAGAGTTTATAATAACAGAAACAAAGATGACATTTATTTGATTAATGATTTGGTTTATTTGATAGGAACAATGTACATTCATCAACATTTTTCATTATATTTTATTAATTAGTTTAGTTTTATATCAATAAAGGGATTCCCATGACATCCTAAAAATAGTTTTTGTTAATGCCTATTCTTTCAGCTAAACATGATTACCACTCAGAGGAAACCAAATGGACCAGTATGACTTACACTGATAATGCCACGTTACATCCATGAAACAGTATCTCTCATATTCACACGTTATCTTACGCTTAATGCATAAGATAACATGCCAGCAGTCCACTTCCTGGATCTGCTTTTGTTCTGTTTATAGAGCGTGTTATTACCAATGTTATGTCCCAAAATCAAAGCCGCAACAGCTTCTATGGGTTTGTAAAAAAGAAGCTTTGGACTCTGTTGTGTAATTGCCTATTGAAAGACACATCTCACACTCTTGTTTTAATTGAGAATAAATAATTCTTAGAGTGACAATGAGAGCAGGGATGCCGTATATGTGTAAAACCAAACATTGTGATATCCAAAAGAAACAGAAATTTTGAATTGTGAAAATATGGCATAAAGAATCGATGGGGAATAAGCAGCTAATGAACATCCTGAACCAGCACCATTGACAACTGTAAAAGAAACGGTACCAACACATCTGAAGAACCCACTGTTACCAGCCACTGAGAAACAGCTGGCATTGTTTTATCTGACATTTTAAAAAGGACTTGGTTTAAGAGGACAAGACAGAAAAGATTCAATAGCTATTGTAGCCAGAGTATTAAAAAATACAGTATCCAACTCCGTGTAACGTTGCCCATTTCAAATGCTATCAATCGGCCACAATGACAGTCTAGATCTCAAATGGACTATATTTGGAACAGTTAAACTGAATTAAATCAATATCACAGCCTTTATTGTGCAGCAGGCGTGCATTTATTTAAAAAGTCACAAAAACCTACAACACACAGGCTTTATAAGATATAGCCTAGCTGCTTGTTGCTGCTGTGACCCTATTAAAACAGCAAAGCATGTTTATGTCTTTAAGTTTATAAAAGGTGTGTAGGTCTATAAATGTAACATAAAGAGATAAAAACAAAACAGTTTTTGTTGGCCTCATGTTTTGACTCGTAGCATGTGTCTTTGCTCTATTGATTTATGCTAATTAATCAAGTACACTATGTCCTTTGGTTTTGATTTTACTAAGCACTGTTTATATTTGTTTTTCTTTGCTATATAAAGACATAGTTTGACATGTATATTATCTATACTCTGTGAAAAGTATTCTGTAGGCATGTCTGAATTACAGCTCATTAGTCTGCTCGTAATGACACTGGTTGCTAAATAAAAGATAACATTGATGAGCTCTGTTGAGAGTTACATTACAATGTGTCTGTTTCCCTCAGTTTTCCTCATCAGCACTTTTTTACTCACGCAGCTAAGGTTTAATAAAAAGGTATAATTTTGTTGTTTAACAGTGCAAAGAATAACCTTTATATGGATTAAAAGGTTGTTCAGAGCTGTAGTGGAATGAGAAAACCTGGATTAACGCATGCCCAAGTAAAATACCCACAATGTTTTTGATTCATTCAGTCATTTTAAACTTAAAACACACAGAGGAACAGCAAATTTTAGGAAAAAATAAATAAAAATGTAAAGTTCTTAGGTTCTTAATCTAATTTTCTTCCGGAGTTTGAGTGAGACAACAATAAAAGTACACACACATTGACAAAGCTGTGTTTAGGAAAGCTCTGTTACAATTGTTTATGGCCCTATACTATATCCTGTTAAAGAATTCACTTTGAATGACTTTGTGAGAGTTAATAGGACCATTTACAAAAGTAGTTCAACTGAACATGTACCACATAAAAAGTAGAGTGACCCAGGTTTGTATTTGGTTTGGGTCTAGTTTGCACCATGTTTTGTAATCTCACGGTCTCAATCTTCTTCTTTTCTGTCAAACAAATGTCTGTCAATTAAAGGAAACAACCCAAAAACATGAATAGGAATACACAAGTCACTTATGTTAAGACTAAAGCCAGTTACTGAAGTCTTGTTTTTGCATTACCATCCCAAATCTTTCCAAATGCTCATGTTGATTTAAAACACGTGCCACTGATCTATGCTTCAAAACAAGTTGTATTCCCAGGTCTGTTACTATGTTCCCTGGAGACGGTTGTACTGATTACACTCCACTCGTGCGCCTACAGCCTCCCTCGAAACTCGCCTCCAACATAATTTAGACTGCACCATAGATCAGCAAAGCTCACCGCGGACGACAGATCTGACTAATCTCTGACCTGTGGATCGTGAGCACATGTGTCCTGCTCAGTTTAACAGCAGCGAAGGTTCGTGCTCCTTCCATAAAAGGCCTTGTATGTAGAGAGTAGGATTCATCATCAGACCCTGTGATGCTTTACATCTCCATAACACACACGCATGCACAGGAAACATTGCTGGACAAAGATCTGAGACAGCTTCTTGACAGTTTCACCGCAGACTAATAATAACTTCAGAGATGAAGAGAGATGCTTGAGTGAAACAAGCTGTAATTTTAGAGCTGCTTTTAGCTCAGTCTAACCAGGCCTTTCTAAATGTAAGTCAATTATTGTGTGCAATCTTTGTAGAGATTAACACAACACGTAAATGCTTATACTCTACACAGTTGCAGTTTACACATAAACACTTGGCAACTATTTATTCATTACATGTGGAAATATGACTTTTATTTTTTTTTACTTGTAAAACAAGTCAAACTGTGTGTAATAGTCATTTGGCTTAAAAGGTAGGGTGAGTAGTTTTGAGGCTTTTTGAAGGTGAACGAGCAGACTGCAAATCCACATCTCAAAACTTTCCTTTCTACAGCCTGTGAGCATCTACGGCAGCCCTGTAGGGACATAGTGTTGTCTATAAACAAACCAAATGGAAGTAGGCTTCACTTAAACATTTCTGAAACAAAATCAATTTAGTTCATAAACCATGTACAAACATTTGTATTTATGTATATTAACTGTGTCTTTATATTACCTGTCTAAGGACTGCTAATGGAAATAACTAATTTTGCTAAATTTGGGCATATCATGTACAGCTATTTAATATTAAATATATATTAAAATGCATAGTCCTTATTAAATAATAAAATAAAATCATTAATGTGTTTCTGCTTCAAAACTGCATTATACTACCACAATACACAATGCACCTTTAAGTTAGTTATTATTACAGTCTAATGATTTAAATTAGAACAGTTATATGGTGTATTGCTGTATCTGGTAACTGTGCTTTTGCAGTAATGTTATACAATGAGTGGGCAGGTTAAATAACTCCATTACTTCAGCTGACAGCTTTGCAGAAATGCAGATCTAGATTATTAGTGAGTCGAGTTGGTCCGCTCTTCGTGCTCCTCACTCAGCAGTCTGAACGTTGTCCCGCTGCCAAACTCTGTCAGCCACTGTCCCCCCAGAGCAGAGCCTGTCAACTCACCATTTCAGTGCGTCATGACATGAACCAGGTTGGTCTGAAGTGCAAGTGTAAGAGCAAGAATACGACGGCTGAACCAAATGTCCCATTGAATCACATTTATGTAACATTTCCAGAAATAGGATATTAAAAACGTAGCATATTTAGAGTCCACATACATGTACATGCCTAATAGATATTCTGTTGTTTTATTAAAAAAAAAAAAAAAAAAACACTTGAAAGGGCACAATAAATACTATGACAACACTCAACACTATGACAAGGCTCTTTTCTGCTCAAGAAGTGCTCACAAAAGTGTGATTTGTGTTTTAGGTAACCTCCGAAGTTATGATTAAAAAGTCCTGGCGGTGACGTCCAATCACCACAACCTCTATTCTTCCTCTTTTAGAGCCAGCTTTGAAATGACAACACCATCAAAGCATGACTCAGACTCATTTTGAAACAAATACTCAACAGTTTTTTGCATTGTTCACTTCATTCGTCGTCTTGAGATCACCGGAAACTGCCATCTTAATGAAAACGAGCATCAGGACAGCCTCTAGGGAAACTTTAAATACAATGACGTACATTCGATCCGTAAATAGGCTTCATGCTCAATCACACAATTATCGCAGCGAGGCCCATTTGTCACACTATCATTTCTTTAGTGAGTCAACTGGAAAACACTGCCGAGTGTCTTTTCATTCCTCATCCCTGACCTAAAGACAGGACAGTACATTTGCATTCATTAACAATAATAATGGAACTACTCTGTTACGATTAGCATAATGACAGATAATGAGCCGCAGGGACTCTTCGTGCCACCTTCACAAAGACGGTCTGTGAGGCATCTGTGGGACTATGTAGGCAGGTACAGACTACGCTCTACAGTAAAGAGAGAAATCGCCCTCTCATTAATGACATGAGAGATTAATATATTTTGGTTTGAACAATACTGGAACATAACCTAGCAAACTCTAGGTGGTTTAGTTTAGTTTATTGTTTATTTGACAGGGACCATGTGGAAACACATTAATCTCACAAAAGAACAAATAGTTTACACAAGATTTAGCTGAAGCTAATTTCCATCTGCCGTCCCTGGGCAGATAACACATTAAAATACAATACAATGCATACAATTGCTACAGTAAAACCTTACAAACCATACCATAAACATAATCAGTGCTGACATAACTGGTTTTCTAACAATTCTGTCATATGCAATAATAGCCCAACAAGTATAAATTGTTGTTTTGGTTCCCACTGTTCACAGGTTATCTAGACATAGTTATATTAATTCAAGTAATTCAAGTTTTTTTATGTCTGCACACTGTGTTGTGGTGAATGCTATTGTAGGGACCAGAGCAGCTCCAGTAATGTCCAAAAAAAACACACTAGTAATCACCAGAGAAAGCAGTCACATTAACTCTGAAACCGCTTTGGTTTAGAGAAATGCTACTTAACGGATCAAAAGAAACAGCGTAGTGTCTCTGCAGCACAGCATCGACTTTGGTCTATGGAGACAGAGAGGGACAAAACTAGTAACCAAGTATCCAACCTAAAAATGCTTTATTTTCACTCTCAATAATTTTTACTACACAAGCGTAACACACACTGCTGCTTTGCTGTTTTGATGTAAAAATATTTAATAAAAAGATACATTACCACTTGAATCTATTAAAATCAAGTCATTTTTTTTGTTTAGCCGTATTGCTCAGTCCTACAAATTTTCAAGAATTATGTTTTTTATTTCTTCTTAGCCGAAATGCAAAACTGGCACATACAGTAGACTGATCAGTTCCTTCTACATCAAGGTCATGCCAACACCAACTTTTAATAATTCACAAACTATACTCACTCTAAATCAAAATCCCAACTGGGAATAAGACTTTTCTAGTTATGGCCTACTGTCACTCTGAAGTGTTGTAAAAAAAAATCCAGAAAGTCCCCATGTTTATATATTTTGTGTGACTCCTCTTAGCTCTGAGGACAGCATAAATTCCCAACAGTATCAAAGTAAATATCAAGTCAAGTTAAAATAATAGACATGTTACCACACAAAGTGCCCTAAACATTGCTCAGAAAATGTCAGACTACAATAAAACTTAAGTCTTCTGAGGACAGACACATTTATTATCAGCAGCAGGCGCTCTGAGGTTAAACAAGGTCCCAGGATCTAAATTTAAACCCTGGTCCCAGCAGTGACTATGCACTTTAGGCCTTTATTTCCCTGGGGATAATAGCACTATGAGCACACTACTCCCAATTGTTTTGTGCCACAGGTGGAAATACACACTGGACTTTCCCTGTGCAAATAACATGTAGCTTATATTTTTGACAAGTGTTATTTAATACTCTGTTGTATTAGTTTATTTCAACACTGAGCACAACATTTGGCTCGAGTCAAACCTCAAAACTAAGACAACAGACAGCTCATGACTGGTGTTTAATTTATCTTTAACAACTGCCCACAGTAAGTTTGTTTGGGGTTTTATTGTGAAAATAACCTCCAGATAACATTAGTGGTATTACTTTGGTCTGTAAGGTAAAAGCCCCAGTTTTACAGATAGACATATCACAGACCAGAGCAAAGATACAGCAAGCACAAATAATATAAAGAGTGGAAGAAGTAGATTAGGCTCATTGTTTCTGTCAAAAAAATAAATAAAAAAGTTTGTACAATGGCATCTAGGGAGAGCATATGCCTTTTAACGATTGAATTTTTTTTATTTTATTTTATTTTATTTTTTTTTAAATGATCTTAATCTGTAGCACTTTGAGTTTTGTGTCCAAATGTAAAGTGCAATACAAATAAAATGTATTATTATTTATTATTAAAGAGGAAGCAGGAGATTAACATATGGGTCAGTCCAGTGTCCACAGCAATAAATACTGATTTTCTAGTCGATTGCGCTCAGATCCTTACTTACAGTCAATTCAAGTTTATTTATATAGCCCAGTATCACCATAACAATCGCCTCAAAAGGGCTTTACAAAGGTAAGAGAGTACATAAACAAACAAAGGCTGAACCAGACAACATCCCTTGTCCATAGACCTTTGATTGGGGTAAGGAAAAACTCAAAAAACCCAGCTGGGGAAACACCTCAGGTAAATACATGTGTCAAGGACTGTCATTGAAAAATATTAATAGAGCTGTGGATCATGACCAAAAAGACCCCAGAAGAAGAAGATCTCAGATACAAGCAGTCAAAATTATATTCTTCACGTTTATTTTCTCTAAATAATATTCAATAACTTCCCCTGTCTCTCAGTAAATGTGTCTTTGTGTCCCTTTGTAATACACCTGCCAAAAAGACTGGAGCCACAGGAATAGGACGGTTGACTCCTAAAAAAAAAAAAACCTTAAGTATGAGGAAAAATATCACAGTATCATGGTAGTGTCATTACAAATCCTAAAATACTGTGATTGATTGAAAATTATAGATATTTCTAGCTATGTTGACCTGTTTCCTCTAATGTACTTAAATAGTCAGTATTTTGATTAGCTTTTCCAAACGTCCGACAAATTGGCTGAAAATCACAATCCTCTCTCTGACTGTACACCATCTGTAACACGGGCTCTGGTTTCAACAGGGAGCATGTGGCCAGGTGCAAAAGATAAACCCTGGAATTAAAAGTGACTGTCTCCATGGATATGATTTGAGCGTAAAACATGAGGTCGTATTCATGAGCTGTAGTCCTGGATCTGACTGGTCTTCCCAGCTGCGGCCAAAACAGACGCTGAGATTTACTGTCTCCGTTCGTCAAATGCCTCTCATTCATCGATTATGAGGCAAGCCTGCAACATGGGAAAGGCAAACATTCCCAGCGCAGCCAGCCGATAGGAGGAAGTGCTTCATAAAAATGCATGTGGCACACAGGGACACAACAACAATACTAAGTGGTCTCATTTTAACACATTAGTTAGTCAGGACTATTTTTAAACCTCCATTACACTAATGTCCTTGGCTCAGTGGTACAGGTCAAGGGCGGGCTGTGTGAGAAGTTATATAAAAAAATTGACGTGAAGCAGCTGCAGTCATGACTTTGAAGTAGTTTCAAGAAGATGGATTGTTTTCAAAAGGGTCTATTCTTGAGATTGGAACGAGCAGCGCTTGATAGAAGCGTAACACGAGAAAAAAAAAACAGAAAATCTAAATCTTTTTAATGTAATGTTCCTAGAAACATGTAAGTGTGGAATATCAATGCTCCTAGAACAGCGTTTCCCAACATTTTTTGAGCCGCGGCACACATTTTACATTAGAAAAGTCACAAGGCACACCACCAAACAAAAATGGCACAAAAACTATATTTATTTATGAATGACTATATTTATTTAAATATAATAAAAATCTAGTCTCAGTTTGCTCGGTTTACTGAAACCTGGGCCTGTTTAGTTAAACACAAAGTTAATATTCATACAGGAACAGAATAAAGAACACACAAAGATCTAAGTCTAAGTCTATCTCTTTTTTTTGGTCTTTATAGCCGTCATGCTTGAAAAGCCCACCTTGCATTGGTTGGTTGTGGGAAAAGGGAGCAGAACTGAAATAGTTTGGCTCGGTTGGTTCCCCAGTTTAAGTAAATACAAAGGCAAGATAACTTTCATTGTATTGTATTGAGCTTACTGTTTTTTGCTTTCTTCTGCCCACTACTCATGTAATGGAGTTAAAAGTGCACTTATTACAAATTTGGTTTAATTTCCAGGGTTCTATTTTATGTCTCAGCATATTTATGTGTGAATTTTATCATTTTGGCATTTTATTTTGAAAGACCAGTAGTCTTTCAAGTAGGCTCCTGGGTGTTTTATTTTGGAAGTGTGACTTCCCCTCTCAGTGGCGCGTTGTAAGCTGCAGAGGGTAAGTTTTGGCGCAGTGGAAAATAATAAACTTTACTAAATTAACTTGCTGATATTTGGTGATAGTTGATGTGTTAATTTAAGGTTTTGCACATTTTATTTGGACAGCTCATTTTTCTGCTTAATATGTGTTGGTGTGCAGCCATCTTATGTCCTGTTCTCATTTCATAGGAAGCTAGTGTGCCTGCTGTATGTGGAGACAGACTAAGTATTTTTGTCACAGGAGTAAAATCGATCAACTCCACACTCTGTCCTCTGTCAGGCTAGAGCCTTCATCTGGGTCAGAATATTCTCAGGAACCAGATCAGATGGACTACTTTCTCTTTTCAAATGTTTATCCATTGCCATTACCTTTGATGGATAACGTGCGGCGTTGTCTCACTCGCAGGATGACTATGTACTTTCGTATTTAGCGCGATACTGCCCTCTAGTGGAGGAGCATGTAAATGTTCACTACACGCCGCTCGCTTAGAGGACCGATCTCTCACGGCACACTAGTGTACCGCGGAACACTTTTTTGAAAAACACTGTCCTAGAAAGACTAATGAATAATTGTTACAGACAACAATAACATGCATAAAGTCAAAAAGACAATTAAGAATCTTGTTCCAGCTCTGGCTTCTTCACCAAACACTGACCTCCAGGAGTCTGGACCTGTTCAAAGTTACTCATTCATCTACGTGTATATACTGTATATTATACCAACTACATTATGTTTAATCCCAGTTAAAATACAGACCACACAACATGACAAAGCTTTTCATGTCCCTTTTAAAATGAAGTACCCATTGTTAAAAACAGATTGTCTTTGAAATAGGAAGTGTCAGTAAATCTAATCTACCGACATCAAAATCCATGAGCAAATCATATCACAGCCTCATCCTCCTGCCAGACTCTCTTAAAGCGTTGGTCTCACAAACATGTATTATGCATTAAAGTGCTGTTCACAAAGAGCCCCATTCATATCGGATAATTCGGGTTCAGCATTACATTCAGGAATCTCATTCATGTGAAAATTCCCACTTGTAAAAGGTTATCCTCAAGAGAAAGGGAGGCCTGTTTGTTCAGACAGAAGCGGCATGGGGCATTTTAAACACAAGGACATGTCACAGAAAGTAATCAAGCAGTCGGCCACAGGACTTGACACTGGTTTTCGGACAGTCACTCAGAGAGACAAATAAACTGGGTCAATACTTGGGTCATGAGATTGTGCTAACAGACTGAAAGTGAACTCATTTTACCATAAGCCAAGGATTGTTTAAGTCTCCCTCGGGAAAAAAGTAATAATGTAACCTAGCATCTGAAAAAAAAATGCAGTTAGAGCTTGTATTTTTTTTTTTTTTTTTTTGCAAACATAAAAAAACGCCCAATGGGTATTAATAAACTGTCCTGCTGTTGTCCATTTATATTAAAGCAAAAGCATCTGGACTCAAATTCTTTTTTCAGCTCAAAGACTCAATCAATGAGCTACTGACCTGGATAATGCAGGTATTCTAATGTTGTTTAACACAACATTTCTGAAATAGCCCCAGCGTTATACAACTACTACTTAGCTTAAAGGTTGGGGCTATTAAATCTTGTCACTGTGATCAAACATCTTTGTGACAGAAGTCTTTCTTGTTTACTTTAAAAAAACCTGAGTGAGTTCATGCAGCTTTCACAGAGCAGACGTATAACTTAGTGGCTCTTGAGCTGCTCCAGACTTAATTTCCTTTTAGCTCATGGTGAGTAAGCCTTTAAACCGTCTTCCTTCAAACCTTGGCCACTGTACAATAAAATAAATATTTCTACATTATGTGGAAGCTTTTAGGTCTGTATTGACTTCTTTGAACATTAAAATTGTCATTATACTCAAATAAAAGTAGCTCCAAGCAACAGGTTATACACTCTGTGGGATTTTATAATGAAAAATGTAAAAAGGTGTAGACATATTTTCACTGGAAATACGCAAATTGCTGGTTGTAAACACTGACATGGCCTTTATGAGCATCGTAAACGTAAGAACACAGCTGTAAACCTTTAATGGTTGCTTAGTGCATATAGTCTGTTTGCATTGTAAACTCCATGAGCAGTATAGACGTTTATGTCACTAAATTATTTAATGACTACGCTTTCCAGGAAGGTTTTTCTAACGCTAATGCTGCATTCTGGGAAACAGTAGTTGCAATTAGACTAGTACAATTAGATAGTTCATTAGCATTAATACTGTTATGATAAATGCAAAAATGGCACCGGTTTGGTTCAGTCTGTCGCACCAGCTGTGTCTACATTATTGCTTTTGCTTTTTTGTGTTTCCATTCCTCTTAATTTATACAGCACAGTGCTTCACATATTAAAGATATAAAAGCAATAAAAAAATAATACTTGTAGTGATGTTTGAGTATTTTGTGTTTTTTTTCTGCCTTCGCTTGAAAACTGAAAACTACGGAGCCCCTCTGGTCTCACTATGTAAAAAAAATATATATGTAACTAAGTCGTGGCCACGAGATACGCTAACTCGTGGCCACGAGTTAAGCTAAGTCGTGGCCACGAGATACGCTAAGTCGTGGCCACGAGATAAGTAAATATGAAAGCATGCACGCTAACTCTGCCACCCATAAGGCTCATACATACAGCCAGATGGACCTAAGCCTACAACGCCCTCTGCTGACGTTTTATCGTAGGCTACACAGACATGCTTTTCCAAAATGTCAAAGACTTCAATAATTAATAAACCAGTCTGCACACTAATATAGACTATCTTAAAATCATAATCAGAAATACTTTATTGATCTTTATTGATATTGATAACCTTTGTTATTTAAATGGACCCTGTACTGTAGTGCAATGTAATACTTCACATTCTGTGCAATATTATCTGTTTTAATATTCAGTGTAATATAGTTTGCTGCAGTTCTGCTTCTATTTATTTACTAGTACTGTTCATCACAATCAATTCAATTCTGTTAATACAGTAATGTAAATCTTGTAGGCTGCATATCCATGGTCCTTTATAACTCTTCTTCATATTTTATAGCATATATTTATTTAGCATATACTTTTTACATGTGTATAGGCTACTTGTTTATTTACCAACTTATATTATTATTTATATTTCTTTAAATGTCTTGATGTGCACATCAACTGTGACACAACAATTGTCCCCTGGGTTATCGATATCAATAAAGATCAATAAAGTATTTCTGATTGTGATTTTAAGATAGTCTATATTAGTGTGCAGACTGGTTTATTAATTATTGAAGTCTTTGACATTTTGGAAAAGCATGTCTGTGTAGCCTACGATAAAACGTCAGCAGAGGGCGTTGTAGGCTTAGGTCCATCTGGCTGTATGTATGAGCCTTATGGGTGGCAGAGTTAGCGTGCATGCTTTCATATTTACTTATCTCGTGGCCACGACTTAGCGTATCTCGTGGCCACGACTTAGCGTATCTCGTGGCCACGACTTAGCTTAACTCGTGGCCACGAGTTAGCGTATCTCGTGGCCACGACTTAGCTTAACTCGTGGCCACGAGTTAGCGTATCTCGTGGCCACGACTTAGTTACATATATTTTTTTTTTTTAACATAGTGAGACCAGAGGGGCTCCGTAGAAAACAACCAAAGACAATTTTTCTGCTCATTTTTTGTTGATGGACCAAAACAGACCTGTTGGTATTATTGAATTGCTCAAAGTGAGGACTTATGGAAACTGCAGTGTTGCCTCGGTTACAACATTGCATATTCATAGTTTTCAGTAACGTGACATTTGTGGAGCCTGAAGGTCAGCTTCTCCGGAGAAGCAGCGTCAACCGAGAATGCTTAGATCACCTCCAACCAACAGTAAAACACTTATTTGAACACAAACCGAGTTCGGGCGACTGGGGACTATAGAGCTCCGCCTTCCGGATTTTTGTCTTTATAAAACGGTTGGACACTTAAGCTAGCTAGTCAGGGAACGTTAGCTTGTTTACTGCAGTAGTTTGGTCATTTCAGAATGTATAGTGGTTCAAAAAGGGTATTTTGTTGATTCATGTCAGTAAAATGTTTCTGATGCTCGAAGAGAGGCTCCATTACCATTATTAGAACTTTACAAGACGCTCCTCATATAAACGGTAACTGTAAAAACTATTTGTGGGACTTTAATTTCCAATAAACAGATGCTTTTATCAACTAATACAAAAAACTAATATTTCTTTCAGTGTGGCAGTTGTGTGTTTACCTTTCATCATGACAGAGACAGGGACATAAATCCAATCTTTCCTCCTTTTATCTGGGTTTTCTTTTTGAACAAAGTCATTAAGGCATCCTATACGATTAATAATCTTGTTGCACTGACCGCAGCAGCACAGGAGTTTTTGCCCTGCAGAGAACATTTCCCAGAGAAAAAAAATTTGACCCCACTTGCAATGAAAAAAACGACACAAAAAGTACAAAACTAAAGAGGAAAACCATCAACTAATGCCCAAATGTTTTAAATAATGACAAACTACTTAAATACTATCAAGAAAAATAACAGTTTGGTTTGATTGGTTTTAGTTGTTAACTACATTTGAGCGGAGCAGAACCGAGAAAGAGCAGATCACAGCAACTTAAAGCACTTTACCTTTTATTGTGGCTCCGTTTTATCGTTTATGAAATTTGCTGCTCGTTTGTGAGTTTTAGCTCAACATGACTTTAAAAACATTCATAACGGAGAGAATTTGTTATTGTATTTCTTAGTGTGCATGGGTATCTCCAAGATCTGTTGTTCGGGACCTGAAAGTCTAGAGGCTGTGGCAGAAAAGAAGATAGTGAACAAAAATCAGTGCAATCCTCTACAATGACCAGTGGAAAACTTCAAACTGAGACGCGTGTGTTAATGACTTTAATTCAAGAAATCCAATGAGTCCTGCTTTTACAATTAATTTCCCGCTTGGGATACTTTCAGAATATCTTATCTTAAAATAATACACAGGCATTTGGGAGCTAATTAAAGAATTTATACATTTTGGTACAAATAATGACATTGCCCTGGCAACACTGTACGACTAATGTTTAGGCGCCCTGCCACTCCATTTGATCACTTTCTCGGCACATCCTTCATTTTTGTCGTCTGTTGGACTCGATGCCGTTTAAGAACTACTGAGAAAACTACATTATAAATAAAGGTATTACACATGTACTGAAGCATATTATGTCCGGATGAGCCAAAAGAACTAGTGCAATAAAGTATTAATACACTTGGACTTACAATCTTGCCGTAGTTTCTGTAGAGAATATTGTATTAATAACCAGATGATGAGGAAATGTGAGTGCAACAGGCTGAGCAAAAAAAACAAACAACAAAAAACATCAATAATTCATGTGCAGTGCTAAATTTTACCAGCGGCTATAAAAATACTTCTTCCTCATGAAGAGTCTAGACTGAATACATTATCTGATGCTGCAATATAAGTTATAGAAATGTTGAGTTTCTGCAGGAATTTAAGAACAACCAGAGTTATTTACCTATATATGCTATCAAACAAAATAAAATAATAAAATCTAAGAGTATGCAGAGTCTTAGGCACTGATCAAAGCAATTTGTTTCTCATTTCTTCAACAAAATGTACGTATTTAAGTCAACATGCATCACTCTTTAACCTGACTCTGCCAGATAGAACTGCTCCACAGAATCTTGCAAAAGGGCAGGTACTTTCAATGAAAACCTGGTCGGTGAATGGATTTATCAACCACAGAGTGTCTATAACACTGGTGTATGAATGTGTGATTGTAGAGATGAGTTTGGTGGTGGTCGGAGAAGGCTATGGGGCACCATGTGGAATATGGCGGTCCCTGTCTGCCCCAGGGGTGAATGGAATCATCATGTAAAGTGCTTTGGGGATCCGAGAAGGGTGGAAAAAAAACAACAAAAAAAAAAAACACATTTATATATCTTCAAACACGCTCAGACCTGTCATTACTGCCACATCATTGGACGCTGCGAGTCGGTGACGGCCAGAGTTCAGGCTGTGAGTATTTTTGAGCTTTGAGCAGTTTAAGATTGATTTTTGCGAGAATCCAGCTGCAGCACAAAAGGTATTCACTCTTGGTCTCTGTCCTGTCATGAATTCCAGTAACTTACTCGCAGTATTGCAAAAAATAAAACATTGAATCCAGACCACCCTTTTTGTGCATTTATTCCAACACAAACATACTTCATTAATTCCACATAAGCTCCACTCCATAACCTTACACACTAAATCACGGTATTTTTTTTTCCCATTTTCTTCATTTTTGTTTTATATTTTTTTGTATTTATCTTAGTTGTTCTTAATTTGATGTGTAACTTTCATCTTGTGGTTGCTTCCTAGTATTGTGTAAACCTTTTCACTTTACCCGGAAATAAAACAGATTGTGATTTCTGTAAACGCTCCAGCTGTAGCATTTATACTCCGGCTTGTCTCAACCCATTTCCTCACACCTCTGTTCCTACCTCCTGTTGTGGGATAAAGACCGACACACTTCAAAAACTCCTCACTGTAATATCTTCTCACTCACAAGTTGAAATGCAAAACCATCTGCTGTCGTGTTTTCAAGTATGTCAAGTATACTTTCAATCTAAATCAACAGCTATGACTGATAAAATACTTTTGTAAAAACACTTCTGTTGTATTCTCCATGATGGTCAGCTCCACAAATCCTCTAAACAAACACATTTTTGCTTTTGTTATCACATATTTTCCATCACAGTGAAACTCCTCTTTATTCCTTTAGTCACATGATTACAGTGGTTTTCCCTGAGTTTATCCATCAGTGTCCTTTCAAAACCCATTGTGCCATTTTAAATGTAAAGGCTGTGTTAACTCCTGCAGTCTGTTGCCATAGAAGCCCAATGAAATATGTATTGTGGTTGTTTGGAAGGTTTATTAGGGACTGATAAGTGTGAGAGGAGGAGGAGTGTGCATGCTGCCATATGCCTTCTTTTCATATGCTAACTATTCCTGGAAGAAGAAGCAAATGCTAATTTATTTTGTCCTAAATACCGAGCTTCTTTCATGGTTCTTTGGTGCATTTGTAAATGTTTCTTGAATGCTTAATGAGCTCAATAGTAAATGTTTATAGAGGCTTCGTATGGGCAAAGAATACAAATGTGAACTGCTTTTATTTCAGTTTTTAGACGTCTTGTCTTAGCTTTGTCTTGAACATTGTAGGTTCAGGGTTTCGAATCTAGACCAGGCCACATACAACAAATTTATTCAACCACAATCTTTATTATTCTATTAAAAACTGTCTTCAAATGTAATCAAGACAATGCAATGGTTTCTCTGTCCTGTGTTGGCCTCACACTTTTGTTTGGACTGATGTTATAATGTTTTTAATATACAATCTCAAAATAACAGCGTTAAAACGTCATGGCTTTAATATAAATGAACACAACTTTTACATTTATTTGTGGTAAAAACAGTTTGAGAAGTTAACTGTGCCAAGAGAAAACTATTTATGGAGCTAACTACAGATTCAAGCAACATTTACAAACAACCCAAACACATTTAGTGAATTCAATGTCTAACTTTGAAGTGTACCAAATGATTTATTTTATTCCTAGTATTCATTCTAATAATTGAACACTGACCACAATATTTTCCCACTGTTATTACCTATTTAAAGTAATTCTCGGTATAAACACTTGGCAGTCAATTGTTCAATAATCCATTCAGTGTTTTAAACCAAGACAAGCCAAGATTTGAACTGAAAAAAAAAAAAAAAAAGCTTCCTCCAAATGCAACCATCACTGGTCAGTCTGGGTTCTCTTTGCGCTGGTGCTGTGTTGACTACAATAACAATAATATTATAATAATAAGAGTTCCCATGAATGTCAAATATAGTTTTGCTGCATGTTCTTGTGTGAACTTAAAAACATTCCTCTCGTATAAAAAGAAAAGAAGAAAAAGAATGCAACAGAGGCTGAGGGCCATAGGTAAGGAATGTCAGCAATGTTGGGAAAAAAAATTATATACATCACAATCCCTGATCAGAAACCTCCATTATTATTTTATCATATCCACCATTAACACTACCTCTTACTCCACATACAACAGCACAGGTCACTAAAATGTCTTTATCCCACAGTCTCATGAAAACAAAACAGTCTCACAACATCTCAGACTTATTGGTAAACCACATTGAAAAGTGTGGGCTGTGGGAAAGTGATGTACACAGTAGCTTGTATAGTAACCCTCAGTGGATCTGGGAAGATGCCTAGGTTCACAGAAGCCAGAAGTGAAGACCATATTTGGAAAAAGAAATTTAATGATCAGACTTAGCTGTACCTGTGTAGCTAGTGATGGAAACAATCCTTAAAGCAGCAATGAGCTACATGAAGTGTTTAACCACAGTGTAAAATCGTTTTAATAATATCCATTTTTTTTAATTGCTTGAAAAAAGGCCAACAGCAGGTGAACAAGTCGTCAATCACAGCAGTGAATAGGGATTTATGACAGCTGACAAATATCCATATCTTCTGTGTTTCCAAAATAATTGGACCCCCTCTGCCCGCTCTGGAAAACATCTTCAGGTCTGTCTTTGTAAATCCCCCAAAAAGCCTTAGCCCACCCGTTACCCTTAAATACAGAAGCTATAAAAAGCTCGGACCTCTTTTTTCCAAGAGCCATTATTGAAACTGAACTGAATCAGAAGGAAAAACACTGCTTTCCAACTCCATTTAACAATTGCCTCATAAACTGGACGCTACACAACATACCTATTTATTAGAGTCGACAAATGGAAGTATATAGCACAGCACCTCGTGTTGTAGGCTACTTTCTTGTGTAATGACTCTTGTGTAAAGCTTGAACAGACCAATAATCTTCAAAAGGGAAAAGATAAATTAATTAATTCTTTTTAGATTTCTTGTTCCTAATAGACATAAAACTTGTGGATCCTTTTTCTGCAATTATTTTTTATTCCTATTAGGGCTGCACAATATATTGCTCAATTTATCGTCATCGCGATATTATAGAAAGCAATATTTGTATCGCAAAGAACCTTTCTGTCAAAACCATCTAAAATTGTCTAAATGATAAAGCTCTGGTTTAGATGGAAGATAGATTTATTGTTATTTTAATACTTACAAGTGACGTAATTTCTGTTTAAACATTAGAAACATTGACAAATACGAGGTAGCCTCTCTTCCACACTGCCCCGTTTTCTGTTTTCACTCTGCTCTTGATGAATACAAGTCATCCCACACTTGTACCGTTTCCCTCGGGAGAGTTGTATATTAATAAAACCTAAAATGGGAACTCAGTTGAAACACTGGCCTTGGAAAGAATCATGGGATTAAGATTACTTCCGACAAACATTAACCGCAGCAAACAAGAGTCCTGAATATTATCAACACTGGCTCAAAACGCTGTATCGTTTAATCATAAAGCAACATCCCACAGGAAAGCAGTGGATATGTTCCATTCCCTATTATAGATAATTATTCATCATTCCCTCAAAAAACAATATTGCCTTGAGTCTGAATTGCAACAAAGCAAACAAACTAATTACTGCTGATGAATGTCAGATGAGCAGAATGAAGCAACGGGAACGTGTTGCTCTGTTCATCACAAAACGACAACAATCTGGATTAGAGAACTACGTCCACAAGGAAGCATTTTCACAAGAACACAATAAAATATCTTAGTTACATGGCTGTAAACGCTCCGCCAGACCGTTAGGCGACAAACAAAAGATACTGCAGAGATAGACAACTACACTCGGATTACCTGAAGTTATTTGTACTGACAGACCATTCACTTCCTTCCTTTTACATTTAGTTTTAAAGTTTTGCAGCAGAAAACCACTCAGACCAATCAAAACATTTGATCTAAAATGGGGCGGGCTTTGTACAGTCCCTCATTTTCTAATTGTAGTTGCATATGAAGACATTTTTATTCTCTAAGCTACCTCCATCTTTGCGTCCTTTCTTCCATCCTCCTTTCCTTACCTCCCTTCCTTTCTTACCTCCATCCTTACATTTTTACAACCATCCTTCCATCCTCCTTTCCTTCCTTCCATACGTCCTTCCTTTCTTACATCAATCGATCCTTCAAACCTCCTTTTCTTACCTCCATCTTTCTTTCTTTCCTTCCTTTCCTTTCCTTTCCTTTCATTCTTCCTACATAGGGCTATTTTAACACAAAGTGGGTAAAATGTATTCCGTAGGCGTGTACGAATAAACAATGAGAAACCGCAACTTGAGCTTTTACTGTGTTCAGAAATAGCTCAGTTTTATCTTTATCTGTCTATAAGTACTCGGCAAAAGGTTTGGGAAAGTCTCTGGGAGAAGTATGTTTTCTGGGATCAGCCAAAATGCACCAAAAAATAAATAAACCGGTTCTAAGATAAAAGCCTATTTGTGGAAAGAGGATAAATGTGAAAGAATCTGCTCAAACTCGTAATATCCACACTTCAAAAGGACTGGCTTATACCAATATTAATGCAACATGTTTGAAAGCTTAAGTTTCACATCCAAGGTCTTTAGACAAATTTTTTCAAAGATAAGACTTAGTTCCATATCACGCTCAGGATAACGAGAAGATAATAGCACTCGGAAATAGAAACGAGTACAAATGCCAACAAAAACAGAACAAAAAATAGATAAAATATGTGTAGTGCTGCATTTTTGGATCCATCTGTTCTCAACTTGATTTTTCACGTGCTCAATCAAAGCTCATAGACTTCATGGGAAGAAGGAAACATCTGGAGCACAGCAGTTACTCTCATGAATTATACAATAGTCTGAAGACATTTTCTACTTCATACATAATGTGGATGAAAGTTATAGTTACTTCGTTCATTGACTATGGGCCATTTAGATTAATCAGTCCACCTCTTCACACATATCTGTAAAAAGTGGGAGGAAGCCAGTCCCATAGAGAACCAACACAGAGGGGCTACGATGCACAGATTGAGCCCACAGTCTTTTTGCCGTGAGAGCAGTGTGCTAATCACTGCAACATACAAAAGTGTGCTAAACTGAGCACACAGTGATGAGCCGCAGATCATCGCTGGAGATCAAATAAACAGGTGCTCCCAGGGAAGCACCGAGGGCAGGCTGATGCTGTTTGTGAAATAGAAATCTGTTGCTTAGTTACAGCACGGCCGAGCAGAGTTTTCTGGACTCACGAGTAATGCCTCGGCAGCGGTTTCCAAAAGCTTTTAGCACGGCGGCCATGTTTGGTTTGAAACAGCAGCATCCTTTAACCACGCCCTTCGCTCCTGGGAGACCTCAAGCTTAAAAATACAGTTAAGAGTAAATACAGGCTTAAGCTATAACAATTAACAAGGCCAAAAAAGCTCAGGAATTCAATCGTTTAGATTCTTTACATATGTTATCGAGGCCAATAGGAAGACAGTTGATGAAGTCTCTCCAACGCAGTAAGACTGTCACTATCAGTTGTATCACGAAGCAGGTTAGCCACCTGTTCAGTTCATCTTGGGTTTCTCTTTGGAGCTTGTGAGCCTATTTATGTGAAGCAGACACTAAACCAGCAATCACACCGACCGGTCGGACATAACGTTAAGATGAAGACGAACATGCCACTAATATTACCAACACAATAGAAAAAAATAAAGAACAACCAACAACTGAAGTGTGGCGTCTACACTTTAAAGTTTAAATCAAACTATTATCACAGTCTATTAATTAAATTCATTAAATGCCATTCAGCATACAGGTGTGGAAACCTTAAAGATACGATAGGAGATCATATTACATTGTCGCTAGCAGAGTAAATGAGTTTCAGTCGCAGCTTGTTTGTCGTCAGTGAGTGGTCAGAAGGTTCTCTTTCACTCCTCCATCTGGAACTTAACCAGCTTTGTGATATAAAAAAAAACCAAGAGTTCAGCTCAAAATTATCTCACTAACGTCTTTTATCCAGCTTTGAAATACAGGGCTAAGCTCCAAGCTACATGATGCTCAGGACTAGGTCAAAAAACAGCACACAGAGGACCCAGAGGTATATTTAGATTGTTTTAGAGCCCGTGCTTCCTCAGTAAAGACTATTATACAGAGATCTGCCTAAAGCTGAAGCAGTAAAACCGACATTAAAATGTTGGTTCCAAAATGCAATTAAAAAGATAAAGTAACACACACATACAGCTCAAGAGATATGCAAAAAATGCTTTAAGGCTATAGCTTTTTAGCATTCTTGTTCAATCTGCTAATGGTAAACAACACAATAGCCAACATACTTTAATAAATATTCTGTTTAATGCGTGTGTCCAATTGTGTGTTTCCAACATAGAAATGTATTGGAAAAAAGATGGTGCAGTGTTGCTGAGGTAGATGTTTGTGAAAGGGTTTATATGCATTTCATGTATTTACAATTCTAGGAACAAAAGAGATAGAATGGTAGAGAAATTCACAGACTCTCTTTGTTGCAGCAAAAACCTGTCCCCAGGGGTTTACATTGAAATTAAAAGCACGTCTACATAAGAACAGATCAGGACAAAGGGGGGAAGGTAAAGACACAAGACATATGTGGCCATCTGTTTTCAATTCTTACGCATTACCAAACAGCACACAATTCAATTAGAGAGGAAGAAAACCTGGTTACCACTGAAACCCTGCCAACTGGGACTGGTCTATTTACATAGTGTCCTCGGGAGACTTTAGGGACTGAAAATAAAAGACCTTTTGAACACAACACCACCAGCAGGAACTAGACTGCCCTCAGAAAGGACGGTCAGGAAATAACTGAGGGATACCTTCAGGAAGACATTTTTGTATTTCCATCACATATTGAAAAACATGAATACTTTTTGTTTAGTTATGCAACAGTTTGAGACCGTGTGACTGAGACTGAAGTGTATTAAGTCCAAAGCAAGACCAAGAGGGTTTAGGACAAGATTAACATAAGAGTACAGTCTTATTGTTTGTTGAAATTTAAGTTGTCAGGATATTTTTCAATTAAGACAGAAGAAGAAGGTTAATTGTCATCAATCTCGAAAATGATAAACAAATCAGAGTCAAATGAGTTTGATACAGAGAACCTTATGTATAAAACTCGTCTAAAACTATCAACATGAATATGATCTTTGCATTCTTAAAAAAAAATAATAATAATTTACATAAAAATAAGTCTAGGCCCAAATGTCATGGCCAATAAATGTTAATAATGTAAATGTTATTTTTTTATTTAATTTTTACTTTATTCTGGACTCTTTATTTCTGTCATTCACAGAGAATGAAAAAATAAGAAAATAGTTCAGAAATCTAATAAAGACAAGTACTCAATAAATAACTTTTTCTTTCGGAAAAGAGCGGAAAGGTACAGGGTGAAACTTCTGTTTCTGCTAACCCTTACAAGACATTGAGAATGCAAACCTAAAAAAAAGACACCCAGAAACCACAAAAAGCAAGAGCTCTTTCCTTCAGATTCCCTCAGATCCATACTTAATAGTCTTTGTTTTAAATAATATTTTAAAACTAATTACTTTTGTATGTCTTCTTTTTTCCATCTAAACTATTCCACACACAGACCCCTTGAACTGAAATACTTCTGTTTAATGTGAGTCTTAAATGTTCCTCTGAGTTCATTTGGACTGATTTTAAGCTGAAACTCATGTACAAAGAATAGCACACTGTATTATGTTTCAGATTCATTCAACCTACGGATAGATTTATATGAGGTTCTGTTCAATTGCTCGTAAAGAGCTTATTCATAAACATTTCACGTTCACTGGTCCATCTAGGTCTCCTCAGTAGCCCCCGCCACCAGCCGCCTCTGTAAACGGTCTTTCTGTAAAAGTATTGGTTAATTCTCATTGAACAGCTGACACAGTTTGGTTATTCGTTATATTATTTATATTTGTTTCATCCTGTGGTTGGTGAAGCAAAATATATTATAAAGTTTTTGCACTGACAATAGTATACATGTTGTAAAATACTTTGAACTGTTACAAAAAGGTATTCCATGTGCCAGATTTGCCAATTCTTTTTTCTATTTTGTACAAGGAATTAGTCTAGTCACTCTTTGTATGAAACACATACAGCCAATCAGAGAAACAAGCATTAAATAAAGCCCGTCCCATTTAAGATAAACGTTTGCACCGAGCTCGGTGGAAGCCATGGGACGAAAATCAGACCAACTTCCCAAAGAAAGTGGTCTGGCTCGTCAAGCAATGATTGACACATTCTCTGTCAGTATATTTGGCCAAATGGATGGGAAACCCCAAAATATACGTTGAGTTTAAAACCTTGCATGCCCAAGAGAAACATTCTTAGAGTTATTAAGTTGTATTCACTTTTAAAGAATATTACATCCAATATGTTTTCCTAAGATGGTGTTTTATCAGCACTCTGTGCCTGTTTTTCTCGAGACCACTTCTTATTTCATCTGCAACATAAACTCAGTCTGAGGACTTTTGAGGACATGAACCACAATGGCCCGACTTTATGGAACAGGAAAGACAAAGAGTCGTACGAGACCTCCGTCGTGCTTAAAAAAAAAAAAAAAAAAAAATTATATATATATATATATATATATATATATATATATATATATATATATATATATATATATATATATATATATATATATATATATATATATATATATATATATATATATATATATATATATATATATATATATATATATATATATATATATATATATATATATATATATAAATAAAAGTCAGCAATAAACTGAGGTTCATTAAAGTCAGCCATGCTCTAATACTGTCCAAATTAATTGAAGAAAGATAAACAAATTCTTCATTACTGAGGTCAGCGGTGGGTTCAGATAAAGTTGGGGTTTGGGGCCTGGTAACTGAGAAACAGTGTCACGTCTACACTTCTGAATGATTTTGGAGCCTTTAGAATTGAACAGAGCTCAATATTTAAAAGAGACCAGTACGTTTAACTCATGTGAAATCACAAACACTATGTTGCTGTTTGGAAATGTTAAGTTTGCGCGTCTGTCCTCACAACACGGCTATAAAAGGCTTTGTCAAGTCCTCTAGAGTTTAGACCATATAGGTGAGGAATACAGCACCAGAGCAACACATTGATTTATAAAAGCTATGAATGCTACTTTGAATGGACAGATGATGAGGTTGAACTGTTGTTGTTATCTTAGTAATATGTCCCAACACCCTATAACTATGGTGGTGACAACTTGTAAAGAACTGTTTTACCAAGATCATGTGACATGCTATGCTTTTTATTTTTCACACATGTAAAAATCAGACGTTAGACCATGTGTCCTCATTTAATGGAGACTGTCCCACTTTTTGTTGTGTCACAGTTTACAGGCCTGGAAATATGGTCATCCTTTATTAGCGTTTTTAGATTGTAAAAGCTTGTTATTGATACATATGTGGCTCCTCCTTTCACTCAATCAATAACGTAATACCTTTTTTCTGGAGAAAACAGTATTGTTGCTCTGAAGTGTTTGATCTTAGTTCTCTGTTCATCAATGTGAATATAATATTCCTTCACATTCTTGCCTTAATTTTAAACAATACAAAAAAAAAATTATAAAACTGTTACATTTCAACAGATTTACTAAAACAAATTACTCGGAGATCTCAACTAAACATTAGTCAGCGCTGAGACGGACCGATGTAAACAGGAGAGTGCAGATATTCTCAAAAACAACAGCATGACGAGAGAAGAACCACAAACACAGCGGATGGTTCCCACACACTCACATCATCAAATCAATGACAATGCACACACAAAAATAGATTTAGGGGTCACACAGCGAGTCGACAGAAACCTAAACTGTCCGTGTAGTGTTTGAGTGTCACAGATTAAACACGAAAATAGAAACACAGTCTTTACCAGTGTTTAGCACATTCTTCATGTAACATTTTCTTTAACTAGAGGAAAAGAAAGTACATAGATCTACAGTGTTAATCTGGTTTTATAAGTGGTACAATGCAAAGACAACTTGTGAAACTTAAGTAATACTAGTTTAAAGAGGTCAAAAACAAGAATGTCCTGAAGGTTGATTACTGAAAAGTTTAAGTTTTTTTTTTATAGCTGCTACAATAAGACAGTGATGTTGCTTTTGGAAAGTTCTGTGCAGCTGGACCATTTATATTGAATCCATATGAGTTCATGGTTATAATAAACGCAGTGTCTCCAATAAGAACTTGTGCTACATTATATACTGTACATAAATATACCTAAACACTGTTGCAAACAAACACTTTATCATCCAAGTCAGCTTGCGTAGACTAAAGGTATTTCAGCCTAATTAAATGCTCCATTGCTGTGGCCTAAACCTCCAAAAGACAAGCATGTGTTTGTCTGTCGTCTAAGCATCAGCCCTCCGACTAGATGACTTTGTCCAGAGTGTACCCCACCTCAGGCTGCTGGGATAGGCTTTATTCACCTGAAACCACAAATGGGCATAGGTGGAAGATAAAAAGCTCAAAAGTAATCTATGTGCTGCACCAGGTTGCCAGCTGTTGTTTACATCCACTGTGTATTAATTATAGTCTCCCACTGATGATGTAGGCTACAGCTGTGGAAACTAATCTCAGAGTTTATAAAACCGGACCAGAGCCAGAACCAAGACTGTGCTTAGTCGATGTAAAAGGGATAATGGTGGATCTGCCAAACCTCCATCAAAAGGCGTAACAGCATCAACAGGACAAGAGCTGAATGGAAGACTGTTGGACAATAAGCATAAAATGAATAAAGTTTTTAGTTTCTCCAACTATCTAATTCTCTTCTTACAGCATTTATGGCGACCCTGGCTAAGCTCTAAAAATCAGTTTTGACAGTGCTCATGACTGCAGGGAAGTTCTGTGACATTAAAGAACTGCTCCAACTGGCTTACACCGACACATCTGACTTGGGCTTAAACGAAAAGGTGAATACACCATATTAAACACAACATTTACATTCATTTTCTACTTGACTATTACAAACTGCGGAAGGCTGGAGACAAGATACTTCCTGGATAATTGCCTGTTAATCGCAGCGCTGACACTTAAAGATATTCACTGACAGACCACTATTCACTCTCACATTCATACGAGCAATTAAGAGTGACTAGTAAATGCATGTTTAACGGAAAGAGTCGGAGTAACCCTCAGTGGCAACGAGAGGACTTGCTTAAAGGGGATTGAGCCCACAACCTTCTTGATTTGATTTGCAATTCTTTGATTTGTCGTTTTCTGAAATGAGTCAATGTCAAAGTTCCTCTTTTGCACATGACTCTCACATGTTTATATCATTTTCTAGTAAAAACATATATTTATATATATCACTATCTGTTTTTGTAACACAATAATGTATCTCAAGATTAAAACATTCCATTATAAATACCTTGTCTCACCCAAAGAATAGGGTTAATGGTAGAAAAGGAAGGAATGGGTGAGTAAGAAACAATAAGGCTTCAATTGTGCTTATCTTTTTATTTTAATTTTTTTTTTAAAGGCGTAGCTCACACTGCTTTTCCAAAGAGTCCCCATCCGACACAAGTGTGAGATGAGGCTCAGTCGGCAGCCGTCAGCGTACAACATTCACACTTCTGTGAAAAGTCTGTGAAAACCCAATCCATTACAGACCTGCCTTTACACACAGGGACGTTCATACAAGAAATAAAGAGAGTGCTTCAGGTGCCACTTAAAAAGATGATGCAAGGTTTACAAAAACAACAAAACCTCTCCAACTAAAACTATATTTAGGTTGAGATACTTTCTTTGGGTATGAAGCAAGAGAATGAAGCCGACATTTCCATTTCGTGTGAAAGAAAACGTTTTGAAGAGCGACGTCGGGACAGAAAATGTGCTAAAGTTGCGGCAAAGAACACCAGAAAAGTAAAAGTCACACAAAGACAGCACAGTAGGCCAAATTGTGTAGACTTTGTATGGGGCAATTAAATGTACCTTTAAATAAGAGTGGAAAATGTAAGTAATTTTAGTAAGCACCTCAGAGAATCAGGAGCAGAGTTTGTTTTTAATGAGCTGCACAGACTCAGCAGGGCACTAAAACAATATCCCCCTAAAACTACTGACGTAACCTTATTACAAACCCAACCTCAAGAAATAAACGCAGTCTTAAAGCTTATTCTCAGGCTCACGTCGTAATTTGTCTTTACGATACAACAGCAGACAGCACAACAGCTACTGTAAGTCGGAAAGTGTGACTCATGATTAAAATCACTTATTGAAATACACAACAACCACTTCCATTTTCTGCCAATGACAAGCTCAATTTTACTTTATTGTCTTGTGCCCGTAGCCATGGCGATGAATGGCTTCAAAAGAGAAACCCACATTTTGTACAAGTTTAGTCAAAACAGCACTTAGAATCAACAATTAGCTAAAATTGCCTGCAGTTGTGCCATCACCTGGGCACAATAAAAGAAAGGTGCCTCGTTGCCCAGGTACAACTAGAACCAAAACAGTTCTTCCACAACATAAATGATTTTTCTGTTTTTCTGTTTCGACTGAGAGGTCCTGTACTGGTCAGTCAAGTAACCCTTAACCTGTCCCACTCCAGGATTAATGTGCATAAAGGCTGTGCTTTATAATATTTAAGTATAAAGACACCTTTTTAAATATTAATCATACAGTAGGAGAAAGGAGCTCTCCAATATAATCAAATATACATAGATAATATATTTTTTAAAAGTCATGTTTTCATATAATATAAAGATAATTTAAGGGAAAATATTGAATTGTGCAAAAACTAAGTAGTACTAAGTAGCTACAATAAAGCAGATAAACTTTGTTAGGTGAGTGAACAAAAGCCTGAAAAAATTTAGATTGCTACAACAACATTATTTTACTTTATCACAATATTTTGGAGGCAAGGTATGAGACAATATGCATTGGTTTTAATGCAGGAAACAAGGGTCATACACACAGCAGCATCTGGATGATAAAAGGGTGCACTTAGCTGATGTTTTCCAACAAACTTACACTTTTATCTCACATTAAGCAAAGGCTTTGTTTTGTCTTCTTGTCATCTTATGTATAATCAAACGTCACTCAAACTAAAAACAGATGACTTTTATCCTGAATGCAATATTTTACAATGTGAATGCAGGGTTTATGATCACAGGTTTATTAAGTATATCGAGATTGACTTTTGGCTCCAACTTGATGTAAAAATGGCCACATTCATTCACACTTGTCTTCCCTTCTTAGCTGTTATCTTTCTAATTTGATAATGCTGTGTGTGGCCACAGTTTTATTTGCAGCTGTGAGCTAGTGTCGAACAACACCAACAGAAGATAATCTTGAACTCATTATCCACAAAACTATTTAAGCTATGTCCTTTTGAGCAATCTAACAAGTTCAAAAACAACTATTGTGCAATTGTTGTGGAAACTAGAGCCAAACAAAATCAAACAGAGACTCACTTAAAGACTTTTCACTTTGTCTTAAGTACATTGTGCTACACATTTGGGCTAAAGAACCATAGACACAGCAAAATGTTTTTGGCCTAAACAAATCAACACTTCAGAAAAGTAATTGATTAACTGAATAATGTAAATATTGGCTATTGTCAAGTTTTAATCGGAGAGTAGAAATTCCAGGTGTGCACACTTGTGTTTCAATTAGAGCTTGTATTCATCTGAGTAAAACTATGCCTTTAGACTTTGTAAAGTTTGTAATGACACCGAAATTCAAAAGTCTCCTCTTTTATAAAACTTTATATGTTGAATTTGTTTCATTGTTTTTTATTGTTTTTTTTTTGTGTAAAATTCATTCATTCATTTGGTTTTGAAATCACAAATTCTTGCAGTGAGGCAGGAATGCTAACCACTCAGTAACAAAAATTCCCTCCTGGGAACTCAAATGAATTTGAACAAAGTATTTTTGATTATTGGGACAAAAATATTAAAATCCAACAAAAGACAGCCCATTCAAACGTAAAAAAACCCCCCAAAAAACAGACTTTTTCAGACTTTTTGGGATATATAAAGTATCTCCTTTGGACCCACTAAATATAAAATGACTTTAATTATAGAAAACCTGGTTGATTTTAAGTCAGTTAATTGGAAAAGTCTGATTAGATTAAAAAGGGTCCTCCTGCTCAGCTCTTCATGCCACATTAGTCTAGGCTACTCTTACACAAACCAAGATGAGGGTCCTTACCTGTTTCCACACAAAGCTGTCGGTGGCGTTGAGCATCCACGACACAGCCACGTGGACGGCGGACAGCACGAGTCCAGTGATGACGGCTGCGCGCATCCTGACGGGCAACAGCGTGTAGATGACGTGGATGAAAAACACTGTCCACCACACGCCCTCCGAGGCACTTCTGGGCCGCACCAACCACACGCCTATGACCTGCACCACCAGCACCAGGAGGATCAGCGCGTAACACACGAGCCACATGTGGTCCTGGTGGAAAGCGTTCCGGTTACACACCACCATCAGCACGAGGATGAGGAAGATGGACAAGGAGAAGACCACCACGAAGGTCACGTCGGCTCCCCCCGCGCAGTGGAAGCCCAGCATGACCGTGAAGAGCAGCACCAGCACGGCCATGAGCATAGTCAGGCTGCTCTGGTTCAGGCGGAAGAAGTAGCGCTGGTAAAGCCGCTCTAACTTCTCTGATTGAAATTTCTTGGATCTGAAGACGTGCAGGACGCTCGTGCAGCACGCCACCAGAGAGACTTTAACTTCGGGCATGACGTCCTGCGGCTCCTGCTCGCTCTTGGCTCTCCGCTCTTGCAGCCCCAGCTCCACAGACTTGGCTCTCAGCTCGCGTTTAGGAGACTGTTGCTGCTTCTCGCCATGGTCCTGCCAAGCCGAGCGGGACCTGAAGCTGACCCGGCTGACCGTTGTGGACGAGGATCGAGCGGGCTGTCGGTGCTCCGAGTCCGGCTCATCTTCTCCTCTCCAGCGGCTGTTGTTGGTCCGTGGGGCTCTGGTGGAGTATGGGCAGCCGTTCGCCACAGACTCCGACTCTCCCCAGGCGGACTTGAGCTCAGTCCCTCCCCTCAGACCGGGAGCACCCACTCCGGGTGGGCTCACACTGTTGGATCTGGACATTGTACGGAGGCCCAGAAGAAATCCTCCGTTAAATGGACTATATTTTAAATGTTTACTTTGCAATAGACGATGGTCAAGTATCCGAAAAATATTCTTAATGTTTCAAAACTGTCTTGACTGTATTCCAAAGACACGTCTTTAAAAACCAGAAATCCGAACATGAAGGGAAATCCCCAGCCTGTCATTTCATTTTGTAACCCTCCATGGAGCCTAGCTACAGCATCACCCAAAAAACATTTAGTTTTATAGGCTTTGTTCAATAGGAAAATAACCGAAAAGGTGATGTGTCGTCCATTAAATGCCTCCTCATTGCCAGCCTGTTATAGGCTAACATTTTTGCCACTAGACACTCAAAAAATATATACTAGCATTATATCCTTTTGTGTAATCAAAGTTATTGCACAAATAAAATATACAATAGTAAAGAGAGATATACTTGTACAATTTTGGAGTCAGTTGTTATTATGTGCCACTAGATGGAGTCGAGAGCTATTGCAGCACTCAAATCACCAGTTAATATTAACTTTATCCTATGTTTCCCCAAAAAAACTACTTATTAATTGTTATCCAAAAGCATGATGTAAAATGTAATGCAACTTTTTCCAGCCTGTTATAAGAATTTACACCATTAGGTGGAGTCAAGAACCTAACCCTAACAACACAGTCTGCAAGTAACAAAGTTCAGATGGTTTCTAAAGTGGCCTTATTTAATTATTAGCAGCGAACCATAGCCTCATCAAAAATGACCTGATTTAGTGTGTTGTAACAAGATATAGTTGAAATGCTTCACATTTTAACATTTTGTCATTAAATGGTGTGTTGGGGTGTCTTTACAAACACTACTCCCCCTGCTGGCAGTTTTTCCGTCAAAACTACAAATAGCTCCTTTAAAACTACAAGAAGGCCCCAAGAAACAGCTCAAGACAAGTCTGTCCGTTACATTTCCCATTGGTTTTAAAAACACCCAGTCAGCACTGGGCTACGTGTCCTGAAATAGGTTTAATCCAAAGAGGGAATAAAAAAAAAACAATTGAAGACAGAAGTCACAGGGGGGCACTTGGTCCAACAGAGGGGGGCACATGAGCTCCAGGTGGATTTGCCTCTACATCATTGGGCCCAATTAGCGGCCATCCGCGGAGAGGTTGCACATGAAGCAGCTGGAGATGGAATAAACCCATTACACAACGCGAGATGTAGCCTCCAGAGATCACAGCCATCAATCCCACACCGAGAATATCCTCCCAAACGCAGCGCGAAGGTGGAAAAGGTGTTAAATAGTGCTGAGTGGTGCTGTCGAGTCTCCGTGCGTCTGTTTTAGGGGGGACATTTTCGGACACGACAAGTGTTGCAGCCACGTTTGGTATATAAAAAAAAAAAAAAAAAACATCCACAAGGAGGTAGCGAGGAGGTGGAGAGGAGCTCAGCCGCTTCTCCTCCTTCTTCTCCGGCAACAGAAGCACGCAACAACCCCCTGCTCCATACCGTGTCTTAGATAGATGAGAGTTATCCGCGAGTGGACGTCAAACTCAGCCCTGAATCAAGCAGTCCATCAATGCTCACTTCCCCGCTGCTTGTTGTTTGATCCCCGGAGCCCACGCTTCACGGTGCACCTCCAGCGGCTGCATCTCCCCGAGTCTCGCCCCCCTCCCTGCCCCGCTACAGCTCCGGCATAATCCGCTTCTTTGCTCCAGTGTGTGGCATCATAACAGCTTTTTTTTTTTTTTTTTTTACCGCTGATTAGCGCTTTTAACGGCCATTCAACCAAGTGTGCTTCCTCGTGCCCGCCTCGCGCTGCAGTTTCCATTGGGAACGCCGCAGAGTGAGTCAGTGTTACGCGGGCTCTGATTGGCTCAAAGGCACGTCTGTAAAGCCGGGAGGAGGGGGGGCTGTCTGCAGGAGCGCGGTGAATGAGCGGAACACCCCCCTCCAGCTGTGGGCTCCGTGGGCACAGATGTACTTTTACTACAGCAGTGTGCCTTTAACTAAACAGTACAAAAGTAAACTTCATAAGCTTTTTGTCATGGCTGTGAGGTGGGTAGGGTCGTAAAAATAAGCACTGAAGAGACGTGTAATCAAATTGTGTAGGGAGATATATTTAAATGTCATTAATATTTAGATTTTGTGTGTACATTTTTGCACTTAACTTATTAGCTGATCTATTTGGGGGTTGTTCAGAGACATGTGTCCCTGCAGGGCTACTGTAGGTGCTCACAGGCTGTTCAAAGGAGGGGTGTGACAGAACTCAGTATTAAACAGATCTGATGTCATAATCTGAATGTATAACGTTGCACACAAATCAGTGAATTAAAGTGTGTATTACAATAACATTGTCAAACCTTTACTGTAGCTCATACTGCATATTTTCAGTAGAATTTAGCACTTTTGGTTTTCTCCTTTCTACCTCCTCTTAGGGTGGACGCAAACCTCTGATTTGCTATCCCCATCTCCGACCTCTTGGCTGAGGTCCCATCCACCTTACACACACACAGACACACACACAGACACACACACACACACACACACACACACACACACACACACAGAGTGGACACTGGACGCTGTCAACATAAATGTTTTTTGTGAATATGTTTTGTATTTATATGTATTCTTCAACTGTCCTGGACACATTCTTGCACGGCCTGTCCGTCCTGGGAGTGGATCCCTCCTTCTGTGGTTCTCCCTGAGGTTTCTCTTTTTTCCCGGCAGTGTTTTTTTGGAGTTTTTCCTCACCCTGATGGAGGGTCTAAGGACAGGGGATGTTGTCTAGTGCAGTCTGTTAAACCTTTTACCCTTAAACCTCAACGCTGCGTACAGCCATGCCTTTTAATAATCAAGAGCAGCCTTTGGTGTCCGCTTTGTACAGACTTTTCACTTTAAAATTGTTCTTTAGATTCTGTTTTGTTAAATGTCCAATTAAAGTTAAAAATCCATTAATTCACCAGTACAGTAAAAGACACACTGTAATGAGAAAACTATATTACTTCTTTGACATATGATGCAAGCTTTGGTGAAATTTATGAAACAGGGTTCAGACACTTCTCTAATAATTTTCAGGACTTAACAATGACTTTTCCATAACCTTTTACCAAATGTGATTTAATTAATCGCCCAAATGTAACAGTTTCTCCAATGTTTTATACGGCATCCTACATTGATTCATAATAATTACGGACAAATTTCCACACCTTTTCCAAAACCTGCATTTAAAATTTACAGTTTACAGTTTTTATTTATTTTTTTAACGATTTTTTTCATGATTTAAATGATCCTGAATCTCACTCAATGCCATTTCCTCATGTTGTGAGTGATAAAGACAGTTTTTTTTGTGTCTTCTTTGGGCCCATGTTGTTACCTAACAGGTTTAAATTGCTGACATGTGACAGTGAGCCTCGTGTGTTCACAGCGACCGCTCGCCTCCAGCAGAATTGCCATTGCACTTTTTGGAATTCAAGGGTGAAACAGTGTTAGCGGCGAGAACAGGACCTTCCATTCACTGCTGTCTTCCTCAAATGAAACGGGAACTCAGATATAAATCCTCATTTATCTTGATTCAACTTGTGTGAGTTATCTGCTCGTCTCATGACTCTCTGTTTGGCTGCAATCCCTTTTTGCTCCCTTACACAAACACAGCTCAGAAGAAACGCCGTCTAAATGTTACTGATAGATTTGACTTTACTAACCTTATCCTGAGCGTCTGTATGTTGGCTACGTGTATGTTGTATGTAAATGCCTAAAGCGGCATATGAGCCAATGAAAAAATATAAATTTTTGGATTATTATGAAGCATAAACTGATATGGAAAGTCAGAAAACCTCAAAAGAGCTGCAAGTCTTGTAAATGAAAACCCATAACTGGAACAAACAAGAGAAAATAAAAAGGCAGTAAAATTAAACCTTTCTCTTAGGCCCCCATTTCCATATTTGGGACTTAGATAAGCTTTCTCTCACATGTTCGTCTTCATATTTATACCTCACACACAAACAGTGGAGATGTGCGTGTGTGCGTGCACGTCTGAGTGTGCGTATTTTAAGTCACTTGAGGTTAGTCTTTACCTGATCTCGCTCTACAAGCTTTGTAAACAGTGCACGTGGGTAGTGTAAAGTGGAAAAGGTCAAACAGTCAATGGAGAGTCTGAGAACAGAACGCTGCTGACCTCAGCGCTTTCTCAAAGAGAATAACCTCCCTTATTTTCATAGACCTCCACTGACTCCACTTTGTAACTCTGAGTGAAGGAGCACATCATCATCTCATGAGAATATCTTACAAAAAAAAAATAAAAATCAATCACATCAATGCAAATGTTGACAGTAACAGACCATTGTGTGTTGACAGAAGTACAGATGTAAGTGCTTTAGTGGTTATCATTCGACTCAGCTCACTTAAAAGAGCCGGCTCTTTTGGCTCACAAACGGCTCTTTAAATAATAAATGTTTGAACTAATAAACTATGACTTTGACTGTGATACGTGTGAAAACAGTTCTAATTAAATTATTAAATGAAATCATACTCACAATGTCTCACAATTAATTTAAAAAAGCATTAATTTGTTATATATAAAAAAAGTGCTATTAAACATAGCCCATTATAGAAGACTGCGTTGCTGTGGGTTGCAGAGTAGGACTACCATAATACATGTCCAACTGTGGAGGTGCTGCTCCAGGTGCTCCACCACCTCCACTAGATTCTCCAAACTCCGCTAGCTTCACAGTCGGGTGCACAGTTCGCAAAAACACGTGTAGGTTGTGATATGGTACGGTATTCATCCTGAAAAGTTCCTAGTAGAGATCATGTAACAATGATACACAGTTAGGCTACTTGTACTTTTAAAGCTCTAATAAAAATATTTCTCTTTTTACATGGACGGGACACTTTCAGCTCTCAGCCAGAACCAGACACAGAAAGAAGAAAAGAAAATACAGCAAAACACAAATGATAATTACCTGTGACTCTCTTAGTGAGAAACACTAAATGAAAAGTTTGGAAATCTGGAAATATTAGATTAGATTTTTAAGCACAGTACAGTACAGTTCAGCAAATCATATTTAAAGATGGCTGACTTTAAGGTGCGCTTTAGTGTTTAATGTTACACTACAGACTACAACTACTATATACAATGTTGTATTATAGAACAGTCTTTGTCTTAAAACCACCTCAAACTCACTTGTACTTGGTCTTGTCCCAGTGTTTTTCTTTTTTTGTTTCAACATATTTTATCCTCCTACCAAAACTATTCCTGAGTTTGAGTTTGAACTTGGTCTAAGACTTTACTTATGGTCTTTGCATTGGATTTGAATGTTGTTTAATGTGTTATACTCTGGTGTTGGCCTTAACTTGGTCTCTATGTGGTCTTGACTACAACATTACATCACTTAATCCTTTTATTTGATGATTTTGAAGAGATTTCTAGAGTCTAAATAAACACATAGGTTTCTTATTAAATTACAACATAAACACTAAATGTCATGGGGAATTTCATCTCTTAGCATCTGATAAGAATGTAACAAACCCTGAAGAAGTAATCCAGCCATGACAGGTATGACAGGTGTATGGTTCTGTTGCCGCTGTAGAAAAGGGGGGAGGACAACCACACCACCCTTCAGTGTCTGCCAAAATTCACAATAGCTTACAGCTCCTTTAGAATTGTACGCTCGAGTACATCCCAGTCTTCTTGTTGTAACGGTAGAAGTGCAGACACATGAATATAAAGCATATTGTGGCTGGAAATATCAGCCAGTTTAGTTTTGAAAAGACCACAATCAAATATGTCTATGTTTGTAATAATAGGATAAATAAGTGTAAGTGTTTTTTGGTCTGGATCTCCACATCCACGTGAAGCGGTGACTCTTGGTGATTGTGAAAGATTGTCTGTCAGTTTATGAAGTGTTAGCCCTGTCCCGGTTGTGCTCCTCATCACCGGCTCCAGCCCTGCGACCTGTTACTGCAGCATGTCTTTGATTATCAAGTTTGGGATTGTTACGACCCCTGTAGGATTTAGGCCTTGTAGTTCTATTCTGTTGCTGCTGGCAATCCTCCTTTCTCCCTCAGCAGAGGTTACAGTCTTCCCCTAAAGGCAATACACTATTTTAAGAATTTTACACAGTTGAACTTAAAAAAACACACACAAAGATACTGTATATACATTTAAAGTTGCATTACCCTGCCCCACAATAAAGATATATATATATATTGCACAATCCATTCAAACTAGTGACATACTGATTTTTTTTTTTAACATAAATGCATAAGTTATTGAACAAAGGGTTAAACTGGACAGGTTTCAAGAGTCTGTTACTGCAGGGCTTTGGGGCTGCAGGGCTCACACGGTCCTCCTCTGTGGTCGGGTCGATGGCTTTATTTGGTTGAGCTGTTAAGTTTTTAGTTAAATACATCTTGTTTTAACTTTGTATGAGCTTTGGGTCAGCAGTTTGTGACAAATGGGGACTCGCCTGGTAATTGAACCCAGGACCTCTCGCACCCAAAGCGATTAATCATACCCCTATTGTTAAATGGATGTTGGAGTCTAAATGTTTTTGTGAAATGAGATAAAATCAAAACAGCCATTGGCAAAGTGGGGTATTTTTATTTGTAGCATCGGTATTGTTCTGACATAGCTATACTTTTCTGTGTTATGATTTAATAAGAAGTAAGTGGCCTTTTGTTTTAGCTGCTACTGTCAGTTGTATTGTATGTAATTAACCTACTGAGCTAACAAACATCCATTTAACGACTGTGGAGTCAAAAACAGAGCTGTCTGTTTGTCTGCTGCTAGTTTTGATCTCCATTTTATGAACCCAGCACACACAGCCTATTTAAGGAGTTTTCTCTTCTGATTGGACAAAAAAAAGGGGACAGGATTCAAGAAAATGTCGTCTCTTTTTGTCGTAAAGCAGCAGAACAATAGAGACAGGTTACTGACTCAGCTACTCTAGTGGTGTTTGTTTGAATATACAGCAATGTCACATTTTTAGTCATTCTTTAACCATCCCCGTTTCGGTGACTGTCAGAGTTTGCTCTATGTCACCTTTATGGATGTGCTAATGCTCTCACATAAATACATTTCCCAATTTAATTCTACCATTCTGACCCGACAAACAAATGATCCATTTGAAATCATGTCTAATTGTTTCCAGCGAATCATTAAACTCCACTGTTTTGTGTTTATCCGGTAACACCGCCCACACAACGTACGTCGATATGAGTCATTGCACTGCAGTATAGACGCTGGATAATAACTCTATTTTATCCCTTTACAAAAGCACTCACTGTATGAAACCATGGTCAAATTAAATAAATAGCTTCTAAATACTTTCCATATTCCAGGTTTATTGTAAATATATACTCATTGTTCATACCTGTACAAAGTCTGCTGGCCCCATGCAAAACATTTATATCAAAACCTTTATTCAGTACAGAACCAGTTTGGGGAGTTACATTTACCATGCTTTTTCAGGATATTCTCATTTTGTTGTAGCGCTTTCATTCCAGGCGTCCAGGTTTTCCTCTTTCATGCATTTTTTTTTTAACCACAAACTGTATTTTGTGTCCTTGCAACATAAACCTCGAATCATGCTCCTCATTAAAGGTTAAAGGGCAGAGAAAGAGAGAAAAGAGCACATCTTCTACTTTACAGCCAGCGGTTCAAGTTGCTACAGAAAAAGACAGAGGTTTGTGAGACAGCTACGGATTCATTTAGTCACAATGTGTAGTTTATGGAAATACAGCTGAACGGCTCAAAACATAGACCAGGCACAAGGTAAAAGTGTTTTGTAAAGTACAAAAGTTGTTCACCTTTGCAGTTTATAGTGTACATCTTTTTAAAGGCACACTATGTAGGGTTAGCATAATGTCAGATTCAGAATCAGAATTACTTTTATTCATCCCCAAGGGGAAATTCTTTTTGTTACAAACTATAACAAAAAGAAACTAGTCTTGCCATCGGCTCTGGTTTAGAAAAGAGTGAGGTCCAGTATTGTAATGCATAAGTATTGTTTCCCAAACAGTGGGTCAGGACCCAAAGGTGAGTCACAGTAAATTTGATTTGGGTTACCCTAAAATACTTTGAGCCTTATTTTGTTTAAACATAAAAAGTTTGAGTCATAACTTATTTAGGATTTCAAAATGTGGGTCCCCACAACCAAAGTTTGGAAAACACTGGTTTAAAGTATAGTTTTAAAGACCAACTTGAATCACTGTGTAAAGGGATTTCTAATACAAACGAAAACTAAAATGCAACCCAAAGTATCACTACTTTGATGATATGCATCCATTCAGATCTATAACAGTATCCCTGTTTACTAAATCCAATGAGAAAGTTCCCACAGCCCATCTTTACTTTTAGTGCATGCTGACGAGAATTATTATTTTTTTTACTATTAGTAGTTCACTGGAGTGTCTTGTCTTCTGTGAGCTGTCATTATGAGCAAAAAAGTTCCTGTACAGGTAAAAATACAGGCAGGGGGCAGTGTGTTCATTATGTGTTAAGGGTGGAGACCAGAAGTTTCTAAACTTTTTGCAAAGTGGGCCACATTTGATGAAAGAAAAATTTCCAAGGTACATTATTTCCTGATTTGTTTCTTATTTCACATGTACAGGTTTAAGTTGGATTTGAACAGGTTTTAGTTGGATTTAAACAGGTTTAAGTCAGATCTGAACAGGTTTTAGTTGGATTTGAACAGGTTCTATTTGAATTGGAACGTGTTTGTCTAAAGCTGAGGATATAAAATCTTGCCTTGTGCTGGGATTGGCCCCCGGTCCGGACTCCACTGTGTGACCAATAACCTACATAATAAACCTTTAAAAAAAGTAAACTCTGGTCATTCTGTCTGGTCAACTGTAGGTACCACTTCCCTTCACCCGTCCTAATGGGTTACAAATGAGTATTAAACGGTTTTAAAGTTTCTCAGTCATTCATAAGCACTTATAACACTTTAAACGCTGAGAAGACGCCTGGTGAGCGGGGAATCTGACTGACCTTTAAGAACTCTGGCTAAGCGGTAGGTAAGGTAAGATAAGTGCGGGGTCACTATTTGGCCGGTCGAACAGTCATCAGCTTTCTTTTTCTAAAGAGTTTTAAGAGCTCATCCATGACTTATGCTGTTAAACTCCAAACAAGAACCAATAAACTTTTTAACAAGTTCATTAAAAATGGAGCCAACTTTAGTAACAGGCTACAAAGGACAATTAATAATAATAATGGAATACATTTATATTGCGCTTTCCTCCCAAGGGACTCAAAGCGCTTCCAGGCTGTCCATTACTCATTCACTCCACAGTCACACACTGGTGGTGGTAAGCTACGTCTGCCCTGGGGCAGACTGACAGGGGCAGCCATTTAGCGCCTATGACTTCTCCGACCACCACCAAATATTCTCACACATTCATACACCGGTGCTCAAAATAAGCTCAAGGGTCAGTCAGATGCTTGTATGAATTTTTAACTAAATGTTCCTTTCCTAAAGTCATATAAACATGAGAAGTGCAGTAAATCAAATACAACATTGTAAACCAGAGCTACAGGTGCGAGATGGTGCCTTTAGTGACAACGTCTCCCTCTAGTGGCCATTATCTTATTTTTCATAAAGAACTCAAGGTTGTGAAGGATGGCTACTGAAAAACGTGCAAAAAAATATCATTAGCATAAACCAAATAATTAACCACAATCCAGTCGAGTTCACTTGTTCCCCACTTCATCCTTTACGCTACAGTCCCATTGTATGTGACATTTTAAAACCATTTCTATTTGCTGCTACCGTGTATTGTGCTGCCTGTTCTTTTTTGCTTTTTTGAAAAAGACATTTTCCCTGCTTGTTTATTCAATAACTGCGTTTATATGGAGTAATGAGCAACCAATCTGTTCAAATGGAGATGTCCAAAGCACTAAAAATCATCAAAAAGCAGGAAAACCAAAAGCTACATTCACTTTCCATCCATATCTCTATCAAGTTTAAAAAAAAAAATACAAACCATTAAGACACCACTATGACACACACCAGCCATTACCCACGGAAACAACATAAAACAGTAATGTTAAAGGTGCAGTGTGTAGCCCTTTGGTGTCATTTAGTGTAGACTTTCCACTCCCACTTCCTGTCTGTGATCAATAAATAATAGTAGAAATAGAAAAAATATAAAAAACAAATGACAAACAATCTGTTCAGTTTAGTTGAATTAGTCAAACGTGTTCTACATTTTATCCTGCTAATTTAATTTAAAGCAACCTTGCATTACTTTTTGCCAGTAGAGGGCATGCTACTGAAACCTGCACCGTCAACACGATATTTGTTTTTAAGAGATTATCCAAATGGCAAGTTTAAAAAAAAATACAAACCATCGTCAATGGTTTCAGTAGCATAAGAGGAGATTATCTAAGTGGCAAGTTTAAAAAAAAAAAAATCTCTGAAACAGTCATTTTAGTGTATTTACAAATAGGTCTCTATAGTGTATCGGTCTGTTTTGTTTTACATGCGTCGTGTGGTAGAGCGCCTTACTCACTAATCTCTCACAATGTGTCCTCGTCCCGGGACAGGCAGGTTACAGGAGGCTTCTTTTCAGCTGAGGGCACTGTGTCAGTGAGACAGACATGATTCTACTGATCTCATGTCTAAGAACCGTCAATTTAAGTTTGAGAAGATATATTTTTCAGATATACGAGCCATGTCAGCTTAAGCTAAACTTGTTAGACATAATGACATGAAGGCCATTTAATGGTCAATGTTGGTCAAGTTAAAACCATTGTCGCTCTTAAGTCTTCATGCAATATTGAGTGTTGAAAAAGAAAAGTCGTTTTGCCTTTTCTCCCATCAGTACTTGGTTTGTCCTCGCTGGGCTGCTGTAGGGACAGGAAGTAATAGATAGAATGGTGTTCCTTTCTAATAATTTCTATATTGTTTATACACAATGCACCTTTAAATCAAAATGCAACATAAAAAAAAAAAGCCATGCATGTACAAAACAAAAAAAATATTTATTGAACTAAATTAGGAATGTTATCAATTGACTGAAATGAATGAAACAAACACAAACAAAACACAGAGGAGACGACCTAGATTTATGTCGGCTGTCGTCTTTTACGTTATTCTCTAAAACAAAATCTAACTAGAGACCATCAAAGGGGAGGTCATTAATCTACCAGGATACTATTTGTGTCGGTGCATCTTTGTGGACGCTCAAACAGCTCTGATACAGTTTCTTTACTGACCAATCTCTGACCAATTTGTTCATAAATAAAACAAACCACAAACAAATAATATACTGAGATTTTGTGAGCACCCCGTCAAGAGCCTGAATAAATTAACTCGATAACTTTTTCCTTTCAGTTCTGGCAGTTTTGGTCTTAGTTTTTTTTTCATTAAGCAGACGTGTTGTAAATGCTTCTTTTTGGTTGTCAGGTCTTTTTTCCTTTTTCCTCAGCGGGATGTGTGTGAATGTCGTTTGGCTCACTCCACTTTGTTGTAGTCTTCTACGTGGCCCAACACCTTCTTCCTCTGTCGGATCATGTGAAAGTACAGCTGGGGGAAGACTGCAGGAGGGGAAAAAGAAAAGAGGGTTTACTTCACTTGTACTTTAAAATGGCAAATAGTCTACTCTGCTAAAATAAGAAAGTGTAAACTTAGCTCAAACTAGTGCAAGTATATTCAAAAACCACAAATTTACTGAACAATAAACTAATCCAACCCGCCACAGTGCTTTTAAAGTATACTATGGACATTATTTTATCCTAACCTACTTCAGTTTTAATGCATATATATGTTGGCATTAAATATATGTTTAAAAATTAGCATGTGTTTTTTTGTGTGTTTATTTTGACCATCATTAGCTGCAGCTATTCTTCCTGTGGTCACAAACAAACAAAAAGATGTACATACGCACTCAACATTCTCACAAACAAAACAATAACATAATGTAAACATAATTATACAATAATAAACCCTTAAACCATCAACAGTTATACCTTATGAAAAGAATTATTATTATTCCCTGGTTAATCCTCTAAAGTACATATTTTCATATACTGATCCCATATCCTGACAATGCCCCTAAATCTTGTTACATCTTCATCATCAATGACAATAAAGTACCTGCTGAGTATTGAGTACTAGTATTGGTTTATGGCTAACACAAAAATCTATGTCCAGTAAAGTTTAATGCCACAGACTGCATAACACTAGACAAATAACCAAAGAAAAGTAGATAAAAGAATAAATATGTTCAACGTTTCAGGTGAGAGTGTGAAGAAATTAATTCAGTATTAGAGATGGCTCAGGTTTAGTCACACCTGCACAATCTTTTCATACCACTTTAAATTAGCCCTGCCAATCGTGCGCTTTTACTTCAATGTGTTACCTAGCAACACAAAACAATATAATAAGTATAAAACCCTCAGAGTGCTTTTACAATAACATGCATAGAAAAGACAAAAGTGAAAGACTTACGAGGGATGTAGGAGAACATGGTGAGGATGAGGAAGGAGTAGTAGTCGAAGGAGAAGTTGTACTTGTTGGGCAGAGTGATGGAGTACAGGCCCGTCTTCTGGATGTACGGCAGCGCTGCGTAGATGGTCAGCAGCTCACCGGTCACTCCCATCGGATACAGCACGAAGAAAAAGGTGTATCTGCGGTCAAACACATGCTTCATTATTAATAATTGAAAAATGACTACAGGGAACCTCATAATGTGGGTGGCAGGGTGAAGCCAACAGGTCTGGAAGAGACTCTCTGTAGTTCCGTATTTTGCTGTGGCTTTCCATAAGTTGTTAGTTTAGTAATCTTGCATTTAGCCGAGCGATACAATTGTCTCTTCATGTCCTCGGTAATTCAAAGATAGGAAACATTGGTAGAAAGAAGAACTTGGCGCAAAGAGGCTCCAGCTGAGATTCATACCTGGCTTAATGCAGTACTTCAAAAGGCAAGTAAAGGTCTGTCGATAGAGACATTGTTACATTAATTCTACCCTCGGACCGCTCAGAAGTGTCCATTCATCTTAATTTTATTTTCTTTTATATCCAGAATAGAGCGGTCCATGATTATTTGAGTTTGATTTACAGAGGACAGGACAAATGATGGCACTACCAGCATAAAACCAATCAGAGAAATAAAGCATTATAAGACAAGACATTTATTTTTGTATAACCCAATATTGCATAAAGACAAACTGATGTCAGCTCTTTTGGAGCTCGATGGAAGCCATGTTCAGTGTGAGGGGTTTCAGACCTACTGTACTTCCCAATGAAAGTGAATGGATCACCAGACAAACATTTAACAGGCTTCCTCATGTCTTTGCACAGAAAGGCATTTATCCTTCCTGGGCATATGAAAATAAAAACTTAAATGTTTTAAATTAACAGAATAAACTAGTGTTATAACCAAAAACATCAATATGTAAGGCAAGACATCTCTCTCTACTCTTCTTACTGTTTAACCATATTCAGGATACACAAAAGAAAAAAGTTCTCTCTCATCCACACGTGACCCTGTCTTCAGCCTGGCAGCGTGCGACTCTACAGCCAACACCAGCATAGCAGCGCTCTCATTTGCTTCCTAGCAACTCGGCCGAGGGGAGGCAGACATTAATGACTGCTGCGTTGGTTGGAGACGAGGAGTCCCATTAGACCGCGAGACATGGGCAGATTTTCATGACGGAAATGGAACACAGCATCCTCTCTTTTTAAATCCTTTGTTGCAGTAATAACCCTGTATTTGCATCAGTCATTTTCTCTTCCTTCATTACATCCTGCACAATAACAGTTTACGAACAGACTTGAATGTCTCACCTGGCCCATTTGATGAGGTAGGGCAGATGGTTGAGCAGGCTGAAGGTGTAGAAAGAGTAGCGGATGATCTCGGTGATGGTCCAGGCTGTGACGAAGAGCAGCACGCTATCCTCGCTCTGCACCTGCACAAGGAGACACAAGGGGTTATGGGAGGAACAAACAGGTTTAGGGAGTAAGATCTCAAGGAAAAACCATGCCGTTTGTTTTTGGATGCTTCAGATCACACTACAAGCCACAGGGCAGATTATATCAACCTTAGGGCTGCACAATATGTGTAAAATGTATGTATATGTCATATAGACTTATTTATAAATATTGATAGAAAGTCCCTATGGTATGTCTCATAGGTAACTTTGTAAGATACAAGTTGTTAATATCTATAGGACACACAGTAAACTATATGACCAGATTCTCAATATGATACTTATTATGTTATTGTCAGTTTTTTTATTGACATTTTATTAGTGTATATTAATGTCAATAAATCAGGACTTACACATTATTTGGCTCTCACAACTTGTTATTCTTCTCTTTAATCTTGGACACACGTAGAACTGAGCGAGTTTCTAATTTTAGACTATTTCAAAAATAGCCATATTGAAAAAATATTTCCTCTAACCCTGCGCTGCTCACTGTGTTATGGCTAATGCTGTTGTTCGCTCTAGAGCCGCTCCGATAATGTTGTGGTGACTCTAAAAAAACCTCTAGTAATCACCAGAGAAAATGCTTTGGTTTAGCAAAGTGGCAGGAAACTGATCAACAGGAACAACGTAGCGTCTCTGTAGCACAGCCTTTACTTTATTAGCCACAAGGCTTTTAACGTTCTTTCAACAAGACTTTGACATTTACATTACATTTAGTCATTTAGCAGATGCTTTTATCCAAAGCAACTTACAAATGAGGAAAACAATGGAAGCAATTATAACACAAGGCAGCAAAATGCATAAGAGGCACCAAAAGAATAGTCTGTCAAATCCCAGTACATTATACAAAGCTATTTTTCTTTGAGTGCAGTGGAAATGATCTATAAAGACAGAACTACAAAATTAAAACCAAAAAGTATGTCCTTCTCTTTGGTTGGATTATACTTGTTGTAGGGGAATAAAAGATATGTGTCCGGACAACTCAAACTGCAGTGGGGCTAAACGTAGCACCAGTGTGACCGGTGGTAGTTACTATATTTAACAATACCAAAAAAGTACACTGCGAGTCATATTGTCAGTGTGTTTTCAATGTTCATGTTTTGCTGATATTGTGCAGTCCTACTCGACATACATGTAGATCTACTGTTAGACGCTAAAAAAATGCAGAGAAAATTGTCAGTAGCAAAAAGTACAATACAGTAAACCTCCACAGCATGTTATTTATCTGTATCTACATTAATAGCAGTTACTTACATATATCCTTCTCTCCCATCTATCAACAGGACAACAGTGACAGTTCATTTTCACACAAATAGAGGGGGGAAAAAAAAGAAATAAATAGGTGTTTATCGTTTTTTTTTTTACCTCTCTGACGCTGTGTGTGACGGCCCAGGTGAGAAAGACCCGGGACATGACCTGGAAACCTGTCAGGACCACAGAGGACGGTACGATTCCTGGACACAACCACACGAACTGGTTAATTACAGGACTAGATCAATAAAATAGACAACAAAAGTGAACATAGGCCTATTTTCAGCCGTGACAACAAACTCCGGTCAATCACATGCTTGTATAAACGGGGGCCTGCTTCCGAAAAATGGATGCTGGATCTAGTCTACACTGCTTTTTAACAAACAACAACAATGGCAGTGGAAAGTCTGGTGGAGGTGTCCATTACTGCACTGGTTGGGAAAATTATAAGCAGTAAAACAGTTGTTAAGTAAAACAACCATAAAGCCAGAAGTAGAGATAATTATTGGATCAAAGTCAGCGCTAGAAGTTTAAGGTAAGCTCTAAATTATAGTTTGATTAAATAATTGATATTTTGCAAACAGTGGCAAACAGGCCCAGTTTCATTTAAAAAGGTGACCGTGACATTTTATGGTTAACTGCAGATTATCCAGGGTGTACACAGTATCATAACCAAAGCAACTGGGATTGACTCTATTCCCCCAACATCCTGTAACAGGATAAACAATAGAAACATTTATAAATTAAAGCGTATCTGAGACTGTCTGTGTTAGACAGAAACATGTCTTCTAAAACGGTAGGGTCATTTTAGTGCATTATGTACAAATAAAACTCTGCAGGGGTCCAGTGTATCGGCCTATTTCTGCTCCCTGTTTTTTAACACGCTGATAGTGTCACTCAGGAGAGGTCTGCTCGTCCCGGTGGCAGGAATGATATATTATTTATATGAGTCCAGCTGAGGGTACTGTGTCAGGGACAGGGGTATGACTTGACCAATCAGACTTAGAACATTTAAGTCAATTCCAGAATGTATATTTTTAGAATAAAAATTTTACTTGATGCTAGTAGATAAAAGTAACGCAGTGCCACTTTAACGTTTAATGTAACTAGTAAGTAATGTTGGTTATTAGGCTCACCTATGCTTTGATATAATGTCTTGCTTTGATAATGGACAGCACTATAGCTGTGTCTGGACAATGAGAAACTGTGAGAAAGTATTGTCCAGTGTGTGTGTGTGTGTTTTTTTTTGCAGAAGCCTGTTTCAATGGGAAAGGTCAGTTTTCTTTAGTTCTGAATCCAAGCCAAGACAAAAGTTAACTTCTTCTCGTGTCAAATAAAGCCCAAGAGCCGATGACTGTGACAAACACATCAGATATTTGTCTGTCCACAGTTCTTAAAACAATACAGAGGCAACACTCTTAAGGACATTATGTTTATTCTTCAAAGATATTAGCTCTAGGTAAATGTGAAAAGAGCCATTTAATTTAGGTAAACGTCTTGTATAGAATTTATTTTACTGCATTTTATAAAATAACAAAAAAATGCTAAAAAATAAACAAAACATAAATTAATTAAATTATTTGGCACAAAAAAGAGGAAAACTAAGCTTAAGAAACACCTCAAAAGGACCAGACAAATCCAGAAAATGACCTAATTAATGCTTAAACAGATCAGGGAATTAGTTTCATTTGAGGCTGTGAAATTTGTGTCTCTTGAAGAAGGTTTGGACTAGAAATAACCTTACCGTGGAGCTTTTGTGCTCCTTTTGTGTTGGAGCACAGTTTAGAGGCTTGGGGGTAACTTTGGGGGTTAATAAATACATTAAGTAAATTTTGGTAAAAAAAAAAATGAATGAATGAATGAATTAATAATAATAAAAAACTTTTCTAAGTCAAACTCAGGCTTCAAAAACCTTTGATTTAAATCCAGTCTTCTTTAAAAAGTCATATACTGCATGTATAACCCGAAGAGTGGTAGGATGTGAAGCTCTTGGGAGGTTTTCCTTGTAAGATAATGCAGTGGGTGTAAAAACAGAGGCAGAACTCACCTACAGCACAGTGCAATATCTGTAAAGACAAAAATGACAAGACAATATCACCCAGCATGCATCAGGCAGCGCAAAGAATATCTTATTTTAACTCTAGCTAGTGTAGTGCCCTTCTATTGCTGCTGTATTCATGCATCTATTATTCCTTATTAATATTAATATATAATATAATATTTGATATTTATATAATATATATAAATATCAAATATTCTCGGCCGACTCCGGTCTTTCTGTGAGGAGTCTGTTTGTCCTCCACGTGTTACTGTGGGTTCTCTCCGGGTACTCCGGCTTCCTCCCACCGTCCAAAGACATGCATGTACAGGTTAATTGGCAACTCTAAAGTGTCCCTAGTGAATGAAAGTGAGAGTGAATGGTTGTCTGTCAATGTTTGTCTCTATATGTTAGCCCTGCGACTAACTGGCCACTGTCCAGGGTGTACCCCGCCTCAGGCCCAAAGCTGCTGGGATAGGCTCCAGTCACCCGCGACCCCTAACGGGACAAAGCGGTAGAAAATGAATGAATGAATGAATTATTATCATCATCAAGTGGTTCTTTAAGAGCCTGCTACAATTAATCAGCTCCTTCCTATTCTGCACACAACCGGAGGAGATCTGTTCACGGCCTTTTGTTCAATAAGACCAAAGAAACCAGCGGCTGTCTAGATGTGCCCCAAAGTATTAATATACCAGACTGATAACAGTGTGTTAAGTCTATACATATTTAATTAAAACTGACCGACACAGGCATTAAATAAACTGTGTGGAGGGGATCACTCTATTATGTTATGCACAATATGTGTCTTGGTATTTAACTTGAAACACTTGGTGGCTTTATTAAAACATTTCCTTTATAAGTTTGAAAGCACATTTACCACAAACTATTGAAGTAATACTACTACTTCTGGTTTAGATCGTGCGTGTCAGGTTCCAACGCTGATATACATCCAACGCTAACACAACATTAACTTCTATTAGTGTAATTATCTGACATTTCAAGTCTTTAGTAATTAAATATTTGTTTCCACACGATAAAACAAACTTCCCGACAGACTGCCGTAATCATAAAACGGGGCACCATCTTAAAATGTATGAGCTAAAAACTCCAAAGTGCGAGGAAAGAAAGGGAGCTGTTGCATTTACTACACATTCTGCAACTTAACTCCTTTTCTGGTAAAGAACTGGTTTTAACCGTAGTAAGATATACATTTTTACTCCAGCCAAACCTTACTTTACTTGTTTAAATTTCATACTATTAATATACATTTTCTGGTCAGATGGCGTTTATTTACCTCAAGAATGGCCCCCGTCTGAAAGAACTTGAGGGGCTTCTCTATGGAGTAGTAAAGGCCGTGGTAGCTGCCTCTCGCCAGGTAAGCTCTGACCAGACCCACAGCTATGACCAGCCACCTGCAGAGACAAAACAAGGAGCAAAGGCTTAAGAGTGAAAAAGATACACTGACAACATTATCACGAGGCAAAGCTGATGAGATTAAGTTACATTTATTTGAAGGAAAGGCTTGTTTTAATGTTGAGTTGATGAAAGGATGCATTCTGCACTCACAATTTATACTGTGTCTGTCTGTATCAATAACCTAACTTGTACCGAGACATACGCTTATTGTGTGAAGCGGGAAATCTTTATAGTAAAAACTATTTTGGTGTAAAATCTGAAAGTATTCAAATGAAGCAAATGGACCACATCAGTTAAATCTATGTTGTTAATACTTTATGCCAGTAAAACACTGTTATTATTTATTTATTGTCTCCATTGTAAAATTAAACATACATATAGCTCTATAGTGAAAGTGCTTATTTACTTATGGGAACTGACCTACAGTTTGGGAGACACGCTTTTCACATCGAGTACAATCTAGAAAATATTTGCCTCTAAAAATTACATCTTTATTACAGTAACATTTTGATGTTTAAGTCTTTTTATTTTACTACAAATATTACAGATTAAATAAAAATATTGTGAATACAATGTTACTTGTTATTGACTCTATAATGGAGGTTGTACAGCTGCCCAAAGCAGACAAACTGAGCACTGTTGGAGGAGAAGCACATTCTCTTATTCAAAACACATCTTGTATAAAGACTAAAGACATCTATGAATTAAAGAGCTTTTGTTTCTAAAGCAAACTGATCATCTCACCTTATTTCTTCTGGGTTGTTCATAGACAATGTTATGTCCCTTCAGGGCTACCGTAGGTGCAGAAAGAAATGTCCCCAACACAATGCTTTAATGAATCTCACACTTCAACTTATTTTATTTACAGTGTTTCCTGAAGCACACTATATTTAAGATGGCCACCATGGCTACAATTCAGGATGGGTTCCATAAAAATCAGTTCACCTTATTGAAATGCTTTTGTGTTGGAATGTTTATGCAGGTTAAGTTACTGAGGCTATTTACATTTAGGGGCTGTAAATGAGATATACAAATCACATTGATCTGTAGCTGCACAATTTGGAGGTTCAGTAAGTTTATTAACACCTTAAGCACCACATTTTCTGCAGGGAACAATGCATAATATATAAAAACAGAATAACAACATAATTTTAGGGTTAATTACTAGGTAGGCAAATATATTATAGCTCCATCTGCTTTGAATCTTTATCTTCTATCTATCTGTGTTGTGTAATGTCATTCCATTATTTAGAGCCACAGCTTACATAAAAGGTCAGCTACAGGACATGGAGCAGGTTATACACAGGGAAAGTGAATACTGTCACTGTTAAACAAAATGTATAGTTTGACCATTCGTAACATTTGACTTTAATTCATTAGTTCTTATTCGATGACTGTCTGTTGGGCAGAATCTAGCCGAGCCTGGTTATCTGCTGAGATGGCATCTGAGCGCAGAGACACAAGGAAACAGGGGTGTACGTGTGTGTGTGTGCAGATATACACACGGCACAAAGCAGCTCTATGTAGCCCATCAGCACTGACACTGAGCCACAATGTGATCTAACTGGTTGAACAGAGAACAAACAACACCCACTATTCAGTTGTGCAACATTCGACAAACCAATGCCATAAAAATGCACTGTTTTCAGTCCATGGTTCAAGGATCGAGAATTATTAAATTATCAACAGTATCTGAACTGCTTGGCCAAAGTCATAAACTTGGCAAATAATAATGTTTGCATATGCAACCAGTGAGAATATATAAACTGGTTCTAATAAAATAAAAGCAAAAAAAGGGCTTTTATTGTTCCCCTAAAAATAAAAGAGGGACTTATTCTCTGCTCATTACGTGAAATCCAGTACATATTGTAAAGCATATTATAGAACCCAAAACACAATACTTAAGACATTAATATAACATTAAAAACATTTTGAAATTTGTACTGTTCTGCTATACGAGTATAGTTCTCATATACTATACTCTATTATTTTAAATAATAGTTTCACTGTATTGTACTGACTTGATAAAAGGTGAAAAGCTTAAAAACCAGTCCAGGTGCTTTTGCTTTAACCTTTTCTTGTGAACTGAGTGAGTTACTTATTATTAACTTGACTGTTTTGCTTTGTTGCAGGTGACTACTCTTCCTAATCATATATAAAATGTCCCATTTGGAGCTACCTCAGCTTAGTTAAAACCTAAACAAATAAGTTTAAAATATATTCTATGATGGTTTTGATGAATTCTTTTCCATTTTACTTTAATAGAAATAGAGAAATAACTTTGCTTAGTTTTGTAAGTTTCCTACAACTAAATACTTAAAGAAACTTTGAATTGCAAGCTTAATCCAAACAATTACTAAGCATATAATAATACCACAGTAATAATGTTTACATAATACTTTTATGTTTAGTTTACCATCTTAAAACTAATCACAAAGACTTCAATGCACCAATAAAGAAAGCCTCTGGTAGCTGGACCACAATTTGAGAATTACTTTTCCAGAAGAAACTATATACCTATATACTTTTCAAATCACCTTTAAACAATAAAGATATGCACAGCACATGCCAACTTTCTAAGAAACCTAAGCTAATATTTAACTCAAAACAGTGCTTCGATAACAAAAATAGCCTATATTTCACCCATTTGTTGCATATTTATTTGCAGTTAAAGCGCGAAAACTTGAACCCCGCAGATACAGAGTCATCGAAACATCATATGATCCCTATAGTATACATTAAAATGCTTCAGACAATGACAAACACGCTTTATTATTCTGTTTTGTCTGTGCAGGAGACCCGTCAGATACAATTAGGTGCGTGGCAGGTGCTTTCTACAGCTCATCTAACCTTAATCTGTGTAAGCCGTGCAACAAAAGAAATGCATTGTTAATTCACAACACCATAGTGGATTTATTTCAGTAGTAATAATAATAATAATAAAAAAAAAACAGGATATTACCACAGGGAAATCTTGCTCCTATTATTGTCAATCCGGTCTCGTGCGCCCAGTGGCACAGAGCGGTGTTAGCTTCAGAAAAAAAAAAAAACACACGCTACTTACCCCGCGGTCATTACCACGTTGTAAATGACCAGATAAGCCGTGGCCAAAGCACCGGGTCCCTTCTTCTTCTTCAGGGCCACATCGGGGCCGTGACCCACTTTGCTGGTCCCCGGAGCAGCTGCCGACATGTCTGCAACCCTGAACGATCTCGGTCCTGGATGACAGCCGCTCAGACTCCGGAAGCGAACGAAAGGGGGCCCAAACCGGAAGTAGGTGGCGTGACAAGAAAATTAAACCTCTTTTATTTCCGCTGTCGTTTTACTGTGATCTAAAAACGACAATAGACTATTTTAAATAACTCATTATCCATAACAAAGTACAGTGAGAGTGTGAAAGTTATAAAAGATCACGTAGACAAATTATCATATATCACAAAAGGTTTTATCATTAAATAAAATTAATTAAATGTTTTATTACCACCATTGTTACTAGCGTTGAAAAAGTGTTGCTGATGTACCCATTTTAGTTAATAAATTATGATGGTGTTGCCCTCTACTGAACAAAAATGGTAAGTTATAATAAACTGTAGAAACTAGTTAAAATTGCAAGATAAATCAGCCACTCTTTAGTCACTGGTAAATGTCCTTGTTTAGCACTGGGTTTAGACAAGGTTTTGACTTAGTTTAATATTTAATATTTAATCAAACAAAAAAAAAACATAGTAATATAATCCTTTAATAACAATTTTTGACTGATGTAAAAGGGCTAGGGGTCAGGATAAAGGCCTTTAGTAGCTTTTCTGTCATGCATTATAGTGGTGGAATACAGTTGGGGGCCTAATTGTTCCTTCTTTTTTGTAATTTTTTTGCCTCAGCCCATGATAACAACATTGTGTAAAATTATGTAGTTGTATGGTTAAACACTTCATAGAACCCACAGCTTTAAACCTATGCCTTAACCTGATAATCAGACTCATCTATGTGTTTAGCCCTGGCTGTGACAAGAAAAAGGTGATTATTGCAATCTACAAATATCACCATAAGATGCCAAAGACTACACACTGATCCTATAAATAACACCAGATTCTGGAAATATTATCAGTATTATTTTTTATAGGAATATACGTACATTTCTGCATGTAGACGGTAGAAAACAAATATATAGAAAAGTCACATTTTCACCGCTAGAAGTCATCCTCTCTCTGGACTTTATCATTTACAGAGAATCATGTAATACGTTCAAGCTGAATTAAGAACAATTATAATAATAACAGAAATGATGTGTCTATAGTCTGGTTTTACACTCAAATATCATTTTATATAATGTAATAAATATTTGCCAAAGTGTAAGGTTTATACCAAAGCCTTTACAATACATTTGTTTTACCTCGTCTACTAAAAATCCTTCAGGCGATATCCAGGGCAACCGAATTTCCGGAAGTGTAACTGGTGCTGAACAAGGAAGAGACGTTTGTTTAGGTTTAGTTTTGGAGCAGACATTTCCATCTATTTCTTCTAACTGTTGGTTACTGTGTGTTTCTTTTAAACGTTAAGATGCCTTTATTTGCCCAAAACCCGTTTGACCAAGATGTTGGTAAGTGAGCTGCCATTTCTTTCCTCTTTTTGCCAAAGACCGAGCTGCGATGAGGCAACAAGGGCTAACTTTAGCTTAGCTTTAGCTTAGTTTGGTCGATGTGTAGTTTAGGTAACAGCGGAAAATGACTCTGCGGTGAAATATAACGAGTAAAATAATGTTTATTCTGGTCATTCTTTTAGTAGGTTAAGCCAATATTGTCACAGTCCTATGCGTATGAACTTTCAATTTCATATAAAGATGTATTGTCTGGTTATTCACAGCTTAGTGGTCTATAAATAATCTATGGCCAGTAATTTGATCGTATTACTTATCTTTTTTGTCTATTCTTTTAGTTAAAAGTGATGTGATATACCTATATTTCTTAGTCTAAAGGTCCTACAATAACAAGGCCATTAAAACATTACATATCCATACGTTTTAGGTTTTTGCTTCATAACTAACACTTAACTTAAGCTGGACGAGCTAACAAGAGGCTCACTGGAGGAAAAATAATGGTGGTCAAACGCAATCGCCATCATCTTGTCTCACGCAACACCGGAGTCATGCTTTGTGATCATGTGACAGAGCTGACTGTCTAACAAACAACAAACAAAAATACACAATAGAAAATACGACTGAATGATATTGTTAAACGTTATAAATTAAGAAGTGAGGCGTTGAAGTGAAGTGATTTACCTGCTATTTAGCCTTTTCCTGATGACTAGATGACAGTTGAGCATATGACAGATGTAAATATATGTAAATATAAAAATCATGACACAAGGATTAATGTTTTTGCAGTCACTTGCCCACATTGCAATCATTTATCTAGTATATATTTTAAAAAGTTATCAGGTGATTTCATGTGTGTAAAATTTGTGTTTTAATACAAAGACAGTATCTTAAAGGTATAAGAGCAATAGTATATCAGTGGCTCACTACTTCCCAGCCTCCTGTTTGGGCACATTGTTTTTACTGTCTATAGTTGCGCCCCTTGAGAGGTGAGTTTTGAGATATTTTTAGACGTGGTCTGACAATGATCTTCTGACTGATTGTTCATAGAAAAATATAGCTTTCAACTTTAACATTTGCACAAGAAAGGTTTGCTAAGGTTTTGTTACCATTAGTGACTCAACAGGAAAGCAGCTAAATGTTATGCTTTCATTTTGCCTCACAAGCATTTCAGTTTGACAAAAAAAAGTACAGGAGCATTTCCAGGACTTGTAGCATGGACATTGTTGGAAGACAACAACAAACCAAAGACTCTTTTTGTTGTAGTTAAATGCCTTTTTTGGCAAATGATGCCATATTTCACTGTTTGAACAATTGCAGAAAAGGTAACCAATGAAAACAACACAACAGACGACTGGGGGCTTATTATGGACATCTGTGACAGGATTGGAACGACACCGAATGGGTAAGTTCAAGTTGGATGAAGGACTTTAGTAGTATTTATCGCTTAGTATATGACCACTGTTAAACACTTGTGTACATTTATTTTGATGTTTTTCTTTCAGACCAAAGGACAGTCTGAGATCTATCATGAAAAGAGTCAACCACAAAGTCCCTCATGTTGCAATGCAGGCCCTCAATGTAAGTCAAACTTGCACTAATGTCAAACTCAAAGCAATCTAATTAGCTACTACTAACAATGACTTTACTCTTCCATAAATGAATAACAGTTTTTTTTTGCGTCAAATGTTTTGCAGTTGATGGGGGCCTGTGTATCAAACTGTGGTAAAATATTCCACTTGGAAATCTGCTCTCGAGAGTTTGCCAGTGAAGTCCGGAGTGTGTTAAACAAGGTATGTAAACTGTATTATATCTGTTAGGCCAGCACCCTTTATGTCCCTTATTTTTTGGGAGAATATCACAGGAAAAAAAAAAAACACTGATGTATTTTGTATTTCCTCCACAGGTCCATCCTAAAGTGAGTGAAAAGCTGAAGGCCCTAATGGTGGAGTGGGCAGAGGACTTCCAGAAAGACCCCCAGCTCAGTCTGATTAGTGCCACAATCAAGTCTCTAAAAGAAGAGGGTGTCATTTTTCCATCACCATCTTCTTCACAGGTAAATGAGCAACTTTCAGAATAAACAATATATAGACAAAACACAAAGCATTTATTGTTATCTTAATCTGAGCTGAATAAAAGCAGTTAGAGGTCAATCCTGCATATTTTTGTGAACTCTAATGTGATCCCCTGCTACATTATTTGGATAATGTATACGGTTCACTAAAGACATAATCATTTAAATGCTGACTAAACAGCTGAACTTCAACTTCTTTTGCCCCATTTTTTTTCTTTTGAAATCAAACATTGTGCTGCATATATCAAAAAGTTTCCGTCCTAAATAGGACAAACAATTAGGAACAACATATTTTGTACCTTTTTTAGTGATGCCAGCCTCGATTACAGCCATTCTTTGTGGCTTTGAACCACATCAGTCACAAATAGATCGAGCTGGAGTTTACTACAACATTCTTGTTAGAAAGTGAACGTGTTGACTGTGATTGTTTAACTCATTGAAAGTATATTGGTTGCTTGCAGTCAGTCTTTTGCAAATGACCTAAGCCTTGACCACAATAACAAACACATGTTGGGAGTGTTATGTTTGGCTTTAGGCTGGAGTTAGGTTTGTGGTTTCATTGTGGACTTTGTATGAATCTTGGGTGGCATTTGACTTTTACTATTTATAACATTTTTACAATCCTAAAGCTACCAGTGAGTTCTTTCTTTCATATTTAACACAATTCTTTATATATGCATATGTTCTGAATGAGGTTAATGCAGGATATTGTAGACAGACTGGGGATTTTTCTCAGTTTGAGGTGTTATGCAACAGCTGTATGTTGTATGTGGTAAGGCCTGAGGTGTACTTTGCTGCTGTAATGGTGACCTACAACTTGAGCTTGACTGAAACTGTAACAGTAAACTGGTTTATTGTTTTATTGCATTGGCCTATTTTTTCCTCCTCGGGCTGATTTGCAGTCACATTTCTCACCTTGAAAAACAGACTTGTCATTCAGTCTCACTATTACGTCAAATGCAAATAATAAAACAAATTTCCCGGTTTATTTTTTGGAGAAAATGGCGGGCAGTTTATGTGCTATAATTATCAGTAATTTTACATCTGCCAAAAGGATGACAGCTAAAACCTTAAATATTGCTTGTTGTTTAGACCTATGAATGAAAGCTTGATTGTATCACCATGCTTTTTGAAACTACTAATCCATGTTTTTTTTTTTTAAATTATACTGTACATAATTATATGTATTCTATAATCCTATCTTTTGTAGGCTTGCTGAGGATGATTGCTCTCTCGTATTACCATGTTTAATCTACAAACCTAAATACAACACTGTTTAAAATGTGACTAAAAACTCAATGGTAATACCCCCATCGGCGGGACAAAATGGACAAGACAACTCGTGTCATTTGTAAGATTTTCAAACCAGACAAAACAGATATTCAACATAAAGCTCTACGTGTCATTGTCTCAGTTCTTTGCACCTAAGGCATTTGAAAGAAAACGTTTCAGCTGACTAATCACACAAGGCCCTTTGCTCTTAAGAGTCAGTATGTCTAAATACGCGCTCAGTGGTAGAGCGGTTGTCCCTCAGCCGGAAGGTTGATGGTTCGATTCTCACTCTCCCCACAGTTCATACTGTTGTCGTGTCCTTGGGCAAGACACTTAACCCACCTTGCCTCCAGTGGCTGTAACACTGGTAGTTAGAAGCTCAATGTAAGTCTCTTTGGATAAAAGCATCAGCTAAATGAATAAATGTAAATGTAAAACCGCACCAGTGCAACGAGTGTAGATACAAAATAAGTGCAAATGGGAATTTGACAACCAATACAAGTTTGTTACTTTGTTCTCGCTTTTGTTTGTTCTGCTTGCTTAACTCGGCATGCTCTTTTGGATGAAATCTCTGTAAGTGCTTTATGAAATACGTAGTGTTATAATTACATATATTACAAACAGCGCCGTAACTTACTTGATATCTGTCGCAAAAATCTATACCTATAATTTTATTCAATATCAAAGTCGATACCCGATACAAATATTGGATCGGACCATCCCTACTAATATTAAAGTCTGTAGCATCTTTGCTTTACACTTACATGGACATAAAGATGTGAACATATCATGTCATAGATGAAGGGAACTAGCTCTGTTTAAGTTGTGGAAATGTTACTATTGCTTGGGCAGCATGGAAGTTTTTTTTAATTTTATTTAGAAGAGTATGTATCCCTGTCTTTTCACTCTGGTGTTGTTTTGTTGACCGAGCCGCAGTTTTGTCGGGCGTACTCTTGTGTAATGCAGTGAGAGCAGGTGACACAGGAGGCAGCAGGTATGACATTTAATCTGTATGAGCTCATGAGTGCACAGCAGCAGGTCGAGGGAGCCACACTGTGCCCACGCTTTTCAATCTTTATCTATTTTCAGTGTCTTCTGCAAACACGTGTTTACAGAGGAACAGGCTGGAACAAGTTAATGCTGCTGCTAATTTTGAATCCAGACGCAATTAATGTCAGTAGTGATTGGGAAATGACATTTATTCAAACATCTGGTGTAGTTATTCTGTATTGGATAAGACTAATTTTGCAATAAGCTGGCTTTATTTTCCAACAGTCTTTTAAATCTAGTGGATACTCAGTGTAATGCTGCTCAATTATGGATTTAACTTTTTAACACTTGATTATTAACATTCAGATTTACTTTATTTATAAAGTGGCTACATTGTGTTTATTACAATAACGGAGGTGCACCACAGTCAGTGTTTTTTTATATATAAAGCTTGTCAAGACATAAAGTAAAGTTATTTTTTTTACATTCTTTTTTAATTGAATATATGTGTGTTGGGTCAGGATACTGTATTGTGGATATACAGTAAACCGATTCTATTCTTGTCTATGTAATATCGGCTTGTGTAATGAATAAACCTTTTGAACTCATGATGGCGTGCATTTGTGTTGAAGCTTATGGGAAGGTTTTTAAGACATTTAGAGCAACTGTAAGAAATGTTTGAATTATATGAAGCTGTATTTTTAGAGCCTACAGCTGCGACAGGTAACTACAACCTAAACTGAAAAAATATCTTGTAGAAAACACCGTATTATACTTTATATTAAAGAGGCTAATCTTGTTTAATACTGCTTGACAAGGTGTACACTCTAAAATACAAGATCTAACGCACATAATAAATTCAAATTAAATAAATTAAAAGGTGGCCTTCACACTATACATTTTTTAAACTGTTTCTTTCACCTATACAGACATAAAAATATGACCAATGCTTTTTCCTATTGACCGCAGGGAACCAGCGCAAAGGTCAGCGCACCTGCTGCAAACAAAACAGCAGAAGAAGATGATCTGGCTAAAGGTAAGAAGAGATTATTTACTTACCTGTTCTACTCAAGGTATTTTATTACATATTTGATGCACTGCTCTTAGATAAGACTCAATATAAAGAGTGTTTGTGGTCTGTTTGTCTTTGTGCATCACCAGTTCTTCTCTGTATATTGACTTATTACATTTGAGTCATCTTCTGGGAACAGTTTGTGCTTTAAATAAAAAAAAATCATAATGATGAATGGTGGATCTGTGCCAAGTCCATATGTGTTTGACTAACATCCTCGCTCCACTTCTGTCTCTTTTTCTTTTCTAAACTCTCCTCTCTCCCAGCTATTGAACTCTCTTTACAGGAGCAGAAGCAGCATGCGGAGACGCGGCCCCTCAGCGTGACCTCTGACCCACCGACCTACAGCACTGTCGTCGGCGCGGAAAAAGAGGCGAGGAAAGTGCGAGCTCTGTACGACTTTGAGGCTGTGGAGGATAATGAGCTGACCTTTAAGGCTGGAGAGGTTATTCTGGTTTTAGACGACAGGTAATTATCAGTGTTATGAGTCTAAGAAGAAAAAAGTGAATGAAAACAATTACTGCAAATATTTTTGAATATATTATTGTGCCTATTCAGTCCAATAATAGATAAAGTATTAGTCTGGTTAGTCTTAACTGACGCTATAAGAATGTTATTACCAGCTTTGATTGCATGTTTTTAAGCCATTTTTTGTTCTTAAACTATCTAAAATCTAAAATCTAAAATACATTTGTTCCCTCTGTCCACAGTGACCCGAACTGGTGGAAAGGAGAAAACCACAGAGGAGTTGGACTTTTTCCATCAAACTTTGTCACAAGCGACCTCCACGCTGACCCCGAACCAGGTTGGGTTTTGCACATTCCTTTGAAATACTTACTGTACATTAATGGAAACATCTGCCGAAGATTTTTTTTACACTTACAAATAGGCTCTTAGAGGTAAAGCTCCACTACCTGATTTTGTTTCTGCCGTCCCGGTCTTAGCCTCACCACTACACCAACAGCAGTGTAGTTATGATTGAGTTAAAATGAATACATTACATTAAATTGAAGTCTAGAGCTGACCTGAAACTTTTATCTCTGAGTTATCTGTTAAACTAAAGTGATCTTTGCCTTGTTTAACATTGAGTCAAAGCATTGCCAACCTTTATTTGCATTTAATTTTCTGCCGTATTCTTTGTTTTTATCTTATTAAGCTGTTGGTCTTTAAAATAAGAAATATTAACAGAATAAACCATTTCTGGTCCTTCTCATCTAATACAATTATTAATTATAAGGCCTTGTTACTGTTACAGTAAGCTTTGTGGGATTGAACTGTCAAACTAAATGCAGGAGTAAGGTAATCCTTGTTTAATGTGCATAAAGTGAAAATAAAAATAATAATAATAATTAAAGAAAGGAAAATGTATGTATTTATTTACTGTCTGCAGTTTCTGGTTTTAGAGACCGTATGGGAACAACTATTTCAACAAGATGAGAGAACAAAGACAAAAAAAAGCTTTTCTTCCATCAAATATAGTATAACATTTGTGTAACAATAGCAATATCTGATGAAAATGTGACATAATTTCAGAAATAATTCTACTGCTGTGGTGTGACCCTAATTTAAAATCAATGTATTGGTCCACATTTTCTGGTGGCATTAAAATAATATAAAACGCAAGTGTATTATTCACCAAACACATTAAAAGCTACATCTATTTTGTTCACACTTGTTTTTCGAAAACACATCCCTTTGCATTTTCTTTTTTGTGAAATCTTGCTTTAAAATAGCTTTATATCTTTTGAAAGAAGAAGAATGTTTAGAAAGCATAGCTTTTGTATTTTATCTACTGTAAAACTTGTTACTCTAATTCAAATGTTTTTTCCCCTTTCCTTAAGTTGTTTATGTTGAAAAGCCAGACAGTCCTGAAGTCACCAGTCTAGAAAACAAAGAGGAGCCCGAGCCCGTTTATATCGACGAGGTAAGACTTCTGCCAAGTCTGGAGTCTTTAGGAAAGTTACAGTCAGATAAAACTCATCCTCTTCTTCCTTAAAGCACTTACATTAACACATTTAAATGCTCTTTTTTATTTTTTTTCAGGCAAAGATGGACAGGGCGCTGGCTCTTTTGCAGAACGCAGACCCCGCAGATCCAACTCCAGACCCCTTAGAGCTCATTCAACTGGAGGGTAAAACCTTAACGCTCAGTGTCTGTCCGTGATATTTACAGTCAGTCTGACTGAGTCTGTCTTTTTACTGCTGTGACTTTAACAGGTGCTTGTGAACAGATGAACCCCATGATTGACGAGAGGCTGCAGGAGATTGACAGGTAATGTGTCACAAATATAACTTTTATATAATATGTTCAAACGCAGGATCTTTGAAGATGCTATATTATACATGCTGACGTGCAGAAATGATTACAGGAAATACCAGTTTGAATATGTTAGAGGGACTATTGAGGTGACAGTTTGTTAAAACCAAGATAAATATCGATCAAACTTAGCGTAATCCTAAATGTGCATTAGGGCTTGTACTTGTACCACAATAACACTAAAGTCTTCTTAGACTTCTTAGACTTATTTATTTTATTTTTTTTGTCAAAATCATTTAAAATTGTTCAAACAAAGCTTTTAATCAAAATAAAGTGCATCCAAATAAAAATGTTCTGGTTCACACCGGGTCCATTTCAACATTTTCTCGCAGTATAGACTTGTTTAGACCTGATTTAGTACCAGTTTAGGCCTGTTTAGACCTGGTTTAGTCCCGGTTTAGTCCTGGTTTCAGTCCCTGTTTAGACCGGGTTTAGATCTAGTTTATACCTGGTTTACTCCATGTTTAGACCTTGTTTAGTCCTGGTTTACTTCCCTTTTAGTCTGTTTAGACCTGGTTTAGTCCCTGTTTAGGCCGGGTTTACTTCCCGTTTAGTCTGTTTAGACCTGGTTTAGTCCCTGTTTAGGCCTGGTTTACTCCATGTTTAGACCTTGTTTAGTTCATGTTTAGGCCTGGTTTAGTCCCAGTTTAGTCTCTGTTGAGGCCTGGTTTAGTTCCAGTATAATCTTGGATCCTAATTTGTCTTCTGCTTTGACGAGTGGAAGTCAATCCAGGGAGTTTTTTATATTTTGTAGGCATGTAAAGCTACAAAAACCTAGTAGAAAATTTTAGTTATAATATTTTAGTTACTACCTGTTTTAGAGCACTGGTGGAAAAGCACACTGGTATTTCTTTTCTATATTTTATAAAGACTTGTTCATGTCCCTGCAGAGCTACTATAGTTGTTCAAATGCTCTGAAAACCTCAAATTATCACTTATACACACCATAAGCCAGTAGTTATGCTTTGAAAGGTTCATTGTCTGTTCCAAAAGTTTTATTTAAATTTTTACGCAAGCAAACAGAGATTAAGAGCATTTCCTGACTGTCAAAGATCATAGACACTAGGTGTGTGTATTGGCAAGCACCTGGCGATCACTCTCACACATGTGCTGAACCATATAACCGAGGAGACAATAACATTACACATCAAATACTAAAATCTATTGATAATAATACATGTTTTTCAAAGACGGCATACGTGATCCTTTTGGCTACTTGGATCTAAACTAATGTTAAAGTTGTTTCATTTGTGTGTGTTGTGCAGGAAACACTCAGAGTTGTCAGAGCTCAATGTAAAGGTTCTCGAGGCTCTGGACCTGTACAACAAACTGGTGAACGAGGCCCCGTATTACACACCGTACTCCAAAATGCAGTCTCAGTACGCACCGTCCGGTTCAGCTTTATCCATGCCGGTAAGAAACACACAAGCGGTTCTTTGATGCTCAGTACAATGAAAGTAATTTGTACAGGAGTTACATGCTTCTTTCTTTACTCGCACGTGAAAAAACCCCTACACATAAAAGGCGTAGAGTTTCCGGGTGATGAACAGAGAACAAAAATTTGCATACTCCTCGTAAACATTTGATCTGTGCAGTATATCCCTGGATAATGAGGAAACACTCGACTTTGGGGACGTTAAATGATCACACGTTCAACCAATAAATCAATTACAAAACTAATTCAGTTGTGCAGCACATAAACAGGACACAGTGCTTAAAATAAAGACCACTTTGACTTCATAAACTATTTTTATTACCATGGTTTGATATAGATGTTAGCGAATACAGTGGACAGGAGTTTTATCTAAAGGTTAGTTAATTAGAAAAGCTCTGTTTACTGTCTCTAAACAAAAGCTGACAATCAAATATACATTTTTTGTTATCGTTGGCCGACTGTAATAAATTGAGCAAACACTGAATCAAATCATGTGGTTTTACTTCTGAGGTGAACTGCAGACGTCTTTCTCGGTGCTGAGTCAATAAAAGCAAGTCGTACATAAAAGAAGGCTGGAGATTTTCTGAGCTTAGAATAGTTTTTAAACTGTGCGATTGTTAAGAATCAGCAATGAGCGTTTCTTCCATTTCTGTTGACTTTATTGATTGATTGATTGGTTCGTTTGGAGGTTTACTGAAGAGTAAGCGCATGGGTTTTTGTTTTCTAGCTAAGACCTAGTTTAGTCCTGGTTTAGATTCCGTTTGTTCGTTGTTTGAATCTGGTGTTGTCCTGATTTGTATTTAAGGGTTAGTCCAGTTTTAGACCTTGTTTAGTCCTTGAGTAGCCTCTAAGGTTTTGTCCTAGTTTAGTCCTGGTTCAGACCTGGTTTATTCCACTTCTAGTTTGGACCTTTTGTTAAGTTTAGTCCTGGTTGTTTTAGTCCTGTTCTAGTGTTGGTTTAAACCTGATTTAGTCATCATTAAGATCTCATTTAGTCCTGGTTTAGTGATTAATTAATTTATTTTTTTATTTACTTTTTTGTATCCGTATTGACTCTATTTATTTGTTTAGTAAGTTTATTTGGGTAATTGTTGGCCTAATTAACATTTAACATGATTTAAATGTATATGCCTTTAATGTTTATCTCCTTATTTTATTGCTTCAGTGCCACAATAGTCTTTTTTCGGCCCCTACAGCAGTGTTTTTTCTTGATTTTCACTCAGTCCTTTTCGTTCCCTGGAGAGTGGGAGGCTGCCTGGCTTTTCTTGGCACATGCAGTTTTTTTCTATAATGATTGATATTGCTGTCCATCCCGAGAGATTTAGAAAAATGTCCTCCTCTTCTCTCGACCTGCCCACGCTGTAGAGATACTTGCTTTTTTATTTTGCCCTTCATTGTGTTTTTTTTTCTGCAGACTGTGAAAAGCAGCGTCAGGTTGTTCTTGCACCTGCTGTGGTTTTAACAGAAAGCCCTGTGTTACATCTAGTGCAGTTATTGTCTTTGTCTGTTTTTTATAAATATGCAGTGCAGGGGGCTTAGTCTGGGTCTAGAACCTGTTTAGTCCTGGTCTAGACTTGTTTTAGTTCTAAGAGCTGTCTTAGACTTGGTTCAGTCCTGATTTAGACCATGTTTAGTCCTTGTTTGGATTTAGTTTAATCCTTATTAAATCTTTTTGTTTAGTCCTTATTCGGTCCTGGTTTAAACCTTGGTTTAACCTGGGTTTGTGGTTAGTGTTTAGCCCTGGTTTGTGCCTGGTTCAAATCTGGTTTATAACGTGTTCAGACCTTGTTTAGTCCTAGTTTAGTTCTGGTTTGAACCTGGTTTACTTCTGAGCTTAGATCTGGTCAAGTCTTGGTCAAACCCTAGGCCTTGGTTGGAGCTACTACACTTAAGTCAGGTTTTGGGCCTGGTTTAGTCCTTATTTAGACTTAGTTTAGTCCTTGTTTAGTCCCAGTTTAGACTTTAGACCTGAAGGACACACTGAGATATCATACTGGGAACAGTACTATCCTTAAAGCAGCAGGCATGTTCATCACATCTAAAGCTGGATTAGAAACGCACACTTTCATACACTTGAGCTCACCTAGAAGAGCGGCCATGTTCTTTTCATTTGCCCTCTCTGTGACTTTGGTCCGCTTGTAAACTCCACCTTTATTTATAAAAATATTCTGCCCAGTTTAGAAAAAACCTCTAATTCAATTTAACCATAACATTCCCTCTTTTACATATTATTATTATTATTATTATTATTATTATTATTATTATTATTTTATACTTTACAAAAGCTTATATGGTATCACCTTTGTGCTACATTATTCTGTGTTTGTAACGTCTTACCTATTGCTCTTGATGTTTTAGGGTTACCCAAACCCCGCTGGAGCCCCGTACCTGCCCCAGGCTCCCCCCGCTCAGTCCTACTCGATGCCCAGCGACCAGCCCGGACAACTGCAGTCACTCCCTCCCAACGTCTCAGCCCCGCCCACCAGCCAACCGGCCCAGCCGCCTTACATGAGGTGAGAAAACTGTGCCGATATGTCAGCTCTAAACCTGTGGTGTTAAAGTCATGCTGACAGTAACTGGGTGTGGACTGAATTACTGTAAGGTCAACCACTGGAATAATGTATGGGACATTAAAAACATGCTCCACTTTTACATTGCAGGAAATACTTCATGTTTCATTCATGCATATTTAATGACACACCTTATGTTTAAAATACCAAAAGGATGATTACATTTGGGGGGTGCACAGTGGCAGAGTGGTTAGCTGCCAAAAAGTCCTGAGTATAAACACTAGCCTGCCAACTCAGGCCTTTCTGTGACGAGCCTGCGTGTCCTCCATGCGTCATCGTCTCTCAGGGTCCAGCTTCCTCCCACTGCCCAAACACATGCATGTGTAGGTCAACTGTCTTTATGATCCTTGAGTCAGTGGGCACCAGACTTTACCAAGCCATTTCCTATTCTCTTACATGCTCTCTTTTCCCTGCAAATGTTTACTAAATTAAATAAATGGTCATGTAATAATATTTAATGTGGATGCTTCGTTAACACTGTCTTTTTTCTTCACAGCAGTGGGATGAATGCTCAGTACATGTACCCTCCGCAGCCGGCCATGACCATGGACATGTCAAACTATCACAACGCAAGCATGCCCCCAGGGTCCTATCCCATGGGTCCTCCTCCTCTGCAGGCTCCGCTTCAGCAGCAGCAGGCGGCGTATTACCAACAACCGCTGCTTTAAAGGCCCTACATCTCCAAAAAGACTACATTGTATTTCACTTTGTAGCACTATTGTCATGTGTGGTGTCTTTTAGATGATATATATTAAGGCCTTTTCAGCCTGATGAGACCTGCTACAAACTGAAATGTGGGTATGTGACGTAAGTGTGTCTGTTGTGTGCATGTCTTTATCCACAGCACAATGAAGAAACATGGTGTCAGGGCTTTTCGTATTCACTTCAACGCTGGTTTCCCAAGATTCTTACAGGTGCCACTGCTCCAGGACCATGTAATGAGATGCACCTTCTAAATAAAAATACAAAAAGCAAAATCACATTTTGCATTTCATAGCTGAAGTCCAGACAGTAGTTTGTTTTGCGAATGGCCAGCTTCAAAGAACTGAGTGCCCTCTGAAGTGATAATAGAAGATTAGACCGTGTCACTGCAGACGAATCTAAAATAAGACTCTCATCTCTGTTTCAGTCCAGAGGCTTATAGGCCCCTATTTCCTACAAGAGCTGAATGTTTATAGTGTATCATGCATTAATATAACCCAGAAAAGTCCAGATTTGGAGTAGGGCTGCACAAACTACAAAAATACAATCAAAACATGAGTTTGAATATTATTAGGACAATACTACATATAATATAATGTTTGACTAACTACTTGGGATTAGAGAAAAAAAAATACAGTGTTGTAGACCAATTTTTAATAAATGGCAAATTCTTTATTGTAAAAAAAACTAAAGGGCCGGTAATGTTTGAATTTTCCTTTGACTTAAATTGTAGGATTCAATTCAAAACAAAGACAATTTAGACTCTTAACACTAATGCCTTTGTTTATATTGTACCAGAAAGGTTGTACCTGAAATGAAGGCTCTACTTGATTGAGCAATAATTTAGACGTTACAAAAATGATTGCAGTTGAAGTAGTTTCTCCGATTTAGACATTGTGGCTCTTAATGTTCATAACTATACATTTGTGAAATATTGTGCCACCATAGTTTGTTTTTTATATGTAAAAAATGGCATGGTATAAAGCTGCACTGGAGAAAATAAGAAATCAGTGAGAGCACCTTGATTTAGACTTAAATTAGCTGAATGATGAGCTTTTGTGAAGTGAAGAAACCTGACGCCAATCCTGGAATAATATGAGCAAGATCTGTTTGTCTCAATTAGGACCAAATGTAGAAATGAACCAGGTCTAAAACATATTTATTTGGACGCACCACAGTTTGATTTAAAGCTTTGTTTGGACAATTTTGGATAAAAAGTAAAAAACCTCTAAATTGAGTAGTTCCAAGTTTTTCGCAATACAAATATCGGGATTGATAATATCATAATAACGATAAATATTGTGCAGCTCTAAACCGAATGTCCATATTTTTATTTTTGTCCTGACCTTCTTGTTTTTATGTCTAGTTAGATTCCTCATGACCATCTTTTCATCCGTTTTGTATTAGTGCAGTTGAATGTTAAAACTCTTTGGGTCGTTGTGGGTTTAGCTCTTATACATTCTGCAGCACAGGCCCTCGCTTCAGGACAGTCGGTTATTTAAAAAACTGCATTTCATTCATCGTAGTAGCTGACCTGCTACAATTTAAACCGGAAAGGCTAAATCATTTTCCTAACAGATGTGTATGGTTCATAATCTCAATTTTTCCTTAGTAGTTGTGTGTTTCTTTTTTTTTTACATGTTAGTCTGTGTTTAATGGTTTTACCTATAGATTATGATCATCTGGTTTTGGGTAATCTCTGAAATTATTGAGTCTATTTGTCTTCATTTATCTGATAAAATGCTGAATTAGTGCAGCATAAACGACACCTTTTCGGATTCATGTGTTTCTTGTTAGGTGTCAATGTTTAATGCCAATTCTCCATCTATATACTATATAAAAATCATTGGCATTGCCTCATCTTTGAGTTATATCTATAAATAAGTTGAAAAATATATGTGTAAGTTGTTTGTGCTTTTACTTTGAATGGATTGGTAACAATATGAAGAAATGGCAACGAGACATGCTTCTTAAGACTAATTATTCCTGTTGCATTGTTCAGATTTTATCTACGTCTGTCTGTTTTCTTTTCCTGCCTGAGGGCGTTGTATATTAGATGTAAAATACACAGTTTTTGTCGAACACATTTGACATTGCACCTTAGCTTTGTGAACCTTTATTTACCACTGGATGCCTTGTTCTTCTGTAGAAATCGAAAAGACTTGGACACAACTTTGGAGAGTTACTTCTGTATAAATCTGTATATTTAAACTATGCCAGGAAACAGGATTTTAAACTGCTTTTGTAACAGAGCAAAAAATAAATAAAAATTTGAAATAAAAAATAGTGTGTCTGTTGTCTGATTGTGGAATACAAAAATTTGAATGCCTTACGTCATGATAATATGAAGTTAAACACCACAACAACCCATAAGTGCATGCATAGACATTGTTTAGACGTGTATGCATCCATTTATTGTCTAAAAATTGTGCTACCCATGATATTTTTATTCTTGCTTGGATAAAAAAGGGTCGAGGGAAAATGACATGACTGTTAATAAGAAAATGCTGTCCTCTCTGACTTCTGACAAAGAGTAAAAACCCTGTATGTGTTCCCTTCAGTGAGTACATTTACACAATTAAGAGGCGCCTCTAATAGTATCTCCATCCATTTAACAAGACCTATTCCCTCAGCACCCTGACAGCTACAGTGAACTGGCCAAACATATGAACATTACTCTGACAGTGTGCTTTATAATTTAGTAAACCCAGGTTTTATATATGTCTTGCTCTTTTTTCAAGTAGTCTGACTGGGAGTCCTTTAGAGAGAGCCTCTGCAAAGTCGTCTTTAATCAAATGTTCTCGACACAAACTGTTCTTAAGGATGCTGCGAGGATGGTGTGTTTTAAAAGCTCTCCACAAATCTGCAGTGGCATTGTCTGAAAACAGTGCAGCTGGTGACTGTCTGCTGAGAAAAGAAAAAAAAAAGAGTTTTCACCAGCTGCTGTTTGTTCTAAAAAAAATTCTGGTCTGTTTTTAGTCAAGTATTAGTGACAGAACATGGTTGTGCTATAATATGGTAGGCCTAAATATTTTTTAGTTATTATTTACAATTGGTGGTTAGGTCAAATAAAAAAAGGAGTTAGTTAATATTAAAAAAACTAGAACATTTAATAGTAACTCATTTACTGAACACACAGAGTCTTGCTTGGGGATGAGGGGACAATGGACCACTCTATTACTGTGTTTTTAAGTACATTTTAAAATAAACCTACATACATTGTTGTAAAGCTTTAAATTAGAAAATTTTAATAAAAGTTGAAGTTCATTTAATTTATGTTTTGCATTGTTAAGCATTTAGCTCGTTTTTCACTCAATTTATTTTTTTTTCCACAAGCTTTTATTGAAGACAAATTATCGGAGACTTCTCAACCTGTTTATAGTTGGCTTTTTTGTGTCTTGATATTTCCATTTGTCCCTGAACGGCGCACCAGTAAAGCTCCGTGTGATGTGCGTAAAAGGGGAGGGGGCTCTGAGGCATGTTCTCAGACCACAGTCCCGCAGCTCGTACGAGCATCTCCACAGTAAGTGAGCCTGCTCTCCGTCAGGAAACCAAAAAGACAGATAAAAGAGATTATTATTTTCTTCTTTTCTAAGTGTAGACAGAAAGCGGAGTCAACCTGGATCAACAACAGCAGTTTCAGTGGAGCGGCACCGAGCGTCAGCCTCCGCCTTGGACCGATGAACTGGCTCAGATGTCCCAGCACATCTACACCCGGCACGGGATAGGAGACGCACTGCAGAAGCCAGTCTTCCAGGTACATCAAATTCATCACATCCAAATCTCACACTTGATAATATTTTAGCACTTCTTTTAAGACCCATATCCGCAAAAATATTAAGATTAATGGCACTATTTATTCTCAACCTATATAATACATTTTTTTGAAAAATGCATGACTGGTTTGAAGCAGGCTAATAAACATTTAGTCTGTTGCTGACATACAAAAACTACCAACAACATGCTTTATAGAGAAGACACTGATCTTATACTATTAATCAAATGTATATCTTTCCCTTTTTAACATTTTTTGCACTTCTTTTGGATGTTAATTTAGGTTATTTTACTGCAATTTTAAGTAATTTTATATACGGTTCAGTCTTTACATAAATCTTGTATGTTTATTCTTCTGGTGCAGAACCTGTTGTTTTTGCACACATTAAATACCTACAGCTTATGCTCTATAGAGAAGAAATCTCATATCATCTAGTCACATGGATATCTGTAACCTTTTTTTTCTGGCATTTTTGCACACTCTCTTTGCCCCATATTATCAAAATTATCAGATTAAGAACATTTGTTTTTTCCACCAAAATTAAAGCTATTTTGTGACATTGTATACTGTTCCCCCTTTAACATTAATCTGGTGTCCTTCCAACAGTGGATTAAGCTTATCATTATTAATCATTCTTATTAGTAGTAGTAGTCATCATTATTTTGCAGCAGATCCTATTGTCTTTACACACTTTCTATGGGGTTAGTGCTCCGCCGACCGGCGTTTAGAACGGCGTTTAACCTTCAAACCTTCAAACCTTCAAAACCTGGCAAAATGAGAAATCTTTCTTTCTAATAAACACTAACTCAAACTATACCCATTCATAAATGTACCCAACAAAAGATCTCCACTGTGGCCAACAATGCATCTTTGCTATTAACTAGAATGTGGTTCATAAACGCCTCACATTATGGTGCACTTATGGAGTAACTTTCAGTCCAAATCACATAAACACATTTTCACGAATATAATGCGTACAATGTGGACTTTTTTTATTTTTAGACGTGATCTTGATTTAATTTATCTTACAGTGTTAACCATCATCTGAAAATAAGTTGTTTTAAAACATTACTAATCAACCACTAACAGGAAACAAATATAGGCCACACCTGCAAAATTATTTACCAAAATGTACCATTGCTTTTAGAATTACTTGTTAAAAAAAAAATATTGAGTAGGGCCCTATTCAAGAAGGGGGTTGTGCTCTACCCCCCTTTAGATTTACACCTCCGTATCATAAAACCAATGCTTTTTTTATTCCTCAAAATTTAAATCTACATGAAATTTGACACGGTTCCCACTTCACAGTCCTTTCTACATTCTTCCTAAAAGGTGTCATTAGTCAAATACAGCTGCTACACTGTACAGTGAGGGCTTGATTAACATAGGAAGTAATGGAACTGGGTTCTTAATTATGAATAATTTATGAGCTCATGAAGAATGAGGTGGTCCAACTTTTGTGAAAGATCCTATTCCTCCTTAATGAACCCCGGGCATGGTACAATATGACATTTCTTAATGTTTTTAATGTCAAGGTTAATGGATATAATAAGCAAATAGGTTAAGTTATAATAGTAAAATACAGGCACAATTCTTCCAAATAAATGAATGCATCCCTTAAGGCCCAGGGTCCCTGCAATAGATTTGGTGATATTTTTGGAACTAGGTTTTAGATGGGTTTGAAAATGTCTGTGTCTGGATTTGAACAGGTTCTAGTTGTTTTTTTTTTTTTTAACCTAATTTATTTTACTTGTTCATGAAATATTTTAGTCCAGGCCAGTTTTTGCCATAAAGAGACATTAAACCTGTTGTAGACCAACCTAAACCTTTTCTAATCTGTCTAATACCAGTATAAATCCATCTAAAACCTGCTCAAACCCATCTAAACCAGTTAAAATCTAGTTAAAACCAGTACAAATCCATCTTAACTTGCTCAACCTGTTTCCATTAAAGGTGAAAATTATGTATTAAAGACTCAAATAAAGATGAAACCTTACATAAAAAAATTTGACTAAAGCTTCCAAGTGTCACAATCTTTCCTATAGTGGCCCCTGAACACTATGAGTTTGACACCACTGCCTTAAAGCTATGGTCCAAACTAACTTCCTTATCTTTTAATTTGTCCACATCCTTTGTTTTGAGAAAAAACTTTGACTTTGACACTTCATATCTAGTGGCGGTCAACACTTTTCTATGGAATATACAACGTTGGTTTTGTTATTTTATGTAATAAATGCCAACTGCTGATGGGGCGCAGTGGCTCAGTGGTAGAGTGGTCGTCCTTCAACCGGAAGGTGGGCGGTTCGATTCCCACTCTCCCCACAGTTCACACTGTCGTTGTGTCCTTGGGCAAGATGCTTAACCCTCCTTGCCTCCAGTGGCACAGCATTTATATACATGTATAAATGTGTGTGATTGTTGGGACAATGTTTACATTCTGTGTCTCATGTTTGTTCAAACATGCACTGTCCCAATCAAATAATAATAAATAATCCATGGAAATTTGCAAAGTTCTTGTTTGTGTGAGAATTAATATTAACACAACCTATACATACAATACATTTTTCATTGTTCTATCACAGTTGTGGGATAGATTTTAACCGTTCCACAAATCTTAAATGCAACCAGTATTTTTATTTTGTATTTGTGAAAATATTTGACATTACATTTGCAGTATAGGCATTGGCTGTTTTTTTTTTTTTTTTATTATTATTATTTTTTCATTACATCATTAAATTTGTGGGGAGTTATATGTTCATAGAGACATTATTTCATGATCATGGCATTTTACGATTTCTGAAGCACTATACTCTTATTATACTTCTTAAAGTATTTATAATAAGCTTTAACTTTTTGGAAATCAAGCCTTGTTATCTAAAAATAAGTTTATGTATTATGTATATAGCAAAGCCATTAGCCTAGATGTATTTCCACACTAGGACAGCAGGAACACAATACTTGACTGGATATAAAGTTGTATAACATAAATCTTTCCCAGGTAAACCTCCAACACTGAAACAAATTGTCTGTAGCCTGAAAATGGGTCACAGTCACACCATATAAAAGAGTGCTGCACATAAATTTTGACATTTGTAATTAATTATGTGGACATATCCGTCTGATGAAGACGTAATAGATTAGGTTCATGTAATCAGGTCATGAAAGTGGACGAGAGGCAGCCGAAGACCACCCCAGGGGCACAAATATAAATTTTAATAGGGGCTGTTGAGGAGAAGGTGCCCTTGAGTTAGGGTCATGAAGCGATACAGGAAACAAGCAGCAAAAAAAAGTCAGGAAAATGGCAGATTCAGTTTTTTTTTTGTCTCCACCAGGCCAACAGAGGGACCTACTCCAGGCGCAGCAGACTGAAGAGGTCTGATGGGAGCACCACCTCCACGAGCTTCATCCTCCGACAGGTAGGACAGTTTACAGACATGGATCTACACTTGCAGGACGCTAAAGCTGACAGAGCCTAAAACCAGAGATGAAAGCATTTGAAAACCTTTAGTTCATTTGTTTTGTAGCACCCGATTAGACACTGACCTCGTAAACAGGAAAAATACAGTAACACTACACTAGACAAAAACAATAAAACTTAACTTAACTTAAACTAATGCACAAAAGATTTTTTCCTGTTGTTTATAGAATGGTTTTGGCAATTTTCTATATTAAAAACTATATACTTGGTAATTGTTTTACATTATTAGAGTAAATCCAATTCAATTTCATGATACCTAAACAAGTACAAGGCAATAATGCAGTAAAGCTTTTACACATAGTTAATAGTCAATAACTGTGGATAAATTAAGGATGTATGGTAGTATATGTAAAGTCATCAGAGCTAATGATTTGACATTTTTACTGTTTTCCATTTGATTTTTAACATCTTCAGGACATCACAAAACACTAGAAGCTCCTTCTTGGCAAGCACTTTTCAACCAGCCATACCCATTCATTTTGAAAAACATGGGTCCAGAATCAGTTGCTCTCAGCAATGTTCACTCAGTTTATTTCATGTGTGAGCAATTGTCCAGAGGCAGTTTATTTACAAATGTTGGTCCTGCTCCCTGGAAATTCAAGTGGAATCTACAGAGACCAGACAGTTTCTTTGTATTGAATAGAAAACACTTGGATTGCTCCCAGGTTATCAACTAATGGTTACACATTAATAACAGCAACATCAACCTTTCCAAGTGGCTTAGAAGCAATGTTTCTCTTTAGTTACCATATCTCCGTCACATCAGCACGATGGTTTTACTCATTAAATGTTTTAGAGAAGCGCTTTGTCTTCGACGTACGTTATCCACAGACTGTGGGTATACTGTATACGTCTGCGGATGTTGGTAACACGCTGGCTCTGGCCCCAGCTGGAGTTCAGGGAATCAATGGCCTTGTTTGTAGCAGCCTGGGAATTAAATTCAGCTGCTTATGTGGCATCTACCGACCATCTATAATTCATGAGGTATACACAGAATGTTGGGCGATTGGGCTGCTAGCTGTCCATTTCATTTCCCACTCTACAACCATTTCAGATGACGTTTCTGTAATAACTTCTCTGTGTAATTGGAAACACAGATGGGAGTTTCCATCCCACTAATAAGTCATCGAGGGAGCCAGTTCAGCCACACAAGCTAGTTTGTCTTTGGATACCTTTGTCCCTAAACACATTATGTTATTTTCATGCCTCTTTAACCCTGTCTCATGTCTAATTCCCAAGGGACCTGACCCTTTCCATTGTCTTTTTTATCTTCCTTTGCATCAACGTGTTTTGTCATAAGTAGCCCTGCTCAAGATTCAACTTCAAGACTAATATTTGAATGTCATTTTTGATGGTGGTGGAGTGTGTGTTATTGCATCTAGGTCACGTCGCACAATGGCTTTGAGGTGACATATCTCTGCAGGCAGTATTTTACTGTTTGAGCCGTAGATATATTTTCACAGATAGACAGCGGTGCCATCCACTGTATATCCAGGTCGCTAGCAGCTAATTGCCAGGTCATTTCTTTCTGAAATCACTTCAAGTTGTAAAGTAGTATATACTGTTTATTCTATAGCTCATCCTTTTACTGGTGTTCAAAACCTAGAGACATATTCATTGTAGGCATTATACAGTAGATTCAACATTTCGTACATGACCGGACAGTAGGAGTGCCAGGAACGAACCCACTGGTTGGAAATGCTGGCTCTTCACATAAAGGCTGTTACAAGGCCAGTGCAACGACAGTAAACAGCAATTCATTTACCCTTTCTTACATTCAAATATATAAAAACAGGCCTGATACAAATTTATAGCAACAATACAAATACACTTATTTGATGTAATAAACAAATTCTTTATAGCTTTATTGATCTGAATTTCCCTGAACCCCTCTGAGGCTTTATGTTTTATTAATATGTCCTATGTCCTACAAAAGCAAAGGTTTAAGTAATTAATTGTATGTCCAACCTTTTCCTGTAGACTTTTACTTTTGTGAGATTTATTGACTCACAGTTAACAACCTAAAGAGAATAGTGAAGGCTCTCCTCTCATATTTCTTTAACGCCTCCACTGCGTTGTGTGTCATCGCCGGTGAGATCGTCATCAGGTGCGAAGAGGGCTCTCTTTGATTCCCTCAGGTATCCATGGTAACAGCCGCCCTTCAACAACAGGGGTCAATTAGGAGCTTGATTAGAATGAGCTTTCTCTTGCTACTCCGTATCTTTCTTTCATTTCAAATCAAAGTATGCACTCTGTAATGTATCTTACAATAAGAAGAAGTTGAAAAGAAACAAACCAAATACCCACGCGGTTTATTTCCGGTTGGTTGCCACCGCACGAAGGTCATGTTAGTGTAGTAAAAAGTGGCCTGTTTCTATGGGTTCTCTGTAATTAACGAGGTACTTTTATGACAAAAGGATGCAGGAAGTGTGGAACTGACACACTACTCCCATGCATCTTGGAAAGAATGGAATATATTTTCAAGCCATTATAAAAGTGTAATGCTTTGGATTTAACTTTTTGTTTAAGAGCATCTGTAGATAAACTGGAAATCCGATAATGAAGAACATAGCCATCCACACAACAAATAATTTTACCCAAAATTCATTGATTCTGTTGGAGGTTTTGGCTGCTTCTTTACACAAACACAAACTTTTTGAGTTTTTGTTTAGTTGCTGCACCTGCTTTGTTGTCATGTAAACGGTAAAGATGACGTTCCCCAGAGTAAACGTTGATGCTTTCCAGAAAGTTATAGGCTTCAGGTTTCAACACAGTGAGTAGAACAAGAAAGTTTTTGTTTTGGTGCTTCATACACTCCTCTTTTAATAATATATTGTTAGTATTACGTATGCTAATCTATATTTAAGTGTTAGAGAGCCTTCATCAGTTGAGTATTGCTGGGTGAGCGCAGACATATTTGAGCTTGCTCACATTTGTGCTTTACGTGCTCTACCTGCTCAACTATGCATTTGTATCTCCTTACATCATATTGATTTATTTTCTAGCCACCCTAATTACTTTTTTATTCTATCTAATGAATCAGTCTCTGTGGGTTTTAATTGGATTTCCAGCATACACAAAAAACTGTCCCCTTTTACTAAAATAAATGGGTCTGGCTGACCAGGCTCATGTTTCTGTATAGTGTTACTTAGTTATTTTATAGTTATTGTCATTTGAGGACCTTCTTATTTAGTTTAAGCTTTTTTAATGATGAATTATAACAAGGAAGAAAATGTCACTGTTTTGTGTTTCCCTTTGGAAGTATTGTTTGTTGCCCAATCTACAGACTACAGAACATCTTTAGCAGATTTTCACTGACGCTGTACCGGACCACTGTAACGGATCCATCACATGACAAACATGGCATGTAATAGAAATAGACTATGGGGTTGTTTTTGTCCCATCATTACTCAGACCTTGTTTAACGTTGTTGTCATGAGTAGATCTGGGAAAGCCCTGCAAATGATTCTCATGAAAAGATGGGAAACAATGGGAAAGACAGGTGGGAAGCATGCATGTGCATCGGCACATTTCAGATGAGCAGCTGTTTTCTGTGAAGCTGGAGAAGTGAGGCCTGAACGCTAACAAGAGGATGTTCACGCTGGACAGATGTTTGCCGTCAGAAATAATCCACCACTGTTGCACTGGACTCTGATTTACTTTTGTTGCTGTTGAACTGTTGCCTGAGTGTTTAAACATTGTACTCACAATATGATGAATATAACTTGATTTTTAACTTAATTTATTAAAAAACAGGGCATGTTCCTCCATATGTCCTAATATTTGCATTACTAAAGAAGGAAATACACTGCGTTGTAGTTTTAACAGCAGTTGTGATCTTGTAATAGTCAAGAAAGTCCATACTGTTTATAAATAAATCTTTTTTTATAAGACATGGCTGAAACTTGACAAAACCACAGTTGCCACTGGAGAGCAGGGGAAACAGAATCTTAAACTTGATATGTAGGTGTTTTTATCCTTTCCATTTCTGCTTGTGTTAAATGCGGTGTAGAGAATGTTGTGGTTTTAATTAAGTAGGAGCTGTATGATGAATCTATTTAAAACTCAAAACAGTCTTTAAGAGGCTTGTTTGAGCTGATTTTGACAATTACAGTATTTTGCATTGTTTATTTTTTTTTGGTATATGGCTGTTTACTACAACAACATACAAGCTTTATTTGAAAGAAATGTCCAAATGGTACTATTAGTGTTGTAGTCAGGATTACACTAGCCAAGAGACTATGAGTGGGACAAGAGTGTATCAAGACCAAGACTTTTGGGGCTCGAGATGAGGCCAAATCCATGGCAGAAATAGAATAGTGTGTAAAGAAACAGTTTTAATTAACAATGTGGACATACCAAGATCTCTATGTGTGAGTACAAGACCAGGCTGAGTAAACAATGACTAGGCTAGGCTATTTTTGGAACCCTTCACACCATTCAGCCTATAGACCCGACTCTCCCACCGGCCATTGAGCAGCTTGAATACAGTATTTTAAATGGCTAGATGCTAAAATACAGAATTTGGAAGAATGTCCTCAATAGAAATTAAGTTTGGAGTGTGCTGATTTTTTTAAAACCTGGAATTGAGAGCATCCAATTTTAAGAAGCCAATAGTGGACAATGTGTGAAAAACAGCAACAAACAGCAAGAGACTACTGCCAACATCAAAACCAATCTCCAAACAAACAGTAGGTATCTGGAGAGGAGAGTGAAATAAGAAAACAGATGTGAGGCAACCTTATCAGCTGTCTACAGGAAAACAAAAAGAGCTCATGTTCTTTATCAGTGAAAATCTATAAACTTCACCAAATGAGCCACAGCGGCCTCGGTAAAGAGGGTCGTCCAATAACCACAGGAAGTGTCCCCGGGCAAGACACTGAATCATACTTTGTCTCCAAAGTCTGTGGCTCTGCTGAATGAAAGAAAGTGTGCTTGTGAGTGTGAATGGAGGACTGGACACTTGATAGAGCAATTTGAGTCCATATGAAGGATGAAAAGTGCTTTATAAATACATCCATTTACTACATTGTACAAGACATAATGAGAAATTATATTAGAGTTTTTTACTTAACTTTTTAAAATGTAAATATGAAGAAAAAGATGAAATGGAACTTTAAGTTTAAAAAGCTTTTTAAGAAAAAAAAATTTAATAGAGCTGCATGACTTTGGATAAACATGTAGTAAGGGACATTAGACTTATTTAATGTCTCTCAGGCCCATCTGCTTCACAGTTTTGTGAACGTGTGACTGTTCCAACACTACTTAACACCAATTAATCAGTCTGTTTGATGAGTTCAGTAGCATTTTCATACAATAATGATGCTTTCCCACTCGAGAAAATTACAATCACTTTTTTCAGTATTTACTGTTTAACATTCATTTCTATTTAAATGTAAGTCTAATTGTAATCTGCACGATGTAATAACAAAGTGCTGACTTGCTTTTAGTGTGAGCGGAGACGCCAAGACCATCTCATTCAAATCTGTTACAATGCATTATTTTGTGCAGACGTTAATAGTTTTACGGTTTCTAAAAGTAAATGTGTTTTCAATCCCGGGTCACAAGTTAAATTTTTTACAACTTTCTCCCAGAAATTCAATTTAGTCAGTTTTCTAATGTGTCAAATAAATACTTTTCTGTCGTCTAATTTCCCTGCTTACATCCCCTGTCGTGATAAGGATGGCCCTTCTTTGCATGGCTTATCCCTTTAATGTAGGTCACATACTGCAGCCGTTAATTCAAGAAACACTTAATGGGGCCTGGCTCAGACTCTCATTGCACTCACTGAGGCATAAACCACTCCAACAGGGCATTCTTTTAGTTATGTTTCCTTATTATTAGTTAACTTTTTCCATCTTGATGAACCATTCATTGCCTTTTTATTAGTTTTACACATATATTACCTTTAGATTTATAAATTGAAGTCACAAAATTCAATCATAACCCTTTCTTTTGTGTATTTGGCCCTTGTATACATGCTTTGTTAAAAGTCAAGAGAGCGCTGAGAGCGGCTGATGTCTTCAAGATTCACACAGGGTTTTAAAAATCTCTTTGATGTGCCTCTTTATTCCCCTCCACTCGATTATCGGACAGATCATTAGGAGGCTGTCAGCTGTCCTCGGAGGCTTTTAAGGCCTGGGAAAAAAATTATAAAAAAATACTAGGCTGAGAGAGGTGTAAGATGTTCATTGGAGAACCGCAGAGACATGTGTTATGCTGCTTTGTTGTCAGCAGAGGGCGCTACTAGGCTTTCAAAACATATCTGCAGTAAAGATCCAAATGCCTAAATAATCCTACATTCTTAAATAATTGTATATGTTTGTTCCTATATTATTGAGATTAAATATACATTTCATCTTTATCATGTGCATTTTATATTTATTTGTCAATGTGCTTGTTTTTTAGAGCTGTAGTGTTGATTTGATTATGTTTAACAACATTTAAGAAGCCATTTATCTTTTCTCTTAGTGTAATTTTAGCTTCACATCGTCACACAGCAGATCTTTGGCAAAGTGGTTAGCACTGTCGCCTCACAGCAAGAAGGTCTCCAGAGCTTGAGTTTGCATGTTCTCCTCCTGCTTGGGTGGGGTTTCTCCAGGTACTCTGCTTCCCATTCAACATGTTTTAGTCTCCGGTTAGTGACGTGACCAATTACTGGCACAAGATCTGGAGAGGGTTCCATTGTGTAACCTTTGCGGATTTAGTTGTTAAGGCCTTACATTTAGTCAGTGTTTGGAATGTTAAGAGATGTGGGTTTGGATGGAAGTATCTTAATTATTATCCAACATGTTTATAGAAGTTATAAATGTAGGTTTTTCTGTCGTGGCACAGACTTGTACTTGTTGTAGATAAGTACAATGACTTGTTTATTGCTTGAATTATAGTGTTCTGTTAGTGTAGGAGTTCCTCAAATAGCATTTCTCTGATTTCTGTCTTTGCAGTGGCTTTTACACACTAAGTGGATTGTTGTACAGCTTTGTAATTAGATGATTCATTGAAAAAAACGTTTTGTATGTATACCTCTCTCTTGCCTACTTTAAACGGTTTTGACTGTGTGATTTTTTTCAGCCTTGACAACACCATGCACTGTCTGTTCGTCCTGGGAGTGGAGAGTTCCCTTCATTCTTTTTCCCCGTTTGGAGAGTTGGTCAATCCCTAATGGGATCTGTTCAAAGAAAGTGTATTGTTTCTGCTGTTTCCAAAACCCTTTAAGGCACCTATGTTGATGTGATATTGGACTATAGGTTACAAATAAAAAGAGAATAAAAAGATAGAATAGGACAAAGTACTGCTAGACAAAACAAACTACAATTTTCTAGTAAAATTATGTTTATTTTTAATAAAATGTATGAAACTGAAAGGTTTTGACATTCTAGTTATCAACACTAGATGGCTCTATTGCAGAGAGCGTTTTAGAACTCTGAATTCACGCTGGCATTTAAAGTTGGAGTAGATGTTCTTTTACCCCAATGGAAAGACATTCTAATAGGCCCTGTGCTCATGACTCCATCTAGTGGCACAATATTGTAAAGCAGGCACCATCTGACTTATATCGCCAAAACTCAATGTTAACAATTTTGACCTATTGTCAACCCTTTTGTAAATAGTTAAATTATATTATTTTTAGGTGAGTATTTAAAAGGTACAATGAATTGTGTTTTATTTTGTTAGTCCACAGTAGGAAAAAAAGCCAGTATTTCCACATGGGCCCCATTTGGACTCAAATATGGGTCCCAATGTAACACAGTTTCCTCCTGTGTTAGCCCAAATGGGTTCTGATTGGGTTCAGAGGTAAGTCAGAAGTAAACCAGAACTATGGCAAAGTTTTTTTCTGTAGAATGGAGGAATTTGATTAAATGCTGCAAAAAAACTGCTTGAATAATTATGTGCTGTTTGATTACCTGTCCAAAGAAATCAGTGGCACTTTCTTGTTTTTTCTGAAACCTTTTTTCCTTAATTGATGTCTGTGCAGTGCAATCCTTTTTCAATAGTGACAAGAACACAAACCACCTCATGTTTAATGTGCTCACTGCTCACCTCCGCTGTCTGTAATGTGTTTAATGTGACGTGATAAGTTAGTTTACACACAGCTCATCACACACATATCTATACACAGCCTGTTGGTCTCCTTCCCCCTCCCTCCTTTCCTACCCTTCCTCTCGCTTTCTGCTGCTCCTTCTCTCCCCTTCCTCATTTGCGGCCAGCCAGTCTGACTGTAGTCACCGTCGGCCAATGGGCACGCAGCATCCCTCTGCTGTCATCAGGCCAGCGTTGGAGAAAGGGAATGGCTTGTGTGTGATCTCGGCTTCGGAGAGCAGATGAAATGCCAGGTCTGCGCTGCCTTTGGGGACAAGCAGGTTGCTTTATAATGGGAAACAATGCTCACTTTGCTCGGGGGCTGTAATATCTGAATTAACACCAGGGAAAAGCACCATCCACACCTTGTTTTTTGTTTGCCATCCTTTTTATTCCGGTGTGGTCTGGTGCACCTTCATGTTGGACTCATCCATCCTTTGTGGAGCTGGCTAATCATCTTACTTTATTTTCGTTTCGAGCTGCTTTGTGGAAACTCGCTCCTCCATGTACGATAACTCCTATCTACATGGCTTTGAAGACTCAGAGGTGGTGAGTAGATGGATTTAAAAGGAACATCTGACTCTGTAAACCATGCTTTAATGCCTTTGCGTCGTGCTCACTTGATCTATACACACACACACCGACTGGTTGCATCGTGGCTTTGTGTTTGCATCTCAGACCACTTTTGTTTAGAAAGATGTGCGGCTGCAATCAAATAAAGTGTATAAAGTGTCTGAGTGTGGACAGAGTGGCTGCAGATCTGAGCGGCTTCCTTGTATCATCGCTCTTCCTGTCTCCAACATCTCCCCTGCATCCACACTTGTTCTTCATCTCTGCTGCAGGTCCTATCTACTCATATTTCATCCTAAATTAGGAAAAGACCAGCTTTACTACTCTTAACTGTAATGCTGTTAGTATGAGACTAACTTATCCTGTTCTTACAAAAACATTGATGCCAGGATCATTCAGGGGTGGGCAATTAGTTTTTCCCAAGGGCCTGGGACTCTTGTGGAGGGCCGGGCCAACATGGGGAACTCACTTATGCTCAATAAAAACGTGTTTCTTTTGCCTTTAGGAAAGCTATTTACAGTTTGGAGCATGTTGTAGTGGAATCAAATGGTCACTGCAGAATATTGAAGGAAAAATATATGCAGTAACACTTAGGGCACATTTTATCATAAATTCTAGCATTAATTCATGCAGGATTCATGAGTACATGCATTAAACTCTAATTAATCATATTTTCATCCTAACCAAAAACCTTACGCTATCCTTAACCTTATGCATGTATTTATGCTAGAGTCAGGCATAAATTCATGATAAAATGAGCCCCTTACTCTAAAGTATTACCATATATGCTGTGTTTAATTATTAATAAAATATTAGTAAATGCTTGGCGGTTAGGCCCCCGCGCCTTAGTTTGCCCACCCCTAGTTTAAATATGAGCCGATTGTTAATTGTGTAAAATGAATTGAAATCAATTGGAAATGCTATAACAGACATTTACATAGCCAGTATTAAGTAAAAAATTTGGTTCTCTCATATGCTTTCTGAAAAAAACCTGGAAATTCAGAGTGTACTTTTGCATCCACAATAATGAAAATGTAAATTATGATTATTGCCCTACAAATGTTAAAGTTTGGGTTTTGACCCTCTGAGGCTGTGGTAGTTTTGTCAAGTTTTAACCCAAAAAAGAGGAGCAGTTATAATATATAATAATTCCAGTTGATTTCTATGCATTATTTGTAATGTGCAATAACTATACAAGCTGAAATTCACACTATTTATTCATATCCATACTGCACCATACAAACAATTTTAGCCTAGTTTATTTGATTTTTTTAATGTACATATGTATAATCAGTTTATTAGTTTATTTTGTTTTAGCTTAGTTTAATTTTACATATGCATTGTCTATTTTAGATGATCTTGTCTTTGAATAGTTTGTAATTTAATTCCATTTTTGTTCTGGCCAGGTTGGCTCTCACTTGTGTGATACTTACTGTGCTTTGCCCCTGCGGTTGCAAAATGCAAAATTCCCATTTTGGGACGAATAATTTTTTTTGTCTTAGCTCATTTAAACTGGATCAACAAAATTGGCTCCATCCTAAATTTAAACGTCGATGAGAAATTTTCTTCTTTTTTTAAGACTCTGTATAACTTGTTTTTTGAAAGAATGTCAAACCGCAAAATTACTTTAAAGACTTTGTACCAATGAGCAAGGCTTTATAGTAACAAGACAGTAGTGTTCATTTTCATGTAAGGCATAAAGGAGTGCTTTAATGAAAAATATCACATCCTAATGAACAGCATATTAAAAGTGAGCTTTAATCAAAAATAAGTAGTACTTTATCTCACACTGATAACAATATATAGTTGTAAACCATAGGGTTGACTGTGTTCGTCATGTTCATGTGATAAATCGAATATATATGTCGTATTATTACAGTGTTACAGGACTGACGTTTACTCAACTAGATGATGAGTTGGATTATGACTTTGTATTTTCTATCGCAGCCAACATGATTGTATAATCTCATTCTACACTAAACTGAAGTCCATATTGTCATTTGTTGTTAATATGCTTTATAACCTACATTTTTTACTTGTGGTGCAACAGATTACAAAACTCACGGTTTGTATCACATTACGATTTTTAAATCACAGATTGGATTATTTTTCAGATCAGCAAAAAAAGGGAAAAAACTTCTTGCATTTATAACCAAAGATATATTAAACAAGATTCTGTTGTCATTTCCTGAAAACAACTTGACTTGACCCTTTTTCTTTGCAAAGCAGGCTTATGACCACTGTCTGTTATGCAATATATGCTGAATAATGAGAAAATAATGTGTGACAATTTATTGATAAAAATAAAACAAGATATTATAGCTTTATATTGCAATGTTATCGATGTTTACTAGCTGCAATTGAATGCATCGCATGTGCTACCGTACAATGCAACGTAAATACACACTTTATTTTCTACGCGTGGCAGATGTTACTTCCGTTCTCTAAACGACGGCTAGAACCTGTCGTACAAATATGAGACTTTTCAAGTTCTTTTGCTCCTCCACTGTTGATCTCACGTGAACACGAGACTGCTTTCACTCTGCAATCGGTAAAAAAATTAAGTGGCTTCAAAATGCATCACATTAGAAACATAACCATATCTGAGGCCAACAGAAATTGACTTATGTAATCAGAAAGTGTTGCGCTATTGAGCATTTCATTTTGATTCTGTAACTGACTCATACTTTTAAAATGAGTTCTTAGCATGGCTGTACCTGTGGAAACCTCCAGTGACATGTGTCTGAATGAGTCCAGGTACATTCAGCTGTATTTACGAGAACAGATCTGACCGAGCCAGTGAGGAGAATATCTGTGCAGTCTGTCAAGTAAATATTCACGAGGTAAAATGTGTCGAAGCAGTGGAAAAATGCTTACAAAGCTTATAAGTGTTTGAGGCGCTTACACGGTCCTGTCCACAGCCTGGACCGTGTACAAACAGTGAATGAGCAGGGATATTTTTAAACTTTCTGCTAATTTTTTTTATTTAATTTTGGCATATTTTAGTCTTTTGTTCCATAATGACAGTCAAACTAAAAATGGTGAAATATAACTACAATCTGTTGAAATACATATAAAACCTGTTCAAATCCAACTATAATCTTTTGAACTAACTCCAACTAACTAAAGAATATATCTTAAATCTGTATAAAACCTTACCTGGATTTTTACGCAGCATTCAGACTCCTCATTAAAAGTAATTTTTATTATAATGAAGGCTGGTTTTTGTCACCCTTAATAGATGACCAGTGCAAGAAACAATGCTCCATCTTGACTATTGTATATTTCAAATGATGTGTTTTTGCGTTAACATATTAAACTGACAGTATTAAAATGCCAGTTCATCCTCAAACTCACCAATGTAGAATGAACATGTATTAGTGTTGACCAACCTTAAGCACAAAGAAGATGGCTGCCTTTGAGACACTTAAAATTAAGGTCTTTGCAATTGAATGAAGCAGGTACAACCATGTACCACACACACCTAATGATGGTCATTTTCACACAATATTAAATAAAGCTTTAATGTTTTGTATAATTATAGTTACTGCAGGGTCGTGTCAGATACTCAGCCATTTTATAAAGTGGTTCTGAACATATCATAAAAAAATGTGATATTTAACCAAATTATTGTATATACTGGAAGTACACTCACATTAATGCAATTTCTCACATCGCTTTATACGCCCTTTAATACTGGTCCAAATTTGTGACTATGTTTCAATGCTGGTCAATCCACTCAGAAGTCCATTTCCTGTTGCTCAAAGTGTTGATTTCCTGTGGTATTGTGTCATTATTAAGGGTCTGAATCACTAATGAGTCAGTAATGTGCACTGAAGATTGCAGAGAATGCATCCAACAGACTTTATCTGCTCTGCGTGTTCTTCTAAAACAAATTGTTGACAGCTCTTCAGGAAACATGTCTGGAGTTCTTCTTGTCCCACTATCTGCACTGGTCACTAAGTGGATGTGTCTGGGCTTTAAGGAAGTGAGACTTTGTCCAGAGACATTTAGAGCAGATACAGACACAATGTGTGTGTTCTGAAGCTCCAATTACCCACTGTGACCCAAAGGCAGACTTACTCCTTTAGGTACTTTTACTTTGGCAGAGTTTGTTGTAGAAGTTTGCTGAAAACTTTAAATGGATTTGATTGTTTGGCCCATACCTTTAACAAGATCACGGTAGTTACTTTTTAAACTTAAATCTATAAGCTATCTCTCCAAATAAATACTAAATAAATAGGCCTATACAAGATACTTTTACTCTAAATGTTGTATACATAAAGTGGAGGAGGGGACTTTATTTTGGCTAAGGCTTTGTTTAGTTTTGCAGTTAGTCTCAGATTATGTGCTGCAGCTGTATTCTCACAAGATTTGGGAGTTTACAAACTCACAAAAAGCCATCTTGAACTGCTCCAAGTAAAGTATTTGAAGCAGAACCCTGGGAAAACTTGTCCGGTGTGACAGTTCTGGGCGTGTTTTAGGTTTGAAGATGTAGTGACCATTTTACCCTTACAGACATAAACAACAATGAATAAAACTGGATTCATTTAATTCATAATATAGTGGCTAAGGTAAGCTAATGATTTAAAATAACAAATTTACAAGTAAATACGTTGGCACAGAAGGTCAAGCTTGTGTATGTAACTTGTGTACAGTTTCAGAGGCACGTGGCATCTCACAAGCATTATGATCTCTTTTGACCACTGCTGTTCACTACTGCATTGTGGGAAACTTTGAGTGCACAATCTTTGATTTCACTAGACCACAACTAAATGGATTTATTACTGTATAGAGCACAATATTGTAACTAAGGAGTGGTTTTGGCTTGTTGCATTGTCATGTCACTACAGTAGCCCAAAAAGGACAAATCAAACAGTAGCTCCTTTAATGATAGAAGGATTTGTAAAGTGCTGTAAATGGTATTGATTTACTGTAATATTGCTTTAAAGGACAAACAGTAGTATATGACAGTGTTGGGGTAAGATTGCTCAGTAAATAAATACATCCTCTGTTGCAGCTGATGACCCATTACTACTGCTGTGCAAGTCTACGGCATGATTTAATGTATGACTCACCTTTTCAAAGACTGTTATGTAAAAGGCCCAGATAGACAGCTGCAGCGGCTGCCTGGTAACGCTACAGCTCAGGGACACCGGAAGTCTTTACAAGACTTTATTTAACACGTTGGACTGGTCCATTATAAGATGTGCTTGTTGGGTTTAGAGGGGAATGACTTTTGTCTTTGAGGCAGTCGTACAGGTCTAAGAGGAAGAGCGGTGGAGATGGGAGTGCAGAGAGGGCCGTGGCGTCTGCACAGATAAGAACCTGAGTGTGGCACGATGGACTCAAGCCCAGCCACTTGACACGGCCACAGCTAATAACCTCACAAACAAACCATTGTCCTTGGATTTGTGTGCGTTTGGAGGCTGGAGACAGACAATGACATTATTCTGGATCTCAATTCAAATGCATCTCTTCCTGTTAAAGTATGTTGGATGATGTTATTTTCCGTAAAGATGCTGTTCGGTTTGGGAATGTCATGTTATTTTCAGACAATTTAATTTAAAACTGTATTGTAGCATTAAAATTATGTTAACACTTATTCCACATTAGCTTTTAAGAAATTATTCTAGTAATAAGTTTGATGAGTATGCCACAAGATAGCATAATTCATAAATAAGATTCCTTTCCAGTGTCCGTAGCACTGGTGTACGAATGTGTGTGACTGTGGAGGTGTGTTTGGTGGTGGTAGGAGTAGGTTGAGCGCCGTTTGTGTGGCAGCCCCCCCTCTCTGTCTGCCCCAGGAGTGAATGTGTGTGAATGGAGTGAGTGGAAGCACGATGTAAAGCGCTTTGCATCGTGGGGTGCAGGAAAGCGCTATATAAATGCATGCCATTTACCAGTTATGGGGCACTTTTACAGAGTTTAAATGTAAATAGTAAAAGTTTAAAGTAAATTTATGTCTTTGTCATGTTTTTAATGCAGTTTAGTTAACTTCCTGCAGGACACACGCTCTCTTCACAAATCTACTGTCAACCCAGCAACTTTATCAGGAACATACTGTGGCTCTGACGCCTTCACTGTGGTATATTATTGGCTTAACAGGACGTGGGTGCAGGCATGTAGAACGTGTTGGGCTGCGCGAGGAGCCGAGGAGGATGGTAATTGAATGAGGGGCTCGTGCAAGAAGTAGGAGCAAGAAACTGATAAACATCATACTTTAGTCCTGATGTCAAGTACGCCTTTGTAAGCATGTTTCCTGCTCCCGTGAGGTTAGCACCTTTGTGTGTTATCGAGGGGCACACTTGGACCTGCGCCGTCGACAGGTTTAAAAATGATAAACCATTTCAAAAAAATAAAATAAAATAAAACAATAAAAAACAATAAAAATACATTGAGGGTGCTGTCTCACCTTTATACAACTCAGACAGCATATTGCAAAGAAAAAAAAAAAAAACGGCTTTACCAACATCATTACATCAATGATTTATTGTAACTCACAGTACAATTCATGACACATTTCTGTCAAGATCCTACCAGCCACAATTACCCTAATAACAGCACCTCCTGCAGATTCTGGTATAAGTTCACACAATAAACCACTGGGTTTGGAAACTGAAAAATTCAGTCACAAAACTCCATGCTGTTTCCTACCCTCATTAAATTTACGTTTTATTTTTTACCAAGCTTAAGGGTAAATTATGTTATTATTGACTTATTTAAACCTTAACCAAACCAACCTAACCAAACCTTTTATTGTTACAGAGTATATCCCATCTTATTATTACTTTCCAAACTATCTGAGGTGCATACTTTTAGGTTAGCAGATTGAGCAGTGGCTGGTGTAAGGCGGAATAACACCAAGGTACAATGGCTTGGCTGATGTCAAAGGCGTAAATAATGAGCTGCTAAATATTGGCACTATGCAGTCATTTGGATTTCTTTTTAATTTTCTACATAAAATCAACCCAATCTTTCCATTTTCCGGTGATGATACACAGTTTGTTCTCAGGATTTTAATTGATATTTTACAACTGTATCAATCATTATTGTGAATGACCACTAGCGACATTGTCCATCTCATTATTGGTCCAAAATCTGTGTCCATATAAACTCTTAAGACTTCGCATTAAACAGAGTTTGTCAGTTCAAGGGGTCAGTGTGTGGAATAGTTTAGATGAAGAAATGAAGACATATAAAACATTAGTCATTAGTTAAAAAAAAAATGGTTTACAACAAAGACAATCAATTCCTCTAAATCCGATGGAATCTAAAAGAAAGAACATTTGCTTTCTTTGTTTCTCAGTGTCTGTAAAAATACCTTTTTGGTTGTGAGAAAAAAATGGAACTGTATTGAGTTGTAAACTGTTTTTTGAACTTCTTGTGTTATTTTCTTCAATATTTTTTATTCTCTTACTCTCTTTTTGAATGACCAACAATTAGCAGATATCCTCAGTATGTGGCTGGACATTTGTGTAGAACATGTTAATCTGTCCTGTTTAAACGCGTGCCATTTATGTTTATGTTGAACAGAGTAAATTGCAAGGTGCATTGGGAAACAGACTGATATTATCATTTGTGCTGGGGTCCTGCCTCTGACTTGTTTAAGCTTTATAACTTCAATAGCATAAACCAGCTGTCTGTCTGAAAACAGAACTCAAGTCAGTGTCACAGACATGTATCACAGAAGAACTGTCTTATATAAAAAATGTATGAGCATTTTAATCACTTAATATATCAGAAGCTCGTAGAATATGATGTTACAAACCTGTTGAGCATGTGTTTGTCTGATGCTGTGGGTCTACACTGTAATGTGATGTAATGTTACATGACCAACCTTCAACATATCATAAGCATGTTCAGAGTGGAGAGTGTATTATCAAAATGTTCAATGGAAAGGATAAATACTGCGGTAAAGATACAGCCAAGTAAGCTAATTAACCTGACAACCAAATTCTCTGCTACGGCACATTTTTAATGTACTGCCTTCACACACCAAAGAGCAGTAATCAAAGTGAAACATATGGTCATTTATAGTCTTGGTTTGATTAACTCCAGTCCAGTTTCTTTATTTGGGTTGTTGTCCAGTGGAACACAGACCTCATACCTGACAGTGTAAAGAGCTCTTTCTTTTCTCTGATGAAGGCAGACGACACAGCATTACACATAATGTTTGTTTTGTGTGGCTCTGCTCCAGGGACAGCTGTGTTTACTCTCATGAGCATGAACACACCTTTAGGGAATATATGCATTCGGCAAAACTCTCATCTAAACTCAAAGTTCAGCTGATACAGTGGTCACGATAATCGTATCAAGCATACACTTTTTGTTTGTTTTGTGTATATCAGAATAAAATGTTAAAATATTATTGTTTTTTTATATTGTGTATTAAGAATTTAGAAGATATAAATGAAGTGTATAAATGACTGCAAGGGGTCACTACACTTTTTGGAGGTCCAATAGGTTGGCTAAAACATATTGACTAATTTTCTGCAGAAAACACTGATTAGCCAATAATATAACAGCTAAATTACAAAAAAACTATGCTCTATTCATTTCTTGAAGGGGAAAATTCAAAGAGCAGTAGAGAATTTGAATCTTTGAAACAGACAGACATATAACAACAAGCCCAGTTTATTCTCATTGTACAGAAATGTGTATATTTTCTATACTATGGGAAGGCAACTTGTTCTCCTCACAGCATGGTCAGTCTCTATCCTCCTTCTCAGTTCCCGGGGAATATTATGTCAGTCCTGTCACATCATAACTTGTAAACGTTTCTTGCACTGTTTGGGGTCCACACAAAACTGTTATATAATAATACATATAATACATATAAGACATAGCAAGATAATATCAGAAGGTTTCACTAACAAAAAAAAAACAAATCCAAACACATGACTGAACAATCAGGAGCAGTGTAATCCACTTTCAGCAGAAGCCTTCAGACGGTTGTTCATAATGTAGTCACTGTAATATTTGTTAAAAAGCAGAGAAGATCAGTGTCAGTCTTCTTTTTCACTGATGGCTCTGTGCGTTCTTATGACAGTTGTAAATCTGGTTTCACTAATTGTAATTTTTCTCCGTCCTAAAGCGCTAGACCACAACAATGGGCAATAATCTACAGCTACAGTTTTAATGATGACAGGATGATGTATTATTGTGTATTATGTTATTTTGGTAAATAATTGGCTCATCTTGTCATTACCGCCGGCCCTCTGTTAGGGAATATATTAAACTTCTCCTGACTAAGACATCCAAAAAGTCTTTTTTTGTGTGACTCCATGGCACCTCAAATATTCCCTAACACCCTCATTCCTCAGTCGAAACAGGACGCCTCATCTGCTTAGACCACCTCAGTCTGATGTCTATAATGACTCCAAGAAGACACGTTATTTCACTTCACTTCCATTTTTGAACAGAAGTGGTTTCGTTTTAATTTCCATTTTGATCCAAACTTCATGAAATCTACTTCTTACGGGCTCAAAGGAACATGTTCAGTAAACCAAAAAAAGAGAAACAAAGTCAAACAGAAATGTCTGTCTGTTGCGGAGGTTAAACTGTGGAACAACCTCGATGATGAACTGAAAACATGTAGATCTATAGATAGTTTTAAGGAATTATTTAAAAAGAAAAAAATCGCTCAATATAAAGTTGAATGAATTTAGCTTCTTTTTTATTATTTTAACTTCAATGTTTGGTGTAATCTTTTTGTTCCATGTTTAAATGTTTGTCCTGATGTAAAGTGGTGTGATTGAACAAGTCACAAAAAAGTGTCAGACAAACGCAGACAGACTCACAACGAGGGTTACAGATGATGTTAGACAGGTGGGTTTTCGACGCTGTGGGGCCAGTGAATCATACCAGATACTAATGTCACTGTTGTAAGTGTTTGTATCAGCTCATCCCTCTGCCTCTGCTCGTATTTAAAGGCAGTGACAGAAACAGCACTAACCCCACGGAGGACTGTACTTACGCTGTTCTTCCCTCAAACCTGTGCACCAAAGCAATGATGAGAGGTAATTAGCCGCTGGACCCCAGAGAGAGAGTCTGTGCACGAGCTTTTGCCTGGCTCTGGGGCAGCCCTCCAGTGTTAATGCTAATGTAGTCATTACTCAGCTCTTTGGCACCAAACACATGGACTTTGTGTTTTCATGGCAACAGATTATTTCTTCTTCGAGATTCAAAAATGAGAGAGAGATTAGACCGAGAAGACACAGCTGTAAATGTTGCTGCATAGAAAAAAATGTATTCAAATGACCACTGCCTCCAGAGTCTGTGACACTGGTGTATGCATGTGTGAAAATGTTTGGTGATGGTCGTAAAATGGCTGCCACGTCTCTGTAAGGCTGACCTGGGGCAGCTGTGGCTACAATAAATTAGTTTACCACCACCAGTATGTAACCGTGGAGTGAATGAATAATGGATGATGTAAAAATTCTTTGGGTGTCTTGAAAAGCGCTATATACAAGTATTATGCATTTAAACAGGGTTGAGTTCAATTTGAGCAGGCTTTTGTTGAATTTGAAGACAAGACAAGACAAGACATTTATTTTTGTATAGCCCAATATCACAACAACAGTCGCCTTAGACTTAGTCCTTAGACCCTCCATCAGGGTGAGGAAAAACTCCAAAAAAAAAACAGTTTCGGTTCGTTTTCAGTCCACTTTCTCACTTTCTTTGAGTGAGCTTCGCTGGACGTAGACGTATCTGGACTTGACTGATCAGTGGAGGCTCAAACACATTTTAAGCTCTCAAATTCAGAATCAAACGGGTACAAAGGGGCTATGTCTGAGCATTATGGCTGTGTTTGATTGATTCTAATTTTATCTCATTTTAGAAAAAAAAATGCGAAAAGCGCAGCTTCTGTGAAGCTTTATTTCCAGTTAGTCATCTTTTATCTATCTGCCTTTAATTGTGTATGAAGGGAATACACAAGCACATCAGCCTTATGTACTTGCATTAGTACATTTCATTTTTATAAAGTACAAAGTGTGGAAATGAGACTGAGGGTTTAAATGTCAACTTTGGTGTTCATCACATGAGCCGAGACTGAGCGCTGGGGTTTTTCATTGCTCCTGGAAACCAGAGTGTGTTCTTGTTGTTCTCCAGGGCTCAGCTGATTCTTACACAAGCCGACCGTCCGACTCGGATGTGTCGCTGGAGGAGGAGAAGGAAGGAGGCCAGCAAGAGAGGGAGCAGCAGGCCTCTGTCCAGCTCGAGAGGGCAAAGGTCAGTAATATTAACATAGCACAGGGCAAAAGAAGAAGCAGGATATTTTGTTTTAATGAATTCCATAATGCTAATAACTCTTAGTACATGCTCAAACATTTTGGCTTCTGTCTTCTAAATGTCAGTGCTGCTACTATCTGGCCATTGTCCAGGATGTACCCCGCCTAAGGCACAAACGCACCCACAACCTCAAGTTTAGTTTAGTTTAGTTTAGTTTATTGTTCATAAAATAAACTAAAAGAACAGAATTCTTTCAATAAATAGAAAACACTGAGTTTATATATATATATATATATATATATATATATATATATATATATATATATATATATATATATATATATATATATATATCATTTAAAAAAACAGCAAAACAGAAAATACAAAACAATCATAATAAGTTCTGAAAAAAATATTATTACTAATATAATTAATTAGTTATCATTATTATAATATTTTAATAACATTTTATTAAATTATTAAAAAAAATATCAATATTATTTGTTACATTTACAATTAATTTAGACATTTCAATATATTAAAAAAAAATCTTAGATTATATTAATTAATTTAAACCACACACAAACATTTCCAATCCATCCCTACATCCCAGTATACCTATCAAAGACATTCTTTTTATATAGTTTTTTTTTTAAAGTTACAACACCCTTCATATTTATCACCAGTCCATTCCATAGTATCACACCATTTCTGGTTATACACCCTTTCTTTAATGTATATACAAACACACTGTAGTTTTAAATTATGTTCTCGTCTTAAATTGTTCTCATAATCTTCTTTACATTATGTCATTCTATTAAGAGCCTGTAGTTGTTAATAAAAAAATGTTTAAGTCATCAAATGATATTATACAAAATTGTTAATCACTATTTTTCTTTTACTTAACTACTTTTTATTAATTTGTTCTGTACAATCAGTGCTGTTTGTTCCAAAATTGTATATAAGAGTGAGATAGTTCTTACTTTCCAGTTGTGATCACTCAGAGGCAAAAGCAGGAGCCACAAAAAAGGTCATGTGACTGTCATCTGTCAGCCACTGATTGGTTCCTGCATCAAATGAAACATTCATCAATAGCTGACAGTCATTATCAGTCTATATCAGTATATTTCCACTTTTAGTTTTAGCCTCATCTGACAGGATTAAAGAAATGAGGCCTATGTGTTCTCCAGACATACACATATCAATAATAGACAGTCTTCAAAACACCTCGCCCGCTGTGCATCAGTACAGTTATAGTCAATATACAATCATATTTATTATTTGTGCTTGTATTTGTGTGTCAGTCAGGACGTAATTACACAGGAACATCAGTGTGGATACTTTTTCTTGTGTGTGCTCTACTGAAGCCTGATTAACTCATCGCTCCTGCTCTAAATGTTACCAGCTCTATTCCTGTCTTTATTTAGTGCTGACCTTTGCTGTGATTTCAGACGAAGGGGGTGGCGTTCGCGGTGAGGACCAACGTGAGTTACTGCGGCGCGCTGGATGAGGATGTTCCCGTGGCTGGCACTGGCGTCTCCTTTGATGCCAAGGACTTCCTTCACATCAAAGAGGTACTATTCAGGGCCCAGGAATAATTTTGCAGCACTCTCTCTGTCTATCGTTTTAATCAGCTAAAAGCAGCTCAGCCTTTGAAAGAAATGTAGGCTGTGCTTTTGTCTGTCACAAGGCGTCTCATCTTCATATTGACAGTTTTATTTTAATCAGTTAATGCTGAGATAAATGTATTAAAATTCCAAGTTAAAGAAAGTAATATCTTGTGCAAATGCTGCTACATGAGGCTGGTCCTAATATGTAATCAAGATGGAAACTACATATTGCAAAGTATCTGACTGTTGCTAATTCAGAGACGAGACAATTACCAACTTAAATCTGTCTATCTACAGAGTTATCTACAGAGTTCTGCATTTTCATTGTTGGTAAATTGCAGATTTAAAATGGGACAGGCTTTACATCAGATGTGCCCAAAGTTCAAATCCATCTAGAACATTTTCAAATCCATCTAAAACCCATTCAGTTCAAACTAAAACCTGTTTAAATCCAGCTAAAACCTGTTCAAATCCAACTATAACATTTTCAAAACCTATTTAAACCTGTTAAAATCCATCTAAAACATGTTCAAATCCAGCTAAAAGCTGTTTAAATCCAACTAAAACCAGTCTTTACATCAGATGTGCCCAAAGTTCAAATCTATCTAAAACATTATCAAATTTATCTGAAACCTGTTTAGTTCAAACTAAAACCTGTTCAAATTCAACTAAAACTTGTTCAAATCCATCTAAAACCTGTTCAAATTCAACTAAAACTTGTTCAAATCCATCTAAAACTTGTTTTAATTCCACTAAAACCTGTTGAACCTGTTTGAATCTGAGATTAGATGATTAGAACAGGTTTTAGATGGATTTGAACTAAGATTTTATTTGGAACAATCAGAAATTCTATTTTAAACTTGTATCACAGAAGCTGAGAGCCTCCTAAATCTCACCTTGAGCTCTAATTTGGCCCCTGGGCCAGACTTTGGTAATTTCTGTAGAAAGGCGTACTTATTTTTCCCTCATGATGTTTTATAAGCATCTGCTTCAACCAATTCCAATAAAATGTCTGTTTTTCACTTCACTGTTAAGTGTGGTGTGTACATGTCTATTATGTATTTGTAAATATGTAGATGTCATATTTTAAGCTTGGTATTGTTGTATTTAATTTGTCTTAATTTATCTATTGACTATTTTTATCAAAGTAATCAGCAATCTGTGAACTGTGCGGCCCATCTCTTGAAAGCACATATCCAAAACACATCAACTCAAATTTACATTATCCCCAGAATAAGTGTATTATACAACAGTTTTTTATGAGGTTTGCTGCAATATATTTGTTTTCTTTAATGCTTCAAGTGGGTATAGATCTTGAAAACTTACATAGAGTTAAGAGATTATTTAACTATATCTGTTGAACTAAGCTTTGAATAAACTTGTGTGACTTTGCAGAAGTACAACAACGACTGGTGGATCGGACGTTTGGTGAAGGAAGGCTGCGACATCGGCTTCATCCCCAGTCCTCTCAAACTGGAAAACATCCGACTGCAGCAGGAGCAGAAGAGAGGACGCTTCCACGGGTGAGACATCGACTCAAGCACAAGCATGTTTTCAAGAGAAAACCAGGTGTGATAAAAGCCTTTGGGGAAGCTGGGAGCTCAAGGAAAGCAGTGAAATGTAATAATGCCAGGGTGTGTTTTGTAACTCAAGCTCCTGAAGGTGTGTCTGGACAGTAGCCATCACAGATTTTGGGAGTTGTGCAGTGATTAAAGTGCAATGTTCTAAAAATGCTACAGCTCTGGTTCTTCCTCACAGTATGTTCATTTTGGCACCAGTTTTAAAATAACAACATGTGCAGATATCCAAACCAGTGGGCATGTGTTCAAAACAGATTGCAATGTTTCATTCTTGTCAACAAACAGTAAATATTTGTGCGTATTTATTCAGATTCAGAGGTGATGACAGACTAGATTAAAAAAACAACTGACAATGGGCCATTTCCTCTAAAACATGTTTTTGGCGCAAAAACAGCGCTTTCCATATTTTTCCTTATCATTCCTTTTTATGACAAACAAATGTCCAAAGTGTGCCTTAACGCCTTCAAAATATGTTTTTTAACACAACAACTGTAAGGTTTTGTTTTATTACATTACTGATTTCATGTGACACCTGTTGTGTATCCCTCCCTCGTCTCGCTGCAGGTTCAAGGAGTATGTTTTTATTGTTCTAAATAGGCACCACATACTCTCGCAGTTCAGTTAAAGCCACACTGCAGTTTCTGTGCAGCTGCCAGCGTCAAATTGCACAGTTTTAGTAAATATAACGCTGAAAAGACCACTTCCTGCCACACTATATATCTAACTGCTTCAAATGTTTGTTAAAAAATAATGTTCTCTGTACCTTGCTTCATATTATTCCACATAAAAAGCCACTAATATATTTTGTAACATCTCCAAACCTGCTCATAGTTCAGGTTTTACAGCAGAACATTACAAAAGAGAAAGCCGTGACACCTTGACTGAAAAAAGTAAAGAAATGACTTCTGTAGCTATGTCTTCTTTAATAAAACCCTTTTTCTAAATATAGGAGTAAGTCCAGTGGGAACTCCTCTTCCAGTTTGGGAGAAATGGTGTCAGGCACATTCAAGCCAAACCCCAACTCAGCAGGTGAGTGCCTCTGATTTACATAACTCAGATCTCACTTACCTTTGTGGCTGCCCTACTTTAGTGTGTGCATTATTTAACAGCTGTAGGGCAATGGAGAAGTGTGACTATGGCCCAGTGTAGTCTGTACTCACGCTGATCCCTGTTTTGTATTTTCAGGCAAACAGAAACAGAAAGTGGTAAGTACATTGGTTTACTAAAATAACTTCTTCCTCATAATTAGGAAAATGTTCTGAATATTAAATACCAATACCAGTCAGCTACCTAGTCCCCCTAATTTATCTCAGCCTCTTGTTTGACCCTCTTCTTTATTGGATTATACTGCACATTGCCGTTAGATTTTCTATTCCTGCCTTTCTCAATATCGTACTCTTTGGCTATTATTTTAGTGTAAATTATGTTCTGATAAAGTGACAACAAGCTCATATCATCAACAATTGAATGAATCAACATCATAAGGTTAAACACTCACTTTTAAATATCTGAATACTTGTAGGTTTTATTCCTGAAGGTGTTGAAGGGAATTATTCACCTTCTAATAAAACTGACTTAGGTATGTGCCTTAAAAAAGACTATTATCTACTGTCTGCCTCTCCTTTTGAAGGGTTTTGACACTAATACAAGTGTAAATGCAGTGAAATACATGTATTAATTTTGTCAGATATAACAAACCAAACAGCTTTTGTTTATAGTATTGTGCATATATTACTGCTGCCATTTCAATAGTTGGCACTTACAAAACAAAGCCAAATACAGAGAGCATTCTATTGTTTTGGTTAATGCTGTGTGTCACCTTCTGAAAAGACAAATGACATAAAAAAAGACACTTGAAGTGAATAGTGACCGTGCTTGGTGTTTGTCTGTGTGTTTGTTTTCTTCCCGCAGGCGGAGCACATCCCTCCCTATGACGTGGTTCCCTCCATGAGGCCCGTGGTCCTGGTGGGGCCGTCCCTCAAAGGTTACGAGGTACATCCAGGACACACACTGCAGTGACGCAGCCTCTTCTCACACTGCTTCTGCATTTATTCAGTGTTTTATTGCAGAGGGAAGTAATGACTACTGACTAATAACATACAAGTAACATTTCCTTTAAACAGCAGCTAGGCCTGTTTTATATCTATCTAAAGATAAACCCTTTTTGAAATGGACAATCTATAATTAAAATACATACCTTGATCCTTTATGGGAAATTGCAACAGTTTATGTCATTAAGGACAGAGTAAACCTTTTTAAAATGTGCAAAGGTAATAAAAAAAAAAACACTAATTGTTGTCATGTCCTCTTCTAGCAATTCAAAAATGTACATCAATACATACAGAAATGGCTCTTTTCATCATTTTATCATATCACTTTTTATCATATCATATCAATATTTAAAGATTTTGTCATTTCAGCTTCAGTTCTTGTCTAATACATACAAGCAGGCTATTGGACAACCTACACTTTCAGAGAGTTAATTTATTATTTAAAATGTCATTGAGCCTATAGTGTTTAAGCAGAGCCTTGTTAGCCATTAGGCAGTTGTGGTTCCAGACCTCCAAACTGGAACACTTACAGTTTTTCCACAAACTCACTGGCAGAAGAAGAAAACAAAGTGTTGGAAAAGCTGTTCTATGAAATAACTATTGTTTTACAGCAAACACTAAACAATTATTGCATTGGAGCATTTGAAGTGTCTAAAAATACCCCAAAGAAGATAAAGTAAAAAACATGACAAGGCAAATGAAAGTGACAAAAGTCTGGATTATTGTTTTGACGTTTGCTGCAGTGATGGGTATTTGTTAAAATAGGGACAATAGGGACTTGGTCTGTTCAAAACTGGGACATTTATATGTTTTTATTTGTTGACATTTGTTGGAACATGGGACTGTGAAACATACTAAAAGGACTTAACTCAGTGCCGTGCTGCTTCTTTAGGGAGTTCTTTGCCTTAAAATGAGGACTCTCAATTCAAGTCTCTCAATATCCATCCACACCTCCAAAGAAATCTGAATACATCCAGATACGTGTGACCCATTAAAGCTCCACTACTTGATTTTCTTTTTGCCATCCCGGTCTCAGCCTCACCACTCTCCCCCAACAGCAGCATAGTAACCTTTATTGCTTCTTTTATTTAAAAAAAGTTGCTCTAAATTTATTTTAAAGCCTAGACGTCTTCATGTCAAATTTTTTTAAACAAATGATTTCTGTTGCAACAAGCTGTTAGTGATTTAACTGTCAAACTAAACAGTAAAAAAAAAAAAAAAGGTAATTCCTGTTTAAGTAAAGGTTAATGTACTATTTTGTACTTTATTATTAACTATTAGCATGGATAGCTGTGTGTCTATTATTAAAGAAAGACATATGTAAAGATGTAAAGCTAGCATTTAACATTATGTACACTGTTACTGCCATAACAGGACCTCCCTGTCAGCCCGTTTTGTAGGATTTGTTGCTGTTAAGACGTAATAAAAGTTCATGATAAAGCCATGTGCAGCCAAGTCTCATTAAGTCTTCTCGAGACAACGTTCCCAAAGACACAACATAAAAACTGACGCTGCTCATTGATTATCGGTTACTACTGAGACCACAGGGCAGACAATAAAAGCCGAGAGACAGGGAGTTGGGAGCCCCGTCACCGTTGTCATGGATTCACAGCCCTCGCCTCCTTATTCTCGCGTTGCCGTGGTAACTACCTAGAGGGTAAACTGCATCAGTCTGAGAAAGTGGAGCATGGTTTGAAATTAGAAACAGAGAATAATGTATGCTGTTTTCTGAAATGAGATGATCCGCTAAAATGACGAGACCCGGGCTGCGTTTGTTACTTTAGACATTGCTTCTGTTTATTGATGTCTTTTCTGCAGGATCAATAAGAGAGAGCAGGATAATTCCACACTGATGAAAAAGTGAATAAATGGCAGATTTTCTATTAGCAATCTCATTTCCTCTGTGTGCAGCACTGTATCGAGCTCAGTGCAGGTGAAAACAAGCCCAGCTCTTGCACTCGTTAATAGCACTATTTTTTTTAGTTGACAGCTGCTCCATGTTTTTACTTTAGAGTGAGAGGAAACCCCTGTCGACCCACCGACAGATGAAAAGTATGCCTAATGTCATGTATATGCGCATTTTAATCTTATGTAAAATGTTCTGGGCAGAGGAAATTTACTTTCTTCTTGCATTTTTTTTTTTGTTTTTTTGGTCTGACTGTTTACTTTCTTCATCATAATTGAGAAAGCAAGAAATAAGTGTGCTTTGTATAATCCACCAGTACAACATGCACAGCAAATGTTTCATTTCTTGTTGTCTCATTCACAATTATAAATCAGCTTCAAAAGTCCAGGGTGCAGCTTTCTCTGACATGTTCTCTTTATGGTTAAACCCTTTATTAATAATCATTTATAATTTACCAACACCGCTGCCTCATTGATATTAATACATTACAGCAAATGAAAAGGCTTGAATACAGTCCCAAACTGCTTCTTCAGGGGATACTTTGCCTAAAGAACTCAACTTGTTGAAGGTTGGAGGTCTCTCAATGACAAAGACAAAATGCACTCTGCCACAGAGAACATCCAGATACATGTGACCAAGAATCTCTCTGGACACATTTAGGACTTATTTAGCCCATTTACATCTTGTATTAAGGCTGGCACATCAGATCCAAGACCTCTAAAAGTGAGCTTTAGAGTAGCCTTTCCCAACAGAACTTCTGCTTGACATCAGGACATCCATATTTATCTTCTAAAGCTGATCTAGAGTCTGCACTTTGTAATTGGCCCAATTCATCACATGTTCACTGGTGCAACACTTTCATTCTAGCTCTTAATCACTTTAAAGTCTCTGTGGGTAGCCTATAGAAAGGGCTGGTTCTTAACCACACTGGGGGCACTGGGATAGTTTTTGCTTCAGTGAAACATGACACTATGGGGCTTATACTTTTAAGACAATAGCAGACTCAATTTCCAAGTGTTAAAAAAAACACTAGATGCTAGATTAGCATTATTGTCACTTTAGCAATTGGAAGTGAAAAATCATGTGTTCAGATCTGCACAATAACTGGTCCGTGTTTAAACACACATTGATATTGGAAAGTGTTTACACTCAGGTCTAAATCGTAAAACAGCGCAATTGTTGTAAATAACCATATCTCTTTAGAGTCTCTTTAGTCCGTTAAGCCCCATTCACACCTACCGCCCTTCCCTGCAATGTTTTACCATTTTTATTGAAAGGGCTCGTGTGAAACAAGCCCTAAATGTATCTTAGACTTTTATAGTAGTATTACTGCCCCCCACAGGTTGTCTTTTCTTATCTACTCCCAGCTTTACTATGTCGGGTATGAACAGGGGTAACATGGGAATGGACCTAATGTGTGAAAAGTAAAAAGCATGTACTCGTACTCATTCTTCTGTCTTTTTCCTGTTTTTTTCTCTGTTTTCTCAGGTGACTGACATGATGCAGAAGGCTCTGTTTGACTTCCTCAAGCACAGGTTCGATGGAAGGTAAGTCATCAAAGCAGACTTCTTTATGTGTATCATTACGCCATTCCTTATGTCATATTCATTCTTGTATTGTCCTTATAGGATATCTATCACCAGGGTAACAGCTGACATATCTTTGGCCAAGAGGTCAGTACTAAACAACCCCAGTAAGAGGGCCATCATTGAGAGGTCCAACACACGCTCCAGTCTCGGTAAAAAAAACACATCTCACTCAATGATGTGCTTGTTGTTGTAGCTGCAGATGCTTTTTCTGTCAACTTTTCTGCTAATAGTGAATGTGTTTTGTGTTTTATCTGTCACTGTCCCATCTGCAGCCGAAGTGCAGAGTGAAATCGAGCGTATCTTTGAGTTGGCCCGGTCTCTACAGCTGGTTGTGCTCGACGCTGACACCATTAACCATCCGGCGCAGCTCATCAAGACCTCATTAGCTCCCATCATAGTTCATGTCAAAGTCTCCTCTCCCAAGGTAAAATGGAAATAAAAGCATATTTGTAACTTTTTTCCCATTTAAAAGTCCAGTAACAAGCAAAGTTATGTGTCAAACTGAATTTCAAGAAGTTTATTTCCACCTTTATTTCCATTTCAAAGTGAAAAATGAGCAAAGCCACTGAGGCAGTAAGTTTAACGCACTAGGCATGACTGTGCGTTTGCAGAGGGCTATAAGAGCAGTGACAGGTGTGTTATTACTTGTGCCTATTTTATTCTTTTTCCCAGCAGATTTAATGATCAGATTTGTACATTTCAGGAGCGGAGACAATGATAAAGTGTCCCGTACAGCTGACAGAATGGGCTGTACACAGAGCAGAAGATCTATGTAGCTGGTGTTTAAAGGGATTGTCCTGCACTTCTTAAATGGCTTTCTATTGGCTATGTTAGTGTTTTTTGACCTACATATGACTACCTATGACTGTGTTCCCTACAGTAGATAATTGACAGTCTGCTACAAGTTTGGAGAAGCAGACAGTAGCTTTGACACAAGGGCTAAACTGTGGTTAGACAAAGTGGATACATATTTTGGTTCTTAAGCACAAACGCTTGAAAAACACACAAAAAAAAGTAAAAATTGCCAAAAATGCAACTGAATAAAATAAGTAGAAACAAAATTATAAATAATACAAAATTAAAGCAGAATGTGATTTACATATTTACAATAATATGTAAAATAAGAAAATATATGTTATATAATATACATATTTAAAAATGAATAATAAAATGCATCAAACATAGAAGTTCTTGTACAAATAAAAAGTCAAATGTGAAGTTGTAATACATTACTGTTATATGACACAATGTCTTGGGTATAACACAAATTAAACGTTGTTGGCGTCCATGTTTAACATAAGCCTGTGTCATTGATCCTTTCTCTAAACTGGCAGCAGACTGACAACTATCTAATCAAAGTAAAATTGTTGGGATTTGAAGTTTTGGAACTTTTCGGTATCATCTGGTGGTGCATAGTACACCTCACACCTTTACAGAGCATGTGAACAGCCATGGTAGCCCTCAAGAAACATAATATCTATTATTTAAAAAAATAGTGGAAATAGTTCTGATAATTGTTTACTTAAAAATAATCGGACAACGTTTAATTTACAGTAGTGTAGAGTAAATGTATTTGGCACTTTGGCTTTCTTTTTGATGGTTTTATTTTTCACCCTAATAAAAAATAAACAGGAAATTTATTATATTTTCTGACCATGAACTTAGACAATAATGTTTAGTTCTGGCTTTATTCTGTGTTTAATCATAAGCTCAGTCCCTGTTAAGCTGTTTAATAGAGTGCAGTTAGTAATTTCTTATAGAATAAAAATAAGTAGAAACAAAAATGGCCGAGTTTAAACTACTGTAGATTTAGTTCCACACTTGTGTCTTACACTTCTCTTTATTCTTGTCTGCTCTGGTTCCTATGGCACCTTAAATGTTTTATAAAAAGAGTGTCTTTTTTATGATAATACACTATATACTATGTTCAACTCAATACTAGGTTTTTACACTTTTACCATTTAACACCTGACTGATGACTGTGCTTTATGTTTTACTGAAGGTCCTCCAGCGTCTGATCAAATCTCGAGGGAAATCCCAAAGCAAACACTTGAATGTGCAGCTTGTTGCAGCCGAAAAACTCTCTCAGTGCCCTTCTGTGAGTCGCCTTTGAAATAACTTTTACAGCAACAGACCTAGAGACGTTTTGTTCTCAAGGAAACCTAAATGTGGCTTCACTCACACTTTCTTGTTTCCTTCTCTCGTCTCAGGAGATGTTTGATATAATTTTGGATGAGAACCAGCTGGAGGATGCCTGCGAACACCTGGCGGAGTACCTGGAAGCATATTGGCGCGCGACACACACCTCACTTAGTACGCCACTCAACCCCCTGCTGGGACGCAATCTGGGCTCCACTGCTCTCGCCCCGTATCCTGCTGCCATTCAGGTGCCACATGTTGGGTTCAAACACACGGTAGATTTGTCAAAAGCCGAAGCTGGGTTGTATAAATTACTGCCGAAAGCGGGTCTTTTAGCAGCAGCCCTCATGCTGTTCTTTGCCGAAAATCTGCAGCGTATAAAACCTCCTTCCGCTTTAGGCTGAAAAAGAGGGTTGTAAATTCTCTGTTGAAAAACTGCTGAGATCAGAATCTGTTTAAGTTTGCCAGGAGCAGAAAGGCATATTACAGTGAAACGGGTAATATGTCCTTTCAAAATAATCCATAAATTTATGAGTCAATCAATTTTTATCTGTTTCAAACTTACATTTTCACAGGAGTGATGCAACTCCAAAAGGTAGGACAGGCATTTTCATTGTCAAAAGGGTTGCCAAGCAGGGCAGCTGTCAGGGAAGAGAGGGAATAAACAACCATCACTTTTTGTTTTAGATAACCGAGTCAGTGAAATAGGCATGATTCTAACCAATCAGTGTAAGGACCATTAAGTCAATACGAGAATGTATATTTTTGGGCATTAAAGGTACGCGATGCTACTATAACTGAAACAAACATGAATCAACTCTTTACATGATCAAAATGTATTTAATAATGTAACTAATCTACATTATTAAATACATTTTGATCATGTTAAGCATTCACAATTAACAATGAGACACACAAAGACAGTTTTTTCCCCTTCAGTAACTAATTAAATACTAAGTCCTCAAAATGTAGGAAACTAGTGCAGCTTTCTAAATTTTAAGTGGATTAAGCTCGGACTCAACAAGAAACAATCTTACTCAACTGTTTATATCAGCAGTTTACAGCTATACCTTGAACCTCTCGTTCCATTAGTCTAAAAACCCTTCACATAAAACAAATGTATAGTTTTTACTGCGTGATGTCCCAAAGTTTTAAAGCAGTGTGTCTTTTTCAACCAGGCCCAAAGAAACCGCAACAGCAACCACACAACCACAGACCATTCCCCGGTCGAACGCCGCGGCCTGATGCCCGCCGACGAGAACTACCACAACGAACGCGCTCGAAAGAACCGCAACCGTCTTTCCTCCGGCTCCCAACACAGCCGAGACCACTCCCCTTTGGTAGAGGAGGACTACCCGGACCCCTACCAGGACTCTTACAAGCCTCACCGTAACCGCAGCTCTCCCGGAGGCTACAGCCAGGATTCAAGGCAACGGCTTTAAGCTTTAGGAACAAAATCTAGACCAGTCTTCTCAAATCAATCACTATGGACCTCTTTAGTGAAGCAACTACACCAACAACCTGATATTAAAGTGTAGTACCTCACTTTCCATTTGGCTTTAGTCCCTGCCAAATGTAAAAACCCTGCTCTTGTTTTACTGTGACCAATGGGAGGAGAGTGTAGCACAAGAGCAGGCTGTCGTAGAGAAGCACTGCTCGGTCGAATAATGCTGGAGAGAAAAGGCTTTTAGGGGCCGGTCTCGTGTCAGATGTTACTGTAGCATGCAGGGCAGGGCTGTGATTATAGGAGTCACCCGCCTTGAGCCAACGCCAGATCGAGAAAAAGCAACCCAGCATTGATGACCGACACCCGTTTGCACGCATCGAGGAGCTTGTAGAAGTCAGTCTCCTCGAGTTTGTTTGCCACTGTGTTCAATGTGAGTGCCATAAATCCAGTGGATGCTTGTGCCCCGATCCAGAGTTTGATTTTGTTGTGATATTAACTGCCCCAGCTCCTGTCCCTGATTGTGATGCCATTATTTTCTTTTATAATTCTACCATGATTCATATCAGGACAGTAGTTCAAAAACACATTACAAAGCTGTAAACCTCAGGAACGAGAGGTCACTTGGAGGAATGAGTGACCTGGGATGTAGCATTGATGCACTTATTCATCAGAAAGGGTTGGACAGGACTTTTTATGTTGTGTTGTTTTAAACTCTGCCCTACAAAAACAAAGTGCAGTATATATTTAGCTAAAAACTGGCTTTATATCAACAGTTTTATTTGGTGACAAAGTTTTATGGCACAATTATGTCTCATAAAAAGCGCAGAAAGAACAGAATTAACATTAATACAGTGTCAGTGTGCAATGAGTTTGGAGTGTTCTGACATTTTTATGCAGTGACTCGCTCCCTTTTAGTGTTGTAGTCAAGATCGCATTGACCAAGACATGTCTGGGAGTCAAGACCAAGACTCTGTCAGGGTGAGTCCAAGTCAAGACAAAATCAAGACCAGAACCAGTGAACAATAAACTGTAATGGACACATCTAACCAACCACGTCCAGACTTATAGAGGTTAGTGTTTGAAGAAGATGATTTTATTAAATATTAAATGATTGAGATTTTTATTTAATCCCAGGGACAGACAAATATTCCAGTTATGGTCTTGGTTGGTCTCTCCAAGACCATGACAAGACCAAGACATTTACAAAACTGATTTCTCTGAATTTTGACACAACTGAGATATGAAACTTTGTCAGTTTCTCTATTAATACAGACTGTAATCCACTGTATAATTTTTCAGTGGCGTCCTTTTTATTGCCAAAGGGATTAATACATAACCACTATTGAGGAACAAAAAACACATATATAAAGCCATTTTTATCAGTTTCACTCAACTCAGACGCTGCACTTTGCCTTTTTTTAGGGCAGATTAGTTTGCATTAGTTTTTGTTAAAACTCATCTTTTTTCATTAATATACCACTTACTGTAACATGCCAGGATCAGATAAACTCAGTGACTCATCGAGGTTTACTTCTAGTGAGGTTTGTCCAGATACCAATAAACTGCCATAGAGGTACTCACTCCAGTGTACGTTTCTATTCCTTTTTTCTTGATACGGCACTGTTCAGAAATTATTTACTGTAAATGAAGAGGATAAAAGTTGATCAAACAGCAAATGGTGGGTTGTTAGTCAAGTCACTGGATGAAACACTGCTTTTATAAATATCAAGTACAATTAATTACTTAAATATGAATATGTTTAGTTACTTCTCAAAAAAGTGGTATCAGGACAACTTTGACTTTGAGTTAAAAAAAATAACATTCCATTAAAGTGTCTTTTCACACAATAAGAATTACATTCTTACTATACTGTATTTTTCAAGTTGCCTTCATACATTTAATATATCATACTGTATTTATTATTTTGTATGTCATGAACCCACTTAAGTGCAAAGGAGACAGGGCTGTGGTGGATTAATCTTGTCTTTACTGGAAATAAAGAGCAGTTTCCTTCATTTTTATATCATGGATCTACTTTTATGTTGCCAGCTACTACAGGATAAATATATTATGTTTTAAATTCATGTATCTTGTGATTTAAACAGGGACTTTTCTGTTCTTATCTGCCACATACAGTAGCTTTTATTGTTGATGTTTCTGAAAAAACGATGGCGCATAAGTAAACCATTGAGGATCTGAAAAACTGCCTGTGAGAGAATGATACACTGATTCCAAGTTTGTGTTCCCAGTTATTTTACAATTATAATGAAATAAACTGCCCATATGCTGTTGGAAAGTGGTTATTGTTACTTTTATTTACCTACACTAACACAGCTGCCTGCTCATGACTTTTAGTTTGTCCCATCAATGACGGTTGGTAGTATCCAAGTAACATTTGTTTTCTCTATGTTCACTTGGTAATAAGCATTTTCCTGTTCAATGTACAAGTCTAGACTTGTTAAACCATTCATTCATTTTCTACCGCTTTGTCCCATTAGGACTAACCAGCTCTGGGCCTGAGGTGGGGTACACCCTGGACAGTGGCCAGTTAGTCGCAGGGCTGACATTTAGAGACAGACAGTGACAGACAACCATTCTCTCTCACATTTATTCACTAGGGACACTTTAGAGTTGCCAATTAACCTGTACATGCATGTTTTTTTGACGGTGGGAGGAAGCCGAAGAACACACAGTAACACATGGAGGATATGTAGACTGTTCACAGAAAGACCAGTGTCGGCAAAGGATGTTTTGGTTTTGAACTCACAACCTTCTTGCTGTGAGGCAGTGCTAACCACTCTGCCACGTCACCACCTCTTAAACTCACGGTTGTTATTACAGAATGTCCATTAATAACAGGGTATGAGATATATAAAAAGGTGGCCGCTTAAGGCTGACAACTATATGTACAATACTAATAAATAATAATATAACAGCATAATCCATAGATAATATTACACAAAGCAATGTAACAAAAGTTTTATGGGTTCCATGAGTTTGTGGCCTATAATTCAATCAGATAATAAAGTGTTACAGTGTTTCTCCTGTTACATAGATTGTAACAGGAGAAACAAATAATTTTTTAATGTCGGAGCTACTTGATTTAAAAGTTTGAGAACCACTGCTTTAATATACTATATACCTTAACAGTTTATTAAAACAAAAAACATTGTTAAATTAATGATTACATAAAGTGTAGTAAGTTTGTAATATATTTGGCCCCGATTTGACCCCAGTATTGCCCTCACATGATGTCACATCGGTCAAAATGAGTTTGACCCCGCTTGCGCTAATGTTTTTTCAAACTACGCATGCGCAGGTTTGACAGCTAACTAGCGAAGCAGCAGCCTTCATGACTTCACTCCAACACCCGAAACCCAGCCCACTCTAGTTGCATTTTCGTTTTTATTTACGCTAACAGTATTTGTTGTCTTTTTTTTACCTTACACCCTTGACTTTAGCCCTAATTACGTTTTAGATAAGCGAGTATGGCGCTTTTACCTCAACGCTTTGACTGTGAGTGTGTCTAGTTAGCTCGCTGGCTAGCAGAAGTTGATAGCACTTGAATAGCATCAACGCTGGCTAGCTAAGTTAAATCAGATTCTCACAAGCTGGCATCGTTTTTTCACCGTCAACCATGGGGATACTGTTTACAAAGCTATGGAGGTTGTTTAATCACCAAGGTAAGATGAATTACTTTGATTTTATCCCCCACAAAAATTCTCGAGTGGCCTCTCGGTTGTGCGTAAAGGCCCAATGTAAAATCTAAATTGTTCAGGATTTCTCAGCTCTCAGACCAATATTATACAGCGTTTAGCCAACTGGAAACAATGATGTCTGTTTTTTAATTAAATGTTTTTTTATTCTTTCTTTTATTTGCTTAGCTAACAATTATAGTTAGATTTAAAGATGTAATTAGATTATAAGTACATTCAACACAAGTGGAATTAGTAGAAAGAGCAGGAGCTAGTACACTCAGTTTCCAATTTTAATGGGTATATATTAAAAGATAAGCTCTGTAACTACCATTAAATTAAACAAACGAGTTAATTTATTGTTAAAATAAACTGTGCTGCAGTATTATGTGTGTAATTAATAAGTCAGATTCCTCAAAGAAAAAAAAAAAAACAGTATTTAAAGTCAATTAGTTTATGTAACTATATTTCCTCAGCCTTATAGTCTGCCTACACTTTTGGATTATTCATGCTCCCCAGCTTTCACGTGTAGTTGATACCCGGCTCGTGAACCTGGAAAAAGAAAACCTCTCAGTAACGGGACTCAGGAGTCCTCTCTCTTTCTCTGTTAGTGCTGCTGTTGTTCTTGTAGTTGGCCGGAGCTGTGGCCTGGACATTTTCTCAAACACATACTACTCTCTGAGGTGAGCCACATCAGCAGAAATACCTGTGGGTGATTCAGGAGTGAGTCATGGCCACTTCACAGGAGCTGAGTAATGGTAATTATCAGTGTAGCTTAAGCGGACGAGTAAATAAACACTGTTGAGACAGAAAAACGTGTGACCAAGCTCCAGAGGTCACATGGGCTTCAGCTGGGTGTGAGACTACGTTCGACTATAGTCATCTTGCACTGGAATTAAACAGTGAATACTACTGTGTGGCTAGAAATAATCTTTTATAGCCTTCATGGAAAATGATTGGAAATCATTTGTCATTACAACCTACAAAAAAGATAGCATTACTTACATTACTCTTGCTGCCCTTATCCACTGCTGCACATCCCCAGAGTCTTCAAACCTCACATGTTCACTCACAGAGACATGTGAACAGAAGGGTTAGCTTTTGAAAAGGCATTCCTGATTAAATCATAATAACTGGAGAAAAGCCAATCCCCATTTCTGTTTTGTAGTATTGCCCTTTTAAGTGTCGGCCTATTCTTTACAAATCAAAACTACTCTAATATAAAGTGAATCTGTAGTCTCCTTTTTACTAACGTGTTTGTTTGGTTAACCCTCTTCTGTTTATTTCTGATAAGATACTATGAACTCATTGTGAAAAAGGTTTACAGATGTTTAGTTGTCAGCTCAAAAATAAAGCTGTGTTTCCAAAACACCTGGAAAACTGTATCAATGCTAAACCAGGCCAGAAACTCTTTTGATATTCATGCCATTGAGCACTATTATTACTGCTATAACTTAATAATAATAATGGATTCGATTTATATTGTGCTTTTCTCCTCAAAGCGCCTACAGGCCATCCATTATTCATTCACTCCACAGTCACACACTGGTGGTGGTAAGCTACAACTCTAGCCACAGCTGCCCTGGGGCAGACTGACAGAGACGTGGCAGCCATTTTGCGCCTACGGCCTCTCCGACCATCACCACATACATTCACTAAACATTCTTACACATTTATACGAGGCAAGGTGGGTTAAGTGTCTTGCCCAAGGACACAACAACAGTATGAATTGTGAGGAGAGCGGGAATCGAGCCGGTTGAAGGACAACCGCTCTACCACTGAGCCACTGCTGCCCCCTTAAAATAATAGAACAAATATAATACCAATAACATTAAACGGAAGAGTGAAATATATTATTAACTGAAGGTGTCAAAGAATTTAAAAGGAAGTGCTTCACACTGAGTTGAGACACCTGTTTAACATACTTTCCTTTTAATTTTTTCACTTCCTTAATACTTGACATTTGTTTTGTTTTTTTCAACTCTGCAAAAAAAAGCTTAGATAATGTGTAGTTTCTTGAGCAATGACCATATTTCCGTTTTATTTGACCTTTATTCTTTTTTTTTTTCTTTGTGATGGTTGTTGAGGTTTTGTGTTCGAACACCTGCTGCAGCCATGATGTGTAATGTGCACACTCTGCACGTTTGAAGCTGTTTGGTAAACATCATGCAGACAAGGACAAGCTTTTTTTGGTATTTAGAATTTTTAGTCAGGTAAAAGCAACTTGGCTATATATATATTTCACAACTAAATTTCCCAAACCTTGTATCAAATGTTATATTTTAAATAGAATTGAATGTATTTTTATAATAATACATTAAATTTATCACATTATCATATGGATTTTCTTCAATGTATGTTTTTTTTTTATTTACAGGCCCCTGTTGTTCATTACAATTGAATTAACATCTCCAACAACTGGCTCACGGTTAAGCGTTACAGCCCTACTTGGTACACATGCTATTGCCACATGCCACACTATGCTATTGTGTTAGACGTTTACATTGTGTGTTACCAGGAGGAGATAACTGATGCAATAACAATATTCTGCAAAGAAAGACAGAGAGGTCTAGTGAAGGCTTAAGATTGTGGTCATGTATTTGCTCCGTTATAATTTGAAGATAAAACTCTAACTCTACACTGTGTCCCAACAGAGGACAGGGGCTGTAGACTGTAGTTGGCTAAATAAAAGTTAGCAAAGCAGCTAAAGTAGTTTCTCTCCATGACTGGAGCTAAAGCAGAACAAAAGAATCAGCCGTTTGAATATCACAGTCAGACAAATAAAGTTATATGGGTGAAGAACAAAGACCTCAGGGTTTAAACTGAAGACCCACAACCACATTTAGTGTGAAAAAAACATGAGTTCATGTGTCAGTCATATTTATTGTAAAAAAACAAAGAAATTAATTGCATTAATAATTGCAATATTGTTTGAAAAAACGCAATTAGATTATTTTCTAAAATTGCAAAACCCCTAAGAAAACTGTTCCATATGAGTCCAATCTGGTCTAAATCTTTTTCCAAAGACATGTATAAATGGGATGAGGTTCTTGACGGACGCTGTGTGTGGCCCAGAGAGCTCTCGGTGCACTTCAGGTCTGTCATTTATCTGCTGAGTGCATATATTCTATTAATCCATTTGTACAGAAGAATGAATCGGTGATGCACAGTTTAGCGCAAGTTTATTATTGTAGTATGAACATGTGCACTATCTCTGTCACAAAGACCTGTTTGGTTTAGTGGCTATGTCCAGGTTATTTCACTCAGTTAAACATAGTCTCTAGGGGGTTTGTACTCGTGAAAGTCTGCTACAAGGCTTGCCCTAAGAACTCAAAAATTGTTACGCAGTATTTGTATATCGGATTTCCCTGAAGCGTTGTTCACTGTCGTCGTGACAATAGGGCAAGCCTCCTGTAGACGGCTTTTACTTTGGTGAATGTGTCTCTGCAGAGGCTCCTTTCACAGTTGAACTGGAAAATAAATACAATAATCACACTGGAGTAGTGTCAATATGAGGCTAATAGGGGTGGGACAATTTAAGATTATATTGTTCATCAACAGAAAAGATAAATTGATCGTGCAATTGTTCGTTAATCAAGATATTCGCCAGCTGATTTTATTTTATTTTTTAGTTTAGTTTGAGACACAATTACTTTTCATCATTTTCTGAACTAAAAATAAAATTTATATTTCTTTGAATGAATGAATGAATGAAGCTGACACAGAACAAACTATTGCTAAATTTCTTTTCGTTCTCATTTTTTTGGTAAGAATTGCCTAAATAATTTTATAAACTGAATTTTCACTAGAAATGGTTAAAGCGAAAGCACTCAGTTTTTATGGTGAAGACGTTTTGTCTCTAATTCCAAGAGACTTTACCAAATCTGAGATCAACTGGTAAGAGAGCAGAGATATGGCTTCCTTCACATGCCCTCTTTGAACAGAGGAGCTGGCCTTAGATTTGTGTTGTCTAGTATTTATAAAAGTGTTTTTAAATCTAAATTAAAAGAGTTTCATCCTAGAACACCTAAATGGAACAGTGTCACTAACGACTCTCCTGAGCCTTTAACGACTCTCGCATCAGGAGTCACACTTCCCTTTCGTAGCTGACAACTGTAAGAGCAGAACAGCCTGGTTCTATCAGTTTTGGTTTCAGGTGGATCTCCTCGCTCTAGAGATATAAGCTCAACTCTTACCAGATAATCTCAGAATTGATTAAGTCTCTTGGAAATGCTTTTGCTTTAACATTTTCTTTAAGATGACCTGGATGACTGAGACTCTTCACAGACATGAATTTACACCTTTTTCTTCATAATTACCTTAAAAATCTTTGCCGTTTTCTAAATAAATTCTTTGAAATTGTCCACATAATTGTAAAAATTTAAATGTATAGAATAAAAAGAAACCAGTAAAAGTGTTATATAGGTGAGAAACATTAACTTTGTTCATATTTTAATGAAACTATATATAATATTGCCTTTGTTTTAAGTTCAGAATAAATTTTTCATGTCTTTCAAATGTGTGCATCTGGTCTGGAAACAGCTGCTGCGCTCCACCTTAATTTTACAACCCTTTAGATTTGTGAAACTACACTTTGTCTTTGTTAATGCTCGAGCTGAAGAATGGGTTTTTGGACAGTGTTATGGGGCGGCTCAATGCACTTCTTTGAACGGGACACATCAGTCATTCATCCAAACCCTGTTCGCCGTCACAAACTGAAGTCTAAAGGATGGATGTCACTGTTAATTCTGTGAACTCTTTGTGTCTTTATTGTCCCACAGAGCACAAAGTCATTATTGTGGGACTGGACAACGCTGGCAAGACCACAATCCTTTACCAGTTGTAAGTGTCTGGACGTTTGCTGCCGTCTTTGTCTTCGCATATAAATTGTGTTAATGTTCATTTATTATTACAGCTCAATGAACGAGGTTGTGCACACGTCTCCAACGATCGGGAGTAACGTAGAGGAGATCGTGGTGAACAACACTCACTTCCTGATGTGGGACATTGGGGGCCAGGAGTCGCTCAGATCGTCCTGGAACACTTATTACACTAACACAGAGGTAAGAGGAGGTTTTAGGAAAGGCTTTTGTTTACATTCATACACTTTAGGTTGGACTCTTTTATTACATTTTTCTATTTATGCTAAATTGTGTCAGGTTTTATTGGAATGTGTAAAGCACCAAAAAACCTTCCTGTCCTGGGTCAAGGACTTGTTAGAAGAGATTAGTGAGTGAGGGTCTACCACCTGTTGCATATAATAAAGATAATAGAGTAGGATGATACACTGGACCCTACCAGAGTCATATTTATACTAAAGACACTAAAATCACTGTTTCAGAGATTTGTTCTTTCTTCCAAACTTGCAGTCTTAAACGTCTCTCACGTTTAAATAAAGATGAACGCTATCCATGGGTTGCTCAGAGAGGGTTATGCGCCCTCTGCTGGCCAAAAGTTACACAGGGCAGCTTTAATTTAGTAATTAATGCATATGTATTATTATTATTTATTTCCTGTTGATATTGTGATGACTGTAAGTGTGCAGTTATTTTGTGCAAAGACATTTTTTTTTCATTTTATAACAAATCAAACTTGTTTGGGACTGTTAATGTTTTTTTCGCTAATGGGAGTGTCCTTTGTACTTATTCTAATACACTTCTGTCTTCTATGTTTTAGTTTGTAATAGTGGTGGTCGACAGCACAGACAGAGAGCGCATCTCAGTCACCAAAGAGGAACTCTACAGAATGCTTGCACATGAAGTGAGTATAATTTAAAATGAAAAGTTTATGTTTATGACCTACCTGAGTAAATGGAGATTAGTGAAATATCACAATAACACAAAGTGATCCCTACCAAACCTCCAGATTTCATTTTCTGTTTTATTGCTTGCATCTGGTCGAGAGCATTTCCTCTGAGACAATGTTTTGGATGCTTCAGAAGTTAGTCATCAGCTTAGTTTGAGCAGAAGCCAAAAGAAAAACAAAGAAACCCTCGACAAAAGAAGCAATTTCACCTCCAGTCTCTTGTTTGTGGACTATATTGCTTATGACCTGCTACCCTACACCACTGTTTTCGTGTAAATAAAGTGCTCTTTTCATATGTTCATATATTAATTACAGTATTTTCCATTCACGTTGGTCTTCTTTTCTCCTGTTTTTGTCTTCACCAGGATTTGAGGAAGGCTGGGCTGCTGATTTTTGCAAATAAGCAGGATGTGAAAGGTTGCATGTCGGTGGCGGAGATCTCTCAAAGCCTGCAGCTCACTTCTGTCAAAGACCACCAGTGGCACATTCAGGCCTGCTGCGCTCTGACGGGGGAGGGGTCAGTAATGCGCCCACTACTCTCACTCATAATCGCTCAGACTGAATAAAACGTTGCTTAATGAACATTGATATTAGTCTAAAAAGAACTGCGTGTGTTTAAAGTCTTGATTGGTCACATTTATGTTGTCTTCTGTTGTTTCTTCAGTTTGTGCCAGGGTCTCGAGTGGATGATGTCTCGGCTTCGTGTGAGATGATGACCTTTGACCTGCGTCGGGAGTGTGCCCTTGCGCTTTGCTCCAGGAATGAGCTTGAAACGAGGACGTGGTGAGGCCTGTTGAAAGGACGACCCTCTCCTTTTTTCCTGTGAATCTGAGATGGGCCGGACGATGCCAGGATCTTTATATTCTCCTGTGATAATTTATTTCACCTTGAAAGGGTCAGAACTCAGAACAAATATATGACCTTCTAAGAAGGACATTGAGACTTGAGACAAACAGACTTGAATTATTTAAATTTCTGCACGATTTTCTTTCAGTAAAACACAAAGTCAGGTCAAAAACTGGCTTGGGACTTTCCCGTGGACTTGTTCCGGAGCTGTGTGAGAGTCTAGCTCTCAGTGGCCTTGCAGTATTGCCGGACTGGCTGTGGTGGTTTCTAATGCCCCATTTCCCTCTGTGTACAGTCCAGTATTTTCTTTTGATGCGGTGCCTGCAGCAGAATGTTCAAGAAGCGATGGTGAGTGGGGACTGAGACTCGGAGAGTACAATCACAACCTGCTGTCTGTCTCTCAGTACCCACCAATAATCGGTGAATAAAGTGTTTTTAATCTGTGATGAAGTTTAAGTGCAATGTGTCATCCATTTCTTTCACTTCACTGCATTTTTCCTCAAATGTATGCAACCACAGAGCCAAGTTTCTACAAACACGAACAGAAAACACCACAAACCATTTACAAAACAAAGATATTAACTCTATATGGTTTTAGGGATGCTTTTCAGGGCTTTTAAAGATCTGCAATGGTAAAGAGGAAAGGAACAGAGAGGTCGGAGAAAGATGGGGCAGCAGAAAACGGGCAAACTGAAAAAAAAAAAAAGCAGGTAAATTGTAGATAAGCTAAACGTGTCATTTCAAATGTTCCACAGCTGTAAAGTTACTAAGACAAACTGTTCACAAATCCTGTTGTGTTTGGTCTGTGCCTGAGTATTAACACCCAGCATTACACGACAAATCCATTTGATTTTAGCTCTTACCTCAGTGGATGTGATTGTTATCAAGTGCGTCGGTGGGATATCTTTAACAGTTGGCAGTGTTTATGTTGTGCTGGTCTTGATGCAGCTGCTGTGCTCTTGTGCCACTGCTCATTTTTTCCAGTGACTAAGCACCAGTCCCAGTGTCGCTCTCTCCAACTCTGGTGGCTCCTCGGTGCTCACTCAGTTTTGACGTCTCTTTGTTAAACACAGGTCACTTCACTGGGTTTTATTGTAGATTTCCTTCTACGGAACATGTCATTAGGAAACAATTAATTTTTACAGTATATTTTATCCCCATTTTATTGATGAGGGCCTTGAGATATAATGTTTGTAGCAGTAAGGTAATCCTTGTACTGTATTACTTGCTTCTAATTTGTAAAAATGTAATGAGAACCAGGAGAAACTAGGCTCAAACCAGGATTAAATCAGAATAACATTTTTTTTTTTTTTTTTTTTTTTGCCAAGTTATAACAAAATAATTACAGTTTATAAATAAAGCCAGATCCAAAACTAGGACTAATATAAGAATAAACCAGGTCTAAATCAAGACTAAAGCAAGATTTTCTCAGAACTTAATCAGGTCTAAACCAAGACTAAACCAAACAAGTCTAAAACGAAACTGGGTCTAAAGCGAGGCCTTGGGCTAAACCAAGAATAAACCAAATATAAAATGGGTCTAAACGAGGACTGGACAATGGCCTAAACCTGGTCTAAACTAAACTAGGAATAAACCAGGTCTAAAAAAAAAACTATACCAGAAATAACGAATGAGTAAACTAGGTCTAGACCAGGACTACATGACCGTGATCTATTATGGCAGATCTATTTAGAGTTTAAACCAGGACTAAACTGAGTCTGAAGACAGGCCTTGGGCTAAACGAGGAATGAACCAAGACTAAACCCATATCAAAAATCCAATCTAAAACCAGGTCAAAACAAGGACTAAAACAGAAATAAATCTAAAACAGGTTTATATCGAGTCTAAACCAGGACCATGAGATTAAAACAGGACTAAACCAGGAATATACCAAATTTAAACCAGTAAACTGTGTCTAAACCAGAACCAACCAGGACTTAACAAGGACTAGACCAGAACTATTTCAGCAGTAAACCAGGTCTAAAAAACGCAGACCTTGTTCAAACAAACAAATCCAGGTTTAAATGAGGTGTGTACCAGAAATAAACTGAAGATGACAATGACTAAACCAGGATTAAGTTATGACTAATCCTGGATTAAAAAAACGCTCTAAAACTAGGACTAACACAGGTCTAGGTGTGGACAAAACCAACATTTTCAACTAAACTAAGCTAAAAAAGTGATGGATTTTAAAGAAACAAACGAGACAAAGTAAGAATTAGTTTATATAAATCTGTGGGTTCTTCTCAGCGTAAAGGGAAATGCTGCTGAGATGCTAATGGAGACTCATCAAGCGTCGCCCACTCATCGGTGAATGAGGGGCTATTAGCAGAAGGGGGGGGGGGGGCTCAGCTGCTCCTGTCCATCAGCGTCCCTCCTGAGAGCTCCTGGGACAGTGAGAATGAAAATGTAAATATAATAATGTAAATATAATATATATATATATATATATATATATATATATATATAATATATTATCATATATATATATATATATATGATAATATATTATATATATATATATATAATAATATATATATATATATTATCATATATATATATATATATATTATCATATAATATCATATATATATATATATATATTATCATATATATATATATATATATATATATATATATATATATATATATATATATACAGTACAACCTGTTGCTCCTTTTCTTTGGGTTAGACTTATGATATAATACTTCTGTATTAAAAATGATAAATGTGTTGTTCAAAGTTTCATTTAAAACTTTAGTGACCTTTAACCTCAAGATGCAAAGCCAGAAAAATGTAAATAATAGCCTTCTTTTTATTTTGATGATATTCCTCAGTGTAACGCTGAATCATCTCACGAGAACCAGAATTCATTTATTTTGCACAGAAGCATAATTTTTGACAAGATTTACAAACTCACAAAAATCCATCTTTTACTGCTCCTGCACTCAAACTGCTGATGTGGCCGAACCGACAGGTGTGTTTTTTGCTTGAAGATTTACTGACCATATTACTGTTTACTGTTAAATAAAATTGCGGCTACATTTTATCAACACAAATGTACATCACAAATTAAATATTTAAGATATGTACTAAGAGGTCTCAATCCACAAACCACCTCCTTTGGTTCTTTAGTTGACATTCAATCTAAAAAGTTAGTGTTACTTTGAAATGATACAAAATGACTATTAATAGCAAGATGACAGTATTTGATTTGGTCACCATATAGTTTTGTATTTCCTTCAGTCTGTTACTCCATGATGTATAAATGTCTAACTGCATTGGCCAGGATTGGAACTGCTTAGAGAGCATATGCAGCAGACATTTTAGCAGGACATGTACTGGTCTTATGTTTCGTAAGTTGTTGGTTCTGACTTAACTACTTTACAGCCGTTGTGCAGCCTGAGGTAAGACAACAGTGACCTTCTGACTGTAGCTGACCTCCCTTTTAGTCATACTGTCACATCCACATCACTAATCCCAAACCTTAGCCTCACACACATTTGCATTTGTCAACATGGACCCCACACGCTGCCACGGCTGAAGCAGGGATTTACTCTTACTTTCCTGAGACTCCTCGCACCTCTGTGACCAGGCCCCACTTCTGACTTCCTCATAACTGTCCCACTGAAGTGTTAGGCCCAACAGGTGCTCCTCTGAAAGCCTCACTTAGGTATATTTAGACGTTGAAACCTGAGAACGCTGGCCTGTGATTGGCTGTGTTGGCCACATGATAACCTGGGTAGAAGTCTCAGCTCTGTGTGTCGCCCCGCGTTTCTCTGGAGGGAAGCTGGGACTTGGGAGACCATTAATTTCTTATTCAACTGGTAAGAAAATAAAAGGATAAAATGCACTAGTGTCACTATTTCTGCAGCATGGCTTTCCATCTTGGACCTCAGATTTTTTCCGTTGATGCCATCTGACGGATACATCAGTGAGGATTATGGAGCTTGAATATATTTTGCAGGACACTGAGGAGGTACCAAACAAATCCGATGAAAGCAAGATCAAGAAAACCCTCCTTTGGATGATATGACTTTTCCACAAGCCCCTTTGTCAACTCAGCGAAATCACAGCCTCTTCTAACTTTCTGCTTCTCTCTTTTTCTCCGTACATCTTTTTTTCTCCAAAATACTCCTTTTTAACCTAAAGAAAAAGCGATCAAGCGCTAAAAAAAGCTAGTTAGTATGCCATCCTATATTTAACCTGCAGCCTCAGAAGGCATTGCATCTCCGTTAGCTAAACGCAGTCCACCAATCAGGCTGCGGCATTGGCTTACATGTCAAATAACTGAAGCGCTGTTGGGCAGCTGTCTCCAACCTTCAGCCAGGAGCCGCTCTGTGATGTGTGCTGGGGCCCGTCCTGTGGAGGAGGGGCGACTGTCACACATTCAGAGGCCGTTCTGAAGCGTTCTGTCCCACCTAACCATAATCCTCAAACCTTTCATCCTTTCATTCATTTGTACTTTGCTTTTAAAGCTGAGCTTTAAGGTGTTTTCTGTTTGTTTAAGGCATATCACAAAAGTTGGACTGTCTGTTGTGACCCTAGACGCTTCCTTACTCTAAGGAAATACTGCGGGATTCTTTCTCTGGTATGACGTGCACTTTATTTGGAAAGCTGCTGTTTAAATGTGATTTTTATTTGAGCTCTTTTTTTGGGTAAGGTGACACAGGTTGGCTGTCAGTCTCCTAAAATATCCCAAACAGTTGTCTCTCAGACTCCTGGTTTAACACATAGAGCTGCAGTTTTAAAATGTTTAAATTATTTATAATTTAAGATGTTGTTTAGGATTTGAATTTTTGCAGAGGTTTCTTGCATGATTGTGAATTTAAAAGCACTTGCCATTTGTCTTTCCAATAGAGCTTCTGAACCCGTCCCAAAATGGCGGACACAGAGGAGTATGAGGAGTATGAAGAGGAGGAGGTGGTTGATGAGGTACGTGGAGAAGTAGCTCAGAGTTCTATACCTGAAAGTTCAGAGGCAGGCCCCATGAATAGTTTGGGCTTTTTACCGTCAGCAGTTCATGTAACCAGCCCTCCATGTTGGCTGCTGGATCCTGTTTCAAAGCTGCTTCTTACTGGTTTTAAGTCCTGGAGTGCCCTTAACAACCAGCTATAAATCAGAAAAGAGACTAAATGAAGGATGGATCGTTCACTATATAATGTTCTTTACATGTAGCCTTAGATTTATTAAGTTGTGATTGTTGCTTGACATGAAGCAGTGTAAGAACAGTTCCTATTTTGTATAAACCTGTGCAAATTTTCCATTATCTAACTCTATAAGACATCTTATAGGATGTTCTTAGTACTTAGTGGGTACTGCTTAGAAAAATGGTTCAGATATATTTTATAGGACTATACATATGGGTTTAAAAGTTTATTTTCAATGGAAAAAAAGTTCCATCATTTTAGAAAAAAAAAGTAAGTACAATTTAAATTTAATTATATTCAAGGGGAACAGATAGATAAATCCATATTGAGTATCTGCTGAGATAAATAGGTTTTGTAATATAAACCATTAAGATGTACTTGATTTTGTAAAAAGTGGATCACGACTTAAATATGACAATGAATATGATTAAACAAGTTTAGAACCACTGCTCTAAGCTCTTAGACGCACAATGTACGATATTATACTGTATGTAGCTACTGCAGTTAAAGCTACTTAAAGGACTCAACCGGCCTCAAACTGAACTGCTTCAAACACTGTTATAGCTCAAAATCTATCATAAATGTTGTCTAAATTCAACAAGATATGAGTTCTCACAAGATGACGGCATGCCCCTTCTCTCAGAGTAGGGTATCTGGAATAATCTGACTATTAAAAAAAGAGCTATTCTACCTGTTTCATGTCAGGCAGACATAAAAAACAACCTTTAACCTTTAACTCCGCAACAAAAAATCTGGGGGACCTGCCATTTTCTAGACATTTCCATTGTATCTTTAGCCACTGGAAAAAACATTATATTTTACAGACATTCATATAACTATAAAAGAAGTAGTAGGAATCTTTTCCTAACCTACAATGTAAATTAAAAAGTCTCCCGTCTTCCATTTCCTATGATATTAAACATATTTAAACCTTTTATATGTTGTGTATAATGTTTCAAAGGTCTCCATGTCAGTGAAAACAGAAAGCTAACAGCATAATCCTCATTTCCTGGTGGAATAGGATTAAAGTTGGCTTTGTATTTGTTTGATCTTTAACTTCACCGATGTCTTATAGTGGAGTCTAAATGATCAACCCATATATATAAATATATATACTATATTTCATTTAACTCCAGTATAAGACATCAGCAGATTTACGATCTTCATGTAAGATGTAAATCAGTCCGGAGAGGGAGAGAGAGGAGAAACATTATGAAAACACATGCTCTCGTCTCGATACACTCTGATTTCACTGAGACTTTCATCTGCACTGTGGAGAAAAGTTGCATTAATAAGAGTTAAAGTAAGACGGCTTCTTATTTTTTCTACAGAATGGGGAGAAACATAGGGCTGTGAGTGGATTAAAGACTAAACATGTATATATACTTTCACAATATTTTGAAAAAAAAAGCCTAGTTTAAATCCTCTTTTTCTCATTTTATTCAAATTACAATCTGTAAAGGTTGTTTAAAGTGGATAGGGTGGTGCTGACAAATTTAGAAGGAGACATCTTGGGAACATTGGCAGCGAGAAGGAAGTAAAGGAGAAAAGGCATGAGCAGTGCTGTAAATCAGAGTCAGAGCAGGTTCTAGAAATTGTCAGAGGAAGCATTAATATATCAAGAAAAAGGCCAAGGAAACAGGTTTATTATGACGTAATGATTGAGTGGGTTTCTGACTCCTATGGTTCTCTCCTGTCTGTAAACTAAGCATAATGAATCCTCTTACACATGTTGAACTAAAACGGTTTGAAATGCTTTTTCTCTCAGCTCTGGTTCAAGTGCTTAGATTTTATGGCAGGTTTTACATCAGGGTTCATGAAAAATGTGAAAACATACAGTGTTAATGGAAAATCATGTAAAAGTGTGTAAAGGTGTCAAGACAAGGCAGTTTTTTATATTGAGACACTGGCTAATAATTGTTTAACGTTATAAAAATAAAGATAAATCCTGGTTTATGCATGGTTTAGTCTTGGATTAGTCTTTCTTTTGTCCTGGTGTTGTCCTGATTTAAATTTTGAGGTTTACTCTTGGTTAAGTTTTGGTTTAACCCCATTTATTCCTGGTTCAGTCTTTGTTTTTCATATGTTTAGTCCTCAGGTGTAGCTCTGTTTTAGTAAACTACAATTTATGAATAAAAAATATTCAAGAGAGCAGAAAAAACCCTTTCAGCCGCCATTACAGACAACATTAGACATTGTTTTAGCAGACAATCCTGCTGTGTCAGATAAAGCTAAAGCTGTTACACCAATTTCTGTTCAGAGGTTTTGGTAAATAAGTTATAAATGGAAATTTGCTTTTGGAGAAGTTATGAACAATTCTTGGACAGTGATTGGTGAAGTGTGAAGTGTATGAACCCTGTTACATGTAATCTGTAACGTTAAACTGTATGTGACTGTAAGAGTGTCCTCCCGAGCGGACGGAGGTGTAATTCAGGCTGAAATTTAGACGTGCTATTCATGGAACTGTGTCCTATGTTGGAAAGGCAGCCGTTCACTCTGGGTCGCTGGACTCCAAGACAAAATTGTTCTTGTAGTGGCATTTTTAATTTTACAGCAGAGACAGACGATAATGAAATGATGGAGGATTAATACTAACAGTTTGTGTACTGCTCTGTGCTGGAGCAACTGATCAGAGGAAACATTGAGGTACAATGAATGAATAGGAATAGCATTAGTATCATGTAAGACCCTGTTTTTAGACTAATATTTATAGACAGAGATATTAAAGTGTGTCTTTCATCTGTAGATGTCAGTGTGAATAAGAGAAGGCAGCACTACCACAAAGTCATCCCTTCTCGTTAGACCTGCTAAGTTACTCCTAGTTTAGTTCTGGTTTAATTTTTTTTTTCTGAGGTTTAGTCCTGGTCAAACGTACTGTGAGGGTCTGTTGGGAACGTTTGGCCGAGTCCCCTGTCAGAGAGATCTTCAACTCCCACCTCCGACAGAGCTTCGACCAGATCCCGAGGGAGACTGGAGACATTGAGTCCGAGTGGACCATGTTCTCCACCTCCATTGTCGACGCAGCCACTCGAAGCTGTGGCCGCAAAGTCTCCGGTGCCTGTCGTGGCGGCAATCCCCGAACCCGGTGGTGGACACCGGAAGTAAGGGATGCCGTCAAGCTGAAGAAGGAGACCTATCGAGCCTGGTTGGCTTGTGGGACTCCTGAGGCAGCTGATAGGTACCGGCAGGCCAAGCGGGCTGCAGCACGGGTGGTTGTGGAGGCAAAAACTCGGATCTGGGAGGAGTTCGGTGAGGCCATGGAAAAAGACTATCGGTCGGCCTCGAAGAAATTCTGGCAAACCGTCCGACGCCTCAGGAGGGGGAAGCAGTGCCCTGCCAACACTGTTTACAGTGGAGGTGGAAATCTGCTGACCTCAACTGGGGATATTGTTGGACGGTGGAAGGAATACTTCGAGGATCTCCTCAACCCCACCGACACGTCTTCCAATGAGGAAGCAGAGGCCGAGGGCTCAGAGGTGGACTCGTCCATCACTCAGGCTGAAGTCACTGAGGTAGTTGGGAAGCTCCTCGGTGGCAAGGCACCGGGGGTGGATGAGATACGCCCTGAGTACCTCAAGTCTCTGGATGTTGTGGGGCTGTCTTGGTTGACACGCCTCTGCAACATCGCGTGGCGGTCGGGGACAGTACCTCTGGACTGGCAGACCGGGTGGTGGTCCTCTTTAAGAAGGGGGACCGGAGGGTGTGTTCCAACTACAGAGGGATCACACTCCTCAGCCTCCCGGGAAAGTCTATGCCAGGGTACTGGAGAGGAGAATGCGGCCGATAGTCGAACCTCAGATCCAGGAGGAACAATGCGGTTTCGTCCCGGTCGTGGAACACTGGACCAGCTCTATACCCTCTCCAGGGTGCTGGAGGGTTTATGGGAGTTTGCCCAACCAGTCCACATGTGCTTTGTGGATCTGGAGAAGGCATTCGACTGTGTCCTCGTGGTGCCCTGTGGGGTGCTCTGGGAGTATGGGGTCCGGGGCCCTTTGCTAAGGGCTATCCGGTCCCTGTACGACGAGCAGGAGCTTGGTTCGCATTGCCGGCAGTAAGTCAGACCTGTTCCCGGTGAATGTTGGACTCCGGCAGGGCTGCCCTTTGTCACCGGTCCTGTTCATTATCTTTATGGACAGGATTTCTAGGCGCAGCCAGGGGCCGGAGGGAGTCTGGTTTGGGGACCACAGGATTTCATCTCTGCTTTTTGCAGATGATGTTGTCCTGTTGGCTCCATCAAGCCAGGACCTTCAATGTTCACTGGGGAGGTTTGCAGCCGAGTGTGAAGCGGCTGGGATGAGGATCAGCACCTCCAAGTCTGAGACCATGGTTCTCAGTCGGAAAAGGGTGGCTTGCCCCATCCAGGTTGGTGGAGAGCTCCTGCCTCAAGTGGAGGAGTTTAAGTATCTCGGGTCTTGTTCACGAGTGAGGGAAGGAAGGAGCGTGAGATCGACAGGCGGATCGGTGCAGCTTCTGCAGTAATGCGGTCGATGTACCGGTCTGTCGTGGTGAAGAAGGAGCTGAGCTGTAAGGCAAAGCTCTCGATTTACCAGTCAATCTACGTTCCTACTCTCACCTATGGTCATGAGCTTTGGGTCATGACCGAAAGAACAAGATCCCGGATACAGGCGGCCGAAATGAGCTTTCTCCGCAGAGTGGCGGGGCGCTCCCTTAGAGATAGGGTGAGGAGCTCCGTCACTCGGGAGGAGCTCAAAGTAGAGCCGCTGCTCCTTCACATCGAGAGGAGCCAGCTGAGGTGGCTCGGGCATCTGTTTCGGATGCCTCCCGGACGCCTCCCTAGGGAGGTGTTCCGGGCATGTCCCACCGGGAGGAGACCTCGGGGAAGACCTAGGACACGCTGGAGGGACTATGTCTCTCGGCTGACCTGGGAACGCCTCGGTATCCCCCCGGAAGAGCTGGAGGAAGTGTCTGGGGAGAGGGAAGTCTGGGCTTCTCTGCTTAGACTGCTGCCCCCGCGACCCGGCCCCGGATAAGCGGTAGAAGATGGATGGATGGATGGATGGATAGTCCTGGTCTAGATTTGGCTTGGCCTAGTTTAAATCCAGTTTAGTCTTTATGGAATATAGTTTATCTAAGTCTAAGGTTTAGTCCTAGTTCAGTCCAAGTTTAGACCTTGTTTAGTGCTAATTTGGACCTTAGTATAGATTAGTCTGGTTTAATCCTAAATTTGATCTTGGGTCTATTCCTGGTTTAGTCTTGATTAAAACCTAGTGTAGTCTTTGTTTGGTCCTAGTTTAAATCTCTTTTAGTCCTGGTAATGTACTAGTTTAGCTCTGGGTTTAGTTCTAACTGTAGGTTTGGTCCTGGTTTAGTCCTGGTTTACTGCTACAGGTCCTGATGGTCTTGATAAATATAGTTGCTGTAAAGGATCACTCGGTTCAGAAGGACGCCTCTAGTCGTCTACATTTGGCCTGTAGCCCGTCAGAAAAAGACCCCTGGTAATGAGGCTACTCTTACAGAACATGACCTCACGTTCTCCGCCGTCTGGTGTATTGTCGTCTTTATAAAGTGTTTTTAAACGTTTGAGGCTGCTGTGTTCGTAGACGACCAGAGCTGGAGAAAATTCATCCTCAATCCTTTTGTTATCAATACTGTGCTGTTTCTCCCATAACCTCTGAAACCACATATTTGTAGTATTATGAGGAGATAACCACGACGACAACCACTGGGGCTACCACTCAGTCCATGCAGGTAACGCACCTCCTCCCAATGGACAGAGCTACAGACTGTTCAGGATAAGCTTTGACCTGGTGCATCCCCCTCAGCGCCTGCATGATTTTATGGTTTACAGCTCAGTGTTTTGTCCTCTAGCTCAGATTTTCTGTCTTTTTGAATGTGGCTTTAGATGCTTCTTGTTGTTTAGGGAGTACTGCGCAGCCTTTGTGCATTTAGCGCTATGTTCATGTCCATTTTCAGCTTGTGGTATTTGTTTGTCTGGGTTTTGTCTTCTCTTTAGTTCTTCTCCAGCTTTGTCATCTTAAATAGAAATAAAATAATCACCATGATCACCATATAGAGCATTCATTATATCATTATTAGGACCTTTAGTTCCTCACTGGGTTACATTCAACAGGTAAGTTTCATCTTTAGATCAAGCTAATGTCCTTCTAGTCACTGGCTTATTGCTTTAGAAGCAGTAGAAGTAGTAGGATTCTTCTGTTTTTTATGGATTTATGAAAACAAGTTATTTTTTTAACTAGAGAGATAACTTGATTTGGGTTTATCTCCACACAGTCTGGCCTGCCCACCAGGAAAGTGAGGCCCAAGGTTAAGGTGGACACTTCTAAGTTCATGACTCCGTACCTGGCCCACAGCCATAAGATGCTGGAGCAGTACAGCCACGTAAGACACAAAATCAATGATAACAGTTTTTGTATTAATGCATAAAAAGAAAGACTCTCCCACACACTGTTAGACTTAATGGTTGAAAACAAAGTGATAAAAAAATACCAGCCAATGACAAAAGAGTCACAGAAAATGTAGACTATAACACCGCCCACGTAGATGACACACTTGTGTATTCTTAGCAACACAAATTAAAAAAGCCAAAGACACAAAAAAAGAAACATGTGGTATTTGTTTGTCTGGGTCAAAGCCCCCTTGAGTAACTTTTAGCCCAAAAATAGATATTCTCAAAATGAGATCAGCATTGTGTCTATCTCACTGACACAGTCCCTCAGCTGGACAGACACCTCCCAAAAAAATGTCCTCTCCCCGGGACAGTGTCATTTGAAGAGATTAGTGAGGGAGGCTCTACAAATGTCAGATCTAATAAAGAAAAAAGACTGATATACTGGACCCAACAGAGTCTGTTACGATAAAAATTACACTACAATGACCTACTCTTGTTGACATGTTTTTTCATCCAGGAAAAGGCTAAACAAAGGCATCTGGACGTAGGTTTCAACGTTTCATTCTTCATCCAAGGAACATTTTCAATTCTGAGTTCAACTGGTACGAAAGCTAAGGTTATATCTTTCAGAGGGAGGAGTTAAACCTGAAAGTAACCTATGTCCAGATGCTTTTGTTTTAATCTTTTCTTCTTACAAACTTGGCGTCTTAAACGTCTCTACTTGTAAATGTTGCTTCCTGTGCAGTTTACAAAGAGGGGTTTGTGCCCTCTACTGGCTAAAAGTTAGGCAGGGCAGCTTTGATCTTCTATTGCCTGCTGCAAATCTACAAATCCATTCCCGTCCTGCACTCACCTGTCTGTGGCCAAAAATGGCATCCATCACACCCTCCAGTAGGTTCTTTATCTTGCTGTTGATATCCACTCCCTTTATGTATAGATAGACACACTGAAGATTGATTATGTTTATTTATGATGAGAGTATAAGGTAGTTTATGAAAAACGTGGTCACTCGGGTTTTCTACAAATCTACTTTATAGCTCTGTGAACAGGCCCTTCCTGAATTAAAATGTCTTCAGATCAACAGAACCATTGGCTTAAGACCTACAACTGTCACTTTGTTTTGATCTGTCACTAAATCTGACCATCACATGTTGGACAATGCTTTTTCACTTTTGTCCAAAGAGACTACTCTTATAATGAATCCTAAAAAAGAAATGCTACAACACTGTTCATTTTCACTGAATCTCTGCCGTGATGAATGTCTTTGGCAGAATAAGTACAGACAGGCCTATGACTTGTCCAAAGGGACTCCTCCTGCTCTCACCACTGAATCTCCCGAGATGATCCGCATCAGGAAGGCTCAGGCGCAGCTCAGCGAGGTATGTCAAATATTTATAACTCATGGGAAAATAAAAAGAAGTACTCTGTTGAAGTAAGAGCTTTAAGTATCAGGGCGTGCATCTATTGTATGATGGGCATCTGCCTGTAAATGAAAGTTGTTTTGTCTCAGGTTAAATACCGCATGGAGGGTAATAAGGTCCGGACGACAAGTTTGTACGACGGGGAAGCCAAAGAGATCGCTCATGTCAAACGTGTGTCCGAGCTGATCAGCAAGGCATGGTTCTCATTATCTTTATATTTATGCAAAGAATAAGCCTGTGTTTTTTACCCCTGATGTGTTTTTTCTCTTGTCTGTAGGTCCTGTACAGGCAGAAGTGGGATGAGACTAAGGACCGGTATCTGTTGCCTCCTGATGCTCCTGAGCTGGTGCTGGCTGTGAAGAACGCTGCTAACTACAGCAAAGTAACATGACGTCCATAATGTCTGCTAACGTCTGGATATAGTGAGTTCATAATGACTTCTCTCTCTAGAAACTGTACACCGAAGACTGGGACGAGGAGAAGACCAATTTCCTCCCGTACAGTGACAGCCCCGAGCTGCGCAGAGTGGCCAAGGCTCAGCAGGTCCTCAGTGATGTAAGTGCCACCAGACAATACAATACCTACTGTGTGCAAATGCTAGTGCTGTTTAAAATGGAGCAAAGGTCAGCATACAATGATCTTTCAACCTTTTAAAAACACCAAAGCCTCTCATAATTCTTTATTTTCTTTTACATTGCATTATTAACTGTATGCAGTGATAATTATAATTGAGATAAGTTTGACAGATTTGGTCTAGATTTATCTGCGCATGATGTTTGTAGTGAAAACTGAAATGAATGCACTGTTTTTTTATTGTCTGAAATGCGTTAAGGGTATTTACATATATTGATAACTAACTGGTTAAAAAGTAAACCTTTGAACCGAGAAAGGATTAGTTTAAACATGTCAGTTTTGCTCAAAGCTTTATTCAAACATTACTGGTATATTTTATTTTTTCTTTATTTAGGTTATTTACAATGATGACCTGGCAATGACAATATTTGATAATTTAGTTAAAATGTACTATTGACGTGCCATATTATGAGCTTATCATGTTGCTCATATTCAGTCCAGTTTTTTTAATTTTTTTAACAAAACATGGTGCTGCACAGAATTAAAACACAAAAGCAGCAATTAATAAATAATAGGTCTACTCTTAGTAGTCAAGTTTTCATTAAATGATAAAAAACAGTAAAACTAAATAAGAGCAGTGGCCTACATTTAAAAATAAAATAAAAACACATTAAATAAAAAGAATAATAAAACAATAAAAGGCGACAGAGGACCATAGGTGGTGTTAAAAGAGAGTTCCAGAGGTCTTGTCTCAGAAATCACGAGCTGGAGCTGACCTCTGTGACCTCGCAGACGTGTACATTTGGAAGAGGCCAGTTCATTCAACATTTTAAAAACGAACAATAAAATCTTAAAAATCAATTCTAAAACGAACAGGAAGCCAGTTCAGAGAGGCCAGGATGGGGCTGATGTTTTCTGATTCCTGTTAAAAGACGAGCTGCGGTGTAAATGTGAGAGGCAGGAGGACCTGTTAAAACAGTATGATATGTGACAAATATTAAAGGGTTTTACACTGATCTAAAGATGAACTGTTTACACTGACACCCTTCACTGTGAGTGATATATTTATTTATCCCTTTATTTTGAAAATGATAAAAATGAACAATAACTTACACAGATAAACAGCTCCTCAGTGCAGATTAGTATTATTTATGCCTCCAACTCAACAGCAGATTACCAAATAGTAAAATTATATATAACAAGCTACAAAAACATAAATCCCAATGAAAACCTTATAAAACAGTGCTTACTAAATATACTAAAATATTGTTTGATCAATGTAGTGTTTCCAGTTAATATATGTCATCTTTATGCTTTTTTATTAAATATTTGAGATTGCCCTTTGAATTTGCTGATTCAGCTTTAAACAAAAAGCACATTTTTCAGCTTTTATTATATATTTTATTCTAGTCTGTGGTCCATTTGTTTGCGCTGAGTCAGATATATCGTATGTAGCCATTTCCTCACACAATGAAGGCAATTAAACAGTCGAATGCTCCTTCTCATTAAACACAATTACATTTCTGCTGATGAAGGACAGACTGAAGGTCATTAAGGTCAAATATTGACAGCTATTGAAGAATTAAGTTTCACATTTAATGAAAAAACTGTATTTGTGTGTGTTTCTCCAGGTTCACTACAAGAAGGGTCACAATGAGCGCAAAGCCAAGTACACCTCGCTGTCCGATCCTCCTGAAGTGGAGCTGGCCCGGAGAGTGGCAAATCAACGCAGTGATGTAAGAAAAAAAACAACAACACACTGTTAAAAGTGTTACGTTTCACAGCGACCTAGAGCAGAGGGTTAGTAAAAGACACAAAGAAGGCAAACAATGTTTATATAAGGACTTTCTACAAAATAGTTCAGTCTGTACATTTTCAAACTTTGACCTTACATCTTTATTTAGGGCCTTAAATAGAGCTGAGCTGGAGATCTCTGCTGTATGATATGCTGCAGTGTACTATGCATTTACTTTTGCTGTATCTTAACTGTAAGAGATACATAGAGCTGCCTATTATACGATTAGGTTTTCCACTTCTTCCTTTGGTTACTATACAGCACAAGTATTAACACCCACCACAGTAACCATCCTGTGTTTTATACACCATGTGACCACAGAGTAAGGTGTTTTTTCAGAGGCTTACGCTTCCTGTTTGTAAAATGTACTCAAGTGGAAACAGTGGAAAGATGGGGAAACCCACTGTGTGCGGCTGCTGGAGATAACTCACCACCTGCTCCATGATATTACTGTCCACAAAGAGCTCTGTGGGAGAGGCCAACTTTACAATTCCAGCTATTCCTAAATGTCTTGGGAATAGAGTGTATTGTCCTGGATTGTTTTGTTGTGTTGTAGTTTCTCACATCTTTTTGAATTATTTCACATTTTGCTGATAGTTTTGTTGGAACTGCCCTTATATAAATAAAGCATAATCACATTTAGTGTTTGTAAAACCAGTGAGAATGCTACTTTGAGTTTTGATATTTTGAAACTGCAGTAGTTTAAGTCTTGACCTTTTGGAGCTTTTTTAGTTGGAGTTTAGCCCCTAAGAGTCTGTTGTAGTTTAAGTTTTGGCCCTCTAGGGCTCCTGTAGTTTGAGTTTTGAACCTGAGTGTCTGCTTTACTTTGTGTTTTAACCCTCTAAAGCTATGGTAGTTTGAGTTTTGACCCTCTGGAGCTGCTGTAGTTTGGGTTTTGACCTTTTGGAGCTGCTGTAGTTTTGGTTTTGACCTTTTGGAACTGCTGTAGTTTGGGTTTTGGCCCTCTTCTGTAGTTTTTTTAGTGAGGGTAGTCCTAAAAAAAATTCTTAAAACTTGTTGGAATCCTGCAATATAAGATTTGCAAAGCTAGTTCTTTATATTTCCTGTTTCTTTAAAACTGTGGTTGGCACATTATGATAACCTGTATGTGTCTCCAACAGCTCAAGTACAAGGAAGATTACAATAAGAACGTGAAAGGACAGTGGTGTGAGACGCCCTACTTTGATGTAGCTATTGCCCGAGTCGCTATGGAGAACCTCAGCAATGTAAGTCAACACAATCACATTTTAATGCTGCATAATTTACATTTTTTTTTCTCACCGTGAGATTGTTTTTCTTTTCTTTTACAGAGAAAATACACGCAAGAGTTTGAAAATATTAAAGACCAGATATATTTCATGCAAACAGATACGCCCGTTTACGCGTCAAACAAGAAGGCTCGCATCGCCGCCAGTGAGGTAAGTCTACAAACATAAACTATATAAGAGTGTTTCTAAAACTCATCCTTGTCTCATCTGGACAACACGACAGAGAGTTTGACCCTTGTCTCAAAACACTGTGTGAGTCAATGCACCAATCCGCTCTGGTGCAGGGACACACTACAGTATTGTGCCCACTCATACTCTGAATGACTCCCAGTTCCCTCTCACTGCAGAAATTCTGTATTTTTCAGCTTGACTCAGTTCAGTTCAGAGTGTTTAAAGAGACTTGTGCCTCCTCCACACTTTGACACACACAATTTAAACATGCGTCACTCAATAACAATAAAGACATGCAATGCTCTGTCAGGACTTACCTCATCAACGTTATACGTCAGCTAATCAAAACTCTCTTTTTCAGGTCCAGTACAAGAAAGACTACGAGAAGGCAAAAGCGCAAGCGGACTACAACACGCTCCCCGCCACAGAAAACCCTCTCCTCCGACAACTCAGATACGCCGGCACTATCCTCAGCGATGTATGTTTAATAACAAATGTCACACATAAGTCACTACTCATTTTATAGGAGATTTGTCGAGAATATTTGAGCTGCCCTTAGTGCTGGGAGAAGTCACACAAGAGAAAAAGACAGGCTTGAGATATTCTGGATGACTTGAGAGAAGTTTAATGACCAACAGTACAAGACCATCAACGCACTCTAGTATTAAATATACAGAATATAGCATGCTACCGGAATACATAAGAATATATAGCCTCATATTGTGTCTTGACCCAGTCTGAAACACAGGCAAAGACACTACAGCTACAGCCTTTGGTGCTAAATCTCTAACAGGGTGTGCTGACCTAAATGTATAGACAGGCCCAATTGAGATTAAGGACACATACACTCACCTAAAGGATTATTAGGAACACCTGTTCAATTTCTCATTAATGCAAGAATCTAATCAACCAATCACATGGCATTGCTTCAGTGCATTTAGGGCTGTGGTCCTGGTCAAGACAATCTCCTGAACTCCAAACTGAATGTCAGAATGGGAAAGAAAGGTGATTTAAGCAATTTTGAGCGTGGCATGGTTGTTGGTGCCAGACGGGCCGGTCTGAGTATTTCACAATCTGCTCAGTTACTGGGATTTTCACCCACAACCATTTCTAGGGTTTACAAAGAATGGTGTCAAAAGGGAAATATACATTCAGTAAGCATTTGTCCTGTGTGAGCGAAAATGCCTTGTTGATGCTAGAGGTCAGAGGACAATGGGCCGACTGATTCAAGCTCATAGAAGAGCAACTTTGACTGAAATAACCACTCGTATAACCGAGGTCTGCAGCAAAGCATTTGTGAAGCCACAACACAACTACAACATTTCTAAAGAATGCTTTCAGCACCTTGTTGAATCAATGCCACATAGAATAAAGGCAGTTCTGAAGGCAAAAGGGGCTCAAACACAGTATTAGTATGGTGTTTATATTAATCCTTTAGGTGGGTGTATATATAGTTAAAGATAATAAATCTAAAATTCTCCAACAGGGTTAAAGCCTAAAAGTCAACAGTATAGAAATTGTCACAGTGTATTTGGATTTACATTTTTGCCTTTTTGTCACATACCAGTGAGTAAAAGCCACCTGTTTTTAAGCTTTAATCGGGTGGACAGTAAGATAACTAACTGAGGACTAGGAATGATCTCACAGAAAAGCGTGTGTTTGCACATTTATATTCACTGTCCCCACATTATTCCAGAGGGCCGTAGTTATGTAACAAACAGAGGGGGGTCAAAATAAAAAAGTAACTTTGGAATAAAACTAGTATTAAGTAAAGGACAAAACTGAGTCAAAGTAAAATATTGATTGAAATATTGAATGCAAATGTTCATTTTTCCTTATTTGTGACTAAGGTTACATTTTACCTCCAAACTGTACGCAAGTAAAAGTTACTCTAGTAATTTATTTAAGCAAATGTAACTTTTTACTCCTCATCTTTGGTATTATCATGTGAAGGTTAATTCCACATTGTGAGGATAATACATTTTAATAGAAAGCCTTCATTAATATTTGTGTAAATGTCCAATTTACCAAAGCCACTATTCACATTTTTGTTTTATTATTATTATTATTATTATTATTATTATTATTATTATTATTATTATTATTATTAGGGTAATTTTTTGTGATTGTTATTTTTTACTTGTGGATGTTGCCCATGCAAAATTATTATTATTTTCTTTTTTCAGATGAGTTGCCACAAACATGATGTTATGATTCATCACCATTTTGTCAAATTTAGTAAATATAATTGATAATAGGACTACTATTTGATTAAAAATACACTGTAAAAATCACTGCTCTGACTTTCTTTTACATTACTGTCTAAGTTGTGCAAAGTTAAGCACATCTATTAAATGGAAAAGGTAAATGATTTATGTGATTTTTCCAACCTCCATCACCGTTTTTCCCCACAGAAAGTTTATAAGGCCAGCTACGAAAAGGCAAGAGGTTCAAGCATCAACTACTGTGACACGCCCAAATTCCAGATGGACTCAGTACTTAAGAAGTTAACGGACGTAAGCATCAGCATTGATTTAACACAGTTATCAACAAATACCATCTGTTATGATAAACCTGTGGATATATTATAAAACCATGTGTGTTTTACTCTAGACCCATTACAAAGACAAGTACGACCAGGAGGTTAAGGGCCACTACATCGGCAGCTACGAGGATTTGTTCATGCTTCATTGCCAGAAAGTGGAGGGAATGAAGAGCGAGGTATTGTTTTTTTTTCATTCTAAATGTATAAAGGTGTGGAAATGTTGTACTCTTTATTGCTACTAATGTTAATGTGCTTATTTTATCTCGCAGCAATCCTATAAATCTGAATATGAAGACATCAAGACCAGGTGCTTCTTCCCACAAACCATCACGCCTGAGTATGAAGCTACTAAGAAGCTTCATCAGTGTAATGACGTAAGCCCCTGGAACCAGGACTCTGTATTGCTGTGTGACACTAAATGTTCTAGATTGTATTTCTAAATGTTTGCCTGTGGGTTTTTGTGGTTTACAGAACGTTTACCGGCAACATCCAGGCACAGTGAAGTTTACACAAGTAATGGATTCCCCAGTACTGGTTCAAGCTCAAATCAACGCCAAACAGCTAAGTGACGTATGCATCTTCTATTATTATCTTTAATACATACACAGCATTTCCTCACACAATGCAACATAATAAAATATATCCTTTACAACAAAATGACGCAATAAAACAATAAAGATGGACAGATGAAAGGAAATAAATAGGGAAAACCTCTTTTCCTTCACAAAATACTAATATATTACACCAAACTGAAGTTTAGAGCTTAGCATTAGCTTATTAGCTTTATAGCAACAAATAAAGGGGCTATTCTCCCAATCAAGTACAATTGTGAGCATTATGCAGAAGTTTAGGCAGCATCTAGTCAAATGTAAATGTAAAACACTGCAGATTGAAATTACACATCTTAAACCCCTTCTTTCTACAGCCTGTGAGCATCTACGGTAGCCCTGTAGGGACACCCAGTCAAAATTCAAAATAGATCAGATGAAGAGATCATGTTACAATTTTAGAAACAAAATCAATTTAGTTCATAAATTTCTGTAGCCTTCATGCAAGATTATGTTTTCCAAAAGAATCAGGAGTGTACTTCTCCTACATCAGTGCTCAGTTTGTCCACTCTGGGCAGCCGTAGAAACCAGGAACACAAAGTAATGGCTCCATTGGGTTAATGCTATAGAAGTTGGTGGCTAGACAGATGGTCAGCTGTGATTGGTTGTTAAAAACCAATGACATTTCAGCGAGTCCCATCCAACTGCTAGAGTCAGAGCTGTCACGCTGTATCCGACAGACACCATTCATTTTATTTAATTTTAGTATATTTAATTTAGCTGCAGTAATGTTTGAACTAAGTAGCGAGAAAAATGCTAGTAAATGTAGAGTAAAATATCTAAAGTGCCATAAGTTGATAGACATTGACAAGAAACCAATTGCATCAGTAAAAAAGTTAGAATTGTTAGCTTTTTTTCAATAAATTAAAAAGGCTTACAATTCAATGATCTTAGACATCTACTGGCTGCTCTCTGCTGTATAAAAACAAACTCACTGGATGGTCTATGTTGTCCAGTATAGCATCCGACTTGTTGAGCGTCTTTTGCTCCATTGCTTAAACCAGAGTCTCCAAATTAATACATATAGTTGAACCAGACCTATCTATCAGCGCCTGTGATATTTATTCTAGTCTTATTTTCTACTGTATATACTCTATTGAAAACATGATTATGACCAATTTGTTTTTACACATTTCTATATATTTTTTTTTTTATTTTGAGTAACAATAAGAAGCAACATATGCAGTAGTACATTGTAATACAATGCTCATAAAGGCGTAGGAACTGTTTGTCAAGAGATAAATCAGAGCTCTATTAAAGCGTCATTATGTTTTCCATATAGCTCATTAACTGATCTATAATAATAATTAAGTTAATGCTCAAGATCGAATACTCCCAGATATGCAGATCACCTTAAAATGTGCCCAATCATCCGTGTGGCCCAGCTGTCTCTCTTTGGGCTCCATGGAAACTGGAGAGCCATCTCTCAGTTGTATAAATAGCACCAAGCATTCTGTTGGCCCAGAATAAACCCTGTGATCAGAGAAGGGGGCAGGGGCACTTCACATGAGATTTTCAGGTCTAATTAAGACAGTACTGCCCTCTAGTGGAAGAAACTCTGATTTAAGTGAGACTGTTTAATGTGTAATGTATTTGTCCTTTGTCTTTTACAGTTGAACTATAAACAAAAGTACGAGGAGACAAAGTTCAAATGCAGTCTTCCTTCAGATTATCCCTTCTTCATCCAGTCCAGAGTAAACGCTTATAACCTCAGTGATGTATGTATCTCTTTTTCATTTGGTGGCATTTCAAAAATCCATTTTTATATATTATTTATAATGACTTTCCGCTTTCCAGAACTGTTACAAGTACGACTGGGAGAAAACCAAAGCCAAGAAGTTTGAAGTTAAAGGTGACGCCATCTCGATCCTTGCTGCTCGAGCTCACACAAACATAGCCAGTGATGTATGTATATTTGTTTTTTTTGTCTAATCTTTCCAAATATCCTTATTTAATTTTGACTATTCAACATTTGTGTTTGTCTTTTTAGGTCAAATACAAAAAGGAGTATGAAAAGAACAGAGGACATATGGTTGGAGCTCTCAGCATCAACGACGACCCCAAGATCTTGCACTCTGTTCACGTGGCCAAAATTCAAAGTGATGTGAGGAGACATTTTATTTACCCTTTATTGTTATTTAAATCAAACAGAGCTGTGTAAAAAAATGTGTCTTACTCTAATCCTCACAGAGAGAATACAAGAAGGATTACGAAAAGATCAAGACGAAGTACCACAGTCCGCTGGATATGATTTCCGTCACCTTGGCCAAGAAATCCCAGAGCATTGCCAGCATGACCGGCTACAGGAAAATCAGCAGTAATTACTTCTTGCCCTATGACAGTGTTCTGCTGGACCTGGCCAAGAAAGCCAATGTCATCCAGAGCGACGTAAGCAGAGTCTTGTTAAAAAATATATTACTCAAGCAGAAAAAGAAAATATTACTTAGGTAACACTAAGACTACTCAAACACTATTTTTTTTTTACTGTTCAATGAACTGCGGCAAATGGGAATTGTATTTAACTACAGATTTATTCAGCTGAAAATGATTAGTCATGACTTCTGCTTTAACCATTTCCCCTTAGAGATAAATATTTACATTATGATTTTGTAAATTTTCTGGTTTACTCAAAATTGGGAATAAACCTTCTGGCTGTGAGGTGACAGTGCTAACCACCACTATCTAATAGTTTACTCAATTAGATATTTTATTATTGATTCTTGAGTAAAAGTAATGGTAACACTTCATGATAAAGCATTTCAAATTGTAATAACCGGTAAAATAACATTTTTAGATGCTGGCAATATTATATCTATAATTGTACATAACCTAATATTAAAATAAAATATATTATTATAATATTATAGATTAAGTTAAAAGTATTATTTTTAAAAACAAATCATTGAAACAGGTATAAGAGGAAACATGTTATCAACTTATGTGCCATTGAGTAACTTTTTAATTGTTGTAATTGCTCCGCAGTCTCAATATATGTTGTTTCTCTTTGTCAATTACCTGTTTGTTTTATATATAAAGGCAATAAATAAATTTACTCAAAGCATATGTACTCGCGTAAAGTAACTAATTACTTCACACATTGTACTTATGACTCTAAAATCGGTCAAATTATCACACTGGCTAGTCTTTGAATGTGAATGCTTAAATTATTAATTTCTTTTGTGCTCCACAGAATGAGTACAAGTCTGACTACAACAGCTATGTGAAGGGTTCCTCTTGGGTCACCTTCGGCTCCATGGAGGTGGAGAAAGCCAAGAAAGCTGCTGAGATTCTTAATGAGGTGCAGTATAAAGAGAAGAATGACTTTGCTTTTGTATTAACATTATATCACATGTAAATTGGTTTTCTGCAGAAAAAATACAGACAGCACCCGGACACTGTGCCCTTTACTTCTATCGATGACCATCCCATAATGATGCAGGCGAAGGTCAACCAGCTTCAGAGGAGTGATGTAAGTGCTCCTAATTTCACAGATATCTCCATGAAACATTCATTTTAATTGTTGTTTTATATTCCTATATTTGATTGTAAGTATAATCCTTGGTATTTTTTCTACAGATCTTTTATAAGAGAGGCTTGGAGGAGGTCCATCAGAAGTACTCCCTGCCTCCAGATGTCCCCGAGTTTCTTCAGGCCAAGTGCAACGCCTACAACATCAGCAACGTAAGTGACAGACCAACATATGCATTGTGTGTTATTCTATATAGATTATTTTGGAGAATATATGGTGATATGCTTTGTGATTTCAGAAATGTTACAAGATGGCCTGGCAGAAGATGATTGCTAAAGGTTATGACATGAAACAGGATGCCATCTCTGTTATTGCTGCCAAAGCTGCTCGACATGCTGCCAGTGATGTAAGGCTTTTGCTCAAATCCATAAAGACAACTGTACTGGAGTTACCTCATGTTTTACAAAAGCTTAACAAATAATATTGTCTTTTTTATTTTATTTTTACCTCAAGGTCCAGTACAAAAAGGCCTATGAGAAGGCAAGGGGCCACCACGTTGGGTTCCGCAGCCTCCAGGACGACCCTCTGCTGGTTAACTACATGGCGGTGGCCAAGATGCAGAGTGAGAAGAACTACAAGAAGGACTACCACAAGGCCAAGCTGAAGTACCACACCCCGGTCGACATGATCAGCCTGGCCCACGCCAAACATGCCTCATCAGTGCAGACCATGGCTGGCTACAAGCAGCATCACCATAACTACTTCCTCTTACCTGATGCCATGAACCTGGCGCTGGCTCGCAACATGAACTTTAATGCAAGCGACGTAAGTTCGACAAATGTTGGATGTTAAGGTGACTATATTTTTAAACGTACAAATCAGGACACCTGAAGAAAAACTGCTTTATGTGGGCTGTTATAGCTTAGGAATGAGGCATCAGGATAAATTCTCAAATAAGCCACCTAAATGGTAAAAGTGGTAACAAAGGATTGATTTATGGAAATCTTCACTAAACAAATATCGGTTTTGCCATTGTATGTGACTAAACTGCTTACAAATGCAATATCTTTGAGAAAATAACAACCTAATTTTAGGCATAATCACATGGAAAGCTATGTTTGCCCAGAAAAACTAGCTTTTATCAGTAGCTTCACTCTTTAATAGGCCACTGAGTGAGACTTTGAGAGTATTTTATAAGTTTTTCAATTGGTTAAAATTACTGTAGCCATAGCAACCAAGTGAATGACATGAACAGTCCACTTACTATTACGATTGGTTAAAAACTAGACAGGGGATGTCCAAAATCAGCTTTTGTCCACATATTCTGTATGACACAGGACAAGGACCTAAAAAATTGGAACGTATAGTCACACAATTTTCCAAACTTGTACGTTAAATATACATGATAATCTAAGATTTTTCTTTTTGTTTTTCCAGTATAACTACAAAATGGATTACGAAACTTCGGTCAAGGGAACTGGCTGGATTCCCATTGGTTCACTGGAGGTGGAGAAAGCCAAAACAGCAGCCTCAGCTTTAGACGAGAGGAAGTACAGACAACATCCAGCCAAATTCAAATTCACCAGTGGTATGGACTCAATGAGCATGGAGCTGGCCAAATCCAACAGCAAGATTTGGAATAAGGTAAGTTACCTTTGATTTAATGGATAATAGTTTAAAAATAGTTTAATATATAAACTGATGGTGTTTTGGTGTTATATACAGAAAGACTACAAAGCCAGTGGAGAAAAGTTCATGCACACGTATCACCTCCCCGCTGATGCTCCTGAATTTATGCAAGCAAGATACAACGCTGCAAACATCAGCCAGGTATGAGTCCTCACATAATCCGTCTTGAGTATTAATCTTCTCGGATAAATAAATAATTGATCTATCTTTCTACACAGAATTTCTACACCTATGCGCACCGTCGGGACCTGCTCAAAGGACATCACGTGAAGGAAGATGCTATTCCTATTGTGGCAGCTAAAACCTCCAGAGACATTGCCAGTAATGTAAGTTATTGATGTCCCATTGATTAAGTGAAGAAAATCACACTGTTTACTATTATTATTGCTAACTTGATTTGTTCTTTTTCCAGTACAAGTACAAGCTGGCCTTTGAGAAAGCAAAGGGCCACCACGTGGGGTTCCGCAGCCTCCAGGACGACCCTCTGCTGGTTCACTACATGGAGGTGGCTAAGATGCAGAGCGAGAAGAACTACAAGAAGGACTACCACAAGGCCAAGCTGAAGTACCACACCCCGGTCGACATGGTCAGCCTGGCCCACGCCAAACAGGCCTCTGCTGCTCAGACCATGGCCGGCTACAGGAAGATCCCCCACAGCTACATGCTCCTGCCCGACAACATGCGCGTGCAGCTGTGTCGCACTATGATGGACATCCAGAGTGACGTATGTACTCTATACCTCTATCACAATGTTGTAAAAGCACAAAACTTACAATCTCTAATACCCTGCTTTTTGCCCTGATAGAATAACTATAAGTCCGAGTACAACAACTACGGCAAAGGGATAGGTTGGGTTCCCATTGGCTCCTTGGACGTTGAGAAAGCCAAATCTGCTAAAGCTGCATTGGACGAAAGAGGCTACCGTCAGCACCCCAGTACTCTGAAGTTCACAAGCCAGACGGACTCGATGAATATGGTTCTGGCTCTGGCAAACCAAAAACAGATGGATATTGTACGAATGTCTTCTCTGATGGAAAACAGTTAGTCAATACATTTGCAAACAATGTTACTAATAAGACTGTATTCTTCAGGCTGCATACAAAGCATCTGGTGAGAAGTTCATGCACACATACAACCTCCCCGCTGACAGCCCAGAGTTCCTCCAGGCCAAGTTTAATGCCCAAACTGTTAGCGAGGTAAGTGCGCAAAGAATTTAGTTAAAAGATATCAAAACAAATGTGCCTTTGGGTTTATTTTAACATGTTGTTGTTTCCACAGAGTCACTACAAACACAAGTGGCTTGAAACTATTGCCAAGGGATATGACATGAAACCAGACGCTATTTCTATTGTGCACGCCAAGCATGGAAGGCATATTGCCAGTAATGTATGTACCAAAGTCTAGTGACAAATCACTTCTTTAGATCTATTTTCTTCAAAGCAGAAACACTCGAAATAACTGACATTACTTATTTTGTTTTAAGGTTCAATATAAAAAAGAATTTGAGAAGGCAAAGGGCCACCACGTTGGTTTCCGCAGCCTCCAGGATGACCCTCTGCTGGTTCACTACATGGAGGTGGCTAAGATGCAGAGCGAGAAGAACTACAAGAAGGACTACCACAAGGCCAAGCTGAAGTACCACAGCCCTGTCGACATGGTCAGCCTAACCCACGCCAAACAGGCTTCTGCTGCTCAGACCATGGCCGGATACAAGAAGATTCCCCACAGCTACCTGCTCCTGCCCGACAACATGAACCTGCGGCTGTGTCGCACCATGAATATCCAGTGTAGTGATGTAAGAATTCAACAAGACAATGCTTTCACTTCCAAGTCATTTAAGGTTTACAGGAGTTTAACCTACCTTTTTTTCCCCTAGAGTGATTACAAGTCTGAATATAATAGCTACGTCAGAGGAACCGGGTGGGTCCCCATTGGGTCTCTCGGAGTTGAAACAGCTAAAGTTGGTGGAGACATCCTGAATGAAAAGAAGTACCGCACTCATCCCTCCATCTTCAAGTACAAAAAACTGATGGACTCCATGGACGTCGCTTTGGCCACTGCCAACAACCAGATCATGAACAAGGTGCAGCATTATACATTCGTGCTCAGAGAAAAGTCACAGCTTAATGTGAATAATTGTATTTATAAGCAGCATTGAAATGTTTGTTTTCCAGAAAGCATACACAGCTGCCTGGGAGAAGGATAAGCTCTCAATCCACGTCATGCCCGATTCTCAGGATATTGTTCTGGCCAAGGCTAACTCCATTAACATGAGCAGCGTAAAGCATATTTTTATAATCCAAAATTAAACAAATGAATATATATGTATACATTCAGAATTTTAAAGTTGTCCTGATGGGGAAGAATTAACACTATATGCTTGAAACATATTGTTTATTTGCAGAAACTTTACAAAGCTGGTGTCATTGAGATGGCCAATAAGGGACACAACCTTAAAGCAGACGCCATCCCAATTGTGGCTGCCAAAGTTGGCACAACTATTGCCAGCAATGTAAGTCTAATTCATTTTAGACTCAATTAAAATGTCCCTGTTTAATGACAAACACCTAAACCACCCATTTCTACTCTTGCAGTACAAGTACAAGCTGGCCTTTGAGAAAGCAAAGGGACACCACGTTGGTTTCCGCAGCCTCCGGGACGACCCTCTGCTGGTTCACTACATGGAGGTGGCTAAGATGCAGAGTGAGAAGAACTACAAGAAGGACTACCACAAGGCCAAGCTGAAGTACCACAGCCCTGTCGACATGGTCAGCCTGGCCCACGCCAAACAGGCCTCTGCTGCTCAGACCATGGCCGGATACAGACAGATCCAACACAGTAACGTTCTCCTTCCTGACGCCATGAACCTGGTGTTGGCCCGCAAAATGAACACACTGTGCAGTGATGTATGTTTAAATATTATCATATCAAAGTCATAATTATTTATCTTAATAAAAACATTTATGTAGATAAATGCAAAGGTATAGTAGTAGTTTGTAAATGTGAGAAGGAGACTAAAACAATGACTCACAGACCAAACAATGCATACTACTGAACTACTTAATTGAGCATTTAAATGAATGGCCCATAGAAGATATTTCCAAAATACATGTTAAGTTACCAATCCTTAAGTATCTCATAGAACATGTTTTACACAATACTGGACTATTGCTAATACAACACTATAAATGTGAAGTATTCTGACTTTTGTTCATTGCCATTCTTCAAAAGGCGGATTACAAATCTGAATATAATAACTGGGTCAGAGGAACCGGGTGGGTCCCCATCGGATCAATCGGGGTTGAAACAGCTAAGGTTGGTGGAGACATCCTCAGTGACAAGAAGTACCGCACTCATCCCTCCATCTTCAAGTCCAAAAAACTGATGGACTCCATGGACGTCGCTCTGGCCACTGCCAACAACCAGATCATGAACAAGGTGCAGACTGGTTTCACATACTCATATTTATCTGTAGTTAGTCGGTACAAGTGTAGTTAGCCTCATTATTCTCCTGTTGCTTCTTGTTTATTGACAGAAAGCATACACAGCCGCCTGGGAGAAGGACAAGCTCACTATACATATCATGCCTGATTCTCCGGAGATTGTTTTGGCCAAAGCTAATGCACTCAATATGAGCAATGTAAGAAAAACTGCACAAAGTTTTACATTTTCTGATTACAATAAACCCATTTTTACTTGGGTTAATGATTGTATAATTATTTATTCTCACAGAAACTTTACAAAGCTGGTGTTGTGGAGATGGCCAATAAGGGGCACAACCTTAAAGCGGATGCCATCGCAATTGTGGCCGCCAAGATTGGCACAACTATTGCCAGCAATGTAAGTGAAAAAAACAAACAGCTTCTTAATCACCTTAATGTCCACTGTCTTAATCCACAGAAGTGGGTTGTGTAGTCAAAATGTATGCCGAAGTAAAAGTACTGTTATCTTAAAATAATATTACTCAAGTAGAAGCAAAAGTTGACAGCAGACTTTGTGCTGATACCTTGACTACGGTGAAGGTAACCACATTAAATGAGCTACATAATTAAAAAATAGAGACAACTATTGATCAGAATATGTAATCAGATGAGAGCTCCAGGAGTAATCTATTTAAAAGAAACTAAAATATGAGTTTATATGAGATTAAACAATAGAGAAAACATCAACTGTGCTGATAAATGACAAGGCATGCATTTATTTTTCCAGTACAAGTATAAGCTGGCCTTTGAGAAAGCAAAGGGACACCACGTTGGTTTCCGCAGCCTCCAGGACGACCCTCTGCTGGTTCACTACATGGAGGTGGCTAAGATCCAGAGCGAGAAGAACTACAAGAAGGACTACCACAAGTCCAAGCTGAAGTACCATAGCCCTGTCGACATGGTCAGCCTGGTCCATGCCAAACAGGCCTCTGCTGCTCAGACCATGGCCGGATACAGACAGATCTCACACAGTAACGTTCTCCTTCCTGATGCCATGAACCTCGAACTGGCTCGTAACATGCAGTTTATTGCCAGTGATGTACGTTAAATAACCTCAGACACATTTTCTTTACTGAATGTTGTAAATGCCTTTTTATAAAATACAACCTCTGTTCACTTTCCTTCTGCAGAATCAGTACAAGAGTGAGTACCAGAACTACATTAGAGGAATCGGATGGGTCCCTATCGGCTCGCTTGATGTTGAGAAAGCAAAAACAGCTGGACAGGTCTTCAGTGAGCAGAAATACCGTCAACATCCAAGCAAATTCAAATTCACCAAAGACATGCAGTCTATGGACCTCGCTCTAGCAACGGTCAATAACCAGATTATGGACAAGGTACAGGCTGGTTGTAAATGCAGATTTTGCATTGTAATAGTTTAAATCTAATAAAGATTACTGCATCTGTTCTTTGTAGAAATCCTATTCACAAGCCTGGGAGAAAGTCAAGACGAGCGTTCACATTATGCCTGATGCAATGGACGTTGTTTTAGCCCGGGATAACAGGAAAAACTACAGTGAGGTATGAAGCCTTCTGGATTTTATTTTCTCTCATAATTGAAATCTTCACATTTGGTTGATCTTTTTCTGACATAACATCAGATGAGATAAGATATTGTCATTGTACAAAAAATCTATAAAATATAATATACTTTTTTGCAAAAAGTAAAATAAAAGGTAATTTTTTTGATGATGGTATATTATTTTTTTCTCACTTCTTATATTTCAGAAACTATACAAACTGGACAATGAGTTGGCAAAGAAGAAGGGTCACAATTTCCGTGCTGACGCCATTGCCGTGCTGGCTGCTAAAGCCTCCACTGCTATTGCTAGTGATGTAAGTGCATCTATATTTCTCTTATTCTTCTCACTACAATTAAAATGGGTATAGACCTCCAACTTGTACAACTTTATACTGATCAAATCCTTTCCCCTTTAGTACAAGTACAAGGCAGGGTACCGTAAGCAGGTGGGACACCACATCGGAGCCCGCTGTGTTCAGGATGACCCTCTGCTGATGCTCGCTCTGAACTCAGCCAAGATCGCCAGTGACGCTCTCTACAAGAAGGACTTCCACAAGTCCAAGACCCACTTCCACCTGCCTGTGGACATGCTGGCCTTCGAGTTGGCCAAGAAGAACCAGATTCAGGTCAACCACGCCAACTACATCACCAGACTGCACAACTGGACCTGTCTGCCCGACTCTAATGACGTGGTCCAGGCCAGACACGCATATGACCTGCAGAGCGACGTACGTGTTACTAAACCTGATACAAATTTTAATTTATTCCTTCCATTTTCACTACAAACCAAACCATTCTCGCTTTCTACTCTTGTCGTATCCAGGCTGTGTACAAAGAGGATCTGAGGATGCTGCAGGGCGTTGGATGGGTGCCCATAGGTTCAATAGATGTTGAAAAAGTGAAGTATGCTGGAAAGATCCTTAATGAGAAGAATTATCGCCAGCATCCAAGCAACTTCAAGTTTAAAATCTCAACTGAGGACATGCCCATGGCTCTGGCCAAGGCCAACGCTCAGATCATGAACAAGGTACATCATTTGTATAATAACATTACAAGACATTACTTTAATATACAGTATGAATGCAGTCATTTTTTTGTCTGGACCTAAAACTAGAAATATCTTTACAGAGTGCCTACAGCCAGGCCTGGGACAAAGACAAAACTACCATCCACATCATGCCCGACGCCATGGATATTGTTCTAGCCAAAGCAAACAAACTTAACTACAGTGTGGTGCGTTTCTAATGTAATTTAAAGCAACCTAATTTATTATACAAAAAATGGTTTGCAAAAGACAGCTTATATATATATATTTTTTTTTTTTCTTTCTTTGAATTTAGAAAGCATACAAGCAAGCAAATGAAGAGGCCAAGAAGAAGGGATACGACATGCGCCAAGATGCTATTCCCATCCTCGCAGCCAAGGCCTCAAGAGACATTGCCAGCGATGTGAGACAATTTAACTTGAGGATATATCAATGATGATATATCCTGGAGAAATGCTGTTAGAGTTAAAGCTGTAAAAGTTATCTGCCTCTAAAATACGATTTTTTTTTTGTCATTGTTTTAGTACAAGTACAAGGCAGGGTACCGTAAGCAGGTGGGACACCACATCGGAGCCCGCTGTGTTCAGGATGACCCACTGCTGATGCTCGCTCTGAACTCAGCCAAGATTGCCAGTGATGCTCTCTACAAGAAGGACTTCCACAAGTCGAAGACCAAGTTCCACCTGCCTGTGGACATGCTGGCCTTCGAGTTGGCCAAGAAGAACCAGATTCAAGTCAACCACGCCAACTACATCACCAGACTGCACAACTGGACCTGTCTGCCCGACTCTAGTGACGTGGTCCAGGCCAGACACGCATATGACCTGCAGAGCGATGTGAGCAGATATTGAGTTCTTCTGCTTTACAAATCTTTCCATTTTTTAAGCTTGTGAAGTGGTTTAAATGTTGAACGCTGTTGTGTCCAGGCTGTGTACAAAGAGGATCTGAGGATGCTGCAGGGCGTTGGATGGGTGCCCATAGGTTCAATAGACGTTGAGAAAGTGAAGTATGCCGGTAAGATTCTCAATGAGAGGAATTATCGCCAGCATCCAAGCAACTTCAAGTTTAAAATCACAACTGAGGACATGCCCATGGCTCTGGCCAAGGCCAACGCTCAGATCATGAACAAGGTATGGAGTCACATTTCATTATTTTTACCATAATTACAGGTCATTGTCAACTGTTTAATTCTGTGAGCAGTTAAGTTTATGATTTTTAAAACATGTTCTTTTCTGTGACTACAGAAAACCTATGCTGAAGCTTGGGAAAATGAAAAGACAAAAATCCACATTATGCCTGATGCTATGGATATTCTCCTGGCCAAAGCAAACAATGTCAACTTCAGTATTGTAAGTCAAGTAACTGGATGTCCTCATACACTGCCTATATCAATGATATTGTATTATGTTAATAATTTTAAAATGCTATATATCAGTAGAGAATAATCCTTAGTGAATGTTTCATTACATTACATAGAAAGGTTCATTTATGTTTTATTGTGATGCAAAATGCTGCTTTGTTGAGGGCAACTTTAATTTACTTAAGAGAATAACTAATTGATAAACCTTTGAATGTTTATGCTTTATGTGTGAAAACATTACGTTTTATCTCTATTTTGTGTTTATTTTCAGAAAAAATACAAACAGGCCAATGAGGACTCTAAGAAGAAAGGGTACGACATGCGTCAAGACGCTGTTTCCATCCTCGCAGCCAAGGCCTCAAGAGACATCGCCAGTGATGTAAGAAGACAGATTTGATACACTTTTCAATGTTTGATGAAACTTTACACAGATTAAAGATTTACACATTTTATGACAATTGTTATGATTTTCCTTTTAGTACAAGTACAAGGCAGGGTACCGTAAGCAGGTGGGACACCACATCGGAGCCCGCTGTGTTCAGGATGACCCTCTGCTGGTGCTCGCGCTTAACTCAGCCAAGATCGCCAGTGACGCTCTCTACAAGAAGGACTTCCACAAGTCCAAGACCCACTTCCACCTGCCTGTGGACATGCTGGCCTTCGAGTTGGCCAAGAAGAACCAGATTCAGGTCAACCACGCCAACTACATCACCAGACTGCACAACTGGACCTGTCTGCCCGACTCTAGTGACGTGGTCCAGGCCAGACACGCATATGACCTGCAGAGCGATGTGAGCACAGATATATTTCTCTTTTTTAATGTTTCCATATACTTTTAAGAAGTTCAGTTCTAGAGATGTATTGTTGTCTTTCACAGGCCGTCTACAAGGCTGATCTGAAGTGGCTCCAGGGTACGGGCTGGGTCCCTATTGGCTCACTGGATGTGGAGAAGGCCAAGAAGGCTGCCGAGATCTTGAGTGAAAGAAAGTACCGCCAGCACCCGAGCACTGTTCACTTCACCAGTACCACAGATGCTATGAACATCGTCCTGGCCAAAGCTAACGCCACTACCATGAACAAGGTATTAGCCAGCCTTTGTTTATATGGCTTCATTTGTATTTTAAAGTGTTGAAAAGGTAAATGTATTTATCAGTGTGTCATTATAAAGGCATGTATTATTTGTAATTTCAGCGCCTCTATGTGGAAGCTTGGGAGAAGGATAAGACCACGCTGCACATCATGCCTGACACCCCTGAGATTGTCCTGTCCCAGCAGAACAAAATCAACATGAGCAAGGTTTATATATGTCTTCATAATTTTGCATCTTAACTGGGTATAACTAAAGGTTTATATGTTAAATAATATTGTATGTAACCTACACATGAGCTTGTTAAACTGCAGAAACTATACAGACAAGGATTTGAAGAAACCATTTACAAAGGATATTTCCTGCCTCCGGATGCAGTGTCTGTGAAGTTGGCCAAGGCTTCCAGGGAGATCATCAGTGATGTGAGTAACTCTAATATGTTAAATCTATCTAATCCACATTGGGGGAAAAAAATTGCCTGAATGTAGTTGAGGCTGTGACACAAGATATTTTCTTATGCTTTTTTCAGTACAAGTATAAAACAGGGTACAGAAAGCAGGTGGGACACCACATCGGAGCACGCTGTGTAGAGGAAGACCCTCTGATCATGCTGGCTTTGAACTCAGCCAAGATCGCCAGTGATGTTCTCTACAAGAAGGACTTCAACAAGTCTAAGACCAAGTTCAACCTGCCTGTGGACATGCTGAACCTAGAGCTGGCAAAGAAATGTCAGATCCAAGTGAACGACTTCAACTACAGGACTCGTCTGCACAACTGGACCTGTCTGCCCGACTCCAGTGACGTGGTCCAGGCCAGAAAGGCCTATGACCTTCAGAGTGATGTGAGTAAATCCTAGTCAGTAAAGACATGTTTTTAAATTCTCAGTTAATTATTGTTATTTAACTTTGACTGACTTTGTTGTTTTTTTTCAGGCTGTCTACAAAGCTGACTTGGATGAGATTGTAGGTGTTGGTTGGGTCCCTATTGGTTCGCTGGATGTGCTGAAGGCAAAGAATGCTGCCAAAATCCTCAGTGATCGTCTGTACAAGCAGAAACCAGACAAATTCAAATTCAAAACTGACATGACCGCCATGCCCATGGTTCTGGCCAAAGCCAATGCTGACATCATGAACCAGGTGAAGGCTGTTTGTGTTTGTGCTGTTGGTTTTGGGTTCTGGGATAAGTGTGTAACTTCTGTCTTTACCTCACAGAGAAACTATGTTTCTGCCTGGGAAGCAGACAAGCTGATAACTCACATGACTCCTGACATTCCTGAGATTCTGCTTTCTAAAGCTAATGCTTACAACATAAGCAAGGTATGTTTTACATGGTGCTATTTTATTTATTTATTTTTTAATAGACTACAGTTATGTATTGTAATTGTTTACTTAATTTCAGAAACTGTACAGAGAAGCTGTTGATGAAATGTTCAAAAAAGGCTACGACCTCAAAGCAGATGCTGTCGCAGTTGTTGCTGCCAAACATGGAAGAGAGATCATCAGTGACGTAAGTAACTGATAGGCTATTCTTCTCATTTGGACTTTAAATTATTTTGTTATTTCTTGTTTTTCATTGCTTTTTCTTTGTACCAGTACAAGTACAAGACAGGGTACAGAAAGCAGGTGGGCCACCACATTGGAGCCCGCTGTGTAGAGGAAGACCCTCTGATCATGCTGGCTTTGAACTCAGCTAAAATCGCCAGTGAGGTTCTCTACAAGAAGGACTTCAACAAGTCTAAGACCAAGTTCAACCTGCCTGTGGACATGCTGAACCTTGAGCTGGCAAAGAAATGTCAGATCCAAGTGAACGACTTCAACTACAGGACTCGTCTGCACAACTGGACCTGTCTGCCAGATTCTAATGATGTGGTCCAGGCCAGAAAGGTCTACGACCTGCGCAGTGATGTAAGTGATAATGTCTTTTAACAGAAAAAACATGTTAAACAGATGTTATCTGTAGTTGCATTTTTCTTTTCTTGTGGCTCAGGCGGTGTACAAGGCTGACATGGAGTGGATCAGAGGGTGTGGCTGGGTGCCCATTGGGTCTCTCGATGTGGAAAAAACAAAGAAAGCAGGAGAGATCCTAAGTGAAAGGAAATACCGCCAACATCCCAGCAACTTCAAATTTAAAGCACAGACCACTGACATGCCTTATGCCCTGGCTAAAGCCAACGCTGAAATCATTAACAAGGTAATGTGAGGACTAGTCAGAGGTTTAGTCTGTCGATGTGTTTTCAACTCTTTAATATCTTATTTTGATTTCTATAAGTTAATAATTCCTTATCTTTGTTAATTTTCTCTCCACAGAAATCATACATTGCTGCCTGGGAGAAGGATAAGACCCAGCTTCACATCTTGCCTGACACCCCTGAGATTATCCTGTCCAAGCAGAACACAATCAACACTAGCCAGGTAATACTATGCAACAATGCATGTTATTTACCAAATCTTTAATAAATTACACTTAAAATACATTTAAAACTAGTCTTTGAGTTTTTAGTGCTGGGGCTATTGTACAAAATAATGCATTCTTTTTGTTTTACCAGAAACAATACCGTGAAGGCTTTGTGAACATGATCAACAAAGGCTACTTCCTTCCAAAGGATGCTGTCTCTGTTGTTGCAGCCAAGACTTCCCGGGACATCGTCAGTGATGTGAGTCTGTTATAGTTTGCCATTTAATCCTCTTTGATACAGAGTATTTTCTTAATATTAAATTATGTTTCTTATCTATAATTTTAGTACAAGTACAAAGCTGGCTTCCGTAAGCAGTGTGGACATCACATCGGTGCCCTCAGTGTTAAAGATGACCCACTAATCATGCTGGCGGCTAACGCAGCCAAGATCTCTAGCGACAACATCTACAAGAAGGACTTCAACAAGTCCAAGACCAAGTATAACCTGCCACCGGACATGCTGACCCTTGAGCTGGCAAAGAAATGCCAGATTCAAGTCAACGACTTCAACTACAGGACTCGTCTGCACAACTGGACCTGTCTGCCCGACTCCAGTGACGTGGTCCAGGCCAGAAAGGTCTACGACCTGCACAGTGACGTGAGTGCATTACATTAACCACATTGTAATTGCTCTATTTGGCCTTAAATATTGCACTCACAAATTCTTTGTCATGACCCACTGTGTTGACTGTGTTTTTAGGCTGTTTACAAAGCTGACATGGAGTGGATTCGGGGATGTGGCTGGTCGCCTCAAGACTGTGTCGACGTTCTTAAAGTGAAACATGCCCAGACTATTCTCAATGACAGACTCTACCGCCAGCCCCCAAGCACGGTCAAGTTCACCAGCGCGGTCGACCTGCCCGCCATCGTCCTATCCAAGCAGAACGCAGACAACATCAGTGAAGTAAGTAATTAGACAGTTTTGGTAGGTTTTGTGTTGGTTCTTTAATCAGTTTATACAACAACCATTGTGATAGATAGTCTAAGGCCTGATGTATTCTTTTATGTGATTTATTTCTGACAGAGGAAATACAGAGAGGTCTGGGATAAAGACAAGCTCAGCATCCACATCCCTCCTGACACCCCCACGTTTGAGCTGTCCAAAGCCAATGCTGTTGCAATTAGTAATGTAAGTTTTACTCTGCAGCAATTCAGCAAATTAATAACCACTTATTAGGATATTAAGTTTTAACCTGTTTTATCTGTTTACATAGAAACTTTACACAAAAGCATGGGACGACCAGAAGGCAAGAGGTTATCACATCAAGCAGGATGCAGTGTCTGTGCTGAAGGCCAAAGCATCCAGAGACATCATCAGTGACGTAAGACAGAAACAACAACACTGGTTATTTTCAATAAATGAACTGCTTTTGATTTTGTTTGTTTTTTCACCATTTTTTTCTTTTATAGTACAAGTACAAAACAGGGTACAGAAAGCAGGTGGGCCACCACATCGGGGCCCGCTGTGTAGAGGAAGACCCTCTGATCATGTTGGCGATGAACTCAGCCAAGATCGCCAGTGATGTTCTCTACAAGAAGGACTTCAACAAGTCTAAGACCAAGTTCAACCTGCCTGTGGACATGCTGAACCTAGAGCTGGCAAAGAAATGTCAGATCCAAGTGAACGACTTCAACTACAGGACTCGTCTGCACAACTGGACCTGTCTGCCCGACTCCAGTGACGTGGTCCAGGCCAGGAAGGCCTATGACCTTCAGAGTGACGTGAGTGATCCAGTCCAGATCGTGTATTTGAGAAATTTCTGGTTCAGTTAAATGCTTGTGAAATCTATTATAAAGAGTGTGAACAGTTATTATCCAGTCATAGGAGAGACATAAACCACAACACTCTATCTCCTCAGGCTGTGTATAAAGCTGACATGGAGTGGATTCGGGGATGTGGCTGGGTGCCCCATGAGAGCGTGGAGGTTTTGAAGGTGAAGTATGCACAGAAGATCCTGGCTGATGTAAGTCTGACACTGAAAAATGCTACAGATGATCTCTTACATTATATTTGTCAAATGTTGAGTGGATATATTTGTTTTCCTTCTGCTGTCACAGAGAGGCTATCGTGTCAAGTTGGATGAGCAGAAATACATTGTTCCCACTGATAGAGTTGACCTGGTTTGTGCCAAGAACGCAGCTGATGTCCTCAATGAGGTCAGGATTGTGTGGTACATAAACACCGTGTTTCATTAGAAAATGATGCTAATGGAAACAAAGTATAATTTTCCTTCTTATTTTTTAGGCCAAATATCGTGAGGCTTGGCATCAGGACAAGACCAAGTACTCACTGACGGACACTCCGACCATGGCTTCAGCCCGAGAGGCAGCTAAGCATATTCACCCGGTATGAACTTTTCTCTTTTTCTTTTATCCTTGTTGTATATTTTTCCACCTTTTAACATTTTGGTACACATGATAATACGCTTTTTTCCCTTCACTTCCAGAAACTGTATACCCAAGAGTGGGATAAGGTCAAAGCCACAGGTTACTTTATGCCTGGAGATGCTGTGCCAATCAAACAGTGCATCACTACGTCTACAGTACAGAGTAATGTGAGTACAAAAGTACAGAGTGGTTCATTGTGATTATAAATGTCATTTTTGAAGCAGATATTTACTGACAACATGAATGTGTGTCTGTATTTTTAGCACAAGTACCTTGAAAGCTACAGAAAGCAGGTGGGCCACCACATCGGAGCCCGCTGTGTAGAGGAAGACCCTCTGATCATGTTGGCGATAAACTCAGCCAAGATCGCCAGTGATGTTCTCTACAAGAAGGACTTCAACAAGTCTAAGACCAAGTTCAACCTGCCTGTGGACATGCTGAACCTAGAGCTGGCAAAGAAATGTCAGATCCAAGTGAACGACTTCAACTACAGGACTCGTCTGCACAACTGGACCTGTCTGCCCGACTCCAGTGACGTGGTCCAGGCTCGCAAAGTGTACGACCTCCAGAGTGACGTGAGTGAGAAGAAATCACACTTAAAACAGTCTAAGAAGCATAACAGTGCAAAATTAAACCCGCTCTGTGTATTTATTTGTGCTTATAGAATGTGTACAGGGCAGATCTCGAATGGATCCGTGGCTGCGGCTGGATGCCAGCTGAGTCTGTGCACCACGTCAAAGTCAAGAAGGCCCAGGAGATTCTCAATGAAGTATGTTTGTGAAGTATACTTCATGCTAGTGTTTTCAAAAGGATGTCCCTGTACCACCTTTTCCACAGTTATTAGCAACTTAACCTGCAGAAAATAATCACAAATCAGAATATATCAAATGTAAAGTATAGTTCTAATGAATGAATGTGAGAGTGAGTGGTTGTGTGACAGTGTCTGTCTCCAACTGTTAACGCTGCTAACAACTGGTCATCGTCCAGTGTTTACCCCACCTCAGGCCCAAAGCTGCTGGGATAGGCTCCAGTCACCCACGAGTCTGCAACCCTTAATGGCAATAAGCAGAGATCAATGAATGAATGAAAAATATCAACCACACACAGGAAATAGGTCCACACACCTATGTTCTTTCACATGGAGAAGCTTCTGTGGCTCTTAACATTTTATCAGAGCAATTATTAGCAGCTTTCTCCACTTTGAAAAATCTTCCTTTATAGGAATCTTATCGAACAGTCCTGTGAAGCAGTGTTTTCAAAGACCCATTGTTCAATATGTCAAAATAGTCATAACCTCATCTGTTGGTTTTAAATGGTTTTGGTTGTATTTAGAGTTTTTTTATTGGCACTGCTAATTTAAGCGAAATGCTATTTTAGTTATTTTAATTATATGACCAGTAACCCGGCCGACTCAAATATTCTCGGCTGTCTCCGGTCTTTCTGTGAGGAGTCTGTTTGTCCTCCGCGTGTTACCGTGGGTTCTCTCCAGGTACTCCGGCTTCCTCCCACCGTCCAAACACATGCATGTATAGGTTAATTGGCAACTCCAAAGTGTCCCTAGTGAATGAATGTGACAGTGAATGGTTGTCTGTTTCTATATGTCAGTCCTGCGACTAACTGGCCACTGTCCAGGGTGTACCCCACCACAGGCCCAAAGCTACTGGGATAGGCTCCAGTCACCCGCGACCCCTAGTGGGACTAAGCGGTAGAAAATTAAATAATGAATGAATGAATGACCAGTAACCTTGGGAAAAGAAAGACTTCTAACAGTGATGGAAGATGTCAAATTAAGTTGGAGGCGCCTAAATGACTGAGTATCGAGTGTTGTTGTTGGTATCTGGACAACCCCAGGTATTTTGTTTTGAACCTTTTTTTTGGGTTTGAGCACATTTTATTCCATCCTGCTAACTCTTTTGTTTCAACTCACAGAGGCTCTACAAGAAGAATGCCGTAGACTGCTTCGGAAAGTTCACCCTGATTGTGGATCGTCCCGAGATCGTCTTGGCGAAGCAAAATGCTGCCAACCTCAGTGATGTTAGTAATCTGATGATTCATAAATACTGAAGTAAAAGTAAATATATCAGGGTTCTTTCAAATTAACTGGAAACACTCTTTACAGCTGAAGTACAAAGAAACCTTCAACGCAGAGAAGGGTCACTACATCGGGTCTGAAGACACTCCTCAGCTCGCCCACAGCAGGGAAATGGCCAAGACCATCAGTGAGGTATGGTTTATATAGTGTTCATTTTTTATATACATTTTTCATTCAACACTTTTGTACTGAATTCTTTGTGCTTTTGTGTTTTCAGAAAATCTACAAACAACATTGGGATGAAACAAAAGCTACGAGCTACAAGCTAAACCACGAGTATATCCCACTGCTCTCTGGAAAGAAGGGCAGAGAGATCGCCAGTGATGTAAGTGATGTTTTACCACAGAACAAATTAAGATAATTCACATGCTAAATAATACTAAATGAATGTATTGTTGTTTTTAGGTTAAATACAAGGACGCTCATGAGAAGGCCAAGGGTCACTACATTGCTGGGACTCTGGTGGACTTCCCTGATGTGATGCGCTGTGGAGGTCAAGAGAAGAACAAGGGTTTGGTGAGGCATTATTAGCATTATTAGCACAAGGCTATCTATTTACAAAAGCGCCTGTGTAACATTAGGTTTGTAATTATTTATTGAGATATATATTGTAAACTACAATTCAGCAAAATATACAGTATGAAGAAATTGTTTTACCAACATACTAAAATTTACACCTATCCATTAAATTAGCTGGAGTGATATTTGAACATTTATGATTTAAAAGAGTAATAATAACCCACATTTTACCCATGTTAAATGATAATAATAAATTCTACACATAATGATGGAGTCAGCTGCATCAATATTATATTCAGATTCAAAAGCACAACAGATGTTGATAATACTACTTTGTAACTCGAAGCTAACAATCAGAGGACCACATAACTGGGATTTAACTCCATTGTGGCATGTTTGTGTTCCTGCAGAGGCTCTACCAGAAGGACTACCATCAGACCAAGACCAAGATCCACCTCCCGGCTGACATCATCGCCAACAAAGTGGCCAAGCGCTGCCAGGACATGCTGAGCGACGTCATCTACCGCACCTACCTCCACCAGTGGACCTGCCATCCCGATCAGGAGGACGCCATCCGCGCTCGCAAGACCAACGAGATCCTCAGTGATGTAGGTCCCTCCTCATTCAGTTTAGCATCACCCACTGTCACATAAAATTATGTTTCAGCCTTTTTCTCTTTAGGGTTATGGATTGGTAACCTTCTTTTTATGTATTTATTTAATTTTTTTCTTTGTGAAAATACTGTATTCACTGTATATGTATTAACTACTTTCTACTGTAGAGTTAAAACCTGCTGTGTACCTGCTGCTAGTTTTCTGCTCCACTATTGTTTAAACCTGTTGAATACAGCACACACTAAGGAATTCTCTCTTTTGATTGGATAAAAAGGCACGAGATATCAGAAAATTTTGTGTTTACTTGTTGTAAAGCTGAGGAACTGGGACAACTAGCCTACTGACGCCTCTTTAACAGGGTGTAAATAAAAAACTATTAGTTACTTAAAATGCATGTATATAATAGCTGTAAATAAATATACATTCATTAATTCTTGGTTATCTTTACTCAAACAATAGCTGCAACATTATTTTAATCATGAAAAACTGTCTTGTTCTTGCAGGTGTTTTACAAGGAGGACCTGCACTGGATGAAGGGCATTGGCTGCTACAATTGGGACACACCTGAGATTATTCGCGCCAAGAAGTCCTACGAGCTGCAGAGTGACGTAAGTAACCACATTTAACATCACATACATAACCTTAATAATGTAATAATAATGCTTCTAACTTGTGTTACATCTTCCATTTTAAGCTTAAATACAGACATGAAGCCAAGAAGGAGTTCAACAACTACTCCATCGTCACAGACACCCCAGTTTATGTCACCGCCATCCTGGGTCACACCTGGGCCAGCGACGTGAGTAGCCTACATATGCAAATCCAAATGCATATGTACAGTTTAATTTAAAAATGTGTGAATTAACAGAGCTATGTTTTTTAACAGCTGTCATACAGAGAGGCTTATCGTAAGGAGAAGCACTTGTACACCACTGTCCTCGATACATACGACTACGCCAGATGCCAGAACTTCAAGTACTTCTTCAGCAACGTAAGTGAAAGAAGTGGTATTTAACTCCTTTTAAGTAGAACTAGAATTTGGCATATTATAGATAAATGTTTTTTCTTCTCCAAACAGAAAAACTACACTGCTGCCTGGGACAAAATCAAAGCCAAGAGCTACCAGATTCCCAAAGACTCACATGCTCTGCAACACGCCAAGCTACAGAAAGTCATTCTCAGCAACGTAAGTGTTTCTGCTGACACTGGATTGATTATGTGATGTTAATATTTTACAGATAATACCATACTTTTTTCTCTGTAGGTCAAGTACAAGGAGGATTACGAGAAATACAAATCCCTTTACAGTTTGCCTAAGTGTCTGGAGGATGATCCCAACACGGCTCGTTGTGTCAAAGCTGGAAAACTCATCCTTGATGTAAGTTTTTTTTTTTTTTAACACATCGCACTGTAGTTAAAGGTGCAGTGGGTAGTTTTTTGGCAGAATCTAGTTGCTACATAGACTGTGATTTTACTCCTCAAAACCCACCTATGGTAGCTCTGCTGGGACATACTGTCTATGAACAAACTCAGTAGAAATATTTTGGATGATAACTTTACTTTAGAAATATAAAAATCCATTTATTATATAGTGGTCCTGCACTTTCATGTCAGATTGTGAGACTGATGCAAAGTATATGTTTTATTTTTATGTTTTAGACTATTGATTAGCCGACTCATGTCTTCTACATGTTGCTCTTTTTGCATGATTCCACTCTAAGTGCTATTAAAATAGAGGTAATATTATCTCTAAACCCCCAAAACTGGGACACATATTAATGTTTTTTTCTCAAACCAACCAGTCATACGCTTAAATCTATCTAAAATGTTTAAAGAATGGCATTATTTAACATCAGAAAACTGAAAAAAATATATAAAAAAAGAAATCTAAATGTACAGATAAGTGTTTTGGTAAACATTTGAGTAACTCTTGAAGTACTACCTTACTTTGTAATGTTTTAACAAATATAACTGTGACACTGGGAATACCGGGAAATATATTAGTGATTTTAAGAACTGGAGCAAAAAGCAGCCATATGGTCACTGTAGAGAGAATGTGTTACAATATACAGCTCATATACTTCTATATGAGCTGTAGCCTGAAAACATTTCCTTCAACACATGTCTTCTTCAAACCCTTGTCTTGTCTATCCTTTCAGCGCTTATACAAGGAGAACTATGAGAAGACCAAAGCCAAGAACCACATCCCTCCGGACATGCTGGAGATCCTGTCGGCCCGTAACACTCAGTCCACTGTCAGCGGCATCCACTACCGCAAATATCTGCACCAGTGGATATGTATGCCCGACATGCAGGTGTACGTCCAGGCCCGCAAGGTCAACGAGCAGCTCAGCGACGTGAGTATCTCAGGCTTTGTGTTGATTATTTAAACCAATATCAATACCAATGTGGCCTACCATTATTTAACTTTCCTACGAGGTCAGGCACTCCTGATAATAATGCTCTATATCCCACTAATATGTTTTTAATGTATTTCCTCCAAAGATCTTCTACAAGGATGACCTGAACTGGCTGAAAGGTATTGGCTGCTACGCCTGGGACACACCTGAGATCATTCGTGTGAAACATGCCGGTAACCTTCAGAGCGAGGTTAGTGTCACCTTACATTACATATTTCTACTCAATATATTTTCCTAATCAGATGCTAAATGCTACACCTTTCATTCTCCAGGCAAAGTACAGAGCCAAGGGCATTGAGGCCTTCAAGAACTTCAGTGTTGTGACCGATACTCCGGTTTATGAGACGGCCAAACAGAACGCTGTTAACTTGAGCGATGTAAGTCACTAGTTTTAGCAGTTGTTATGTACAAATTTCCAACAAAAACTTTTTATCCTGTGACTCTTTTCTCCTCCAGCTGCACTACCGCTACGACTACAACACCAACGTCAAGGGAACCAACTCTGCTCCGGCTGTTACCGTTGAGAGCGAGAGAGCTCGTATGGCCAACTACATCCAGAGCGACGTATGAGAATATTTATTTAACTTCACTAACACTATTTAAATTGTAATTGTCTAATTTAGTAAATATTTAAAAAGGAAGCCAGTAAAAGGGGTGCAACATTTGCATACTGTAGAAAATTTTAGAAAGTTTTTATTTAAACTTAATGAGAATATTTTTATTGAGTTGAAACTGTACAAGATTTCCAAAGATCCCTGAAAATTTAAAAACCTGGAAATGGATGATATGTATGAATGTTCTGGAAATAATGCATTATGTCCTGGACAATAGTTTTTTTAGCCCTTCATGTTTTTCAAAATTGCATCTGGCTTTTAGAGTTTAGATTTGAGTTATGACCCTTAAGTAGTAAAATGTCCTTTTAATCTGTAGTGAGCTATTCTTTATTCGTTTTAATCAATTTGATGAATTTCTGTAAAGATTTTGTGTTAAAAATGACCGACTATAACGTTATTTATGCTGAATCTTTCCAGAACACGTACAAAGAGGCCAACAAACACTTCATGCCGACTGGTTTTACTCTTCCCTTCGACACGCCCATCACCAAACAGGTTAAAATCAACAGCATCGTCGCCAGCCACGTAAGTATTTAACAAACCTTTCTAGTATTATTCTTCCACATTTCATACAAACTAAGACTAAATCAGTTATACTTCTATGTTTTTAGGTCAAGTACAAGGAGGCCTATGAGATGATGAAAGCCAAGGCCTACAGTCTTCATCCAGAGGGCGTCAACTTCGTCACCTCCAGGAAGGCCAACAAGATTATCAATGAAGTGAGATTCCTGGCTTCAAGTGTCAAAAATACTGTTATAAAAGTGTAATATTCACTTACATTGGTGTTTCATGTTGTTCCTTTTTTTTCCCTTAGCGCCTGTATCGCGAGCAGTACCACAAAACCAAGGACAAGATCCACACAACCTACGACACTCCTGACATCAAACAAGTCAAGATGAACCAGGCGCACCTCAGCGACGTATGAAAACATCTGTGTAATTCTGTTTATTGCTTCTCTTTTGAGGCTTGCTGCTGTATTTATGCTGTGTTTCGGTTTTATTTTTACTTCACAGCTGTGCTACAAAGAGAAGTACAACAGCACCAAGGGCCAGTTCATCTCTCTGCCCATCACTCCTGAGCTGATGCACTGCCACCACGTCAATGAGATCACCAGCGACGTAAGACGGGAAGAGGGTAAAACAGTCAGTTTAAAAGGAATTGTGGTATATAAGTGGTATTTAAACTTTCCACGTGTGCATTTAGCTCAAATACAAAGAGGACTTGTCGTGGCTGAGAGGCCTGGGCTGCTTCCTGTACAACACGCCTGAGATGGTCCACGTTCGCAACATCACCAAATTCAGGGTATGTTTTTTTTAGTTTCGATACATTTTACCTGTAAATATTTAAAGATAGAAGTCAGCTCTGCTTGATTACCGACATTTTTCTTTCTTCTTCTTCAGGTTAACTATCCTGTTGAAGCCAAGAAGAACCTCCATAACTTCTCTGTGGTCCTGGACACTCCCGAGTACAACCGTGTGACCGAGCTGAAGACTCACATGAGCAACGTAAGTCCTCCTCAAACAACATATGTTTTGTATAAAAATCATAGTGTTTGAAAGCAATGATGTGAAGAGAAGACAGTATTGTGAACATAACCTTTTATGAGACTTGTGTAACGTTACAAACAATTCAATAAAAATAAAAAAAACACTTTTTGCCACAGGACTACACACTATTCAATTAAAGTTACTCTTATTTACATATTATAAAATGTTACATGAATAAAAAGATCATTTACTCTGGTTGCACTTTAATTTCCAGCTCAGTAATATTATGAATTTTGTTGTTTTTTTTCAGTTGATCTACAAATCCCAGAGCAAACAGGAGATGGCTAAGGTCAGCACTACTTTGGACTGTGTGGACCTAAAGAGAGCCAAATGGGCCCAGCAGCTCACCAACAAGGCAAGTTTATCTACGTCTACGGCACTAAATGTATTTAAGATTATAGATTTATACGCATGCAAAGCCTGACATTGCCGTGTTTGTGTGTTTTCTGTTTTTAGTGGCAGTATACCGAGACGGCCTCAAAGGAGAGAGCCTTTTTCACGTCTGAGAGAGAAACTCCAACCATGGGCCACGCTAGAAAAATGAAGGTGATCTACAGCGATGTGAGTATTCCTCCTCTTTTACCCCAGAAAAAGAGCATTTTTCTGTCAGTCAGTGAAAGTTGCAAATGACTGTTGTATGTGCATTATAGAACAAGTACAAGGACCAATATGAGAAGATGAAGCACAGATACACTGCAATTGCTGATACTCCGATCCTGATCCGTGCCAAAAAAGCCTACCTCCAGTCCAGCGACGTAAGTATCCTCCTTTATAATCCTTTTAAATAATCAAACATGACAGATCTCTAACGTGTGTTGTTCATGTCCTCAGCTACGTTACAAGGAGAGCTTTGAACTTGCTAAAGGCCACTACCGCACCGTCAAAGATGCTCTGGACATCCTCTGTCACCGCAGAGTCACAGACGACATCAGCGAGGTGAGGGGGCCACATTTAAATCAACAATTATCCAGATTTGAAAAAGCTAGTAAAGGTTAAATTTCAGTTTCTCAGACTTGTTAAAGCCATTTGTTGACCATCATTTCCTTTCTCCAGGTTAAATACAGAGAGAAGTACATCAACTCTCTGGGCACCTGGAAGTCCATCCCCGACCGTCCCGAGTTCTTCTTCAGCAAAATAGCCAGCGATAACGCCAGCAATGTAAGATACATATACAGATATACAGATACATATAGTTTACATACATACAGAAGCTCTTATTACTGTATAATTTATTCCCGTTTGTGTAATTCTGGCACATTCAAAGAGGGTGCTGATGGAACACAAAGCTACTGGAAAAAGTGTCATTTTAAATAGTTAATATCCATCTATATAAACTGTATATAACTATGCCTTTGTATTTACTGCGAAAAAGGAAACAGGAAAAGATCAAGCTATGAAATGTTTATACACACTCCATGATTTTGAATGCTTTATCTGCATGTTAAGGGTTTAACACATTTGGTGGGAGAGCATAAAAACTGAAGTTATTTTTCTCAGTTTCAATGTTATCACAGATACTGGGTTCTGCCTTTGTACGGCAGAATTGTTTGCTATAGTTTCGAATAACCTGAATTAGAATAGAAGAGAAGAGAGATTTATTATTATTATTATTTGTCCAGTAAAAACACAAAACAATGAAATGCAGTTTAACTATAGTTTAACTCAATATAAAAAAACTACACACATTTACACACACAAATATAAATATTAATAAAAAACAGTAGTGTAAATATTTAAGGTGCAAATTGAGGAAGGATGGATTTTAACGCACTTCTGTGTCTGCTCACAGGTCAAGTACAAGGAGGACCTGGAATGGCTGAAGGGCATTGGCTGCTTCGTGTGGGACACTCCTGAGCTGGTGCAGGCCGAGAGGAACAAGACCCTGTACAGCGAGGTAAGTGGTTTATTTTATGTAATCACTTCACCTCGTTCCAAAATGAAGAGGTTGTGGTTTTGCTTTTGTTTCGTCTGTAACAGAGATTGTACAAAGCCTCCTACGAGAAGAACAGGGGCAACTTCAAGTACACCTGCGACACGCCAGCCTTCGAGGCTGCCAGGAACGCCTCCATCCTCATCAACGACGTGAGTCCGATTTTATATTTAGGGTTTGTCCACATTTTAAATATTGTTTTCTTATGAATATTAGTAATATGTGTCTTAACCACTTTTCCCTGTTTTCGTGATTCACAATGGGATTTTCAGCTCCGAAGTAACAGGACCGGAAGTAGTATTTGTATAGTTTTCCATTTTTTGTTAATTCAGGAGTTGTTCGTGTTGACATATATGTTGTCCTCGGACCTAAAGGAAATGTTATATGTGTTATCATATGTGTAACTCCATTTTGACGTTCTGAGCAGAGGGTCTACAGAGCTAATTATGAGAAGACCAAGGATAAGTTCACCATTACCACAGATGATCCTAGATACCAGCTGGCCAGAGAGAACAACAAGATGAGCCAGGTAAAGCCCTGCAGGTCGTGTTTTACGGACGGCCTGCCTCCTCCTTGATCCAGTCTTCGGTGCATGAAGTCTCCTGGTGGTCTTCACAGCATGGCAACAAAAAAACTCTACTCTTTGTCTATAACGTTGTCTTTGTTTCTCAGAACAGGTCAAATAGCTACTGCGCATTTATCTGTGCCTTTAAAGCGACAGTGTATTCCAAGAGAAATCCTAAAGAGTGATCATGTATGTCCCTTTGAAGGCACAGATCAGGACGTCTTCTTTACACTTGGATCTCCTGACTTCCTCCTCTGTTTCCTCTCTGTGTATTTTGTGTTTCCTCACGTCTCGCATGCTTTGTGTGTGTGTCTCGTTGTGTGTGTGCAACAGAAACTGTATCAATCCAAAGCAAAGGAACTGCACAGAAGTGGCTGCAATGAGCTTTACCGACCTGACATCCTCACAGCCCTTTACCAGTCCTCTGTTGGCAGTAAGGTAAAGCACGAGGGAGCCGTCCATGTAGCATAGTCGCTCCATTCCTTCTGGAGAGATTTTAGCAAAACTCTTGCTAAAATGAAGCTCATCATCTCATCATAAAGCCATTACACCATGAGCTTTTTTTTTTTTTTTCTAATTTATGCCTTTTATTCATCCTAATCTCTCATTTATCATAAGCTTTGGAGCAAAAGCGTATCATTGTTGCAGTCTATATACTTATAAGTCTGACATATTTAGTCTCTTTGTTCATAATTGTAGTCCTATAGTCTTTTTTTTTTTTTGATAAATTGTAGTCCTCTGTTGTTAGTTTAAGCTTAAGATGGTCTTCTGCTGGTCATCCAGACACTCATGAGCGTAAACTGTGGTAACACCTCTTTGTCTATGTGTTCAAATAACTCTCATTGTGTCTGCATTTTGTATTGAGCATGTATTCATCATCTGTATGCACGTCACTATTTCATTTAATACATTACTATGTGTTTGTCACCATCTCTTTCATAGATCATGCATGCATAGATTTGACGGGTTTTCTTCAGAAACTAGCCAAAAATCAGTAAGAAACAGATATAGTTAATGCTAGTGTTAATCTGACAAAATGTCATGCAGCTTTTGATGACACTGAGTGATTTAAATGCTAAATTATATGTTATATTACGTATATTATGTGTTTTTTTAAGTTAATTTGAATTGATTATTTTGTGCTAAATTTATGATATATCTAGTATTTCTATCATTTGGCAATAAGGTCATTAATAAAGGCTAGTTATTTCAATGATAAATTAGTGTTGCATTGTAATACCCAAGTGTTCTTGCGTTGTGTCCTTTAGTGGAAGTACAGGGAGCAATACGAGCGAGCCAAGGACAAGTTCACGTCTGTTCTGGAGACTCCCGAGTACGAGTCTCACAGACGCAGCAAGAAGATCGGCGACGTGAGTTCAGACATTTATCTTATGTTTGACACAAAATTTTTGGTTTTGTTTGGATCTGAACAGGTTCTGACTCTTGGGCTGTGCTTCCTTAGATTATCTACAGGATGGAGTACAACAAGACCAAGGCGAAGGGGTACACCCTGCCTTATGACACTCCATCCCAGCAGCACATGAAGAAAGTCAAGGACATCACCAGCAATGTAAAGTCTTCCTCTTACACAATATTCTATTCACTCTTTTACAGCAGCGTGTGTTAAATGGTTGGTGTGCTTCTGTTTTCCTTGATGTTATCCACAGCTCAAGTACAAAGAGGTGTACGAGAGGAGCAAGGCCCAGATCAACATGGATCCAGAGGCTCATGAGATCCGCGCTGCCAAAGAGGCTTACAAGAACATCAGCAATGTAAGTGTCTCTTATCCTGTTTTTGTTTTTATTTTTTATTAGACAGTACATTTTCTCTACATTTTTAAATAGTGTCATTTAGTGACTTGAAAATCTCACCAAAAGACCTCGATGACCCTGTTTAGTGTCTGAATGTCATATTTGTAAAATTCAGCAGAGATTTTTTTTAGACTTTTAATGAAGAAGCTGAATAAATAGACTGGTATCGAGTTTATAGAACCAATGTATTATTAATAAGTATCAGGAGCATGCAACTTTAAATGCATTGCTAATAAAATATAAGTCCACAACAGTGGGATTTTCCTGTTAAGGCACTTTAGGTCAAGTGCAAAAACAGTTTTACAAAATAAAACATACTTGAATAACAAAACTAGCGTAACAAAATTAAAATTAAAAACAGGGTAGATTTTTTTTTTTTTTTTAATGTGAACATCTTAGAAAATGGCAGAATGGAAGCTTGTGCTACACATATACTCATAATAAAATTATGCAGTCTAATTTATTTCAGACAACTATAGGTTTTTCTTCCTGTGTTTTATCTTATTAATTAGTTTATTGTCTGTGAGTTAAAACTATTCACAAATGTCATTTTAACTTGGTTCAGTTTGTTTGTGAGCTCAAGTTTGGTTTAAACTAAACGGGAAAGTCCGGAACAAATGGTCTGTGTGAAAGCCCCTGTCGATTACTGAGGTTAGACTCATATACTGTATATATATATATCATTCCAGCTCGACTACAGGAAGAAGTACGAAGCCACAAAGAACAAATGGATCTGGACCACAGACAGACCCGACTTTCTCAACAATGCCAAAAACACCCTGCAGCAGAGTGACGTGAGTAACATTATGATTTTAAACCCATGCTTTTATGTGTAACAGGAATAATCTGGTTAGTTTTCTTCTTTTCTCCCTAAAGGTTGAGTACAAATACGACAAGGAGAGCATGAAGGGCTGTGTGATCCCTATTACTGACGACAAGATCACCGTCCTGGCTCAGAGAAATAGTGAACTGAACAGTGATGTAAGTGTGGACCTCACGCAGACGATTCAAGTCAGTTGTACTAAACCGATTCTAAATAATACTCTTTGTTGGATGTGTCTTTAGGTGAAGTACAGGGAGAAGTATGAGAAGGGGAAGGGCCATTATATTCCCGTTAACGACACTCCTCAGATCCTCCATGCCAAGTCTGTGCGCTCGCTGGTGTCTGAGGTAAGACAGAAAACACTTTTTCACTACATATTATAAAAGAAGATATAACTGAATATATACTGCATCTTTCTTCTTCCACAGAGCAAATACAAGGAGGCCAGTAAGAAGGAGAGGCAGAGCGGCTCATTCACCACACTGGCCCAGACTCGAGACACGAAGCACAGCAAGGAGATCAACAAGCTCGTCAGCGGGGTACAACTTTGTCTTTTTTATTTAATCAGGACCAGTTGTTACTTCTGGAATGGCAATACTGTCTTTTGACTTTTCCAGAAACTGTACAAAGAGAAGTTTGAGAAGGAGAAAGGCAAGTCCGAGTACAACAACATGACTGTTCCACCTGATGTTCAGCACGCCATGGAGGTGTCCAAGAACCAGAGCAACGTGAGTCGACTCCACAACTGTACTGATTTACAATTTACCTGAGTAGAAGACACTACAGAGAGTTTTTTATACTTCATTATATGCTTCTCAGATCTGGGCTCAGACACAAATGCATACATAGCACTTTATATTCCAGCATCGTAATAGCTTTGAAATAAGACAATAAATAGGTATTACTATAGACATGTATGAGATGCAAGCGTTTACGAGGGTTGTAACCAGTCATAAATGTCGTTAATTCTAATATTATTACTAATAAATGGCCACAATGACAATACTATTACCTTGTTTATTAAAATGTTCCAGGGATGAGATGGACATTTTTAGAGCATAGTTTATCACACGGTGTGATTTTTATTTTATAAAGGCTACATCTCACTACATAAACTAGTGGGGTGGATGTGTGTTGTCAAAATCGTGACCTTAAATTATTTACAGGTTACTTGTTTTTATTTTATTTTATTGATTGCTAGTTTGTCCTCAACACTGACTACACATGGTCTTGCTTCTATTTCACTGTTTTCTCTGTGTATATCCATCATCGCTGCAGTTAGCCTACAAGAAGGATGCCAAGGCTAACCTGGCCTACACCAGCGTGGTCGACCGCCCTGACATCAGGAAAGCCACCCAGGCCTCCAGACTCGTCAGTGAGGTAACGTGTAAAACCTTATAAGCCACAGGTTTGTAAATTAAACCGAGGCTTTTAATAAAAGATGAAGCCACTCTCTTGTTATACGTCTGGGATACTGTGTGTTGGGCCGACTGCATGTGTAGCTTCACAAAGCTCTGAAGGATGAGAACCGATGTGTCTTGTGTGCCACATGTCACTGTCTTGTCTAATGTGGTCTGGTATATTCCATCAGATTGGTTACCGGGATAAGGCCCGAGAGGAGGCCAGTCGTGGAGGCTCTCTGGCCCATCGCCCAGACATTGCTCTGGCCACTGAAGTCTCCAAGCTGACCAGCCAGGTACAACCAAAACCAGTCAGCTCCCCGTTGGGCCAGTCCGATGGAATCCCCACACTAAAGCTTCTTTTTTTTTTCACTGGAAATCCTTCATGTTGTGTTGTGTCTAGTGGCTTTTGTTTTTCCTATCCAGCAGATGGTGCCACTTTCAGGTCTTTTTTTTGTGTGTGTCTTCAAAGCTATTTCTAGTCGCAGTGCTTTTGTAGATGCCTTCCTGGTAGCGCTAACGTGAAGAACCTGCAGCCATAGTGCTTCCTCCATGTTCTAATCTCATTTCTTCATCATTAGCTCAACTTCTGTCTTCCTACACAGCTTTTCCTTCTACCTTCTTCTCTCCCTAACCCTCTCCATCCCTGTGCTTGTGTGTTCTCATCCATCTCATCTCACTGCGCTTTGTAGACGGAGGCCAAGTCCATCCTCCACGGAGCCGCTTCATACGATACCCCCCAGATGCGCCACATTAAGAAACTGAGTGCCCTGACTAGTGATGTAAGGAGGTCCACGCCCTAAACCCCAAGGGCTGTCGTTACTTTTATGTCTCTTTTGGTCTTGGTTTGTATCTATCTAATGAATGAAATCTAATTGATTAGATAGATAAACTTTAAATTCAGGTTTTAAGACCGTACTTGCATCATGTGCATCTCCATTGTTTTCACTTCCCAGACTACTTCAGCTGGGCATAGTTGCATTAATGCTACTATGATGCCTTAATATTTAACAAGTTCCATCATTCTCTGAACCAGTCAACCATATATTTTTTTGTTATTCTGTGCTATTGCCTTTGATTTTTTTTTTTTACATTTTTTTATGTATGCATTTAGTTGAACAGTAGAGGGCAGCATAACACAAAACATTTTTAAGTTTCTGAACGCATGAACATGGTTGATTAAGACACTATAATAGAGTGAAGAGTACAGTAGGTTAAACGCTTTACCTTTTAGCTATTTTCAGTATGAATTATTTTTTATAGGCTGATAATTTACACTCATCACATACAGTATATTATACCACTGTTCAAGCAGAAATAAAAATGATCAAACATGGGTATCCGGCATACAAACACTGTCAAACTAAAACTTGTCTGTGGTGACCCTGAACAGACAAAATAAAATAATCTTTACATATACTAATATTATTTTATTATAGTTTATGCTTTTTTTTAAGAACCACTGGATTTGACTTTACATTGACAATTAATATTGATAATAAAAATGTAATTTCATATTTATCAAGTGCACTATTTTTTAGGCATCTACAGGATATAATATAACAACCATTTAAAGCAGAAACAATTTATGGAAACCTAAAAACTATAAAAAACAAACTATATTAGCAGTATCAGCTTGTGGATGGACACGTCTCAATACTAATTTACTTTTTATGATACTCACATGTTACCTGTAGATGGATAAACAAAGTTTAAATTGACAATATGATGATGCTTAATAAAGGCACAGGCTACTTTTATGCTTGTTGGCACATTACATTATATCAAGTATGTATTATTCAAACATACTCACTCAAGACAGGTTCAAAAGGGTTAAACCAGAGTTATATGACCAGCTAAGAATCTAAAATGTACTCTTTAATTAGATGGATATTTAACAAATTAACTTATAACAAAATACAATACATACATTTTAAAAGCACCAATGAAATGCTTCCCTACATCTTCCATAGATAGATATTACATGTAAAGTGCATAGGCTCCTTTGACATACTACGTAATCTAATACATGTATAATTTTAAATGAGAACGCTTGTCAGACAGGTTCAAAAGAGTGGCCACTGTTGTACGGATCGCTGTAGACATGTATCAGAATCAGCACTGAAGGCTGATGGGGTAAAATGTCTCTGTTTTTTTGTCGACAACTGTGGTTTTAATTGTCACTTGAGGTCGGTAATGTTGATGCCTGAAACTGCAAGCCTCCTCAAATTAATTTAGGCACACAGTTTGAAACATCTGGATGTAAAGAGGGCCTTTGGGTGTCTTCACAACACAACACAGTCATTAGTTTTTTAAAGGAACATGGTGTTTGTTCAAAAGACTATTTATTTAATGACAATAAAACAAAAGAAATCGACAGAATCAATTGGTTTTGGTAAACTAGTACGATGGCTGTCAGTGTGAACATGTCCATGGAGCCCTTCTTTTGGGAGGATTATTGTTTCTGCACAATTTTAGGGAAACAATGCATGTTAAATTATGATTATTAAGAGATTTAGTCTGCTTGTTTTGTGTATAACAAGGGATACAAAGACAAATAGTAAAAGTCTAAACTGCTTAAAGCTGCTACATACTGTATTAAGTACATTTAGTTTTGGCATCCCTTTTTATACAAGATGCTAAAGTATGAACTTCCTTTATGTTTTTTGGATGTAATGGAGTTCTTTGTTATTATTTCTCTCTATTTCTGGATTCTAACTTGTTTGTCACATGCTAATAGGTGAAGTACAAGGAAAAGTTTGACAAGGAGATGAAAGGAAAGAAGCCACAATATGACCTGAAGGACAGTAAGATTTATAAGACTTTGAAGGACGCCAATGATCTGGCCAGTGAGGTGAGTACTCTTGCAGTTCTCTTTATTATACGTTAGAGGAGATGATTTATGTCTGATGTCACCAACTACAGGTGAAGTATAAGGGTGACCTGAAGAAGATCCACAAGCCTGTGACCGACATGGCCGAGTCTTTGTCCATGCAGCACAACCTGAGCACCAGCAAGCTTTCCAGCACCGTAAGACAATTAACCCATTTCCACTGTAGAGTCAGCCACATTCATAACCCAACCCTGTCAGCTGGCGTTGTAGTCAAGACCACATAAACAGAGATCAGAATGACTCAAAAAGCAAGACAAGGTATAGACTTTTAGACTGAACCAGACCAGGAAAGACCAGATAGAGAAAACTCTGGTAGAATTCACTTTTAAATACACAAAATGTCCTAGTTTATCCACAAGGACAGATTATATGGTAGCACAATGTCTTGGTTGGTTTTAAAGTCGATCCTGAAAAAGCCTGGCTCTGTGATACTTCTGGGTCAAGCTTTGGTCCAGTTCTTGGGCCTCATTTCTTTGGTCTCTTGATACTAACCAGCCTTTTTTCTCACCAGATTAAGCAGAACCAAGTATAAACCAGGACATTTGTATTTTGTCATATTCACTCTGTTGCCCTCTAGGGATGACGTTTAAATGTAAGAAACACCTAGTTTAAGTCTCTCTTTAAATCTAAAAGTCCACTGGCAGCAAACCTTGCATGTCGGTAGTGAGAAGGCTCTAGTTTTGAGTAAAAGCTTAATAGATTGTGAAAACCCAAACTGGTCTTGAGTCCTACAACACCTCTGTCAGCTGAAATGCACCTGTAACACTCATCCTACGGGTTTCCTCATTAAGTTTCATTATTTAAACACCTGACCACATCTGGTTGTGATCCTTACCCTTTCACTCTTTACCCTTTGACCTTTGACCACCCCCATCTTTTAAAAAACTTCATTGTCCAATTTGTCTCTAATACTTTCTTAACAAACTCCTCGCTTTGCACTAGTTTTTAAACTTTCCTCTGTTATTTTCTCTTGATTTGAGCACATGGGCTTTGGCAGTGCACAGTTAACCTGTATTTTCTGCCATAAAACTGTAATCATGCTCTTAATGAATTCAATTAACGTGAGAATTGCCTCCAAAATGTATTACTTGACCGAAAATTCCCCTTTAGTACCAGTACAAGAAGAAATTTGAGGAGAGTAAGGGTCACTACCATATGATTGCTGACACACCAGAGCAGCTTCATCACAAGGAGGCGTCAGAACTGCAGAGCAACGTAAGTGGTTGCAATTTCTAGGGGTTTTTACGACTTACAAATGTTATAAGTGCGTGATATTCTGATAACGGTACTTTCTTAAGACCTGTTTGACACATTAGCTTTTGGATTAAGTCACTTCTCCACACGTTGAAACCAAACTACATTGTCTCTTCCTCGTGTCTAACTTTACAGCTGACTTGTGCGTCTTTGCTTTGTGCAGGTGAAGTACAAGGAGAAGTACGAGAAAGAGAAAGGCAAAGCCATGCTGGACTTTGAGACCCCGTCGTATGTGACCGCTAAAGAGGCCCAGCAAATGCAGAGCCAGGTACAGCCTCTGTCTGTCTTTAAGTGTTATTTAAATGTACAAATCCCTTCTTTACAAGCCTCTCTCTGAAGTTAAATACTCTTTGGTTGCTACTATTAACCTGTATGTTTTATTGCATAAGATCAAATTTAGAAATGCTTCTGCTTGTTCTATGTCCAGCTGCTACGTATATTAATTTACCTTGCTTTTATTTCCATAATCTGTGATAGGCTACATAGATACATCAATATAAAACTGAATTGATATGTAATTTCTGCTTTGAACTATGCTTTTATATGGTTTATTTGAACTCTTTACATTAATCAATACTGGTAAAAGGCAATGTAAAGCATGCACTTGACCCGTATAGACTTATGTATGTTACTGTAGAATAATGTAAATGTTGTCTTTGATTTATGTTTATATATGGAGTCTGGAGAAGGATTTGAGATATAAATAGGGTTTTTATATTTAATTGTACTGTGTGTGTACAGTGGTGCCCAAAATTATTACAACACTTGGCTTATATAAAGTTGTTTTTACCCATAAAACAAATATATCTACAAAGTCATCATTGTGCTCTATTAAAAACTATAAAATAGAGCTGTGCAGAGTACAGTGCTCTCTCCAGATTCGATATATCACCGACAGCACTCGCCTCCTGCTGCGTCGCGGACAGAAATAGAGCAGGCGTCAGCATTAGTCAGGAAGGTGTGAACTGTTGCATTGTGGGGAACTGCTGCATGATGTTCTCTGAGCTCTTGTCTGTGCCCTGTCTGTCCTGTGTCTGCGGCTGATAGAAAGACTATAAAAAGGACTATGAGGAGTCCATGAGGGGCAAGAACCTCTCGGGGCTGGAGGACACCCCTGCCATGATACATGTCAGACACGCCACCAAAATAGCCAGTGAGGTAACTACAGGACACACTATTTCCTCCCCTTTTTGATCTCTCCTATTCTTTATAATCATACTAAGACTTATTTTTCACGACCACACCTTTCTTTGTTTTAAATTCCACCTGTGTTTCCTTCTTTTTTGACTTCAGTAGAGAGCTACAGTTCATTTGCATGTCTCACTCCTCAACCTTAAAAATATTACTTCCCAAACATCCTACGCTTTCCCTTTTATTCTTTATTGTAACTTTTAATCAAATACAAACTTCTTTTATTCAGCTAAAGCTAAACCAAGTCACCTCTGTCCCTAAATGTAAATAAGTACTTTATAATGCCTGTCTGCAATACTGATCGCAGCGCTTAATGTAAATAGTAGTATTTTTGTGACTTGAGTAAATGTTCTTGAAAGAGTTTGTCAAAATGAACCGTCAAGTGACAAATGTTGACCAAGAATCATAAATTAGATGGATTCACTGCTAAACAATTATAGCTCTTGGGTTGTCCAGATACAAATACTCTATTTAACTGTCTCTGATACTGCTATACAAGTACTGTAGGCAAGGCCATTTTATTTATATAACACAATTCATACACTGGGTAACTCAAAGTGCTTTACAGGATTAAAAGACAATTTACAAGATTTGAATTAAGAAATATAAGAAAAAAATTCACATTTTAAAAGATGAGGGCAGATTAGTACTTGCATGTACTCGTGTTTACAACAGCTACGACTTGGCGTGGGACAATACAAGACCCTGGCTGTGGGATAACCTTCAGGAACAATTGCACAGTATGATGTACCCTGATGTTACTGGTCTAATCAAATGGCCACAATAATTGATTAATGATTTTCAAACTTGGAGCAGATTTGATTGAATATTTTTGCTGTAATAAAAGTTGAAGAGTGCTGTTAAAGTTAACGTTCTGCTCTTGTCTCATCAGCTCATATCACAAGAGGGGTCTGTAACAGTATTAGTGGTTATACTATTGTGGCTATGATATTTTAAAACCATGGTATATCTTGAAACCAGTTATTGTTCCAAATCTGTGTCTGGTTCATCAATATTCAGAATTATATATTTTTTTATATTTTTCAGGACAACCCTAACTATCAATGATCCAATATGAAAATAAATCTTATATTATGGCACAGCTGACATGACAGGCTGTGAGGTGCATTCACTTACTGTTCTCAAGCTTTCATCTGATACTAACAACACTCTGCACAAAAGCTGCATGCTGCATTTGATCTTGAATGAGACCTCTGTGTTTCCACTTTTAAGGCCTGCTTGAATTGTCCTGTTGTTTCACGATGAGATGTGATAAACCTTGTCTTTTCCAGAACATTTGCCAAAGTCAGCCACTCTTACACACTGTACAAAACTGTGTCTTTAGGAAGTCCTAATGTTGACTTTGTGCTCTCTCTGAGACTGTACTGTCTGTCTGTGCACGGGCCTGTCCTGCCTGTGTGTGTGTGTGCCGTTCTCCGCAGTGTCTCTGTTCTGTTTGCTTCCTGTAGAAAGAGTACAGGAAGGATCTAGAAGAGGGAGTGAAGGGTAAAGGGCTAACTGTGTATGAGGAAACCCCGGAGCTTTTGAGAGCAAGGAATGCCACTCAGATCCTGTGTGAGGTACGACTGACTCAGAGCCGATGGAAGATGCTGCTGCGCTTCCATCAGAGTGCCCCGTGTCCCATCCCTGCGCCGGTGCACCCTCCTCCACAAATCTTTCTCTAACAAGCTCTTCCATCATTAAACTAAAACGGTTTGACTGTCTGTCCCTGCTTGATGACATCACTAATGTAACCGCTTCACTCTCCTTTTTCTTTATACCATACATTTTCACTAAAGTATATAGGAATCTTTAATGTCACTATTCCTACTGCTATTGCTGTTTAATTTAAATATGCAGTAAAGCAGCTGCAGAACTAGCAATACAAAAGAAACATGACGTCACTGTAGCTCAACTGGACACAATCAGAAATAGAGATGGAATCAAATGAACAGGAATTCTCACAACACAATAACATAAAGCTAGAACAATAGGATTTATAAATATATGTGTAAAAGTTAATTAGATTATCTGATGCATTAGCTAAATTAAGCTATAATCATCTGGATGTAATTAATAAGTATTACCAAAAAATTTCACAGTTGAACAAAAGGCTTCAAACCTTACACATTTTGGTAAGATTTTACCTTTTTCATTAATATCAGAATCAGGACTTTTTCAGTCTTTAAGTGAACAAAACAGCTGCAGACATTTGGAGCCTCATTGAAAGTTTGCCAAATTGACTGACCTGGCAACCCTCTTTGTCAACATAAGGCTAATCAGGCAGTATAACTCAGTGGGTAGAGCGGCCGTCCTCCACCGGCGGGTGGGCGGTTCGATCCCTGCTCGAAACATCCCAAAACATAACATCCCGCTCTCCCCCACATACTGTTGTTGTGTCCTTGGGCAAGACACTTAACCTACATTGCCTCCAGTGATGTTCTGTAACACTGGTAATAGTTTAATCTATGTAAAGCACTTTGAGTGCCTACTACAGTAGGTGGAAAAGCGCTATATAAAAATAAAGATTATCATTAATCCAGCTTCTACCAGTCTTGTGCTGGATCTGATGATTACATTTTTTTAAACCAATGAGAAATGTACAACAAACCATGGAAGCTCCTGTTGGCAGGCTGCCCTTTCCTGAAAAAAAAAAACACAGATAGTTTATATTAAAAACAAATGTCTAAAAGATTACATCTTGCCTTGCACACAGTCTAATGAGGAAGCAACAATAATTAAAATCACAGAGGGCCTGAGAGAACGTATCCGGCTTTGTGCTCCCTTGATTAGAAGTTGTTAGATATTGTCAAATATTTGAAGGATGAAAAGTCTTCAAGACAAAAATTATGTCCAGAGTCTTCTAGACAACTATAATATACCCTGACCTAGAGAAATAAGAGTCTTCAGTACAGTAAATACATCTATGTACAGTAAATACCACTCACTCCATTTATATTTTGGGTAAATTTCCGCCTGCCGGCTCACATCTCCACTTCTGTAACAACCATAATTTTGATTTTCATCTAATTCCACCTTTTCCCAGGTGTTTTGCAGCCCTCCTACTTATTAGGTCACTACAAGTGTGTTTTATTTCTGATTTTACAATACTTTGGGACCTGCCTTGTTTACAGAGAGAGTACAAGAAATCCCTGGAGCAGGAGATCAAGGGCAAAGGGATGTTGGCTTTGGCGACAGATACCCCAGACTTCATGAGAGCCAGGAACGCCACCGATATCCTCAGTCAGGTCTGAATCCTGTTGTGTCCTTTGAATCAAACACTTCTCCTGTGTTTTTATTCCTTAAAGGACTTTTGTATTGTTTTCTAGACTAAGTACAAGCACACGGCTGAGATGGACAGGGCCAGCTTTACCAGTGTCATTGACACTCCTGACATCATCCACGCTCAGCAGATGAAGAACATCGTCAGCCAGGTACATTATCAAGCAATAAAAATAAAAATACTATGACAAATGTTTATAAAAACTTACTGTGTTTTCCCACTGAGCACATTTTCTGGTAACTTAGGTGCTGTCACGTCAAATAAGCACAGGCCCCGGTCAATGCAGCAGATTTTAAAATACGTACACAAAAAGTTATTCTCAAAATACTTCCAAACATCATAATCTATTTTAAGGTTCATTTCAAGTCTATGGCGGGCTGCTCAGGACTAGTCCATGAGTGGAAAACACTGATTTCCTGATCTATATGTCCTACATTATTGAACAAAATGATGGCATGTTAGTTATACAGCTTACTTCATAAACGTTTTCATATAAAACCATAATTACTGTCATTTCCTGTAGATACTGTATACACTGTAATGCAATTCTGATTAGATTAGCTACACTATCTAATTTGAGAAATAAACTTGGTCCAACAGAAAAAGTACAAGGAGGAGGCTGAGAAGACCATGTCCCACTATGTGCCGGTGCTGGACACTCCCGAGATGCAGAGAGTCCGTGAGAACCAGAAGAACTTCAGCACCGTAAGTACACAAACAGAAATGTAGGGACACTTATTTTGTCTTGCTCTGCTCTATGTCCCGGTGTCCATCATGAACTACTTCCTGTTTTGTACTGTATTGTATTTTGTTCCTGTATATAGTCAGTGTTTTATGTTTGCACTTTTTTGATCAACAGAACTTGTAACAAAACTCTTTCTTTTTTTTTTCTTCTTCTTGGTAAAGCATTATAATTGTGTTTTTTTTATCCCTGTAGCTTCAGTACCAGACTGACCTTAAAAACAGTAAAGGGAAAGTGTCTGCCGTGCAAGACACACCAGAAATGCTTCGTGTTAAAGAGAATACAAAGAATTTCAGCTTGGTATATGCTTCAACACGTGTGGCTGTTGAGATTTTTTATAACACACCATTTTTATTTTGTTACTTTGTTTCATAATTTTTATTCCCCTACACTTTAACCAACTCTGACTTGCAGCCCCCAAAAATGATTTATTTTAACCTTTCAGCAGTTTATTTTTGCTAACCCATCAGTGCTTTTATTTATTATTGTTCTCGAGTGCAGTGTGTCACTTTGTGTTTTGTAAATGTCTCTTTTCTTTCAGTGTTGAATTGTACTGTATGTTATTTATATGTGTACTAGAGTTATGTATTTTTGCGCAAAAGCTGCTACACAAAAGTAAAAATGTATCATCATTAAGTGGCTATAATGAAATGGAAGAAGAAGTTTAAAATTGTTTCCAAATGCCTTCTTCTGAACCATTTTATTATCTAAAGTCTGAGACATTTAGTGGCTTGTGAAGCGGTCTAATCTTGGCCTGTTCTGTTGCCCTCTGCTCATAAAGATTCAGTACAAAGAGGATTTGGGCGGAGGGACGTCTTTGCCTCAAACCCCAGAGATGGAGAGAGTTAGACGCAACCAGCAGAACATTAGCACGGTACACTTCAGAGTGCCCCTGCCTCCATACAACTACTCCTCCATAAAGCCTCTTTTTGTTTCTTATTAACCATTAAGTTATCTGCAATTTATATATTTTTTAATCACCCCAGATTTCATTTTATATAGATGCTACTGTACATTACATAACATTCTCCCTTGTTTGTGTAAAACACTGCGTGGCCAAACGTATATATTTTCTCTACAACAGAACAATATCAGTAGGTTTAATAAGAACATATAACATTCTAGCCTTTTCCTTACTTTCATTTCGTTGTCCTGGTTATATATCTCAGAAACACATAGTTATGTAAAGTTTGTCCAGATGCTCTCAGTGCAACATCTAAAAGCATTTAAAGTTGTAAATGATAGTGTTTAGTCACGTACCGTAGACTAAATGATCATATGACAATGCTATTTACACCAGCATACATTTATAGCCTGCCATTATTTCTTGTTATGTTAACTTTTTCACTTTAAAAAAACACAAATAATTTATAGGCACAATAGCAGACAACAGTGTTAGACGATAATGATTAGTTTACATTAAAGTAGCATTCGTTAGCGACACCTTTGGCCATTCAGTGTAAGACATTTTATTCCCCTTTAAATAACCTGTTCATTCAGCTTTTTTCATCAATGTTCTCGTGTTTTGTTGAAACAGAAACCCACTAAACTAGTACCATCCTTTTTATTTTATTTTATTAAAGTCAAGTCAATCTTTTCAAAGCCCATTTCCAAACCATCTGTCTAAACCTTCTCTCTGTAAAACCGGCAGCTCTTCTGTTTGTGTCCAGTCTGTTCACTGTTCACTGTTCTTGTCTCCGTCTTGTCTCCGTCTGTGGCACTTACTCTACGACAGATTCACTACAAGGACTCAGTGGCTCAAGGCACATCCATCCCAGATCTCCCCGAAGTCAAGCGCGTCCGAGATACACAGAAGAATATCAGCTTGGTAGAAATGAACTGGAGTGACCCTTTTCAGCCATTTCACCCCAATCATTACGGCTCCCCTCCCTCTTGCTTTTAGCCCCATCCTCGCTATCCCTCGCCTGGCCAGCAATACCCACATTTCATTATCGTCCAGAGGCAGTTTATTCTGTGCTCGTTGATACTGCCTCCTGGAACTCTAACTCGAATCCACAGAAACTTAGAGAATAGGAAAAAATGAATTAGACTCTGGAAAAAGAAGGCTAAAAATAGACAGTAATGTTTTAGTCTTCTTGTTTTAGTTTTTTTTTTTAGCAGTGGCCAATTTTGAGATTTTGGGCCAGGTTTGTTTGAGCCTGAACAAAGACTTTAAAGGCTGTTTTCTCAAACTGAGTATTTCCTCACACTCTGAGTCAGATAGCTCCACTTCAGAAGAACCTACAGGCACCACATTTTCCAGTCTTTTACTTAAGAATAAGCTAAAGGCTATTACAGAGGGATTTGTTATACATCATTCCTTTCCTGAGTTATATGTCATTTTACGCTTTACTTTTAGGCCTATTGTCAATATTCTCTAATTTACTAAAGCCCTCTGTAAAAGCCTTTTGTCTAATTTGTCAACATGAAGAACCAGGAAATTTAAACCTGGTCCTTTCCAATTTCAGGATTTTGTTTTATAGAAATGTATGTAAGGCCTTGTAATATTTATTTAGCATAATAAACCCTACTTTTAGCCAGAGAGGACACAACACTTTCCTTTCATTTGATGCAATTTATCTTTCTTCTCACCCAGCAAAACAAACTGGTACCTTCATGTTTTTTCCATAACAGAACCTTTTCCAATGAGATTAACTAAAACCAGAGCCTTGTAAAAGCAAAACATATGGAAGGGATGGTTCAGTCTTTTGTAAATGTGGTCTTATTAGGTGCTTTTGGAGCTAGTTTATTCCATAGGTTAGATGCAATCACTTCCAGTTTGGAGCTAAAGGCAGTAGAACGGACACAGGCTGCCAATTAGGTCTGTTAAAACACTAAAAAGGCTTCCTAAAACTTCAAATAAATAAATTGATGTGTGTACAAAGAAGGTTTTTCATAGACCACCGATTACAAAATACTGTTCTATTCCTTCATCCAAGTCTTTGTCCAGTCTGTTCACTGTTCACTGTTCTTGTCTCCGTCTTGTCTCCGTCTGTGGCACTTATTCTACGACAGATTCACTACAAGGACTCAGTGGGTCAAGGCACATCCATCCCAGATCTCCCCGAAGTCAAGCGTGTCCGAGATACACAGAAGAATATCAGCTTGGTAGAAATGAACTGGAGTGACCCTTTTTCCCCAGTTCCCTCATTTCTACTCCCACATTGACCCCATCCTCCTTTCTTAAAAACCTTAACTCCCATGTTTATCGCCCTTATTATCCTCCATCCTGACTAAGTTTGAATTGTTTTTACCTGAGTGACTTTCTTTAGTTTAAATTTTCCCTATTCCCTATGATTCCCTTCCCATTTAGAACTAATTCCCTTAAATCGATCTATTTCTGACCATATTCTTGTGCTGTCTCGTCCCAAGAAACAATACAGGGAAGACGTGGGACAAGGCACTTCCATATCAGAAACCCCCGAGATGGAGAGAGTTAAACGCAATCAACAAAACATTAGCACGGTACACTTCAGAGTGCCCCCCCATCCCGTTTCCCTTTAGTCCCAAAACAACACGTCTAACTCAGTCAACAACATGCTTCTCTTTCCAATGCTGCTGTGCTCTTTTCTCTTTTTGTTTCCACTCTCCCTCCATTGTCTCGCTTTTTTAAACTAAGATTTTTTTCATTGAGTAGATCAGATACAAGGAGAACGTGGGTCGAGGCACAGCCATCCCGGATCTCCCCGAAGTGAAGCGGGTCAGAGAGACGCAGAAGCACATCAGCTCGGTATTGGATCGAAACATGTGCTGCCGCCATCTTTCATTTTAATGTCCACCATCAGCAGCTCTTCCCTCTGCTCCCTCCTGCCATCTTCATCCTCATCATCCTCATCATCACTAGTGTTGTATTCAAGATCGAAGAGCCAAGACCAAGTTAAAAACGAGAAGTAGTTGTAGGAGCATAAGTGGTTGCATTTATTTGGGAGAACATTTTCCTGAGATTTTGCGCGTGTGTCATTTTTGGACACGTGCTCACCAACAAAGAGTTTAGAAATACCTGAGTTTACTGGGACAGACAGATTTTGTCCATATTGTTCCTCCTTTTGGAATAGGATAGTTCAAGAAACACAAGTTATTTGTACAAGGCATAGTGGAGTTTTGTGCGTTCTTGGTAACTTGTAATTGTGGTTAAGAACAAAACTGTGCTGGTCTTGACTGGTCTTGATTTATAACAAAGAGTCCTCTATGTTTCTGACATTGAGAACTCATGGTTGTCTTAAAAACCAAAAGATCTTACATCTACAACACTATTCTTCACCTCGTCCATTGAGTGATGTTTCCTGACCCCAGCCCTGCCATCATCACCTTCACCATCATCTTCATGCACTCTACCTCTTTTTTTTGTTTATTTTTTCTAATACTTTTCCCTCCATCTGCTGCTGAAGCTGTGTGACTCCCTCCTGTATTTTGTCGCTTATGTTTCCTACTGTTTTTCTAACGCACAGCTTCTTCCTCATAAAACCGGCTGTTAATTTCCACTTTACAGCAAATGACGAGCTAAAGCTCCCGCTGAAGTGTTTGTTTCCCTGTTTGTACGACACAGGACCCTCTCAGTGATCCACTCTATAGACCTCTGCTGCAACATTTCCTTTGTGTTTGCAATGTGTCTGACCGTCCCGTGGGGGCGCTGTGCTTCTGTCCTGTCCTGTAGGTGTTGTATAAAGACAGTTCAGCCAAAGGAACCCCTGTGGTGTTCACTCCTGAGATGGAGCGAGTCAGGAGGAACCAAGAAAACATTAGCTCGGTACCTTGACAAAGTCCCAGCTGAACCCTCGTGTTAACCCCAGTCTAACCGCGTTCCCCCTCTGCCCCAGTTAATCGAATTAATCCTGATGTGTTTGATGGCACCAGCTGAGGTGTGTGTGCACATCACCTCTGCTAACATCCTCTTACTCCTCTTCATCACGCTCCCTTCTCCCTAAAGAAACTCTTTTCCTTCTGATCCTGGGTGGGATTCACAGAGTAACTCACGATACATTCACTGTGTCAGATTTGAACAGGTTTTAGTCAGATTTGAACAGGTTTTAATCAGATTTGAACAGGTTTTAGTCAGATTTGAACAGGTTTTGGTTGAATTGGAACAGGTTTTACTCAGATTTGAACAGGTTCTAGTTGGATTTGAGTCAGATTTCAACAAGTTTTTATTTCTGGTTTGAACAGGTTTTAGTCAAATTTGAACAGGTTTTGGTTGAATTGGAACAGGATTTTGTAAGATTTGGAACAGGTTTTGGTCAAACTTGAACAGGTTTTAGTCAGATTTGAACAGGTTTTAGTCAGATTTGAACAGGTTCTAGTTGGATTTGAAAAGGACAGTCAGATTTCAACAAGTTTTTATTTCAGGTTTGAACAGGTTTTAGTCGAATTTGAACAGGTTTTGGTCAAATTTGAACAGGTTTTAGTCAGATTTGAACAGGTTTTAGTCAGATTTGAACAGGTTTTAGTCGGATTTGAACAGGTTTTAGTCGGATTTGAACAGGTTTTAGTCAGAGTTGAACAGGTTTTAGTCGGATTTCAACATATTTTAGATGGCCTTGAAGAAGGTTTGATCCAGAATGAAAACAATTAAATATTTAGGGCGTCATTTATTATAAAGAAAATTTTATTTACTCTAAATAAGAAAATTTTACAGCTGAAATAAAATAATTCACAACAAAGACGGACACTAAAGCTGGCAATATTTGGAGGTAAAAATCTATTTACCATAATTTATTTGGAATTGTCTACAAACATAATTCTGAAGGAAGTTGCATTATGGCCATTATTATTTGCACTATAAAATATAACTGTACAATAAATATAATTGTGTGTTGGTCCCACCCCTTTTTAATCCTTCTTCCTCTTAATCCTAAAAACCCCAGTAATGTCCTTGAGTTGTACCTGTGTGTTTCCTCTCACCTCTCCTTTGTGCTGCAGAAGCTTAACGGCTGCTGTATGAAGAGCTTTAGGTCTGTTTGAGAGGCTCACTGACTCTGTCCCGCTCTTCTTCAGGTGCTGTACTCTGACAGTTTCCGGAAACAGATCCAGGGCAAAGCCGCCTTCGTTCTGGACACACCTGAGATGAGGCGCGTCCGAGAGACTCAGCGCATCATTTCTGGAGTAAGACACAACACAACATTACCTTTCAGTAACACATAGACTAAAGTTAGAAATCCTAGCTACAGTAAATGCATTTCGCTGATGTTTTTTTCCACAGGTGAGATACCACGAGGACTTTGAGAAGAGCAAGGGCAGCTTCACCTCCACCACCACTGACCCTGTGACCGACCGCGTGAAGAGAAACACCCAGGACTTCAGCGACATCAACTACAAGGGCATCCAGCGCCGCGTGGTGGAGATGGAGAGGAGACGTGCCGTCGAGCACGACCAGGAGACCATCACCGGTACGACCACTTACCCCACCCAGCATCAGATTCAGTGTGAGGCGAGAGAATAAACGAGAATAAATGACTGTATGTTATCAGATCTGCGTGTGTGGCGCACCAACCCCGGCTCTGTGTTCGACTACGACCCGGCTGAGGACAACATCCAGTCCAGGAGTCTGCACATGATGTCAGGTGAGAACAGAAACACGAGCAGGAGGTAAAGTAAAAAAAAAAAAAAAAAAAAGAAAAAAGAAACGTGGACAAATTGTCAGAAAAGTGTTGTTCTAGATGTTAATTTAGTAATACATCTCTGACAATAAGGGTTTCTCTGACGCTAAAAACATGTGGGACAGTCTTTCTTCTCACAGCAATGCAGAAAAAAAAGAAATCTTAGTCCACATGACCATTTTACTCTTGTCTAAGTCTGGAACAGGGTCACTCTATAAACAGTGCTGTGCAATTATATTTGTCTTACATTAAACTAAGGGCAGTGAGTTTTAAGATGTGTGTATGTGAGTATTGTCCTCTGTTTGTTGCAGTTCAAGCTCAGCGCCGCAGCAAAGAGCACTCCCGCTCCACCAGCGCTCTGAGCGGACAGGCCGACGAGAAGTCTGAGGTGTCCCAGGACGCCGACCACCACATGTCCCTGTACAGCAACGGGTTCATAGCCTCCTCTATGGGTACTATTTACACACACACATTTACACAACAGTTTGTTAACTTTTAACACGACAACAGTCATTAAGACAGATCCCCTCAGAAGCATGTTAAAGTCATGTTTGTGTCATGAAACTCACGTGAGTGTGTCCACTTCCAGGTTACCAACATGCCAAGACTGTGGAGCTGCAGCAGAGGTCCTCTTCTGTGGCCACTCAGCAGACCACTGTGTCCTCTGTCCCCTCCCACCCCTCCACCACCGGAGTGAGTAACACGGAGACAAAAACTGCAAAGAGCCAAATAGGTCACTCTAAACGGATTAGGGTATTATTATGTTAAGTATGAAATGAAGGAGCTGAAGTAAGAGTCCATAACTTATTTAGCTTTGCCGTTTACCTTTGCAGTGTTTTAAAATTGTAAACTGCTAAAATCCTTATTGTGTGACATGAGACACATTAGATTGTACCTGATTAAATAAATGGTTCAAAATATATAGTTGTTGTAGTATAGTAGTTGGGAATTAAAATAAAACATGTCTTAGTCTGATTTTAACCGGTTTAGATGGACTTGAACAGATTTTACTCTGAATTGAACAAGTTCTAGTTGGATTTTCAAAAGTTTTAGTTGGATTTTAAAAAGTACAATCAGATGTGAACAGGTTTAGATCAAGTTGAACAGGTTTTAAATGGACTTGAACAGGTTTTATTAGATTCTTAGAAGAACAAAACAACAGGTGGTTCTTGGAAGACAGAAATAGTAACCATAAAAGTAGTATTGTCAGACGAAAACCTCTCAAGGCAATCAGACAGTTCAGGTTCTATATTTAACTAAAGCAGACAATATCTTTTTAATACATTATCTCCACATTTAACCTGGTACTAAACACATTTCTCTTCCCTCTCAGAAAACCGTGCGTGCCATGTATGACTACACCGGCGCCGACAGCGACGAGGTGTCCTTCAAAGACGGAGACGTGATCGTGAACGTCCAGTCCATCGACGAGGGCTGGATGTACGGCACCGTGCAGCGCACCGGGAAGACCGGCATGCTGCCCGCCAACTACGTTGAGGCTGTTTAAAAACAGAGCCCGCCCATTGTCCCTCCAGAGTGGGCGAGACACATCCACAGGGCAAAAAAAATCCCTTCTCCTTTCACGACTGTGGCTTAGTGCAACGTGTAGCTCTTAGTTTAAGCCTGTAGCACTGTATTTAAACGTGTTGTTCTCGTTTGTGCGTCTGTCTCTTGCTCCTGTGGATGTGACGTAAGCATCTGAAGACTTCACACATATAAATATTTGTCCTTTATAAATACTATGTCTGACAGACTTTAGCTAGTTTCATCTGCTCTGACCCAGTCTTGAAAAAGCAAGGCTCACTTACACTGTACATTTGATCATTGTTTAATTTATGTTTAACTAAAGAGTACAGGCCTGAGGGGCTCCACTTATGCCTTTAAAATGTTATGAAGACTAAAACATAAGAGATATTAATGAAACTGAGAAGGATGTTAACCGTCCTTCTTGAATAAACACTGCCTGAACGACTGAAGATAAATAAGTAAAGCCACAGTCTCCCGTCCTTTAACGAAGGCTGGTCACTGTTACATGTGTGTTTTGTTTCTTTTGATTATTTAGGTCTGTAATCAGTAGCTAATAAAGCACACTACGCTCCTGCACTGCGCTGTCTCGCTCCGTTTATTCACACTTGTTTAGTTTGGGACTTATGACATAAAAATATGTAATATGTAGAAAGATATGTATATTCTCAAAATACTGTTGATGGTTCTTAGACATGAGCTCATTATTAAAATCATGTCTGTCTCTCTGACACAGTCCCATCAGCTGGACAGAGAGCTTCTGTCACTTTCCTGTCCCGACATAAGAAAATAGGCTGATACACTGGAATCTAGCAGTAAATAAATGTGCTAGAATTACCATTTCAAAAGACATGTCCTTTTTCTTTCAAAGGGGCTAGTCACAAATCTTGTAATTTTGTGTTTTATTCCGTCTTGTTTCTTGATATATATATAGTACTTCCACTAAACCCCTTTTGGTCCATGTTTCACATTTCAAATGAAACTCGTGTATTCTTTTCCTATTCTTTTTGACAAAATAAAAAAAAACTTTAGTCGTATACAGGACAAATAGAGTTGAGTAAAACATTATGTATTGTATATTCAGTAATTACTTTGTTTTATATAAAGAGACCAGTTTTTCCAATAATAATAATAATATTAATACATTTTGTTAATGAGTATCCAGTCTGAGAGAGTTGGGGGATCTTCACATGCTCACTTATAGTTTCTACAGCAGATACAGCTCTTGTGGAAGCTAAACACTGACGACAGTTCTCCTTTAATGAACTGTCGGTACAGATCTGAGTCCTGGGGGTTTGCTGCCTTCTCACGAGGACATGCCTCTCACAAAAATCCGAGCCAAGGTTTACGTCATTCCCATCACTCTCATTCCTTTTCCTGTCACTAAAGGCTAAACACCCCCCCAAAAAAACAGCATCAGAATAGCCCCCTTTGTTACTTAAATACAAAAATAAGACTTTATATAGATTATAAAAGTATTTTATTGTCTGTTGTGTTACTTTGTGCATTTAATATCAAAGAACAAAGGTTATAAAAAAGATCAGGATTAATAAAAGAACACTGTTGGTTGATCATTGATACAGCTTCATCGTCAGAAACATTTAACTATCTGCTTTGTTTCTTATTAATAAATACTCCAAAAATACATTATTTAGTTTTAAGCCTTTAGGAAAACTTGGGTTAGCTTCATAAACCTAAAGAAAAACTTCAACTTCACTTATTTACATAGACTTTTTTACTAATTACATTTATTTACACATAAATATTCACTTTTACTAACCAGTTTTAATTAATGACTTTTAACTGATATAAAGCATTAGAGAGGGATTTATCAATAAGAACTAAAGCATTTATTTAGACGATATTAACATTTTTTTTAACATTTAACGATATTAACAAAAACACAGCAGAAAGTAGCATTGTTGCTTGTATTATATTATTTGTTTGTTGTTTAAAGCTCGTAGAGAGTGATACTTCGTCAGTCAGTGGAGAATTTGTTTGGTCTGATGCTGCTTTTTGGCTCAAAATCTTTACAAACAGCATTTTCTTATGTCAGTCTTCGGACCATGTAGATACAGTCTTTTACAGTCACAGATTTATAAAAACAAGGCATCTTTGCTCCCAAACCAGAAACAATATACCACTGTCATATTTGTCTTTATTATCTGTCTAATTATTTTCTTTTTAGGATGAATTTCAGCCGCTCTACTCAGATAGACACCACTTAAAACCTAAACCCGACGTCAACTAAAGCCCTTTTAACCACATTAGTCAGCACTGGGATTTTTTGAACTGAAGCATTTTTGTTGCTGAAGGGTATGATGAATTTCTCTCTTGGTCATACAATATATCACAGCTGGATTCAAATTAGTATAATATGTGCTAATAAAGTATTAACAAATTATTAATTACATAAACATAAGACTTTAAGGCTTTAGTAACAATAGGTTACCTGATAAATGTGCCGAGTGGTTAGTGCTCCTGCCCTTACAGCATTAATGGCTTATATGGCATGTTATGAAGGATCGTTTTATGCATAACCCATATTAAAGGCTAACCTTTCCGTAATAAAGCATTCATAAGTATGTCGTAATTAATATATGTATTAATACATTAATAACCATGTTTATATCTTAATAGTGTATATTAATGTAGTAGTGATGCTTTGTCAATACTTAATTTAATGCTTGGTGTGTAGTTTTTATAAAGTGTTAATGAAATTTAAAATAAAAGTGGTTATTCATTATTGTCAAAGATAACAAGCCTTAAATCAATTCATGCTTTAACTGTAAAGGCTTGTCTTATAAACCAAGTCATCTAATGTCTGTAAATGGCTTATTAACACATTTATAAAAGAATTTGTGAGTAATGTACTTAAGTTATTAAATGTATAGTAAAGGCTTACACCCATTTCTTAACACACCTTTTTCTTAAGCGTTTACCATGCATTTATTATGTTTGTAATATGCAAATTAGCCATGTGCTTTGTGCTTTTGATTTCACATAGCACTTTTTTTACACTTCGTACTTTTAAACAACTTGATCAGGAGCCCGTGTGGCATGTAGCTAATGCATTGTTCTAGAAGTAGCTTGGCTTTTTTACTGAACAGGACGCAGCGTGAATGAGAACAGTGGCCTGCTTTCTTTTCCTGAAATTCTGTGTCTATCCTGGAGCAGAAAGAGACTGAGATCGAGAAATCCTACAAATATCAGAGAAGGGAGCATAAACAGACGATTAGGAGAGTGGTATTATTGCTCTGTCACATTAATAGTGGATGTCTTTGATCGAGTCCATCACCTCTGGGGTCAGCTGACTTTGTGCTGCAGCGACAGTAGCGCAGCTCTCTGATGATACTGCTTCTCTTTTGCCGCTGAGAGTTTCACCGACAGCTCGACCGGTTTCTCAAAGAAGTTGACCAGAGCCTGTTCGGTGAGCAGCGAGGCCAGGATCTGAGCAAAACTGACCGTCCACTCGCTCTCAGAAGAGTTTGCCTGCGTTGACTCCGGGAGCTCCGTCACCTCCGAACCGCGGTGACCGGCTTCACCGATTTGCAGCACCAGGCTGGTTACCGTGGCGATGGCCTGGAACAGGTCGTTCTCCTCGGGGTTACTGTGAAACATGCTGTAGAGCGTTTTACAGAACTGGATAAATTCCCGCTGCACAGACAGAGGAAATGAACAGTTAGATATAAAAAATACAAAATGCAAACCAACAAATTCTTTGTGATTTATACTGATTTTTTTTCTCACAGATTTTACCACTAACTCATTTTTATTCATCATGATTTATGTCCATATAATAATAATAATAATAATAATAATAATAATAATACACAACACTTATAGCGCTTTTCAAGATAATTATGTTAAAAAGGTGGAAAGTGTGAAGGAGTAATCTACATTTAACTCCAAAGACTACGGCAGCCTCAGAAGGTCAAAACTCAAACTTACAATTCCCAGAGTTTTTATATACTACATTATTTATCTAAAGCCAGAGCAATTCTGATTAAGTGAAATTACATCAAAGATTTCTAGGACAAAAAATACTATTTCCAAGTAATTCTCTCTAAATTTCTAGGTGTTCCAGAAAATATTTATAAATTACTGTTGCTTTATGACTTTAGTTCTTTGGCAGAGTGTAAACTATGGCCTCCCTATAGAAATGTAATTTACATTTTATGGTATTGTTTGTTAAATTCTAAAGAAATTAAAAAATGAGCAGAAAAAGCTTTAGGACTCAATATTTGTATTTAATTTCTTAAGTTAAATCCATTACAGATGTTTTCATTTGTGGAGAAGAATGCAATATGTTCTTTTGTTAAAAATACTGCTACAGTTTGTCTACACTGCATTAAACTAAATGTTTTTTACTTTAACCCAGATGTACATTAGGGTTGTGTATTGTCAAGCACCTGGCGATACAATACGTATCACGATACACATGCCACGACACAATATATATATCCTGTCATAGTAATTGTATATTATATATTTTATGCTCCAGTTCATATGCTTATCCACAGCTGTACCTCCTATTGGTGCCATGCTAATCCAAAACAAGACAAAGACATCACTTTGCACTACATCTAATCACTGTCCAGGGACTCCCTGTCCTGTATACTCATTACACATCCATCCACGACCCTGGAGCTGAGAGGCGGGCATAATGTACATCGATAAAGGCTTCATGTGTTGTAAACTTATTAAGCAAATCACTATGTACCATTGTTGCACGTTAAACTGATTTGTTTCATTCTTGCAAGAATGGTCTTCCATTTCAAAATTTACCATCTACGGTTTTTATTGTCTTGTTTGTGTTCCAAACCCAGTAAAAGTAGTAATTATTTTAACATATCCTAAAAATAGTGAGCACTAAACTGTAGCTCACAACAATTTTTTTTTTTTAACTAAAAACACAACAAACTTCTTGATTGCAGAATTTTATTTTCAGAAATACTCAAAACTGTTTAATTTCAATTTGAAAAAAATGAATATTTTTTGCTAAATATTAAAAAAAAAAATAGATTCAACCGTTATTTAAATTGATATGAGAATGGCGTCATGAAATATTGTGATATTAGACAGAATTCTTACACCCCTATTGTACACACACATATTACTTGCTGTAAGTAGAAAACACAATGCCTTTAATTGCTCTTGCTGTTCAGTCTGTTTGAACGTAAGGTTTTAAAGCGCACACATACCTGGTTCATGAGCGGCAGAGGTTTCTCTACGTCTTTCTCCTTTTCTTTCGCCAGATCCTTTAACATCTGCTTCAGCTGCACCTCGTAATCCTTCACTTCACCTGCATCTTCTGACACAAACATGAGTTACACATGAGACCAAAGTATTTAAACTAATTTAACGCTCACCTTCTGCAGGACGGGTCACATAGAGGGGTCTGTTGGACGATAACAGCGGGCTTTTCAGCAGAGACGAGTCGTCCTCGCTCTCAGTCAGAGCTACACACAGTAGTAGGTACGAGTCAGTATAAAGGACCGCGGCTGTATTTATTGAGATGCATCATGAGTTTATTTGAACCTGGAGGGATGTGCAGACGATACAGCAGACGGATTTTCTCATTCAGCTCTTCACAGTACAGAGTGTCTGAGAAAAAGAACAGAAAACACAAAAGTTTGTCTTTCTAAGGGTTTTTTAAAAGTATTTTCTCATAAATTATCATTATTGATAATCTACATGTGCTGTACTGAAGTGGAAAGACCACTAGTTTCCTTTGACTTATTGATTTAATGACAAATATCAACAAAATTATTACTTGAGTAAGAGGAGCATATGCTCAGTTTGAGTGCAAGATACATTTTTACTGTAAAAACAACTCAAATTAAAGTAAAAAATACGTTTTAGGTGTTTGTTTTACCCCAAAAAGTTACTCATAAAAAGACAAACTTAGTCAAGCTTTAGAGTTCTTTTTTTTTTTTTTTAAATCAAAGCAGATTCCAGCAACAATGAGCTACCATTGTGAAATTAAACGCTTAATTACTTTAAACAGATATCATGATTTATTTTAAAGTCATTGTATTGATATTATCATGGACACAGTATTGTTCGGTGTGGTCCCAACACCAGTAATAACTACATAACGTGAAAAAATTAATACATACTTTAAAAGACACATTTCTTTTAAAAGAATTAGAGCCAAATCTGACTTTTCCATTAAAGTGCACGAGCTTTAATGTCTTGTGTTTAAGATTGACTTCCAGTTATTTTCTAAAAAAACAACCAAAGAAAAAAAAAAAAAACACACATACCTTTCAAATTACATTTAGTTTGCCACAACAGAAAGTAGTAGAAGTATTGACTATTACTTTCTTTTTCCATGGCTTATAAACACATCTATTTATTTTTTTCCCCCCCATGTTTATCTGCTTGTGTCCCACTCACTGATCCAGCCGGCGAACTCCCTGAACGTGACCAGGTTGTGCTGGTCCTGGTCGAGGAGGGTGAAGGTGCGGTTGGCCAGAGTGTCGGCGTGCTGCTCGGAGTTGCCGGGCCACGGCACCAGCAGCGCGTACAGGCTCTTAAACTGAGGCCGGTCCAGTCTGTACTGACGCTCTGTGAAGGACCGGCCCGAGTCGCTGTGACGCCACGAAGCCGCCTCCGCTGCCGCCACCGAGCTGCTGTCGCCCCAGTACAGGCTGATGAAGTGCTCCGTCTGAAGAGGAGCAGACCAGGGATGAAGAAATACAGAGGGTCCAGGATGAAAACGTAGTGTGAAAAATGGATAAACCAGAGGAATGAGTAAAAAGTCACCATGAGAAGTCAACCTTTGTAAAGAAGACTAAAACAGTTTAGAATTAGGTTTTTAATAAACAATTGTTTGGTAATAACTGGATTATACATTATTAATAAGCAGTAACCTGAGTATTAGTTAGCCGTTGTAGCCAAAATAGTCACATGCACATTGAAGTAGGGCAGCACAATATTGGAAAAATTACACAGGTCTAAACCAGAATAAACAGGTCTAAACCAGGATTAAACAGGTCTAAACTAGGACTAAACAGATCTAAACCAGGATTAAACAGGTCTAAACCAGGACTAAAACAGGATTAAACCAGGACTAAATGGGTCTAAATAGGACTAAACAGGTATAAACAGGACTAAACGGGTCTAAACAGGACTAAACCAGGATTAAACCGGTCTAAACGGGTCTACATGCACCAAAAACTCATTCCTGTCCAAATCATTCAAAATGGCCAGAAGAGTCTATGCTTTGTGAAGTACAAATACTGCGATAATGATACTATTGTGATAATAATACTATTGCGATAATGATACAGTTGTGATAATAATACTATTGCGATAATGATACAGTTGTGATAATGATACAGATGTGATAATAATACTATTGCAATAATGATACAGTTGTGATAATAATACTATTGTGATAATAATACTATTGTGATAATGATACTATTGCGATAATGATACTATTGTGATAATAATACTATTGTGATAATGATACTATTGTGATAATAATACTATTTTGATAATGATACGGTTGCGATATATTGTGTGGCCCTACCTCGAGTGTGTCTTCAGTGTGGGCTCAGTATTTGGCAAACAAGAAGTTGAGCTTTTTTTTCTTTCACGTTACAAGAAAAGATTAATGACTGACTTGATACAGACCTAATTACAAAACATTTCTACGGGCACATTGTAAATATACCTTAAAAAGGTCATAGGCCTCAGACAAATCCTCTGGAGAAATGGAGACTTCTGGACTCACTATCCTCAGCTGCACCGACACAGAAAGAGCCAGAGACAGTATTACAGTTACACTAAATAAAGGATGTGTTTTTTTGATTTTGTGTGTGTGCTCACTGCTCACAGCGTTTTCTTTGGTTGTGTCTTCGTGGGACTGCAGCACTCGGATCCTGTGTCGACAGCGAAGCCTCTCGATGTGTCTCATGGTCAGGTCTCCGAATTTCTGACAGAAGTACAGAGACATAAATAAAATGGAGCAGATATGCACTTTTGGTTTAAGTTCAGAGGAAAACTAAAGCTAAATAGCCTTATTCCAGAAAATCCAAAGCCTCCAAATTATTAAAATCTGTAGCCTTGGTTTAAATGGATGTTTCACATGACAAAGGAAACATATCTTTTGTAGGCCCTCTGCTCTTGGTTTACCACATATTCCAACATTTTCTTTCAACAATAAAGAGACCCCCAGGGAAGAGATGTGGATCCTCACCTCGTACGACTCGTTGATGAGGTCTGTGATATTCATGTACCTCACAGCGGGTGTATCAGTGCCGTTTGGGTCCTCTCCTGCAGAAGGAAGGGACGGGACGCAGGGAGACTCCTCTGTCCCAACCTGGTCCAGAAATCTACAAACAAATGCACACAGACATAATTATCTCCCAATTATCTCTTATATCCCGATTCATTTTTAAAATAAATTTAAAAGAGGTGCTGTCCTGTGTATTTGTAGTTAACTTTAAACAAATAAAAGTGCGGACAGCAGTTCAGTGGAGTGATATTTTGAAATGGGTTGGAAGACAAAAATCAAAATGCATGAATCAGTTTAAAATAATTAATAAATAAACTCTAGAGAAGTATCTTAATGAGGATGAGTTTTTTGTTGCTTGGATATTTAGTTTGTAAATCTGAGACCATGAAAAGTTGTCTGTGAAAAGGCACGTGTAGATGTGTGCAGAGTGGGAGCCAAATGCAGATTAAAATTAATCAAAGGGGAAAAAAGGGGTAGGAACAAATTAGCACTGCTTCCTTGTTTTTGTGTTTTGTATTTTCTGTCGGTGTATATTTTTTTTTAAAGGAAATACATCAGCACAATTTGCACAATTTATCAAATGCCATTTCTATATTCTGTGCATCTCAGGTTGCTTGAACTGACTTCCTTTTTGTCATATTCTCCAGAAAAACATCAATGCAATATAGAAACAAATAAAGAGAATAAAAAGAATAAGAGGAATCCTCCTACGCCTTTTTAAAAACCAAATATGCGTTTTTAGTTTGAGTACTAAATAGCTAACCATATGTTTGAAAAAAAGACTTCATTCATTCATTCATCTAAACATCATGGAATCTGACCTGGTTCTGTCCTGGGATCACATGGTCTGGTCTGGTTTGTTGGTCTGGTTTAGTCCTGTTTGGCCTAGTTTTGTCCAAGTGTTTGAAGAGTATCAGGGACAGTGGAACAAGAACTGTTGCTTTTTTGAGGCAAAGATGAATCAAATATGGATTTGATTTAGAATAGTCTTCTGTTCTTGTACTTTGCATTTTATGAACTAATAAAAATAAATATACTTAATAGTTTACTTTACTTTTTAGATCCACAGCTACTTACAACTTGTGCACAATACTGGATCTTAAAAACTCGAGACATCACCAAGTCCTGGATAAGTCATGAGTTTACTTTGGCGCTCGGTTTTGCCTTTTTTGAAAAACTAAAAATGACCAGTAAAAAGAGTGAGAATTAATGATAAACTAACGATTCCACCAACTCTAAAGTCACCTGAAAAACCTCTGTGTGTTAAATTCATCAGTAAAGACTACAGTAAACAGACAGTTACCCGGTGAGGATCATGAGCGCCTGCCCGTCGTCGATGCTGGCAGAGAGCTGCGCGGTGTTGGCCTCGAGCACGGCCAAACCCAGCTGAAAGATGGCTTTGGTCCCGTGGTAGAAGAAACAGTCGACGACACAGACGGCGCTGTGGAAAGGCAGGACGCTGAGGAAGAGGGTGAGAAACCAGGACAGGGACACGGACGACAGAGAGGACACATTTGGGAAGTGCTCGGCCAGCTCCGGTAGACGCTCCCCGATCAGCTCCTCGAACACGGACTGGTCCACCTGAGCTCCTGCGGACAACACAGAGGACAGTATTTCATAATACAACCACACTCTTTTTTTAAGTGAAGCGTTCATCCAAGTCTAGCCCTGGTTTAGTGTTCGGTTTAGAGCTGATTAAGAACTGGATTACTCTTAGTTTAGTCTCCAGGTTTAGTCCTGATTTAGTCCTTCTTTTGCACCAATTGACACCTTGCTTTAGTCCTGTCCCTAAGCATGGATTAAACACTATGTTTCTTAGGTTTAGCCCTTGTTTAGTCCTGATTTACTCCTGGTATAGTCCTACTTCTAGGTTAACCCCCGTTTACTCATACACCTTCAGCTTTAGTAGTTCCTACACTTTAAATAACAAAATACTTTTAATAACTTGTGTACAAGTTTAGGGTCCAAATGGAGGTCCTGAATTTGTTTGGAGTTTGTGTCTGAATTCTGAAAAACAAAAGGGCAGTTCCTATGATCATAAACTGTCAGTAGTATTTAGATATTTTTATTTTATATTAGCAAATAATGTCTTGTGAATTCTCCTTTAGAAGGGGAAAACATGGAGCTAAATGGAGGTTGTACTAATAAAAAAAATAGTTTTTGTTTTGCAGCAGCTTCAGAAAAACACTGAAAAGATCTGTTTTTTTAAAAAAGACAATTATGAGAAAAAGGAAATTGCTTCAAATGCACATTGTCACATAAATAAACAGTCCCACAAAAAACAGGAAATTAGGCTCCGTCGGGAACAAAAATAAGCTGTTTGAATAAGTGAAAACAGTCATTATGCTAATGTCCGTATTATGTGCGCATTAAAGGTGTACAGTCTTTATTCTTCCTTTGTGACCCCTGACCTCTCACCTATGACCCTGCGGTTGAAGTAGTCGGGCAGCATCCTTTCACAGACGGCCACCAGCAGCCAGAAGGCCTCCTCCTCTTTGGCGTAGAGCAGCAGCACAGACGCCAGGATGTTCATCGACTGCACAGATAAAACAAAAATTAAATATAAAATAAACACAGGGTAACCAAGATTTTACTAAAACCACTTCTGTTTTCACTTTGTTTCAGATTTCAAAATCTGAAAAATATTTGAAACCACACTCTTCTTTTGGGATAAACTCAGTAAAAAGACAGGCAGGACACAGTTGGCTTTAAATGGTTTTAAAAGGGCCATAGTGGTAAAACAAAAATAACAATTCCTCTCATTTTCAAAAGAGATCTTGCCTTGCATGCCTTTAGAAAAACTTAATTTTATCTTAACCATTTTGTCATAATCCACTTTTATCAGCTTTCACCAGCCCTTAGCATTTGTAATAACTCAACAAGGTCATGTGACTTTGAAGAGTGTGTTGTTTGTTTAATAAATCCACAATGAGGCCTTTTCAAGGGTCTTATCTCAGGTTTTCTGACGTCTCTAGAGGATATTGAAACAAAGAGGCTTATCTGAGGTGATACATTTGTGAAGTTCAAAGGCTTTAAACCTGTGTGTGTTCATGACTCTGGTTTAAATGAAAAAGGTGTCTTTGTACCTGGCAGTATCCGATTTTTGGGTTGCGGTGAGCGTACGCGGTGAGGACCCGTCTGAGAGCGGCGATGCCTGTGGGGTTTTGAAAGGCGGGATGGTCCGGTAGAGAGCGGTGCAGGTCTCGTTCGATCTCGTCTGTGGCCAGGTTACTTTGGCCCATGGACTTCTGCACCAGACTGGAGTAGTAACCCTCGTGGGACTCTAGCTCCGAGCAGGCATCTGAACGAACCAAACAGTGACAGAACATTACTGTTTTACAGGCTTTTGAAGACAACCTGTTAGATTGTCACATTAACCAAACCATTCATCAGTCAATTGTTTTGCATTTGTCTCTCTCTTTGAAAAGACCAAAACATCTCAGAGATGACAAACTGAGCACTGCAGCGTTAAAGCCTGGGACATGTATGAACTAAGGGTGCGTTCAAACGGACTCTGTGTGGTTGCTCTGTGAGAGTTGACCTGGAAAAATGTGAAGACGAACCTCAGAGCGCACCAAACTTACACACCGAACCCCTTCCTATGCATTCTTGTGGCTCAATATAAGTTTGACCCTGGCTAATATTGTTACTTTATACTTTACAGTGAGTATTACAGCCTCAGAAACCCTTTCAGTTTCTTCATGAGCCTCTGTTAAGACTCAACGGGAAGTGAGACTAGAAGGGTGAGAATGAGTAAAGGAAGTGACACAAACCAAAATAAATACTGGTGCAGTTCGTTCTTGCGCTTTTCTTGTTTTGTCAAATACAAAAATAACATTTCTGTTTTGAAACCAACGCGTCTTTCATTTTCTAAGTCCAACCTTTAAGAACATGAAACTGTAATGCAGTGATGTCAAACTCAAAGTGATGAAGGGCAGCGATAGTTAATAAGATTTCTTTCAGGGGCCGAAGAGTGTGACATTTGGAAGCTTTAATTCAATTTTTTGTCTTATAAAAAGTTCTTCATCATTAATTTCCTTTTTTTCTTAAATGGAAAATAGTTTTCTATGGGTTTGAACAGGTTTTAGGTGGATTTGAACAGGTTTAATTTATCTTTGTAGCAGAAGCTTGCTTAACCTTAAAATTCAATGAACAAATAAAAGAAATCTGTTCAAATCCAATTGTAACATAGTGACAAAAATATCCCAAACTGTACCTGAGGGCCACATAAAACAGTGAAAAGTTTTTTTCTTTCTCTCACCGGACAGAGTCATCCACAGCTCGCCCCTCAGAGACTCGGGGACCCCCATGGCAACCAGCCTCTGGATCTTCTCAGTGCGAAACATGTGGACACCACGTCCAAACTCAGAGAAATGATCCTCCCACAGCCTCTCCTTCATCGTCTCCACGCTCTGACACAAAACAACACAAATACTGACATTAATATGGGCCGGTCCAGCCTGATGCACATTTAGATTCACACATACAGTCTGAGAAAGACAGAAGAATAGTACTGATAGGGTAAATACAAACGCTAAGTGTAAGTTTACCTTGCTGCCGTTACTTCCTTGTTGGTTGAGTTGAAAAGCAGTCATCAGAGCCTCGCTGTTGATAGTGTTACGCAGAACCTGCTCTTCAATCTCCTCTTCGTCAGACAAACTGCTGTCGTAGTAAAAGGTGTAGTAGGGAGTGGGGGAACTCTGAAAGAAATAAGAGTTTTATCTTTTTTGAGATGTTTGAGCTACTGCAAGGCGTGGTTCAAAGTCTTTCTTGGATAAATAACTTCAAATGCATTTCTATATAAATAACAGGTTAGTGACTAAGTTATTTATAAAGTTACACAAACATTTTTATATTTTCATGTCTTGGAAGACGTTTAGAGAAAAGGAAAACTAGAATATGGCTGAGTAACTGCAATATTATTTGATTTTGGAAGGGGACATACAGTATTATTGCACCTTTGGCTCTCTCTTGGCTGTTAAACTGCAAATAACCGGAAACCTGAAACTACATTCAAAACAGGAAAACGTACCATTTTTCTTGTGCTGTGCTTCTTGTTGCGAAACACTGAAATTTTCCACTGCAAAGCCCTGAGTCTGGAGTTGAGGCTCTCCACCAGCTCGTCTCGGCCCTGCAGCTCGATCAGCTGGAAGGCCTTTTTACTCCTGACGCTGACGATCACTGGGTTTGGGAGGACACTTGTGCTCTCGGCTTTTTCTATCGACAACACCTAGAAAGTAGAAGAGTGAATTTTGACAACGTCTCCACATGGCCGATGGTACTGGGCAGTACGTCTGTGTATACTGGCGCTGGGCTACAGTTTAAATGTGGCATATTATTGTACTTGTACTTTAATGACACATTGAGAACCAGAACATTTACTGCAGTTTAATATATTTTTCAGCTTCCGACAAGCATAACACATTTTGAAAGGCAGCTATTGATATACACAACAAACATGCTTCTGGACTAAATATAAATAGAAAAGTGCTCCATACAGGCCTCTCTCTTGCCGTTACCTCACTGAGGGGTATGAGCAGTGTGCAGTGTCCCTCGTCTTTGCTGCAGAAACACAAATAGTTGTCTGTGGTGTAGAGCGTCCCCGCCGTGTGGCAGCGAGCGTGGGGCGTCCACATCGAACAGGATGCCACCTCCAGGAGTCTCTCGGCACGTGGAAGTCTAAACAGAGCCAGGACGTACTCCCTTAGAGCCTGCTCCTCCAGAACCCTGACAAAATGTCAATGTTTTGTCAATGTCATTGTTTTTCTGACTGTTTCATGTTAACCAAACTCTTGTCATGTCTTTAAACACTCATGGTGCATTACCAAACCAGGGAATAGGTTTTGTGTTGTGGACTATTTAGACTTTGTTCTGGTTCTCTACTTAAGGTTTAGCTATTGCTGTACACAAAAAAAAAAAAGTTTAGTTCTCTTTTGTCGAGTTGTATTTTGCTGTGTGTTATAATCCTGTTGTAACTATTACTATAAAACAAACACTTATGTCACACAACAGTAAAAGACAAATTGAGTTCATTATTATCTTATGTCACACATTAACAACTAGAACTTTATTTTTAGCACAGATTTTTTCAGTCCCTCGCAGGATAATTATTCTATTTTATGTCCTTATGTATGCATAACTTAAGTAAACCAAACTTCTGCTTAATGTGCTAAACAAGTTGAAGTCAAGTTGGACTATATTTGCAGCTTGAGAAAATTACTGTCCCTGATTGTAAATAATAAAAGTCAAATCAATCACAATATCCCAGTTGTCTTTGTTTGAGATTAGTCAACGTGCCGTGTTTAGCAGACACTCTTGAACTTATCTACAGGGTGCCCTTTTTAAACACGGTTCATCTTTTCTAGCTTTATTATCGTGAAAGTACTGTGGCTAGTCTTGCAGCACTGGGACTCGTATTTACATTGTGTGTTATTATACAAGACTGTGCTTGCTCTCAGCCTCGGGACATGGGTGGGTTTCACACAATAGTAGCTTATTTTACAGGAGTAAACTGTAAGGGACACACACACACAAAAACGTCATGCCTGTTTAAGATTTATGACACTGACAAAAGCCTGACTGCAGCAGAAAAAAAACTGTGCAACTATATCTGATGAAAAAGAGTACATGGTTACCCAGTTATACATGTTTTTAGAACATTATGAAAATCTTACCAAGGTTGTAGAAAAAGGAAGTGAGAGCTGCAGTGAAACTTGCATTTCTTTATTTCAGTTCAATTTCTTTCATGTAAAGCCAACACTGCTCATTTATGTACCAACACTCACCCTTTTGAGCAAAGTTAAAAAGTCCATAACGCCTCAGTGAGCTGTAACGTTTGAGAGAAAACTACACTGATGCACTTGATACTAAATGGTACTGTATGTGCATGTATGTGTATGTGCAAATAAATTAATGAGAAATGTGTGTACAGACATAAAGAGAGTAACAACAGTTCAGAAATGCCACTTTGAGTCTGAAACAAGGGCTTTTTATGGGTTTAGAAGATCAGTAGCTGTGTGTTGTGGTAAGTTACACTATTTCCTTCTGTGGTTTAGAGGTTTTGCATACACACACTGAAATAGATCAGCCTTCCTCACAGGGAAATAAAAAACATCTCTGTCTGTCTGCAGAAACTAACCAAAGGCTAGAGGCTTTATAAGTAATAACAAACCATGAATTATTTTTTCAAAATGATTTGTTGATGCACCGTCAACACAAAGGCTAGTATTTTTTTTAAAACAAAGCATTTTATCTGTACTTTGGAATTCTATTCACATGCAAACTGTTGTTTAGTGTTCAGACTTTATAAAAAGAAAAAACTTTCATTAAAGTGAAGACTTTTAGAAAATAATTTTTACAGGTTCATAATGAAGACGGGCAAAACAGAGCTGTTCCAAATAGCAGTTAAATCCAGTTGCTGTTTTGTTTAATGAATATGCATTGTGCCAACACTAAGATCCAGATCCATTTACAACTTGCTGCTAACACTAACAATGTAGAAATTTGCTAAAAACAGTTAAACCTCAGTTGCAAGCACAGTCTTAAACCTCAAAATGACTTGATGCATTGAAATGCTACTTTTATGTGATGTTTTACCACCTGACATAGGAGTGCTTTTAAGCACACTTGTGTTGACCTTTGCGTGAATGAATGAATACATTCAAAATAGATTTTACTGAATAGTATACACTCATTAATGACTTTATCCTCTGCAACTAACTAAATATATAATAAAAAGAGACCAGAATAGTATTAATAGCACTGCAAATGAAGAAAACCAAGTTAAGATTAATCAAAATACCAGAGACCAAAACAATGATTAAACAGGCTTAGGGAATTAGGTCACGACTTTGCTTCTTGTGAAATATCGGACCCTTGAAAATAAAGTTTGGTCTAACAGACAAGTGTTGATAGTAGTCCCCGTGCCCTCATTACCAACCACAGGCTCAGCTGAGATAACCTCTGACCTTTTGGTGATGCACGTGGGCTGCAGCGTTCGGTCCAGCTCCAGGCCTTCACTGTCCAGCAGCCGCCTCAGTGCAATGTCAGCCAGCTGACCTATGACCCCGTACGCCTCCTCCAGGTTCAGAAACATGGAGAACTCCCTCTGTCGCTGCCGTGTAACGACGCGGACGGCCTCGTGCATCAGACCGGTGGAGACCCGCTCCAGCCGCGTGACCTCCGCCCACGGGATCACAAACTTCACTGAGGAAGAGACAGAAGTGGAGATCCTCAGGTCCAACGCATCCACAATTGGGCCAAAACTAATACAACCAACTAGAATGCTGTCTAAGAAAACCAAACTCATTCAGAAAAAAAATGGGTATTCTATATAACTGTCTGTGCAACAAGTGTGTTTTCTTTGACGTGAACAAAATAAAATAGCATTGAATTATATAAGAAAGTGGTTAAAAGGTACTGTGTATGCAGACTTTTTACGTGTGTAAAAAGTGGAATCCCCTTTTAAACCTTTGGCCCTGTAGAACAAAATGGAGGCCGGGTTATCTGTAAACTTCCGGCAACCTGCATTTTTTCTTCCTTTGTTCACAGGGGAAGGACGTTTTTCAGCCAAACAACTCAAACAAGAAAATCCAGCACAACTAAATGACAGATAACTACAATTTATTCATAGCCAGAACTAACCCTAATCTGACTAGATAGGAAGATTTATTTACACAGATTTATTTACACCACATGTCCTGGTCCAGTCCAACTCCTTTTCCCGTTAAAACATTTTATTGAGGACAACAGAGAATCTCCAAAGCCAATGAATCTTAAGGTCAATAAGTGATTTTGACGCTATGTCAGTGTAATATGTTTTAATTTCAAAATGCAGGTTGCTCACATACACTACTTGAACTTTAAAAATTCTGTGAACTTTATTTTGTGTATGGATAAGAAAACATAATTTCAGATTATGAGAGAAAACGACATTCAGCCAGCAGACACTGAAGAAGCTATGTGGAAAAAAAAAAAACTAAAATATGCGTTTGGTAAAAATAAATGCTCACTCTGTTGCACAAACCTTCCTTGCCGAATAGAAAAGAATAGAAAGCCATGTGGTTGATGCTGAGGTAAAGGAAGCCCTGTCGAGGCACACGTCCCTTCCAGCAGCAGCACGAGTAGTATGTCACCAGTTTCTCTGATGTCGGGAGCCCAAAGTGCAGCTCGAACTTCCGCAGAACCTCCCTGAACTTCTCTGGGTCGTCCTCCTGAGCCGCCTGCCGACCCCTGACCTCCTCAGCTATGAGACCCTGAAGAAGACGACAGCTTAGGACTCTTATAACAGACTCCTGAAAGAGGTTATGGCAGTGAGTATGAGACTTTTACCTTGACTTTTCCTTTGACAAAACTGGCCACATCTTCCTTGTTTTCGAACACGGACAGAGACCGGAGCAGGTTACGCACCAGCCAGTCCCAGTGCTTGTTCACTTCTTCAATGGCAGCTCCTGACGAGGACAAAACACACACACACAACGAATTTCAGAGTGAGAACAAAACACACTAAAAACCTCTGGACAATAATACATTAATAAATAAAATAATAAATGTTTCTGACTAAACAGACTTTGTTCTTTCCTCTTCACAATTACTTTTACCTTTGTTGATACAAGACATTTACATAAATTAAATACATTAAACATACAGGAATTTTATTTTTTATTACTATTTAACATGTACTTTTCTGTTTATTCATCCAGAATAATTATTTAATTGTGCATCCTAAAAATGTTATATTTTGAATGATAAATAGCAGTCTATCTTTTTCATACAAACAACACTAATCAATAATATCTATTGAAAAAAAAAAAAAAAAAAAAAAAAAGCTTAAAATCAGATAAATAGTTAATTGTATTAATGTATCTGAGGGCAGCTTTATTCGCAAAAAGCAATGTAAAACAGATACTAGGTTGAAGCCAGGAGTGACAAAGAATGATGATCAAATCCAAAAGATACTAGGAGACGACACGAAGAAAAAACCTGAAGAAGAAGAAAAAGTCTGTTATGACTGCTCACCACTTGCTATCACCCAACTGATCTGAGAGCTGGGAATCTGGAGCAGGATTCGGAAAGGAGTGACCCGGGCGCTTGAGTCGAGCACTGTGTCCAACGCTCCAACCAACAGACCTGCATCAACAAACAAAATAATAAATAAATACATTTAAAAAAAGACCATTACCAAGGAGCAGGCAGAGTTAGAAAAGATTAACAACAGGGTCAGGGAAAAACATGTCTGATTCATGTGGCTGAATTATTCACATTTGTCAAAGGCAGCCATATCAGACACACCATCACCGTCTGAGAGGACAAACAGACAAGTGCTGACAGGAAAGATGAGGGCAGATCTGAAGTTACTGCCTAGGATCTAACATTCAATTACATGCCCTACAAAGTGGAGAGATCAGACTGAAGACCTACACTGAAGTTTAATGTATAGTTTTTTTTTTTTTAAAAAGGAGAAGTATGTGCCTTGATTATTGTTTTATTAATGGTTATTGCAAAATGAGCACACAGAATAGGGCTGCATGATGTTACAAAAACATACCTTCGAATAAAGATAGGATAAGTGCTGAAAGTAATTTCACTAATAATTCATTTGTTGACCATCATTTGACTGACCCATTATTTTGACATGAAGTGTTAATATCTGGCAAATGAAAAACTGCACTTTTACTGTGAAAGAAGAAGTTATTTTCCACTTTGCTACTTGATGCTGCAATAATGATAATTTTTAATATACTGTATATTCTGCAGGCCTAATACACAAAACTGCTCCAGTGCCATTAGTGTAGTCCACGTTTCAGACAGTCTCTCTTTTTCTTTTATTTGCAGTTAAAACTTATTGTCTTCAAATAGATACATTTTTTGCACATGAACAGACAAAAATAGTAAATGTGAATTTAACTTTTCTTCTGCCAAAAGAGACATTTATATAATCACAGGTCACGTCATTATCACAATATTCAACAGTGTTTTCTTCATTCATTTATTTAGTTCTAGTAATTTTCTGTCAGTTTTTGCAGCTAGCATTGCCCTATACAGAAAAGAGAGGTGACGCGGATTTATTTTGACAAGTATGTCTAGTTAAGTCAATGACAAACATCCATAATGCTGCTGCTAGTTTTCACCTGCTCCACCACTTCCTGAACAACACATAGACCATTTAAAATGTGCTTTCTTCTGATTGGATAAAAGTAGAAACAGGATACCAGGAAATAAATTCTGTTTGTTGCAAAGCAGAGGGACTTGACTTAGTAAAAGGAGAAGTCTGTTTAATTAAATATAAACCAATTTAACCCTTACTCAAAATATACAACTTACTTCTCTTTTAACTGCACTGCTTCAGGACCATCTTTGTAAAACCTGCCCAAAAGCACTTTGCTCTGCCACAAAGAGAAACTCCAAGTGTCTTATTGGTATCCAACTCTTTGGCAGGATACTTTATGAGCCAACAATGCACTTAATGACCCACACAGACTCCACCTGACATATCTACAGCTCCACATATACTCCAGACATATCACACTTGCTCTGGAGAACTACACACATCTCAAACTGTGAGACAAAGTCTAACACAAAAATGGCCTAGAGCCAAATGTAAAACACAAACTAGAGTCAAAGTCAAGCTGCTTGAAACTGCGGCGCCTGCAGCCTGGCAACATAAAAGCATTTATCTGTCAACACAACCCACTACAGGAGTCTACTCTGGTAAAAGCTCCTGAGAAGGACGTTTGTGAGTCACACTAAAGGGAAATCCTTCAGCGACATAAAAGACCACTGTCAACCTTTAGGACTCAAACAAAAGGCCCTTTCTTTTGACTCCACTACATAAAGCTTGTTGGTTCTTTGTGTCGGAGTTTAATGAGGTCTACTCCTGTACTTTATGACCTGCTTGTGTTTCTGTATATTAAAACAAGAGCTGTGTTTCCAGAAAGTTTTGAAAAACATTTTATTTCAATATCCACAACCACAATTGTCCAGGTGTATTTAACAAAGGAAATATCTGCTTTATTTGGTAAAACACAACATATATTAATTTAAATGGGACAGTTGTATAGTATTTTGTTGAAACCGAGTGAAGACTGAATCTGTGATATTATCTGATTTATTTGATGGCTAAGTTTTAAGACTCAATTCAGTTTAATCTCAGAAGCATCTGTTAAAATGTTGTGGTAAATTTTGTAACTATCATAGCCAGAGAAATAGAAAGCAACACTGGAAACTGACTTTAGCAACAATATCTAAAATCTATAAAAATATATCTACAAAATATCTACATGTCTAGAGCATAAACCTGACATTTATCAAAGCACACTGGAGATAAAATGTACAAAGCTTCTGCAGATGTTTAGTGCCCAGCCCTTCTCAGAAATCCCAGTGCGTTATCTCTGCTGTGAAACTCTTTCTGCTTTATTTTCAGACTCTGAGCCATAAAACCAACAACTTCTCTGCGAGTTTCTCCGGCGGCACAAAGCCAAAGTGAAGGTCTTAAATTGTTAATGTTATACAAATGTGTGACAACAGGACTTGACCCCTTCACTGGTCTCGCCATGGAAACAGTGCCAGAACAAATATGTAAAAACGAAGACCAGGAAGTTCCCTCTTCTCTGTTTTATGAGAAGTGATCTGCCCGGGTTTCTCCACAGGAAAGAAAATACATTAAGAGGACATGGTTTTCAAAAAGCTGTAGGTGTAATGTACCAGTAAAATCTCTCTGTTATTCTCCAGGGCTAATACAGAAAACACATAGCGGAAGCAGGTCAGAGGAAGCTGCACAGACCGTCCGCTGTGGGAAACAATCAAACGGACAACAGCTGCTACGAGCCTGTGGTCACAAATGATGTAAAAATAACTGGGTTTGTAAAATATATGTATAAAGAGAACATGATCAGAAAGCTGGTTACTTCTCTGTAAACTCAAGTCACAAGAGACAGATGACTTGTTAACGATAATCTTGTGACGTTCACGGCATTTACTGTCTTCAACTGTGCTCCATGTCAAACTCAAGAATCTCTGGACGTTTCATTCGGTCCAGCCGTTAAAATCTGACATCAAATTGTCGGGTTTTATTGTTACGTCAAAAAGAAAAGCCTGAGCTGTGACCAGACTTTAAAAAAGTAAAATAATTGCTTAACATAGGACAACATTATTACACCTATCTTGTATTTAGAAGCTAGTTAAAGGTTTGTAAAAAAAAAAAAGAGGCAGAGTTGCTGACACAAAGAACTTTAAGGTTGTTAAAAAAATAAAAAATAAATTAATAACTCTAGTTAGAGTTATTTAGTCGTTCTTATTAAAACATAACTATTTTGTGCTTTACAGAGAAGGTTAAAGCAATCCTCTGGACTTAGTTTTCATGAAGCTGAAGAAAACGTCTTTTAAGCTTTAACCTTTAACCTTTGTTTTGACTGAGAACCTTCACAGATATCTGTTTTAAAACTTCTCTTAAGAAACCTTCTAGCGTCGACTTTAAGCTACAATTTATTTATCTTCCTCATTCTTGTTGTATGTTTAGCGTTACCTGTGTTTAACCTGTACCTGTTTGACTAACTACTTTCACAGAAATTATTCTACAACTGCTTACTTTTACTAATAAGCTGTTCTTGAAGGGCATTCCCCCAAATCCCTTGGTAAATAGTTTTCTTTGTTCATGAAGTTACTTTAAATCTTTTGTACGATCGCATAGTTAGCGCTCTACTTCAAATAAATATGTAACTTGTCTAAATATGTAATGTCCCGTTTCTGTTGTCGCGTTAAATCTACCTGTAACAGCTGTTTTTTTTTATCATTTACTTCTGCTTTAGCTAACCCTCTCTTGTTAGCTTCTCTGTTTTTTTTTATTTACCTGTAATCTTTCCTGTGGCCTCTCCATGGCCTCTCCTCCTCTGCAGCACAAAGAAGTCATTACTCCTCTCTGTCACCCAAAGCTTCAGTGCATTTTTCAGCAAAACTTCCTCCGGGTTCAGCCACATTTTTCCAACAGGGAGGGACCCGGGAAAGCCCTCCGTCCGCCGCCGCCGCTGCCCCGGGACTATGCGGTGTGTCAGAATCCAGCTGTTCGTGCCCGGACCCGGTTTGGGAACGGCCAGAGCCAGTCTACACCGACAGACTTTTGGTTTTGTCCATGGTTGTGCTGCTCTCACAACAGATGCACAGGCTTTGCACTTCCTCGCGTCACGGCCGATTTCCAACAGCTGTACACATTAGACACAGATCGTGAATGGAGCGAGATGTCACAAAAGACTGTACTGAGTTTATTTGGAGAAATGTTGACATCAGGTTGACTTGACTTGACCATATATATAAACCAGTTTAGTTCCAGTCTTTTGCACGTTTTTATGAATTACACTATTAACATTTGTCATTACCACTTTGTTATTAGATGTAGTGATTTAATAATCAATAAAAATAAAAGCCAGAAATTAATAAATAGTGGCTCAGGAAACCAGGAAAACTGGAAACTATTTGAGGAGAAATAGGGATATGACATTTTAAATCAAATGCTGCATATTCAGACTGCTGGTAAAAACAGAGAATTGTGCATAAATTAACACTACAACTTTTTTTTCCAGATAATAACTAAAATGCCCAATCATACTATGCCAAACTTTTTTTTTTTATTAGTCTATTAACTTTTAAAATACTTTTGTTTAGAATTATCACATGCTACTAGTGCCACATAAAACATTGATAATTTAGTGATAGTTTTGGAATTTACACAATAAATACAAAATAGTGGCTCCCACTCTCCCCAAAGTTCATACTGTCATTGTGTCCTTGAGCAAGACACCTAACCCACCTTGCCTCCAGTGAACTTTTCCAGCTGTAACACTGGTGAATTCAAGCTTAATGTAAGTTGCTTTATATGAAAGCATCAGCTAAATGAATAAATCTATTTCTATTGCACACATTACAGAAGTAATATCCACTGTAAATCGTAACTTTTATTTCTACACAGTAAACAATTGTTTTTATTGTTTGTTTGTTTGTTTTTATTATTTGTTGAAAGATTCAAGACCATAATATTTTAGTAGTTTAATAATGGTTTGATCATCAGTTTGCTCAAATATGGACTATAACCCACCAAGTGTATTTTGGGGTAAGGAAAACCTACCATAAAATACTAAATTATTGGTTCTGTGAAACATTGACAGAGTGAGAGATCTGTTATTTACCTTGCATCCGCATTTTACTAGCATTTTCCTTGCGTCACTTCCGGTACAGAAACCTCCGCTTCTTCTGGAAGGCGTTCGCTTTACTCATTCATATAGACACAATAAAAGTAAACAGTAACAGTGGTTTATTCTTTATTTGTTTCCTGTAAGGAATAAAAGCATCAAAATCAAATCACAAAAAATGAAAAAAACTACACATGTTATTGTGCTGGCCATGTACTTTGATTTTTTTTTTTTTTTAATAATATTTAATTCAAATAGCTTTTTACTAAAGTATATTCATGATTTGTGTTTCTGTTGCTCTGTACTGAACAAACCTCACATTTGTAGACAGCCTCTAGTGCAAAAGAAATGAACCTCCTCCTCAATAACAGTATAATTTTTTTATATCATTTTGCATTGTTTTTTATGATCGAAACCATTCAGAATCAAAGATTTTTCTCATAAAGGGTGGGTCATTGTTTTTAGTTAACAAGTAGTCTACATAAACATTTTTAACCACAAATACTTTCAGTTTTTGTATTCTTTAGAACAAAGTGCAAAGCGTTTTTTGGGGCAAAAAGTAAAAGTGAAATGACAAAGGATAGAATTTAATAAAATTATATTACATAGATTACAATACATTTAATTTATTCAACAGCTACATTAAAGTCAATTCTCAATGGGTTTTAATTGAATTTTGGTTGTTGTCATGGGATACAGTAGAAATTTACAATTATTGTTTAATAGTTAAAAAAAGTTAAAATAAAGTTTAAAATGTTTTTATGATTTTCGATAAGTGTTTAAAAGAATTGGTTAATATTTGGTTTGGTGGAACGCCACACGCGCTTTCTTTTACTGTGGCTCTGTCCCAACACCTGTTTGTGTCGCCCAAAATGGAATGTGCGCTCTCACTCCTTTTATGGTCATACTGAACGTCAGACGGAAATGAGCGTTCCTTTTATTATTGTCCCCCATAACATCGGTTCCTTCTGGATTTAATATTAAATTACAAATACTTCACTTTAAATTTACAAAAAGAAATGGGTAACTTGTACTTAGATAAATTCTTAAATGTGTGTTATTTTATTTCAACTCTCCGTGAACTGTGAGTGGTTTTGACATGTTCGTGTTATGTGTTTCCGGTCGGACTCCGTCACACAGCGGTCCTTCTGTTTCCGTGTCTGGGAGGAGAACAGCGGTGTGATTTCAGAGGAGTCTCTTTTCTTTCAAAATGCAGGTTAGTTACGCTTAAATGTTCTTCTAAAACCTTTGAACTAAATGTGCGACGTAGATTGAACAATGTGTTCTACTTGTGTATATTAAACCAGTGTCTTTATTGTATTACGCTTTGAAAGTTGGGCGTAGCAGCTCAAGACGATAGCCTTGATTCTGGCGAGATGCTTATTGCTTTTGAGCTAAATCAGTCATGTCAAGCAAATTTATCTACAACATCTACATACTCAACATTACTAGCTTTCATTAAAATCAAAATTTTCTGTAGATCGTGGCATTTATTTAACATTTACAAATACTGTATATTCCTTTGACAATTCAACAAATTTGGAAGTTTTTAGCAGTTGAATTAAAAAAAAAGTTATACTATTGACGCTTATTACAACAGGTTTTTACAATAAGACAAAATAACAAACCATTTAAGAAATACTATAGAAGAAATACTATAGTGCAGAACTTTTATGAAGGACCAACCTAAATAACACGCCTTACACTTTTCTTATTGTCCGTTTAAATAGTTATTTTTGAATTGGCTTTTGGCTGAATGTGTTAATGTAAACTCAGATCTACAGTGGTCTTAACACTACAACATTAACCCACCAGCTGTTCAAGTCTGTAGCTGTAGTTTGGGGGATGGGTAGACAAATTGTATCTGAGGACAAATGTAAAAACAAAGCTCTCTGTTCAAAAAAACAAAAAATGTAAATTAGCGTTAATATGTCTACCTCCAGGACCCAAATGAAGACACTGAGTGGAACGATATCCTTAGAAAGAAGGGTATCCTGCCTCCAAAAGAGACTCCCAAAGATGAGGAGGAAGAGGAAGAGCTGGTTCTTCAACAGCAGTCTGTCGGTAAGAGGCCCAAAGAGTGGTTACTTCACCTGCACAACATATAGGGCTTAATTAACTTTGTTATTAGTGTTTTTTATGCCTCAGTTCACATCCATGTGTTTTGTTTGTTTGTTTCCTTCACAGTAAAAACCTACGAGAGTATGACACTAGAGGAGCTGGAGGAGAATGAAGATGAGTTTGGTGAAGATGACGAAGCTGCCATTGAGATGTACCGGTAAGGCGTCAACTGCATCAGCAACCTTCTTAAAGCTGCACTACCAGATTTGTGAAATTTGTTATACATTATTTGTTGTGGTGCTACAAAGATGTCTTTAGTCTTCAATCTTCTCTTAAACGACAAAACCCCAGAGAAGATTAGTACCATCACAATTACTTTTTACAGTGCTATATCTCATGTCTCATATCATAAAAACATTTGCTTTGTGTCTAGTTATATATTGACTAAATATATAACTAGTTCTCTTTGGGTTTATTAAAGAAATTACTGTGGGAACACATTAATAAGCTGGTTTTAGTCTATATGCTTTTAGTGATGGGCTCCTTGTTTCTTTGCAGACAGAAGCGTATTGCCGAGTGGAAAGCTACTCAGATCAAGAACAAGTTTGGAGAAGTTGGTGAAATCTCAGGAGAAGACTACGTCAAAGAGGTCAACAAGGCCGGGGACGGCATCTGGGTGGTGCTGCATCTCTACAAACAAGGGTACAACGTTACGGGCTTAAAGTATTAGGCTTTTTCTTAAAAAAATACTAAGAGTCCATTTTTGTCTTCCCCAGCATCCCTCTGTGCACCTTGATCAACCAGCACCTGACCACACTGGCCAGGAAGTTCCCTCAGACCAAGTTCCTCAAGTCCATCGCCACGACCTGCATCCCCAACTACCCGGACCGCAACCTGCCCACCATCTTTGTTTACTTCGAAGGCGAGATGAAGGCCCAGTTTATCGGGCCGCTAGTCTTTGGGGGTATGAACCTCAAAGTTGACGGTAAGCCTTGACATGATGACTTACAGAGGACTGAGCAATGATGTGTTCTTCAATAGTAGGCATTGCGTAAAGTTGTACAGTAAAAGCAACAACTAATGCTAATAATAAAAAAAAGTTTCTTTATTAATTACCTTTTGCATTTTTCTGAAATTTGATGGTAATTTGTTGATTTCATAAATTAATAGCAACAATAGAAACGTAGCCAGTCCAATTACAGCATAGGCAACTCCTTCTGATCATTTACTCGTATTTATGGCATTTGTCTTGCATTATTGTCACATTTAAATTGTGCTAAAATTATTATACTTTTGTACAATTTGAGTAAAAACAAAATGACTGAACATTTTTTCTATAAAACTGATATCAACCTTCAGTTTTTGGTATCATTACCAGTGCTGCAGCAAATAAACTTAACAAAATTAAGACCATAATCTATACAGCTTGTTGAAATCATCAGGGATAGTCTTTTTGTTATTTGTCACTCGGTATTTAATGCTTTCTCTTATCTGTCTCATCCAGAACTGGAGTGGAGGTTGTCTGAAAGCGGCGCAGTGAAGACAGACCTGGAAGAAAACCCCAAAAAACAAATCGAGGACAAGCTAATGTCATCGATCAAATGCTCCTTACCCACACAAAAGGACAGTGACAGTGATGATGAGGACTATTAACAACATGAGGACAAACCCATTTCAAAATGGCTGCTGTATTTGCTCCAGAGAACTGTCACTTATCTCTAAAGAGCAAGAGAAGAAGAAAACTTTATTAACACATTTCAAAACTGTGAGAAGGTGGACATTTTTTCCAGATTGCATCACCCGTTCAGTTGTTGAACCATTTGCACTTTTAGTACAAACGACATCACAATCAGCCTTTACAAATGCTTCAAAGACAAATTAGATATTTTATTGTGTTCATGTGTCAAAAAATTACATGTAAAACAGTTAATAAATATGAATTCACCTGTTTGCCACAATAATCATGCCAGTTTTTCCATGCTCTTTTTTTCAAGGCTGAATCATTGTTGATTATAAAATATTTGATTAAAACTAGTTTTACGGTTTTCTTTGTATTTTCTGACAGTGATGTTTTTTTTCAAAGTGCTATGTGGGAGTTTTATATTCAAAGTGATAGTCCAGTATTTAGAAAAAAAAAGGATCTATGAGATGCAAGTCTCTGCACACTCTGTTTAGAGAAGCAGGCTTTGTGTTTTAAATACAACTGCTAATGTAAAAAAAACACTTTTATAAGAACAGACAAAGGATCTACAGCTTCAAAACTACCATTGGTTCAAGTTTGTTACATGCAGTTTGTCTTTCATTAAATTACTTTGTTCTGTCCTTTTTATTTTTTTACATTACCACATAACCAAAAAAAACTCATCTCTACATATTGCAATGTGGAATTATCCTCTGTAAACTACACATTATAACTGACAACAAACAATCATTAAATAATAGCAATATTCTATGGGCATTTAATGTAAATATAGCTGCTTTGAAAGAGATATGTTTAAAAATTCAAATAAAACGAACAAATGATAATGACTGATGATGAAATTAGTAAAGTTATTTAGGGAAAGGGAAAATACACTATTCCATGTGATGGACATTTACTTTTTGTCTCATTTTCCAAATCAATCATTGACCACACATCTGGTGTGTCCTGGTTCAAGCCTACATTTAATCCTAATTAAGACATTTTTAGTCTTAATTTTGACCTGGTTTAGTCTTTCATTATGTAGCTTCTGCTTAACAGCCCCTATTGTGATTGCAACAGCCAATATAGTTATTGTAGTATATAATTTCCTATCATGCAGCCCTACAATATAGTGATTGACTGAAACAAAAGTATCTAATAACCAAAATACTGAACTATCTCTTTAAGCAGGAAGACACAGTCTGATGCTATGTTTGCCATTTACAGAGTAATTTATTTTGTGGAGAAAAAAGTGGTATTTCTGCCTGGAGTCACATGTCTGAGGTGCTACCAAAGCTCCACCAGTCAAATCTTTTTTGTTTTTCCCTCGTGAGATGTCCACAGGCTCTGGATGTCTGCAGATTCCTTCTTCTTCTCCTTCTTCTTCTTGTGTCAGGTCTCATTTTCTTGCTTTGGTGCAAAGATTTGTCTCTTACAACATGTCCTCCGGCAGAGCTCTAATCTACTTATCACGAGGAAGACAGAGGTAAAAAAAAAAAGGAAGTGTCAGTGATAATTGAGGCTAAACACATTTGGGATCTGCTGCTTTGCTTAATCACTGTTCACTTAACCTGTTTTTGTTTGTCTGGCTTTTAATCTATGGCCTTGTTAATTAGCTTCAGTAAAGTAGGAACAAACTGACAAAGTGGCTTTTAATTAGGGCTGGTACATGGTAGTGTTCAAAATCTACTTCAGGTAAAAGCACTTGGCTAAACATTACTGTAATTTTACACTTCAGTAAAAGACACGTTTTCAGGTTTACTTTGGCTTGAATAAACTCTAGTCCCCTGTCTGATGGGATTGGTCAGGAGCTTCACTGTTTCGATCAGTGTTTCCCAAACTTTTTTTCCTGGGATCCATATTTCAGAAATCTGAAAACTATCGGGTGTAGTTTAATATTCATTTGGTCATATTTGTTTTGTTATAGGTTAAATCTTGTCTCAAAGTAAATGTCTTATAAAAAAGTCTACTTTGGTAAATGTAAATGTAACTAATTACCTGCGAGGAAATATTTTTAAGCAATTAGAAACAAACATTTCTAATATAAACATATATCATTTTACTCTACTTTCCTGTTTGTGAGGACTTTAGTGCAGACTATGTTGTTATCAATGTTGCCAATGCGGCTGAGATTTCAGTGTAATGGATAAAAAAAATATATTGGTTAATCTTCTCCAACTGAACATAAACTATTCATTTGAACTAAATCCACTCTTTGGACTCGTAACAGCTTTTACTGATTTGGATCCTAATGTGACATTTATAATAGTTTAATGAAGCTGTATTACCAAAAGTAGCACTTTCTTCTTTCTTCTCTGTGACAGTTTGGGAGACAGCCGCATCAGAGGGTGAACTGAGTGAGCCTGAAATGGACACAGTTGGAAACACTTTAAAGAATCTTCTTAAATGTTGACACAAGGACTCTACGGTACATAAGTGGAATAGTTTTGACCCATTATATGTTAAAAAGACAAGAATCCAAACTTAATTAATTAACAAAGCATTAAATGTCTGGACCTGGGTTTGGCATATTTCCTGTTAGCTTTAACAAACATATCCAGATTTACAGGTGGCCGTGTCCTGCAGTGTGTTATTCATGATCAAACTGTTGTTTAAATGAAATGGAGCAGATGTTGTGTTTCTCTTTGCTCTGGTGTTTTCTGTGAAACGTGTGAAAAAAAACACAGATTCATTAAAGCTAGAGCTCACCTCTTGCTGTAACGCTCCCACAGAGTTACGGGCTTTAGAATAATGGAACAGGAACTGGAAACAGACAATAGAAATGTTATTGCTCTGCTGAACCAATGTTAACTCAATCAGAATATGGAACAGGAATATGGCTTACTCTTTTGAAAACATTTTGAACTTGTTCCTGGAAAGAAAAAGGGAAAACAACAACTGCCAGTTTAGGATTGATAACTTTAAAAAGGGTGGCTTTAGACTCTAGTCTGAAGCAGTTTAAGAACAAACAGGGTTTATAGTAAAACAACAGCAACAGCAAAGAACATTGAGCTTTTCCCAAAGTACTTATCTGTTTGGTCACATTATTACATTATGTATTAAGTGTTTTAATTGAACTTTACTTCAAAAAGGATGTGTGTTTTATAGACATAGTAGTTATATTTTTTATTACATGTGAGATTTTAAACACATTGATTCTTATATAAATATAAAAAATATACTACATTATGTTCACTGGATATGTCTCTACCTCATTTTGGTCTCGCCACAAAATGTCACTCATATCCTCACGATGGAGACCCCGAACCTGCAAACAGAAAGAAGTTTTATTTAATTGGTTTTGTTCACAAGTGTCTAAAATGCAAATACATCTTATTATCACAATCATAATCACATACAGTAAAGACAGTGGAGAGTAGAGTCAAAGATAGCAATTTTTACAACAATTATGTAAGAATGACTTCCTTGTTAGGCCTTTCTGTCAGAAAATACAATACTTAACCTTTGGCTAGTCATAGTTTGGTTTATTTATAATTCTTTATATTTAGTTCAGGAGATGTTTATGCCAGAAATACTAATACTTTGATCTGGCGATACTTAACGAATGCAATTTAAATAAAAATGTGTCAAATGTGTAATTAAGTACCTTTCTTAACTGTATCCCGTCTTTCCACTGATCGAAAGGACTGGCATCTGCAAAAGACAGATGGTTATATATAATACTGTCCTTTTCATATCCTTTTAATCTCAAAGGCAACGCAGGCATTTGACTAGAGCTGGACAGAGGAACCCAAAGGAAGGCGATTAGATATAACCTCAGACTTTGATTTTATGTAGACCAAGATAGCTGTATTTAAAAATGTCTTATTGTTGAAGATAAAAAAGATATAATAATAAAATGTGCTTTTTTGCACCAGGTATGTCAGGACCCCAGGTGGCTTGTGCCCTGGGCCCCTAGAGTCTCTAGAACCGCCTCTACCTGTAATAAAGATCTCTTAGTCTGACATAACAAATATTTCCATTATGCAGCCTATATTATGTTTTCTGCTTGGACTGATTAGTGGTTATTTATATATTACAAAGTTGTGTCTTATCAGATTTTTGCAGGATTTTAGGGACATCTAGTGGTGAGATTGTCCAAAGTAGTGTCACTTCAGGCACTGCAGCTATATTCTCCATAAAACGTGCCAACAATACATACTGCACATATGCTTCAGGTGATTATACCTTGTTCCCAGAGACCCAACTGTATTGGGCTCATATTTCATTTCTCTGGAGGGTGACTAAGAAACATTTTTACGAGAATACCTCATTTATGGGAAAACTGATGCAATACACAGGACATTAATAAGTAATAAGCCATTAAAAGAGCTCCCATTGAGCTGCCAGGTCGTAAAAAACAAGATGTATTTCATTCAGAAAATCAAACAGATTTCAGAGACAGATATGATAAATGAGGACTGTCATTTTGTCTCTTAACAATAAGATTAGAAAATTACAATGACGGTTGTATTAGGGAATAATTATAACTTTAACTGTATGGTTTGTTCTTTGATTGATCCTTTTTTAAACAAATCCCCAAAAGCCTTAAAACAGCCAAATCTAAAATATATGACAATCTGAACCATATATTTTTTTTTACTTTTAATTTTTTTACAATCACATCTTTTCAAAGTAAAGCCTACAATACAAGAGAAGATGTCTTTTAAAAAGTCTTAGCAACGTTAATGACCAGAAAAGTGACAACAGTTTTATTTTACAAGAAGGAACAAGCGTCCCAAATTAAATAAGTTTATAATATTGTTAGGGAATCAGACACATGCACATCAAAATACATTTTAGGTGGTGCATTTTAATCTCTTGTTGAGCAGTGACAACAGCTCTGTGATGTATTGTATGTAAAAATAGGAAAGTGTTTGTAGTACATAAAAGGGAATAACATCTGTATTTAGAGCTTTACATTGTCATATACTCTTTCCTCTTTATCTGTGAGGACATTTTAGTGCAGACTGCTGTCACAGAAGAGAATCACTGGACTATCACTTCCATGCAATGCTGGCAAAATTCTCCCGAGATTCATGTTTAATGGATAAATGACATGATAAATGCACAATAACTCTTTTTGGAAACATTAGCTGCTGTGTTTTTCCCTCTTTAATGTTGGGAACTAAGAGTCTGTGAAGGTTTGTCCTGGTTGTACCCAATAATAATAGGCACTAAAGGCAGAAGACTTTTCACCTCAGAGCAAAGGGACTCTGATGAAGACCTGGATGACTGAGAATCTACAGTCAATTGATAGAGACAAAAATCTGAGCATAATTCTGAAGCTCAATATCATATTGTACAAAAATGTAAGTCTCTGTAATGTCTAATGAGACAGAGAGCAACAAAAAAACTTGGGAGTAAACTTTGATTTCAAATGAAAATTGTTATCTTCTGCAAAAGTACAAAAATGTGATTTTATATTAGTTTGACTAGCTTTGAGTTTTATTTATGCAATAATATTTTTTAAAAATACAGTAAGTCACTGGAAAAAAAAGTCAATACCCATAATGCAATGCAACTTACAGCAAACATATTCTGGTAAATTTCTTTTAGCAACTGTAAAAATGACAGCAAGTATTTTAGCCTGTATCAGTGAAGCACAATAACCTCAGTTACTCTTTCACAAACACTTGTTTAAAAAAGATGTCCTACCTGTCACGCTCCCGGATCCAAGGCACCAGAGCAAACACAAAACACAAAGTTGTCTGACGGACGGCACTGTCATCCTCTCGTTTTTATTTTTTATTTTTTATATAAACGTATCCTTTTCCGGCGCGCACCTGTGGCTCGACTCCTCGCGGTTTGTCTCTGCTCGTCTCTGCTCCTGTCTCAGTTTGAAGAGCGCACAAGTTTGCAGCATGTCCTGACGGACATGCTTCTCATACGCGGAGATGATGACCAGTCCCGCCCCCCCGGGTCCCTCTGCGCAAATGCAACCCCCCTGCGTCCCGTTCCGGCGCTAATTGTCTTCCAGGTTCATCGCCAGCACGCGTTATTACACGTGACGTCACCAATTTCAGAGATTTGTATTGATTAGCCGCGCTTTATGGACACAAAAGAGTAAGATCCGCGAGCTGGGGTAAGTCAGAGAGGTCCGAGAATGTGTCATCAGGAGCTACAGTCCCAGGACAGGGATTAACTGCACACGTCCAGTAAAGGGAGCTGCGTTTAGTCTGACTCACAAAACAAAGGACTGTAGAAAATAAAAACTTCACTTTTTTGGGAAACAACTAAAATGTCCCCTCATCCCGTCAAATGTTGATCTCCTTCAGTGCATGGTATATTTTTGAGAATGGCTTTTCATTGTTCGGCACAAAGTAAGCTGCAGTCAATCGAAAAGCACACCTGTGTCTGTGGTTTCTTTTTATTCTGTTTAAGAAATTTGACACAGATTGTACAAAACTTTAAAAGTCCTTGTTCTGATAACTTGGCCTTATGCTTGCATTTATATTTAATGTGGGACAGTACACATTAATCAACATAAGGGCATTAGTCCATCTAATTTTCATCTGTAGTCCCAGAGCAGGTTGATGGTAAAGACGAAAGGGCACATGAAAGACATGAAAGAAGTGAAATATTAGAGCAGGTTTAGTAAACATACTATATGTATATATAAAAAAACAGAACCTCAAGCACAGATTTCAAGTCAAAGCTCAGACACAGGGAAGCACAATTCTTCCACAAAATCAATATATAAAGTTTAGATAAAGCACTAGTTTATAAAACATGTCAGTGCAGGTCATGAGTGCAGTTAGAATTGTCCATCAGCCACTGTTTGATGGATTTACTGAAGGTGTTCAGGTGGATTTACTGAAGGTTTTCAGGTGGATTTACTGAAGGTTTTCAGGTGGATTTACTGAAGGTGTTCAGGTGGATTTACTGAAGGTGTTCAGGTGGATTTACTGAAGGTTTTCAGGCGGATTTACTGAAGGTGTTCAGGCTGATTTACTGAAGGTGTTCAGGTGGATTTACTGAAGGTGTTCAGGCGGATTTACTGAAGGTGTTCAGGCGGATTTACTGAAGGTGTTCAGGTGGATTTACTGAAGGTGTTCAGGTGGATTTACTGAAGGTGTTCAGGTGGATTTACTGAAGGTGTTCAGGTGGATTTACTGAAGGTGTTCAGGCGGATTTACTGAAGGTGTTCAGGCTGATTTACTGAAGGTGTTCAGGCTGATTTACTGAAGGTGTTCAGGTGGATTTACTGAAGGTGTTCAGGCGGATTTACTGAAGGTGTTCAGGCGGATTTACTGAAGGTGTTCAGGCGGATTTACTGAAGGTGTTCAGGTGGATTTACTGAAGGTGTTCAGGCGGATTTACTGAAGGTGTTCAGGCGGATTTACTGAAGGTGTTCAGGTGGATTTACTGAAGGTGTTCAGGCGGATTTACTGAAGGTGTTCAGGTGGATTTACTGAAGGTGTTCAGGTGGATTTACTGAAGGTGTTCAGGTGGATTTACTGAAGGTGTTCAGGCTGATTTACTGAAGGTGTTCAGGTGGATTTACTGAAGGTGTTCAGGTGGATTTACTGAAGGTGTTCAGGTGGATTTACTGAAGGTGTTCAGGCGGATTTACTGAAGGTGTTCAGGTGGATTTACTGAAGGTGTTCAGGTGGATTTACTGAAGGTGTTCAGGTGGATTTACTGAAGGTGTTCAGGGATGTAATCTTCTCCAGTTCTAAAAGTACTATATTACAAGAGTTTGATGTACGAACTGAAAAGGACGACTGACCAGAATAACTTTTCCTAAATGGTGATTTACAGTCTTCCCTGCGGCAGCTCTTGTGGTTGTATTTGAATTTATTTGGATAAAGTCTCTTAAAGGTGCCCTTTGTAATATGAGTAAATGAACATTTTGTCCCTAATATTGTACTAATGATATTATTCATTTATACAAACTCAGACTTGGTTTGATGTTTTTCAAAGTTGTCTTGAGAATAAAAAAATCATTCATTCATTCATTTATTCATATAAGTTATAAGTTTAGTATAAATATAAGTTAATTATTTGATCTGTCATTTATCTGATTGAAGATGTGTGACTGAAGTGTGTCTTTACGTAGCAACAACCGAGAAAGTAATTCCCCTCCTTTATGCAGCATGTGTCCTATGGTAGCCCTGCAGGGACACTAAATAGTGATTATGCAGTTTTGTAGTGGAATCAATAGGACAGTGGGGTTAATAGGACAAGAGTTGGTGAATAAAACACATTTATTATCAGCGTTTCTTTCACGTAACTAATGCCAACAGAAAAAGTTGTGTAGTGTCCGAAACCATTCACTAATTGAGTGCATCTAGTGATTGAGAGGTTAGGGACAAGCGAGTGGATTCGGACACAGCCCCAGTGTAAACAGATCTAAATGTTCTAATAAATGTTGTTTTTTAAATTTATTATAAATAAAGACTTATATATAATAAAGTGCTTAAAAGGAAGCATGCTTCTCCTCCAACAGTGCTTAGTGTGTCAAGCCTGGCCTGTCAAACCCATTAAAACTTTTTAGACCTGGAACCCCACCCACTGGACTTAGTACGACCGACAAATCAAACCATTCAACTGCATTGCTCTGTTTTTGTGACGGGTTGTATGCTTGGCAGTTTATTTTGTGCATGTTGGTTCTGCCATGATTTGTGATTGTTTTTATGTGTCCATTTGTTCAGCCGTCTGGAATCAAGAGTTATTCTTTGTACAGAATATTAAAAATAATTAGGATGGCTTTAGTTAGTAGTTAGTTCATAGTTTCTTTAATTGTCTCCCAAAGGAGAAATTTGTCTTGGATAAAAAAGAAAAATACTGCAGCACCCCATAAAAAAAACAAATCACACAATAAATAAATAAAAATAAATAAATAAATAAATAAGACAAGATAAAAAAATAAAAATAATGTCATCTCATAATGAGCCAAAACAGAATTGGCCCACATAACCATCACATATTGATATGCGTAAAAAATTACAACTTTATACACTTTTATACAGTGCAAACATGATCATTAGTCACACAATTATTTTAAACCTAGGGGCTTTCTTTGTTTGTCAGCTCTGGGTAAAAACAAGAAGTAATGGCTCATTCCATTCTTCTTTTTTATGAACCTGTAAATGTCTATTTTTCCATAATGGACAAATGCAAGTGCTATTTATGAGGAGATTATATACTGATAAAAACATGTTATGACCAACATATTTAAAATGTTACACCGCCTCAATAAAATGCTTCATGTAAAGGTTAAAGAAGCTCTACACTCTCCAGTCCATTCCTTCACCCAAAGAACTCACTTCTCGACTTGAGGTAATGTGTTCAACATAAAGCCATGTCTTATTAAAACATAAGCTATCTTTATTAAAAAAGGTTAGCATCACAAAGTATCTTCACAAAGCAGTCGATCCCCAACATGTTTACATCAAAATAAACTTTTCATAACTGCATAAAATCACTGATCCAATTCTCAAATTGTATAACTGTATATTTGTGCTTAGATTAAACTGTATTTCTGGCTCCTAACCTTATGTAACCTATTTAAGTAATACGGCTGTATTCAAATGGCTCTGTGGAGAAAATGGCCTACTTAGCCAAATGATTGAGCCAGTGTCGGAGTAAAGTGGCAGAGATGAAAAAGGCAATAAACTCAAAGACTGTTGACTCTTGAATCTTCGCAGAGCTCTGCATCTGAACACGACATTGTAATCACAGGCCATCATCTGTGATTAGCTTTCCACAAAAACACAGGAAATAGGAATATATGGAGAAAAAAAAAGGTCATTTTTAACTTGAGCTTGTTCTATTGGACATAATACATTTATAATTCATGTTAGTGCAACAGATCAAGACGCTATGTTATGCTAAAAACAGGGTGTGCTATTGCAGAATACTGTGAGCTGTCAATCACGTTTGTCATTCCTCCTTTTTACTGGGCTCACCTCACACACAGTTAATTAGACTGGTTATTTGTCTCAAAATCTCAGAGCAATCTCAGGCAGTCCTCCAGAAAAATCCATTAATGTCAATACAAAGACAAATGTTATGACCGTAAAACAATATTCATTTGTCTTATTTGTTTGAATTCATCAGAGTCAGGCTTCTGATTACCACTTAGAGCTGATTGGGTCGACTGCTTATTGCTTTATTGGGGCAATTCCATACCTTCAGAGTCTTTGCTAGCTCTGATCTGTAAAAGTCAAATGCAGGTTTACACTGGTCTTTGAATAGGCATTTATCATATAGTTTGGCTGTTTTTTTTCCTTTTGTGAGCTAATATTGGCTGAAGACCACACAGTCTCATTTAAACCGAGCAGATAAACTGTAAAACACCGACAGCAAGAAGTTAACACAGATAAAATTCACCTCCACTTTGTTAAAACATACATGTGGAATAAAAGGCAGTTCTATTGTGTGTGGTTTAATTTAATTTGTCAAGAACATCCTCCATATTATGTCCTTTACTTAAGAGTTCAAGGTTCATGCCTGCAGTCTGTTTTTCCATCACTGTTCACAGAGGTTACTTGCTGCGTGACTCTGTACTTTGGGATGAAATGTGAGTTTTGTGTCCATGATGTGTTCCAGAAACAGCTGTAACATGTTGCTACTTTTGATCCTTATGCATAAAGTTTCCTAATAGCTTCCTCCATATGTTGTCTTCTTCATGGCTGACCTGCCGCCCTTTCACCTTTGTGTAACGATGTTATCTTTGATCGACACTGGTGCTGTTTCTAAAAATAAGGCTTGCTTTAGGTGGCCACTTATAGTGACCTCCAGAAAAAGCTCCTACGTTTACTCATTACAGCCTTCACTGTCACTTACTGTCAGAGAGATACCAAAGAAGTGTTTCATTAAGTCGAACAGAGCCACTCAGGTATTACCCTGTCATACGTCAGACAAAACGACAGCGTTCTCCCTGAAGGCGTTAACATACACCTCTCATGTACTGCACCTATGAGTAACGTATGTCGTGACAAACCTGGTAATGTAGTCATGTAAAATAGATATTACCCTCTCTTTAAATTCTATGAACTCTTCTCACTAATGCTCTTGTCGGTTAACATTTGTGAATTATCATTCCCATTAAAAATGCTCCTACTTTGTGCCTTTAGTCTTGACAAAGAGACAGTAAATCCCACATAATCCCACTTAATGTAGATCCAAGCGCTTTTATTTTTTAATTGAACACACAATCTTTGATGAAGTTTTATAGCAACCTCGTCATCTGTATTCATTAACTTCATATTTATTAAGGTTGGTTCATGCACAGCAGATTGTCCCTGATGGGTTACTGTAGGTGCTCACAGGCTGTAGAAAGTAAGGAATCCACAATGTCACTACAAGATACTGCCAAAGGACACTGTCAAGTTCCAGTCTTAATAGTGACCTCACTCTTAGTCAGCCCCTTCTATATCAGCCCGAGTACATCACACGGCACATACAGGGCACACTACAGCTGTACACAGGGCGAAATGTCAGCATCGTCATGAACAACAGGTCACATGAGACTCTTCTCTCCAAATTGGCCACCAGCTCATCTTTCTCTGGCGGTGTCCCTGCGGCTGCATTCGTAAGCTGACATATGTGCCGCATCTGTACCGCTGCTACCGATGGGATACACTCAGAGGCTTTAGAGGAAGATGGCCAAGTGTCCCGCAGTCTGCAGCAGCTGCTTCATCATCGTGAATGGTTTGTGGTTTTCAGATGTTGCGGTGCTTGGATAGTCCCTGATTGCAGCTGCAGTCGATGTGTATGTGCTCGTATAGCCACCTCAAGTGTCGGAGTGTTACCTATGATTGCTTATGATTGTCCAAATAAATACTATGTTCTACTCAAGTGTGTCGTCTGAAGACTCTAAATGGGAAAAAAGAAGAATTCTGATTCTGCCAAAAGGTTTGTGAACACAAAAAACTGCACCAGGCCTTATCAGTCAAAAACTATGTTGTCAGAACTGAAAATTAAACAACAGTCTTTGCACTTTTCTATCAGGATCTTGCTAAGGCCTAGGACCCAAGTTTCTTTTTATGTTTAAGGTTACTTCTTTCTTTTCCACTGGGTTTGTTCAAAAACAGCCTGTCCCTTGCAGAAGTGGTGGATTACTACAGGGTTGGAGAAAGGTTCATGTCTAATAAAGGCTGACAAATGCTCATATATAGTCAAGATTGTTTACTTTTATGTCTGTGCTTAATATTGAGCTTCTCTGGCTCAGTTAACAAATTGTGGGACAGAAAACTACGACTGTATATTCTTTATTTATGTTACCCATGTCTAATTGAAGGTCCAGGTCCAAATCAGGCCCTTTACTTATTTCATTTGTACGTTTTTGCAGCAATTACACATTTGAACAACTGGCATCATAATTAGACTGAACGTTAACATCTTCAGTCCTTGACAATATTATTCTAAGTCATTAGATTATCTGCACACTATAAAACCTATGTTAGAGTTCATGAAGGACTAGAGACGCCATTTTTTTGTGTCCAGTTTTCAAACTAACCCCGTCTTTCTCTCTGATGTGAAAAACCTAAACTGCCAGACTAACCCTTGTAATTAAAGTTTTGCTTCTTTATTGTTCAAGAGAAGCAAGAAGAAGCCCCTTAAATGGCCTTAAGTTTTTCCCTTTTATTGTTTTGGAGTGTTTATCAGGCGGTGGCATTAATGAGCGCGTCACATCACTTTGTTCTGGAAGCACATCAACGCTCCCTTCTTTATTAAACACATAACTCAACTTGCCCTGGCAGCAGACCTTACCTTTAGAATGTGTCGCACTTTCAAGGGTCGATGCAGCTCAAGTACGGCTCTGGGATCGTTAAAACGCTCACTTCAAGAGGCTCCTTTCAATGGTTAAATTAAAATATAATACAGGTGCTGCTTTCTGTGTCCGTCAGTGTAAATTTCCTTATTGTGGGAAACACTGGCTCGTATTGGGCTCCAGTAACTAGCCCGTGGCACATGTGCAAGAGCTTTTTATGATTATTGCTTTCTGCAGTAATCTAATCTTACACTGAGCCGACAATGGTCATTCCATCTTTACCCATCTATTCCATTAAATTCTAGTAGTATTAGTATTAAAATAAAAAGGTTACTTTGCATACATGTTACCTGCCCTATATGAAAAAGTCCTTTTAGATGACCCAACGCATGTGCTGTGTTCGGAGTTTGAGAGGTTTAGGCTGGTTTTAAGTCCAGTTTGAACCAATACAAGTACTCTTTTATTCTGTCTTCCATTAAATCAATGAATGGAAAGTGCTTTATGACCTCAACTTACAACAAGCACACAAGATCTACATTTTAATTATATTTGATATCACCTGTTCCCATGAGCTCCATGTTCCCAGGACAAAGTTTCCCGTGAAAAATCTATATAAAAGCCTATGCACTAACTTCAGAATTCAGTCTAAAGCTGGTGAAGCTGCATTTGGTCATTATTCTCCAAACAACTTTTCTCACTTCCAAACAGTATAAAAAATACAATATACTCTTTCAAAAGTATAGACAAATGTTTATTAACAACTATTACACACCTGTTCATGCTGGACATGTGTTGATTCATTTTTTTACTATTGTTTTTTTTTATTTCTTTCTTCCATGTTTGTTCTTTGCTACATATTTTGTGTAATTTCTGTAAAGCACGCACAATGAGTGTTCCAATTACTTTGGAACAAAATGTGTTCTAGATTTTATTCTTCTAAGTGGGACAATAAAAGTATACATTACTTTACCTTACCTCAGCACAATGCATCATTTATCTGATTGGTTGTTTACCTATAAATCAGTTTCTAGTTAGTACTTTCCTTGCTCTTCAAGTAAACCTATTTTTTATTTGTTGTATCACGCTGTCATTTTGTTTTTGAAAATACCCAAAGATCATTCAAAGAGAAACCCATTTTGAGTTAACCTTTTTTGCTATTTTATCAATTTAAATGGTTACATAATGACTTAAATAATTCTTTAAATGTATCTTGAGAGGATTGTGTAGTCCATACATTTCATTATTTTCATAATTCTTTACTTTCACAGATTCAATAAACATGTTTTTTTTGGGCATCAAACATTTGTCAAACAATATATAAGACAATAACAGCAGGAGTTAAAATGAAATAAATGCTGCTCCCCGTAGATGTCAATTATTTTCCCTTGTGCTGCCTACCTTTGTCTTATAATTAGAATTAACCCCTTGTTCTGGGTAAAAGTGATCACAGAGGAATTCATATAATGACAGAGAGGATGATAATTAAACCCTAACCTTCATTTGGCTCCAAAGAAAAGACGAAGATGGAAACTGGGATTGAACATTGATAATTTAGTTAAAATCAATAGTGACCATTTCGAGTCATTCCTAATAAGCTTTATTGAGTGTTAGTTCTTGAAATATGATAGTCAAACATGTATTAGCAGCTCACACTTTGTACAACATTCACCAGTTTAGTGCCAGTTAATGATTTGCACTTTTAATAACCTGATAGTTTTAACAACCTGCTCAGAGACACAGTAATCTCAGCATTGGTTCTGAGTAAACCTCTTACTCACCGCTGCAGTCGAAAACCTTGATCTGTGCAAACTGATCTGTGGAGGATAATTAAAAAAAACTGTAAAAAAGTGTTTAGGATTTATAATTTGTTTTACTATCTCTCAATGATATTGTTAAAAGTAGTTGTGACAATGAGGTTTTGTTAATAATCAAGTGACATCCCTTAAATTTGAAAAAACAAATACAAACAAAATAAAAATTAAAAATAAAAACATTTCAGCAGATTGTCATGTAGGATTTCTGTTTTAATCACTAAGATAGAAATAAGACCAAGACTATATCAGGGCAAGACCAGACTAAATTATGACCAGAACCATTGTACAAGACACTGTAATAGATACAAGAGAACAGTCCAAGTCCAGTCTTAGACCAGGTCCAGACTCACGGAGGTCAGTGTTTGTGAAGGAGACAGAGTTAGTCCAGTCTTAGACCAGGTCCAGACTCACAGAGGTCAGTGTTTGAAGGAGTCAGAGTTAGTACAGTCTTAGACCAGGTCCAGACTCACGGAGGTCAGTGTTTGAAGGAGACAGGGTTAGTCCAGTCTTAGACCAGGTCCAGACTCATGGAGGTAAGTGTTTGAAGGAGACAGAGTTAGTCCAGTCTTAGACCAGGTCCAGACTCATGGAGGTCAGTGTTTGAAGGAGACAGAGTTAGTCCAGTCTTAGACCAGGTCCAGACTCACGGAGGTCAGTGTTTGAAGGAGACAGAGTTAGTCCAGGCTTAGACCAGGTCCAGACTCACGGAGGTCAGTGTTTGTGAAGGAGACAGAGTTAGTCCAGTCTTAGACCAGGTCCAGACTCATGGAGGTCAGTGTTTGAAGGAGACAGGGTTAGTCCAGTCTTAGACCAGGTCCAGACTCATGGAGGTCAGTGTTTGAAGGAGACAGGGTTAGTCCAGTCTTAGACCAGGTCCAGACTCATGGAGGTCAGTGTTTGAAGGAGACAGAGTTAGTCCAGTCTTAGACCAGGTCCAGACTCGTGGAGGTCAATGTTTGAAGGAGACAGGGTTAGTCCAGTCTTAGACCAGGTCCAGACTCACGGAGGTCAGTGTTTGAAGGAGACAGAGTTAGTCCAGTCTTAGACCAGATCCAGACTCATGGAGGTCAGTGTTTGAAGGAGACAGAGTTAGTCCAGTCTTAGACCAGGTCCAGACTCGTGGAGGTCAGTGTTTGAAGGAGACAGGGTTAGTCCAGTCTTAGACCAGGTCCAGACTCACGGAGGTAAGTGTTTGTGAAGGAGACAGAGTTAGTCCAGTCTTAGACCAGGTCCAGACTCATGGAGGTCAGTGTTTGAAGGAGACAGAGTTAGTCCAGTCTTAGACCAGGTCCAGACTCACGGAGGTAAGTGTTTGTGAAGGAGACAGAGTTAGTCCAGTCTTAGACCAGGTCCAGACTCATGGAGGTCAGTGTTTGAAGGAGACAGAGTTAGTCCAGTCTTAGACCAGGTCCAGACTCACGGAGGTCAGTGTTTTTGAAGGAGACAGGGTTAGTCCAGTCTAAGACCAGGTCCAGACTCACGGAGGTCAGTGTTTTTGAAGGAGACAGAGTTAGTCCAGTCTTAGACCAGGTCCAGACTCACGGAGGTAAGTGTTTGTGAAGGAGACAGAGTTAGTCCAGTCTTAGACCAGGTCCAGACTCATGGAGGTCAGTGTTTTTGAAGGAGACAGAGTTAGTCCAGTCTTAGACCAGGTCCAGAGGTCAGTGTTTGTCTTGGTTGGTCTTGATGTCCAGGATCGAGTAAAAATGACAAGTCCAAGATCTACAAAATAGTTTTAAGACTGATTGGTTTGCATTTGGTTGGCCCTTTGTCTAATCTTTTGCTGACCTCATTATAGTATACATTTATACTATAATGAGGTCAGCAAAAGATTAAAGACTGTAACACTGTAGATTTTGAATGTTTGATGTCATCTTCATTTTAGTCTTTATTAGTTTATCTTTAACATTAATTTCCTTAATTCATGGAATCTTGCTTTAGGTGAATTTGAACTGGTTTTGACAGATTTGAACAGGTTTTATTTAGATTGAACAGGTTTCATCACAGACTAAATGTATTGGAGGACCACATAAAACATTGCAAAGGGCCGCATTTGGCCCCTGGCCCTTGAGTTCTACTTGTGTGCCTTATATCAGGGGTCTCAAACTCAAATTACTTGGGGGCCGCAGGAGGCAGAGTCCAGGTGAGGCTGGGCCAGATCAGGTATTTTACAAAAAAGCTTTGTTAAATCCTCTCAAATGTAATTTCTAGCAGTTTTTTAACTTCAATGGGTTCTTCTGAACCTGAGATATCCTGAACTTAAATGGAATATTGAAGAACATGAATGAGCTGGCTGAGTGGCCACATGGGATATGGGGCCACTCGGTGATATTGTCAACATAACATCGGCGTTAATTTGCAGATTCGTCATGATAACAAATCCACATGGATAGTGGCGGTCATATTGCCATCAACTTTCAAACAAATCGGCCCATTTCAAATGATGGGAAAACAAAATACAATCCGCATGATGCCAAATCCAATGCCGGTAACATTAAATTTATCCAGCTCAAGGTCAAACATGCCCATTTCAAACACAGTAAGAAGCAGAAATTTTATGACGCTATGTGACGTTACACGGGCTCCTCCATAGTTGTTAAATGTTTCTCTGCCTGCATCAAGCCTAGCCGATGGCCCGCCCCCAGGAGCCATATACTCCACTGTGATGGTACGTTGGTTCAGTTCCAGTTTGCACAAAAAGGAACCTTCCACACACAACGTGGTAACATGACATTCATATAAAACTCGTCTTGTGGGCCACAAAATATCGTCTTGCGGGCCGCAGTTGGCCCCCGGGCCGCAAGTTTGAGACCCCTGCCTTATATGGTGTGTGAAATCCTGATTGGAAAAAATGTATTAAATATATTTACCTACTCGAGATAGTAAATGCAACTACAACTCTGTCTCACAGTGACTTAAATCAAACAAAAAGAAAAGAAAAACTACAATGCACCTTTAATGTATAGCTACTTTCTTCTACTTTCCTTTTAAAATAAAACGTGTGTCCTGTTCTTTCGTACTATGTTCATATGTTTTCTCTAAAGGTTTTCCGTTCTCCCTGCAGCACAAACCGGTAAAGTTCACGTCATGCCACGTATCAAATGTGGCCTAATTAAACTCCCATCAGCTGAGTCACTCTGAGGTGTTGTCACTGTAGCGACTGGGGCCAAAATGTGTGACCTCCCTCATCGTGTGGTGTTGATTGGTGCTGTGTGGGAGTCCTCCTGAGGTGTCCCACTGTCCCGAGCTCTAAGGCTGGGTAATATACATTTATGCCTCCAGTTTGGACTGTAGGGTCAGCTTTTCTGGACACTGGAGAAGCATTTACACCTGACTTTGGATTAGGCTGGTCACATTTTTCTTTAGATTTTGAACAGAAGTGGGTAAATATATGAGAATAACTATATACTATAGTGTATATATACTATATACTATAACTATATACTACAGTGGTTTAAATCTTAATGTTTTTTGGGGGGGGTTTATTAACCTCTTGAAACTCTAACCAAAGAAAAAATGTAATAGTGACTGCCACGTTATAGCTAAAGAAAATATTTTCATAAATGTAAAAAATGTTTTAAAAAATATAAACTACCTTTTTGCTGCTTTTCACAAGTTATGTTTACGTTTTTTTTTTTTTTAAACAGGGGGTGGACTTTTGGCAGGCTTTTGGGGCGGGCTTTTGGCTTTTGGCCATAGAACTCTTTATTATCCCTTTGGGGAAATGCATTGTAGGCAGCTACCACCAGGGGGCGCCCATATACCCGGTCATGCCATCAACCAGAGACTATAGCATGTTTTAAAGCTGGTGGGAGATACTGGGGTACCTGGTGAAAACCCACCCAAGCACAAGTAGAGAACATGCAAGCTCCACACTGACCAGCCCGGGAGTTGAACCCTAAACCTTCTTGCGGTGAGGCGACAGTGAACACCAGATTGTGTGCTGTGTGCTGTGTGCTGACTGTCCGAGTATTAGCAATAAACTCTATTAAACTCATTCTTGTGTCTATAACACTTTCTGTAATTCTGAAGTCCACTAAGTAAATAGCACATTGGGGGTGACATTATATTACTTTGAATGAGGTTAAAGCTGAAAAGGTTACTATTCTATCTGGAGCTCTCCTTTATGTTTGATTATACGATTTATTATATGCTGTCTTGAAAAAGGCCATATTAATTTGAAAGAAGGTCATTAAACTTGTGCAACATTAAATAAAGAATTGTTGGAGAGAAACCTTAGATACATCAGCCCTTTAGCAGCAGACAGAACAATGACTCTGGCTTTTCATGTAAGGCTGCTAATAGTGCCGATGAATTTCACTGAAGAAATGTTGCTGACCAAATTCTCACATCACAGAAATATGTTCTATGGACCACACATTGACTGAACACAGAAGTAGTTGAACATTTGTAAAACCGTATTATCACTAAACTTATTTACATCAGTACATTGTTTGGTCTATGTTGTTGCCCCTGTCTGCTTTTCTCATGTAAAGAAACTCCAAAAGTGTCTAACAGAACCACGTTTACAAAATACTAATGCTGCACAAGGTTTTCCTCTCAAAAGATACAATTTCAATGCATTATCTGTTATTTAATGTCGCCATCTACTGGTCACACATATAAAGTAAAGTCACATCAAATCTAAATAAACAATCTTATAAAAATATACTTTGTAGTTATATTCATATAATAAATATAATTAGGAAATTGGGTATTTATATATATATATATTTTCTCTGTTTAATGTTTGTTGTAAATACATTCAATGTTTGTCCATTAGATGGCAGTCTCTAACAATATTAGTTACATAGCATTTACAAGTCCATGAACAGCAGCCAGTTATTAGTGTGTGCTTTTTCAAATGGTATCTAGCTTATTACTTTGGTAGATTGACCAACCCAATGTTATGTTTATTTGTTTTTATTTGATCTCTTCTCTATCCAGAAAAGTCAATCTCTTGTGCAGGGGAGTCCTGGCCCCATGGGGGACACGGGACAGACTCGTGTACTGTCTTTAGTGTCTTTAGTGGTAGGAAAAACTGGAGCAAACCCATGCAATCGCTACACAGAAAGGCCCTGGCCTGGCTGCTACTGTGCCTCCAAATCATTATCATTACATTCACTGGGATCAAGTTGTTCTGAATAACCTTTGTTGATTTAGTTCCTGCAGTTGCTTTACAGCGGCTAGGATCCGATCTCCGGCTAAACCTGACTAAACTGAGAAACTGTCCTGTGCAGCACCAGCAGGAGACATTTTTGAGTCTGTACCACAACCTTGTCAATAACAAACATTCACCGACATGTCTTCTGACAGAGGCTGCTGCAGAGATACAGACAGGTGCATCTGACAGGACAAGCCAGGTATTTCTGTGTAAAATAAAACTATATGTATTCAGTATATAACACAAATTAAAAAAAAGTGAAATACAAATTTACGCTTCAACTGGTCTGATAATATATTTAAAAAAAATTCTGGCATGTTACAGAACTTAGACACTGGAAATGTGAGTTTGTTTCTCTGACATAAAGCCTCAGATCCTTATCCAGACCTGCTTTAACATTTTTTTTTTTTTTAAGGATACGCCGTATCTAATCTGTGCATTTTATTATGTTGCCAGCAGGTGGGAGTCTTGTTACAGTCTGCTGCCATTCCTCTCTTTTTCATTTTGAGCCAACAGATTACTGTGGGCCCGTTTAGAGCTGTTTATATGCAAATAATCCTGCTGATACCTTTTTAAAGTGAATGACACATTAAAGACGTACTATCACCAGGACTTAAACAATAAAATTTGTATGTGAATGCCAAAATAAATGGCACCACAGACACACGTTAATCTTTGATTTCTTTTCTACATTACCGATTAGAGAGATACTTATTTATTTAGAATTAGGAAAGGCTAATATATGAGGAAGTATTGGTGGTTCAGGAGCTCTGCAAACAGCTGCAGCATCAAGCAAGACTACCTCAAGAAACAGCGTAAATTTCGAGATGAGATTAGTCAACAGTCACCAGTTTCTATAGTCACAATACAATATTAATAACAATATTTAAAAAAATCTAAAGATCTCATGCTATCCAAAAGCCAACCTGAGAAACCATCCACTGAGCAGAACCAGCATGGATCCCGTTCAGAGGCTGCTCCCTAACCTATCTCCATCTAAGACCATTAAGGTACCAGCTCATTACTGGCTCTCAACCAATGTAGCCTCATTCATAAGAGAATCTCCGAGAACAGGACGGTCACAGGAGTCATATCCTCATTTATTACTATTATTGTACTGAGCTGACCTTAACTGGAGTGTGACCGGCTACCACCCTGACTTTCAAAATAAAATCTTTTATATGTGTTTTACACCATTAATGTCTCCACTGTCCACTTCTATAAACACTCTACCTTATATTCATTTAGCACACATGTCAAACTCAACATCTGAGGGCCAAATGTGTTGTGTGACCCTCCATTACATTTAGTCTGTAAGATTTTTGGCACAAGATTGATCTTGATTTTAAACAGATTTTAGTTGGATTTGAAAAGGTTTTTGTTGGATTTAAACAGATTTTAGTTGGATTTGAACAGGATTTTGTTGCAACACAAAAACATAATACTTAAAAATCTGATCAAAACTGGAACACTTGAGTAAATGTAATCTTTATCATTGTCTCATACACTGTATTTGTGTCTGAACGTAGTAACCACGCTTATTTTTCAGTAGCTCAGTGGTAGAGTGGTCATCCTTCAACCGGAAGGTAGTCGGTTTGATTCTCACTCTCACCACAGTTCATACTGTCGTTGTGTCCTTGGGCAAGACACTTAACCCACCTTGCCTCCAGTGGCTGTAACGCTGGTAATTACAGTAGAACAATGTACGTTGCTTTTGATAAATGTAATTAGAGACCACTAATGAAAACATAATTATGTGCTCTATTCATTTGCTGTTATTACATAAATTCCTTCAGTGAGACCTTGAGAGTTTAGATGGTTTAATCTGTCCATCAAATGAGATGTAATGATTATCAACATTTAGGTATAATAAACCTCAACTATTTTGCAAACTTCAAAAACATACATACATAACCTTTTATGTGAACCATGTTCATTTACAGACATAGCAAGGACTTTCTGAAAAATAAGGTAACGTTAATGTTGTATTGCTGTTAATGTGAAATAAGGAAATGAAGAAAATATACAGAGCAAATCCCTGTTTCTGTGGAGTTTAACATCACTGTTCGTTGAATATTTTATGACTCAGATGATAGATGAAGTGGCTTATGAACTAAAGCAGTGATGTTGCTATAAAACTGAGCGTTGCTCCAGGCAAGCGCTTAGAGACAAGACTTTCAGACTTTAAATAAGACAGCAGTCTAGCCAAGCTGTCTACACCAACACAGTCCAACAGAAATGCTCAGAATTCTTTATGGTAATATCCTAATTGTGAAGGAGAACCATTTCCACGTTTGATTAGTATTTAATGAAAACCTACAGCTGACACATGCACAGCACCAATGACACTAATGCCTATAAGTGACAATTATAGCCTTTCTGCTAATTAGCACTGCTGCTCTGTGTACTTTGTAAAGATCATAAACTTTAGAAGAAGAAGAAGATAATAAAGACCACCAATGCTGCTCTCCAGTTTGGGTCAGACCTTACGTTAACTATGCTCATAGCTCGATTAAGCCTTTGCAGCTGGAGTTCACACCTTGTCCCAGTTAACCGGCACAATAGAGGACCAAAGACACAGTGTCTGCTGAAACTAATGCTGCATTCATGTGTCCTTAGTATTTCACAGCATTAAGTCTTTGTTTAAAAAGAGAAAAGAAGCTAAACCTGACTTGTTTGTGTGTTAAATGCTAATATTGATTAATTCCTTCCGCTTGGTCACGTTAGGGGTCGCGGGTGACTGGAGCCTATCCCAGCAACTTTGGGCCTGAGGCGTGATACCATGTGCAAGTGCAGTAGTGTGCCTGCTCTATGGGACAAACAACGCAGAGGTAAAAAAACTGTTTTGGCTTCCTGAGCAACTTCCATTTGAAAAAAATGTTTTTTAATTCTCTCACTACCCAGTTCTAATTTTACATCCATGCCTTTAACATACAGCAGTGGCCCAACAACAAAACACATAATCCAGCTTTCTGCACCACCAATTGGAGTAAGGTGTTTATGATAGATTAATATGTGGAGGATGTGTTCAGTTTTCCCTTTGATTGCTCTTGCAAACGTCCACAGAATAAAAATTGATTGGTATGCATGTCCAACTCAGGAACAGCTCTGCTAAACTTTGAGCTATATAGCAGTTGTTTTACAAAGTTAGTCCAAATTTATTGACCCAAAGACTTCTGTGGTACACTTGTAAAAGCATTAAGCACCAACTTTAATGCGTCTTGATGTTGATTAAAGTGGGCACTAGTAAAGGGCTCTTAGTCTGAATGAATGTTGTCTCTACGAAGGCCTCGCTGCGGCCGGATCTGACTTCACGTCGATATTTCCTCGGCAAACTACAAAAGACTGTGGTCAAGCTGAAGAGTCGACGGAGGACATCAAGGTTGTTTTTATCTTTCGGGGGCCAAAACTTGGAGGAGTCAGGAAAGGAGAAGAGTGGAGATAAAAGCGGCTGAAGTCTGAGGACTGTGGAGGAAGTGGGTAAGATAGAGTTCAGGAGGACGCATCAAGAAGACAGGGCCGAGATGTGGAGTGTGATAGGCGCTTGAAAGCAGGAGCGTATCCACGGCTCCTCTTGTGGCTGTGAGCAATCATTGAAAATAGAGCTTAGATGACTCACAGGTTTGACAGATATTCTGGATCATAGTCTCCTCCATATTTGTCAAAATGATCTCTAAGTAAAAAAACAAAGCTTGATTATAAAACTAATTACATGGTTTTATTGTTCACGGTGCCCAGCTAAGTTAATGTGGCATAACAAAACAAAGGGATGAAAACGAGAACAACAAGGAAGACATGACAAGTAATTACATCTGCTCAAACACTTTATCTAGACACATAGAAAACTCCAGTATATGTTGATAGAATTTTTTATATCTCTTACAATGACCTTTCAAAGTTTCATAAAACTACGTACGCCCCAAGATCACAAACTGAGCACTCGTTTGGAAGATGTAAATCTCTTTTTTTCATATTTGAATATAATCATTCATGAAGACATTTATTTGTTTAAGGCCCTGCTTTTTAAATCACTTAAATCTGCTGCACTCATGAGCTACTGCACGACTCAACACATCGTCGGCTGAAAATGCTTCAGTAACGGATCAGTTTTTTAGCTTTTATTATAAAGAGGCATTTAACAAATCCAACTCGGCGTTTGTGACACACATCTGTCACTTTTTGTGTCAAACTCTTCATCGCTGGAAACAAGACAAACTCACTCTGGGTTGTGTTTACTGCCATCTTGTGGTTAAGAGAAGTGTTTTATGTGTTTGTAGTGCAGCTAAGTGGACAGAGATATTTTTATAAACAGAGACAAAAAATATTCGAGTATAAAAACATCCCTCGAAGTGTAGCCCAGGCCTTAAGAAAGTGAATCTATTTTCTGACCCATGTCTTTTAGATTTATTTTACACAACAGAATGTCCCAGTTGGGTTACCATAGGTGGTCACATAGTGTGGGAAGAAGAGCAGCGAGACGTGGAATTGCAATTTACAGTTTGTACAAAATGTCTAAACCTTGTTTTTTTAATAATATTTTGGTATGATCAGATCCACAGTGGGTGAAAAAAACTTGAAAACTGATCAGTTAAACGGTACTACTGTAGATCCCACTCAAGCTGTTCTGTGTTGTTTCCAACTCAATTTTGATTTATTCTGAACAGTCTGTGCTCACATGCCAAGGTCCCTGGCAGAGACGGCACATTTGCATGTGGACGATAATATGTTTGGCCTGTGTTAGGAGCAAGGGCGTGGGCAGGTTTTTGAATTTCTGCAGGAGGTAGAGGTGCAGTCCTGCTCCGTTGGCAAATGAACACATTCAGAACATAATGCAGCAGATGGCTGAGCTGCCCTGAGTGAGAATATCCAATGGTTAAAGCAGCATTGTCCAAACAATTGCCATTAGGGGTCATTACATTTGACTAGTTTTTGTCCCAGGAATGAATAATGTGCAAATCAAATGCTACTGCTTTAGACAAAACCTTGAAGCTACTGTATACTAGTCCAGAATGTACTTTTCTTTGCAATCTTCTACAAATAAATACTCAGCACCAATCACATTTGTTCCTAATCCACTGTCATTTTCTGCAAACCAAGTATTTTCTGCATTTTTCCTAAATTACAAGGTAATCATATTGTTTACAACTGCTTTATTTCATTACAACATAATATTCAGAGAAAATACAGTCTGGGATTAAGGGATCTTATTAAGCTTCTCTGGTTAATTGAGCCTAAAATAAAGAGAATGCAGCAAAAATGTGCGATGAGTGAAGTCACAGCTATAATCGATGTATTTAGTTTGTAATATAGTAAAAGGTTTCTAATACAATACCTCATTCTGAAAACATTTAACCCCACTTACAACCACACAAAAATAATTTTATTGCTTTATAACTCAAACAAAATGAAACTGAAACCACATTGGCCCAAAAAAACTCTAATGTAACGCCTTTTTATCCTTTCTTTTTGAAGTACAAAGATTTACAGAGAGTCAGTAAAATTACTCACTCTTACAACCATTGTGTCTCAAGGTTCAAAACTTTATTAAAGGTGTGCATCCTGTTCTGTCATGTCAAATATATCTGAAGTTAAGGTTTTTATTTATTTACTTACTTCATCTCTTTTACGTTTAGCTTGACATTTCTGCCTTTTTCCAAATGTACAGAAGCATTTTTTTCTCTTTCACCCGAGAGAAGGGACGGGCTTATTGAGCGTGGTGCCACCCTCTTTCTTTGGTATGGCTACGCCAGGCTAGAAGGCCGGACTCCTTGATACAGCGAGGAGTCTGGGTATGCCAGGCTACCATCTTACCGGAGGAACACATCCAGATTCAGCAGAATCCGTTGCATCAGACCAACTTTCCAAACATGTTATACAGTACATAAGATAAAGTACTGAATATTGCAACAGAACAGAAATTAAGTGGTAACAATAGCTAACAGTATTTAATTTTTACTCTCATCAACATGACTAACATGACCAAGTACTATTTGTGCTGTATTTAAAAGAATGCTGAACATTTCTTCTCGTGACACTTGACTTGTCGGTCCAAGACATGTTGGTGCCATTGTGGCCTCTGGCAGATCAAAGATACGCCCACAATGAAAGCCTTTGAGCCAGCTGACAGGTGAGGTAAACAACTGTGTGTGTGACCCCTGGGCTCCCTTTGAGGATGGTGCTTACACTTAATAAGGTTTGAGGCCAGCTGTAGTGTCTCTGTCAGGTCTGGTGTCTGGAGGTGGATTTTAAAGCCGGGGAGTGTCACAGGATGCTCCAGGTCGAGAGACTAGTGTCACTGATGAAGGGCTAGCGTTGTGACCTGGTCTGAAGAGGGATCTGGTTTATCAGACGGCCTTTTCTTAGAAGGTGAACAGAATTGTTCTTCTGGAACCAAAACAAAAATGCACCTACATGACTTTCAAGGTCAAACAAATGTATTAAATATATCCCTTTTTTTGTATGATCTATTATAAAAACACCAAAGATAACGGCTTTGCTTTACAAATGTTCACTGTTGACATGTTTGTAACTCTCCAGGCCGAGCAATGAATTTGTGACTTCAAACAAACAAGGAGAATGTGACGGAAGGACTGCATTGGGAATAATTTTGATGTTGCTGATTGTTCTTTTAGCCTCAGGTAAAACTACATTAATACTGTTAATCTAGTTTTAAATAAGTATACACTACTAATTTTGGGTTTGACATTTATTAATGAAAACCAAACACTACTTTCATGAGCTTTCTCTCACATTGCCAACAAAATGTGCAACAATATCCAGGATGGTGACATCAGGTCATCACGGCATCAACCCTTATTTATCTCTGATAATTGTTTTTCCATTTTTCTAAATGGGGCGGCAGTGGCTCAGTGGTAGAGCGGCCGTCCTTCAACCGGAAGGTAGTAGGTTCGTTTCCCGCTCTCCCCACAGTTCATACTGTCGTTGTGTCCTTGGGCAAGACACTTAACCCACCTTGCTCCCAGTGTCCGTAGCACTGGTGTATGAATGTGTGTGACTGTGGAGGTGTGTTTGGTGGTGGTAGGAGAAGGTTGAGCGCCGTTTGTGTGGCAGCCCCCCTCTCTGTCTGCCCCAGGAGTGGATGTGTGTGAATGGGGTGAGTGGAAGCACGATGTAAAGCGCTTTGGGTGCCTGAGAAGGGTGCAGGAAAGCGCTATATAAATGCATGCCATTTACCATTTACCATAAATCTTTCCTTAGAATCTAGTGCCTGGACAGCCCTTTTAATTCTGACTCGTGTGGCTTGCAATAAACAGAAAAACTGTACTCTTTAAAGGTGTTGCTACTGTTTCGTGAACTTAAACAATAGCAACTTCTACCCAGAATGCTTTGGGTAAAAATGTCATTTTTGAAGCTCTGTTAAAACAGGGCAAAAGCGGGACCAATTCATACACACAAAAAAGATAACCTTTCAAATTGACATTGTATTTTAAAACCATTAATGAAGTAACAACAGTTAGCTTTGGAAAAATACAATGGACATTTTTAAGGTAGGTTTAAAACATATTTGTACATTTAGGTATATGTTACTTATTTCATACATCAGTAGTTTTTTTATGGGCCTCTCAACAGTGGCCTTGCTATCTCTCATTAAATAAAGGTTGTAAGCACCCTTTACAACCTGACAGAGAGAAGTCAAATTTTATAAATGACATTAGCTCTATGACTTTGTCCTGGTGAGATAACCTTAAACATTTAGAGTCTGGCTGGATTTTAGTCGGACTGCTTATTTTATAGAATCGTCCTTTGACAAAATGCCAAGCACTAATGTGGAGGAAAAAAAATACTTTATTAAAGTCCTTGATATGATGGGCACTGACTTACTTTTGTAATTATTCCACCAATAGTTTCCATAATGTATTTATTGTTTTGCAAAGGTTGTTTACTGTAATTACCGCCTGAAATTTAACCTGAAGAAAGAATAGAAGCACATAAAACCAGTGAACATTGCTTAACAGAACTGGGCCCTCAATGCCCCTGACACCAATAAATGTTGTTAATCACAAGTTTATGGATGACAATCAAATCCGACACAGGGGACAACCAAGAGCAAGCTTCTTTAAATCAAAAACAAATTACATATTAGAGGGTGACACGGGAGTGGATCTTCCAACCTCTCCCATCCCGCTTTCACAAAAAACACTTTTGTCCCGTCCCAATCCCATGAAATAAAACTGGGGGAAAATCCTCTCCCAATCCCAGAAGAATGACTCCCAGTCCCTTCCACTCCATCCTGAGCCTGTGTTGTGTTTTCTCAGTTTGGCTAAACAGAGCCATCTTGCATTTACTCAACCTGAAGCAAAAAAACAAAACAATAAAAGGCAAAGAGAGGGAACTTTTTGACAATATAACAGTAATGTTTTCTTATTCTGTTCAAAAAAATTTGGAGAATTGCTGAACAGCATGTTGGCATTGCAGTAAAAACAATGTATTATATCCATATCTCCGAAAAAAAAACGTATTTGAGGAGGTGAACCTACGTTTTGACTGAATTGTTTAACACTATTTTTAAGGAAAGCTCAGAGCTGCCAGTCACTGTTGCTTATCTGATATCGGACACATCTGTTGCAGTCACAGACACATCATTAGGACACACTTTTGAACAACTAAAATGGCTTTGGCTGAGGTCAGAATCAAAAAGAAACAAACAATTACATTCAAAATCTAATTAAAAGAAAGATGGATGGTCTAATGTATATGTAGCTCTATTGGTGCACATCCAGTCACTGTCACAACATTCATAAAATCTAAAAACTGTGACTGATGTAAGTGTTAAACATGTAACCTCCAGCTCGAGCTTTCCCGACAGTCATGGGATATTGAACACAGTTTCCTCCAGTGTTTCATCCCAAACAGGTCAGGCTCCACTGGCCTCACCACATTTAGGTCTAATCTCAACTCCCCTCCAGGTTTACCACGTCGTGCACCGGGCTGCAGATGAAACATGGAACAAGGGTTGGAAAAAAATAATAGAGATTGCTCAGGGGGCTGAAGAATTACTTTTTTTCAGAAAGTTATGTAATTTTAATCTTTGGGTAATGTTTGACAGCGTGAATTTAAAGAAGATATTAATGTTTTAGTTCCTGCAGCGGTTTAATTTGAAAACATTAAAGGGATTGTAGGATTATCGTAGTAGGGTTGTATGTGGCGTATCAGTGTAGATGTCAGAGTGAGTGCGCACGGTCTCGAGGCAGTGTGCTGTGGTCAAGGAAAAGCAAACACAAATTATTTTCCTGAACAAATGATATCCATTCACAAGTCCTTTTTAAAATGCACATATGACCTCTAAACTCACAAGCTACAAAATATTATACAATGCAACCCTTCTTCAATCCCTAATATGTCAAAAAGTTTTACAGTGTAGCCTCTTTAGCTGACATTACTTCTTCAAATAGCCATTTAACGCTGGTGGACATGGCATTCAACATATTACATATTTCCCTTGACCATTGCTGTTGAAAACCCATCGTGTTAGCTCTTATCTGTATCAATGACTCTTTTTTTCTTACTTCATTGCACATTGCATCAGTGCTTCTAGTGAAAGATGGTAAAAACCCAGTCTGAGCACTATGTTGGGCCTGGGAGCCTGAATAACTTCACTGGTTACTGCATCAGTGCCTGCATTATAGCGCCACAAAACATTTATGCAAGACTACCACTAAAATCTCTTTTTAACAATTGTTACTTTATAAATTCTTACTTAAATAGCTTATGGTAAAAGATACCTATTATTTGCTGGAGTTTGTAATGATCCGGCGCCAGAGCTTTTCTGAGGAATAGTGTGGGCGGCCATTGTGCTGTAGACGTCATGTACATTGTGTCTGAGTCAAGGACAGTTCATGGAAAAACATTATTACATGTTATTTGTTCTGCCGTCTTTAGGAACGCAGATGACGTTTGAGAACAGACAGTTAAACAAACATAGAAGGAGTTACATTGTTTAACACAATGTTTCTCAACTGGTCGCATCTTGAGAAATGGTTTCAAACCTGAAATCAGAACCAGTTGCTAAGCAGATTGCTTGTTGTTCCAAAAAAACTCTCCCACACCCTAATGTATTTATTCAGACCATTCAGACCAAAATTAAAATATAAAATCTTTTAACTGTACAAACATGCCAAGGTCAAATTCTAATGTCCTTCCTCGAGGGGAGAAACTAAACCCCCACGGTCACTATACACAAGTAATTACCGCTTTTAATCTTGTTAACGCAGCTTTGCTTTAATATTTAAGAAATAAAAATTATGCTCCTGCTGCCTTTCAGTCATGGTCAGATGCTCCGCTCTGAACGGACTGAACGGTCACGGGTCGAGGGGTGGATTGAATCCTGTCACAGGGGGCAGAGCAGTGAGGCAGCACCGAGAAAGAAGAGGCAATCAATTGTGGCTTCTTGCCAGAGATATGGGCTATTTATTTAGAGAGGAGAAATAAGATAGGTCTTGAGATAGGCTGGAGGATGCACAGAAACACTCAGAACTAATCAGATTTTAGCCACATTTCCATAAACGCAGCCTGGTTTTCACAGAGATATGCAGCCCATGAGGCAGGTACTTTGACCTGACTTTGTGATGTGACTTTCTCATCAAGACATTGAACAAAGGAAGGTTAGACATTGTCCTTCAATCATCAATCTAAATATTCAACATGGTGGATTTTTTTGTGGTTTTGGATTCCAAACTAAATTGCATTAGAAAAGGGTTTTTATTACCTCAGCTCTCTGGACCTCCTTCAGACACGGCATTAAAATCTAGAGAGATCAGAAATATATTGGACAAAGTGTGTAAAGGACTTAAGAAGACGTTTACAAATGCTGACCTGTAGCATAATCTGAAGAATCTGCATTTACATTGAGTTCAGCAGTTGAGAAAGCTGTAGTAAGTCTGCCAGGCCAGTAGGGGAGCTGTGAACACTGATGCTTCTGTCATGCACACAAGAAAAACTTTGCATTTTCTGGAGCACAGTATTTTTGACATTTTTATTAAAAAATGTAAAAACAAAAATAATCATCAATACATGTTCATTTGTTTTGCCGTCTTTAGGAACGCAGCATGAGCTTCACCAGACGACATTTGAGAAGAAATACTGCAGACGTGTTCCATATTAAACAGTGCTTTTGATGTTGTGAGTGGTAATCATCAGGCGGTCCCTGATGATAACATAAATCTAAAAAAAATTATCTTTGTGTGTTTGTTGTGTAAAGTCAAAATCAAAACGACACAACAATAAGAAAAACTAAATAAATCATCTGCTTAGCAACTGGTTTGGATTTCAGAAAAAAAAAAAAGAAACAAAGGAAAATGCTCACTGCGATGGAGCCACAAAATGTTTTTTAATAAAGAATAAAAACATTGCCAAATTCCTAATCTTATCCATCTTTGGAGTTTACCGACCACGGGGCAAAGGTTCCACAACAAAACAAAAACATGTCCGCAGCTATATTTAAAAGTTAGCGTTTTTTTCTTGTGCGAAAGCAAATTGTAAGTTTTACTGCATTTATAAACTGTGCTATATACATAGTTTTTAGAGCTGTATATTTGACCTGAACATTTCTATTTTCTAATGTAAAGTCTACGGTAAACAGAAAAATAGTAAATCAATGGAATGAAATTTTAAAACAGTAAAGAAGAGGAGAAGGCCCATGACTTTGTGTTTCTGGACTCAAACCGTGCTGGACAGTGTTGGCTCACAAAGGCCACAGGATTCTGGCACTGGTTTCTCAGGACTAACACAACAAATACCATCCTGCTGGAGTTTTGATTCAAAAAGGGTGGGTTGGTTACAAGTGTCCCAGTACATCCCAGCGGGACAGGGCAGGCTGTTGTTTACACTCCTTCACAACTAGAGTTTGGCTCCAGATAATCTCATATGTTTTCAAATTACATTTCCAAACCTGCATGAACAACAGTCATTTTTAGTTTGTAAATAGTGGAACATAGCATTTCCAGCCTTAAAACAAACACATTGAATATGGAGTTAAAGGTGCACTGTATCACATGAGGCCCTGTTTTGCAAAGCCACAGGTGGTACATCATCAAGGTTATCCAACTAAGACCAGGACAACTCAAAGATGCCTGCTTCAGAAAAAGTTAGGTCAGTTACCTCTTGGGTCCATTTAAAAAATCCAATAAAAGAAGATTCACCATAACAACGGCCTTTAAATGAAGGCTGCCATGCTAGAGAGTAGATTTATCAGTTTTAAAATAGAACTTTAATTTAAGGTAATAGCTAAGGCTATAGTTTGATTGCTGTTAAATATTATGTGAATAAAACATATTCACTTTTCTCTTTAATAATATAATCATTATTTTAGTGTCTCAGAAATTCAGAGTGTTCCAGACACAGAAACCCAGAATATTTTTGTACAGTGTTTTTTACATCCAAAGGAGAATATTCCCAACACTGGAGGCCCAACTCTTTAGAACAAGACTGGGCAGTTTATAATCTCTAAAAGGAACAGGACAGTTTTGTTTTCAGGACCAGGATGTAAATGAACTGGACAGAAAGGAGAGGTTGAAGTGAAGCAGCCCTCACTGATCTGCTTATGGCCAATGTTTTAAAGACTATAACTCAGTGTTTTGATGGAGGTTGTTCTCTCAGTTTGTTCCTCCTCAAATTAAAGAGGCCACCATTTTAATCTGGCAACACAATCAGTGACACTGTCAATGTGAATTCATTGCCAGCCATTTCCTGTTCTATAATTGTACAAATGGTTTGGATGAACCCCGAAATGACTTTATTCTTCAGTCCAGTGAGTTTATAATTTATATTTTCTTTTAACCTTTCTTGATCTGAATGTCTTGAGGAAGGATTAATAGAGCTTAGTGAACTCTGAATTTACTCCTTATCACACACAATAAAGCATAAAGACACAGGGAATTATTGTAAATGTCATGAATGAATCATTTTGTTTCATTTTTACTGCATTTGTTTGCTATAACTTTTTTGTTCTCCATTTTTGTTACTTCATTAAAGCACATTGAGTTTCATATATATGTACTCTACACATGTTCTTCCTCTTAAAGTAAACTTATAGCCTGACCTACTTCCACAGGTATTGTTCATTGACAGTTGTCCCTACAGGGCTGCCATAGGCACCAGAACGTTTGGGATATGAGTGTAACAAGCTTGTATCTGATCAAACAACAAATCAACCTTTGAAACATTAAGATTTCAGACTTCCATGAATCTGTTTATTCATTGGGGAAAGATAATAGCTTAGATGTTTTCAGTAAAACAGACATGCAGCAGAGAGAAGGCAATGAAGACAAAACATTAAAAACTGGTTCGGGGAATGGCTTAAGAGCGTTGAATTGGTTTAATATGCCTATTGCTGTTGTGGAAATGAAATATGATGCAATTAAGACAGCAGGAGTCAATAAAAGTGCACATCCAAGTATGGCGAGCTTATAGTTACACAATTATTGCCTATTTGAAATGGTTATTACTGTTTTCCGTCATTTCTCTGGGTTACTTCAGTGTTTGATAACCTGCAGCAAAATCCAATGAGAGCAATAGAAAATCATGGCAACAATAAAAAAGTAATTTACTACGTGAGTCGACAGGAGGGAAAAAGTGATCCGGCATATTTAATCTCTCATTTTGTATTACTTATAAATGTGGGTAATAGTTGTAGAACATCCTAATTTTTTCACTTTTCACACACATTTTGTAAAGTTATATGGATAGTCTGTGCTTATTCTCATGTGAATTTATCACATTAAGCCCAATTAAACTGTGTGTGTTTGTGTTTTCTTATTTCTTGTATTTAATGAAAACCTAAGATGTAAGACCTTATCTTCTGCAAGTTTTGGCCCAAATCACATGCTCACATACCCAGGGGCTCTCGAGTAATGGCTGGTAGGTCAACATTTCAACATTGAATCAATGGCGGCAGAAAATCCTACTGAGAAAGTGTCTATTCTGGACATATACACTGGCTATGTCTGCTTACAAAGAGAAACATAAGAAATAAAATAAGGTAAAGATGCTGTAAAAGTGCATCACTAATCTCAGACCCTCTTCACTACATGTTATATTGCTGCAGGGACAAAGCATCATTAGTTTAAGCTTGTATCTGATTAACGGAGATCTCATTTAGCCGGGAAATGAACAGGAGGCTGTAACAGTGCTCATCGTACATTCTGCACATTTAACAAAGGTTTAATATATTTCTCTTCAGCAGTGAGGACAACTATCTTTCATTTTCTCTAAGGTCAGTCCTTGGACATTCCTCGCTCGATTCTCTCAGACGAATAAAAGGGCCTCAAATGGACGACTTCATGGCCACTACATTTTCATACATTAGCAACTAACCCGTGACTGAAACAGGAAAACCTATATGTTTATTGGAAGTCTATAAAGCCTTGACATTACTCCCTTACTCCCACACACATATGTTGATGCAGATACACTATGATCAGTGGCGGCAGTAGCTCATTGGGTAGAGTGGCTGTCCTTTGACCGGCGAGTGGTCGGTTCGATCCCCGCTCAAAACATCCCAAAACATCATATCATCCCGCTCCCCCACCCACATACTGTCCATGGGCAAGACACTTAACCTACATTACCTCCAGGGATGTTCTGTAACACTGGTGAATAGTTTAATGCTTCATTTGATTTGATAATAATTCCTTTGATTAAAAATGAAAACCATTTACACAACATATTAAGATCTCATTGGGAGTATATTTGGAACCAAACTAAAAGAATATCTGTTTGTAACTGGGCCAGGCTTCTATGATTCACCGTGTACAGATTTCCGTGAAGTAAAAGGCACAAAATGAACCCTGAATATGTTAACTATGTGTTTATAATGTAAATCAGGGAAATGGACTTTTAATCACTGTGTTTGGTCATGTCTAAATATCATATTGGACGGGACGTTCTGGAGGACATAAAGGATATTTAGAGTAACTAATCAGATCCTGCTATACAGACTATTGGCTCAGGATCCAGAACACTTTATGCTATCTTTATGTACGCTGCGCAGTCCTGGTTCAGCGACAGACCCCCCATTACAGCCAACTGGCACAGACTGGTCCTGGAGCGGCTCCTGCTACCTTGAACTGTGCAGCTCTCAGTCTCTTTTTGTTTGTTCATTTGTTATTTAAGTACTGTTCATGTGTTTTTCTTTTTCCCTTGTTAAAAAAGTAAACAAATATGATATATATTATTTTGACCAATGTTATAAAAACGAAAGTAAAGTGTCTATGTCTATTTCACTAGTTATGTACTTTTACTGAACTTAACCAGTGGGACTGCAACTGCATGTAAGGTCTGCAAACTCGGGTCTACAGGGGAAAAATCTCATAAGTCTATCGTCTCACCCCCTACTTCATCCTGTTTTCTGTTAAATTACATAATTGTACACTGGGTCAACCAAACCAAAGGTGCAGTAAAAACAAGAAGCAGTGACCAAACGTGGTTATATTTCACACTGTCTCACAATTTTACATGAATATGCAGATGTAGAGCAATCTGATGAAGCCCAGACTCTAAACCCTGCAACTTTAAATAAATATTAGAAATAAATGCCTCACTGAATATTCTGCTTTGGGCAAGGGATAAAATTAACACTGTATTTAAAAGTGTGTATATGCGCGCAACTCAAGACATTTTGAAGTGCAGAACGTACCAAGTTTAATTTAGCATAACAGGAGCCACTGGCTTGGAACTACTAAGAATTTCATTTAACACAACATTGATTATTTGTAAGGCAATTTTCCTGCCAGAATAATGAATGTTATAGGTCCAAAATTCATCTGCGCGAAATAAATTGCATTTACTTTAATAAGGATTTGATTTGATCCAACAGTGGGTTTTCTTAAAGATCTGCGCAAAACTGCAACACATATTAATCTGAACATACGCTCTGACATTTGACTTGAGGATTTTGTATTTATTTAATTTGACTTTGTGGAAACATCTCTACCCGGCTGATAGTTTCTCCCCAACACTGTTAAGAAGCTGATTTCACTCTCAGGACCCCACACAAGAGCAGCGCGCTGTAATGGGAGCTGATTTCATTAGTTAAAAGTGTTATTGCCTCGATTCTATTAGTTCTGCCTCCCGTCGTGAGTTCCTGTTAATATAAGGAGAGCTGCCAGTTGTGTGCAGCCATTGTACAGTGGAATATGTGTGTTCTTTAAACTGCAAAGCAACAGTACAAGAAACTAGATAGAGCTACGATGACCTGATGCGATGACCCGTAGCGTATATTTTTGAAGAATAGAAGTAAGAGAAGTTATCATTGTAGAGGAGAAGACAATGAACGGAAATTACTTTGTCAATTTAGGTTAATTTCATCTAGTTTCATTTCTGACCTCTTTTCTTTTCTGGGTGTCCAGACTGACAAAATATGATACTGTCCCATTTCTTCTTCTTTTCGATTTGTCTTTAATGGGGAATCTGAATTTATGTTTGTTTTTTTTGTCAAATAACATTAAAACAACATCTCCACCAGTCACACTCGGAAGCCAATATAATGGCAGTCTTAAATCAAGATGACAAATGCTGTACAGTGTGGCATATATCATTGAACCTGTTCGACTTAAACTGTTGTTTCATTGTCAATTTGCAAATCCTCTTCACAACTCACAATACCAGGAAGGATGCTCATTTCGGAGTGTGAAGGTTCTGTCATATAGGTTAAAATATACTTCATGCTCCAACTATTTTTGAGTTGTTTATTGAATTGAAACATGATCAGGATAAAGTGGTGGAGAATAAAGCCTGGTAATGGTTCTAGAGCCAAGAAAACCAGGATTAGAGGAGACTCAGTATTGGGTTTCGGTCTCTGGTAGTTCACCCAGCTCAGTAGGGACCCTCCTCCTGGGGTCTAGTTATGAGACAGAGGATGCTGAGAGGAAATAGGTTGGGTGAAAAGGAAAGGGGACTGGGAGGGTGAGATCGAAAGAACAGTGTGGCATGAAACTGTCGGGTATATAAATATGGCTTCTGGGGAACTTGGAGGAATAGAGGCGTGGCCCTGCTCCTGATCTTAAGTTAACACAAATTATGTTTAGATGTGGGCACAATGGGCATAATGATAATACCTTCATAATAACTTCTGCCAAGTGGAGAAGGTATCTGGGGGCCTCAACTTGCAAATTTAGGTAAAACCATATATAACCATACAAAGTGAAAAAAAAAAACATTTTTGGAAATGCATGTTATCCATAAGCTTAAAATTGAGGCACGGCTCCATATTCTGCTATTTAGAAGCAGAAAATGTATTCTGGCAAACATTCTTTTAATAATCCACTTTTCATTGTGGTTTTGTGGCTGTAATCATTGGCTGCCAACAAAACACAATGACGGGTCAACCTGAGCTGTCAATCAGGCTATCGTACCTGACATGTGCAGCGACTTTTTAGTGGCAGCTCTTTAATGGCAACCCTCCCTGTTTCCTTTTTCATAGACACAAGCTATTTTTATAAAGTCCAGCATAATAACACCAATTAGAACACAAGATATTAGTTGAAGTTCCAGCTTTTAATCACATTTTGACTAAGCTGTATTGCATTGAAACAGCAACATTTCAAATTACCTCTACATTATATTGTCCAGGAAAACCGAAGACCTGGTCAGTTTAAACAAAGCTTATTTCATTGTTTGGGAATGTGTATGTGTTGATATTATAGTTGTACTTCTCCTGCAGCCCCGTGAGTTTGTTTAATTGACATGCTCTGGAGAAATGAGCTGCGATTTAATGACTTGAGTGAAGAAAATGCCAATTTACCGTAGTGTATCTGAGGTGACCTTATCAAGGTTCAGAAATTCATAATTCCTCAAGAAATAGCTGTTCATTATAGGTTTTAATTTGACACTCCAGTGGCGTGTGTCCTGGTGAACTTCTCATTAAAAAAAAATCATAATTAATCACTGTGTGTGTACGTGTGGCCTGTTGAAATATTTACTAAGCCCCTAATTTGAAATCCACCGGTGCTTTCGAAGTGTCCAGCTAAACAAAGGCCCCCACATGCTTATATGGAAGTTATCTGCTCATGTCAGCTGAGTTATTGTTTCAGTGACTGTCATTGAGCCAGCAGCCCCAGGGAGGTCTAGACATGAGGCTAATATGAACTGCTAAAGGGTCAAGTTGCTCAGGGAGTGCTGAATGATTTTAGGATCCCTCCCAAAGCAGTTCAATAAACCTACGCTTTGAGAGCTTCTAAACATGAGGAGAGCTGTCAGCGAGCACAAAGCAGGTCATGCAGGATGCATTAATGATGGACTGTCATATGGTTTTAGCAGGCACATGATTTGTTGAACGACGTTATATTAGTCTAATGTCCCATGTTTGCCAATAGAAGAATCCACAGTGTATTTAACAGTAACAAAACACAATCCATGAGACTCCTGTATGGAGTTGTTTGTAGGGAACCTTTGTAGTCAACTAATAGCAATTGTTCATCCGGATATGATAGAACCAGCTAAACTAATCCTATAGCCAGGCTACACACAGCATTAACCAATAAAAGCAATGTGAAAAGAAAATTATATATTGAAAATAGTTCTGGTATCAATCAATAAAACATGTGGAAGATTTGATGTCTCAGGTCTGTACAGAACACTTTTACCAAACTCTAAAATGTGTAAGTGGAGGGCCGACTGTGGGTCATCTGTTGCACTCGTGTACAAATTTTGACAATGGGTTGTAATGACAAATAAACTCTTGCAGGTGTTGAATGACCACTGTCACAAACTGGACCAAGGTTCAAACGAGAAGGGAGACCTCACATAGTTTAAAGTGTATTTATTAATAAACTACTAAAGGACAAAATATGAAACAATATAAACTTATAACTTGGTTTGGTAATTTTTCAAACTTAACCTGCTCCAGGACAGGTTAAGTCAAACTCAACCAGCTTCGTGATACTGAAAAGCCAGGCTTAACTATGAACTTACCTCTAAACCTCCTAATCCGGCTTCGTAGTCCAGGGCCCTGAAAAGGAGGACACAGCCAGCAGCAGCAAATAAGACATATGGAAATCACATGTGTCCCACAGACCTGTTAATTAATCTATATTGTACTGCTTTTGGATATAAGTTATACGTATAAGTTAAACATAAGTTAAACATAAGTTATGTTTGCTGTATAATCTGTATGTGTAAAAGAACTATTAATGTGCAACTTTTTCTGCTCGCCCATTCCTCTAATAATTGACACTGTAATTAAAACACAGGTGATAAATGCAACAAAATGAACAGCTTAAGCCATAAAAGATCAGTCTTTAATCTCTTTTACCTTTTACCGAAGCACTTCTGCTGCACAGCATTTTTAAAACTCCTATTATGAGCCATTTTATCCTGATTATGACTGGGTTTCATAATAAAAAAGGAATTGTCATAAAATGAGGTTAAAACAATCTACTACCAAGGTTTTGCTCTTTTGTAATAAAAGGTAAAGAAGGCTAGAAAACATACACTATTAATCATGCACAAATGTTAACCAGCAATTTTGGCTTTTTGTGCAACAATCCATTTCACTTTATGGTAACCTGGTTTCTAAAATGTCAAAAGTTAAAAAAGTAATGTACCTTTATGTAATGACATTTATAGGTCATCAGCAGAACAACACCTGATTTAGGACTGAAATAAAAGTACATTGTGTAATATACAAAATAATTACCAAAATCAATCTGTATCTTTTTGGAGTTTCTGCTTAAAAATGACATGCCCTCAGCCAATATCGTCTTGGGTTGCTTGACTGCAGCCATGTTCTCTGAAAAAGTGGAAACGAGATGTTACGTAGCAATAAGCTATGGGGATTTTGGCCTAACCTCTGTTGATAATCACCCGCACCTGGGCGTGAGCACATCTGGAGCTTATGAATATTAGCTATCTCGGAGGTAAAAAAGTAAGCCGTATTCACTTAGACAAAGTTGATGCTAAAAAGTGTGAGCCAGACAGATGATCTGCTCAACTGTGATTGGTTAAGTCAGTGAGTAAGGCAAGTTTAATTTATTGAACTAGGATCTGAACTTTACTTTTTACTGTGGTTAAAAAAACAAAGAAAAAAACAGTTTAAATAAAAATGTAATGGTGGACTGTGCAAAGATTTGTGATTTTAGTAAAATACACTTTTTACTCTGTAATACTATGTTTGTTTATCTTAAAAAAAAAAAACATTTAAGGCTTCATAGCATACAGTTGAAAGTGCCAATAGTTTTGTTTCTTTCCTGTTCCTACTGCTTGAGGAGAACTCCACTCATATTCCTTTTTTTTTTATTTTATAGGTGATTTTGTTTCTACATTTTTAAAGTGAGTGCATCATCTAATGTATTTCCACATTGTTTGTCCCTTCAAGGATACTATAGGTGCTCACCAAAAAGGGATAAAGCTGATATTTCACCACCATATGCTGCCAAAACTACTCACTTGCCCATTTAAATGTAGAGTCGTTCCTTATATGGATCAGTACTGGTGCATTCATTACATTTCCTTGCATTACTTTTACTGCTGCTCTGACGTTACTGGGAAGGAAGCCCTTTGAGTCTGACAGTAATGAGAGTGTGTAAAGTCAGCGCTCGGAGCCATTATATTGTGACACATGATTTTCATCAGTGCATTATGGAGATCATCAGATTATCATGGACTCCCTGACACTAGCGTCCTTGGTCCTGACTATTATCCCATCTGTCTCTTCTCTTTACTCTTTGCCTGTGCTCCTTCAGGTGCGTTCCCCTCCTCCTGCCTAATGATACATGCTAATTTTGTTTAAATGGCTTTTTGGCGCGAGCGTTCCTTCTCCCTCTTCAATTCTATTAAGTCCAGCCGAGCATGAAAAGCCAAATATTCACAAAGGTCTCAGTCAGATGAATGAATCAATATATCCAAATACAATTGCATGGTGTGAGTGCGGTGCTATGGGCACGTGTAATGGAAAGTATAAAGTATCTCGTTGCTGCAGTGCAGTCCTCTTCTGTCGGTTCAATAAAAACTTCACAAATCAGGCCAAAGTGAACACAAGTGATCGCTTTTCTCCTCCAGATACTTCACATAAACTAGAAAACAGTGAAGGAATGTGACATCAAACAGATTAACAATGCTGTTTAGGAAGTTATTTTGAACATTGTATCTATTCTATACCATTTCACTGTGTTTATCCTTTATTACTGAGTTAGTAGTGGCACTGAAAAGGGATTGTGTAATAAAACAGTGCTCAGAAAACACTGCATCACTATCTATTTAGGGCCTGCCTTGATATTTCCACAATATCAATAAAACAAAATCAACCAATAAATGTGGGATAAAGTGCAACATTTAAAGTGATCTGCAACTGTCAAGAAAATGCCTCGCATCCGAGACCTGAAAGAGTCTGTTACAAACGTACCCAAGAGTTTTTGTTTCAAGATTTATGTTTCTGAAAAAAAAAGTGACACACATTTAAAGTGACATTAAAAAAAAAATGCAACATAGGTGTGTATTTAAATAACTTTTAAAAAGCAAATTAAATGTATATGATGTTAAAAACTCAAGGAGGACCAAGAGCAGAAAACCTACAGCTTTTTGGGAGTTTTGTGTAACTTATTGTCTCTTTCTTATTTGCGTGTGCCTTATCTTTTTTTCAAAGCTAAATGTATGGCTACAAAATGAACTGGTTTTAGATCAAGCACTAAGGGTAAAAAAAAAAACAGAGATACAAGAGTTTTGCAAATGTTTAGGGCAAAAAGTAGAAGTTTCTAACTTCCATATTAGCTTACCATTAATTACCTTTACTTCACTTAACTTTCAGTTGATTTCTGAAACATACAGATACATTTGATTTAAAATATATAAGGTGGCTTGTGAGACCTTTATGGAGAAGAAATGGGTGAGATACATGAGAAATGAAAAGTAAAAGAGTTTTTTCTTTTAACCTTGACCTTGTCTGAGTCCCTTCACACTGCAGTGAACACCACTCTCTGACAGTGCTCCATGAATCCCCCTCTCTGCTGTTTAATGGAGAATGGAAGTCAAACAAATGAGGTGCCTTTGCCTGGCTCAGCACCGTGGGTCCTCATTAATCCGGACGCTGAGGCGCTGATGGCACAAATTTTTCAGACTAAACTGTGTCCGTTTCTTTTCGCTCAGTGGTATTCTCCACAACAGAAGACGGGCCCAAAGGCAGAGACTGGTATTGTTCGTGTCACACCTGTTCTGCGCTGTTCCCTGCCTCTCTGTTTGAAGCATACCCCCACAGTGTCCATCTGTGGCAGTGGGACAGCACACCGCAATGCAACATGGGATTAGACACTTCCCATCACTTTCAGTGAGATTGTTACAGCTCAGTATTTTTACAACACTCATTCCCTCACTTCATCTCAAAGAGTACAGCTACTGTATATATGCATAAGATTACAAACCCATATCTCTTCAATTAAATCTACTCTCACTAGTGTTTAAAGTTGTATCTAATAGACTTCTTTACAAGGATTTCAGTCAAGTTAATGCTTAAAGAATTTTCATAATGAAAGCAGCAATTATCATTAAAGTGAAACGTAAGTACTGTATAAAGTCTTATACTGTATATTAAAGGTGTTACAGAGGATGTTTTGTTTTAATACGTTATTGCAATATTACTTAAAACGGCCTTTACTAACTGATAACAGACTACTTATTAGGTGTATTGAAATGAAAAATATTAATATATATTATCTGTGGACAAGAGTATTTTCATAAGAAAATACTTAAAGACTGGGACATTTTTTTTAGAACAAAAACAGTTGTAATATAAATATCAGCTACTAGCTACTAACAATTATATTACCATCCACAAAATCTTTTTTAAATGTGGAAAAGCACTGTTCCTTGTAATTTATATAGTTCAAGAGTCCGACATTTACTGTTAGCCTCACTAGCTACATATACTTTAGCTATCTTACCTAACTATATTGACTCCAAACTCTCATTCTGCTGAATATTGTAACCGTTTTCACTATGATATACTCCACTCTAGGTTTTGTGTTTTGGCTATTTACGAATTTTCAGATCTTTAAGGAAAAGTTGGGCCCGGTCGATAGCCCGGAAAGTGCCCGGGCTTAAGTGCACAGTCTGCGGGTGAAAAAGTGAAATAAAAGTACATTAAAAATAAAAAATTCCCCAAACTTTCAATGCAGGATTGTTCTACTCCTGGCAGGGATTATTTTGGCTATTTTGAAAAATTTTCTTGATCGATATCTCTGCCCGGGCTGAGCACTTTTTTTGTTGGGCAGCGCCACTTTCCCCCGCATGACCCAAAGGGGTACCAGCAGGATTATAGGAACGCAGTTTTCGAGAACACAGTTTGGGCTAAATTGCGGTTCTTTTTTGTCCAAACTCAATGCTTGGTGGATGGGATTATGAGACTCGCCATTGCAGGGCCCCTGCTTGGTTCCCATCACGAGGCAACGGTGGTCGGTTCCTGCACACTGCGAGTTCGACTACGGGCCCGCGAGAGTGCGCACTCTCTTGGCTGAGCACGCGTGCCTCGTCGGCGGGAACAGCGGACCACCCTGGGGCGGCCCGGACCAATCCGAGCCCCGTCGTGTCACCAAGACCCGCGCTCAGGTCCTAACCCCAGTCTTCGGCCACTCGGGCTACCTGGTTTATTCTGCCAGTAGCATAGGCTTGTCTCAAAGATTAAGCCATGCAAGTCTAAGTTCACATGGCCGGAACAGTGAAACTGCGAATGGCTCATTAAATCAGATATGGTTGCTTTGATCGCTCTACCGTTACTTGGATAACTGTGGCAATTCTAGAGCTAATACATGCCAACGAGCGCTGACCTCCGGGGATGCGTCCATTTATCAGACCCAAAACTTATAATACCTGAAAGGCCAGTGACTTGGCAGACTTTTTTCCATTTATTATGGACGCCGTTGTGTCCTTGCCCGGTGATAATGTCCGTGTCCCAATAAAAATACTCCGTGATTCGGCTGCTCCTCAGTTGTTCATTTTGTCTAGCGTTTTGGCAATTGGTAAAAAGTCTGCTGTTGGTTCTGATGTAAGTCTTGGGCTTTGCAATGGAAGACATTGATGTGAAGACACAGAGTGTTTGTCCTATCTGATTTGGTATCAGGTGAGGTGGAAGTGGGAGTGAGGGCTGAGTTTCCGATAAAAGAAATTTACTTTCTTTGAAATTACACTTGTTCCAATGATGAATACTCCAAATGAACTTGCTGTAAAGTTTCCAAAGGTTTTTTTCGGCTTGTGTTGTTACTAGGTCCATGTATAAAAAGCACCAAGAGGAAGTTAACTTGAGTGACAGTGTAAACCAGTCGCTGAGTCTAAGAATGTAGCTCGGTTAGCCGCTAATAGTGACAGAAAGAGTTTGGAAAATGTCGTTCAAATTAACAGCCTGTTTATGTCTTTGTCGCATTTGATCACTGACAAAAAAATGACGAGTCCTTAATAGCCTTATTTGACATTGCTTTTACTGATAAAGATGCTGAGTCCATGTCTACTGGCTATTTTTTTTTAAAAGACGGTTTGTTGATTGACACCATTAAATGTCTCTCCGGTGGAAGAGTGGAGTGTTGTAACGCAGATTGTAGTTCCTACTCCATATCGAAACGAGATATTACAGTTTGCTCATGATAATCCTCTGGCTGGTCATTTAGGAATAAAGAAAACTTATCATCACATTCTGCAACATTTGTTTTGGCCAGGAATTAAAGGGGATGTTGTGCGTTATTGTAAATCATGTCATTGGTGTCAAGTTTCGGGAAAACCAAATCAAACTGTTCCTTCCGCTCCTTTGTATCCAATCCCAGCCGTTGGTGAACCATTTGAACGGGTGTTGGTTGATTGTGTGGGTCCACTTCCTCAAACCAAAACAGGAAATAAATTCCTAATAATGATCATGTGTGTATCCACTCACTTCCCAGAGGTTTTTCCTGTGCGAAAAATTACAACTCCAGTTGTTGTGAAAACCCTGACAAAGTTTTTTCGCTGTTTGGTCTGCCTAAAGTTGTCCAGACAGACCAAGGGACTAACTTTATGTCACGTATTTTTGCACAGGTCCTTAAGCAACTCAACATCCAGCATTGTCACTCTAGCGCATACCACCCAGAGAGCGCTTTCACCAGACGCTTAAGACGATGCTCCGTACATATTGTTTGGAGTTTGAAAAAGACTGGGATGAAGGCGTTCATTTCCAAATGTTGTCTATTCGGGAGGTGGTTTAGAATCTCTTGGTTTTAGTTCTTTGGAGTTGTTTTTTGCACACACGGTGCATGGTTCCTTAAAACGTTTAAAAGAGAAATGGTTGTGTGAAGAGATGGAGAAAAACCTTTTGGATTATGTGTGTAACTTTAGGTTAAAACTGTGGCGTGCATGTGAAATCGCTAAAGAAAACTTGTAAGTTGCACAAACTAAAATGAAGACCTGGTTTGACAGACATGCTAAATTCCGTTGAGTTTCAGCCTTGTGACAAAGTGTTGGTGCTATTACATATTCCTGGTGCTAGCCTTCAAGCTCGCTACAGTGAGCCTTATGTTACTCATAAAAAGGTTGGAGACAGGGACTATCTGATTGCCATGCCTGACAGACGGCGGGGGTCCCGGTTATGTCACGTTAACATGTTAAAAGGTTACTGTGAACGCACACCTTCTCTGTTACTTGTCACCTGTGATACTGCTGTTTCTCCTGTGGCGCTGTCAAGTGCTGAAGTCTCAGCGCCTTGTCTTGTCACTGGAAAGGCGCTGTCCGGTGCTGAAGTAGCAACACCTTGTTTTGTCACTGGAAAGGCGCTGTCCGGTGCTGAAGTCTCAGCGCCTTGTCTTGTCACTGGAAAGGCGCTGTCCGGTGCTGAAGTAGCAGCGCTTTGTCTTGTCACTGGAAAGGCGCTGTCCGGTGCTGAAGTAGCAGCACCTTGTTTTGTCACTGGAAAGGCGTTGTCCGGTGCTGAAGTAGCAGCACCTTGTTTTGTCACTGGAAAGGCGCTGTCCAGTGCTGAAGTAGCAGTGACTTGTCTTGTCACTGGAAAGGCCCTGTCCGGTGCTGAAGTTGCTGCGCCTTGTCCTTGTCAATGGAAAGGCGCTGTCCGGTGCTGAAGTAGCAGCACCTTGTCTTGTCACTGGAAAGGCGCTGTCCAGTGCTGAAGTAGCAGTGACTTGTCTTGTCACTGGAAAGGCGCTGTCCGGTGCTGAAGTCGCTGCACCTTGTCCTTGTCAATGGAAAGGCGCTGTCCGGTGCTGCCATTTTAGTTCTGTAGTGACTGAAATGGCTGCCTCTGCTGTTCACATGAGGGAAGAGTCATCTTTCATCAGCTTTATTTATTCTTTATTTAATCAAGAAGGTACCACTGTCCTGATGATAAAAGAAACAATCGTCAGATAGCGTTTATTAAACATTAGTAGTACAAGTGTGAAGAATTATGTATACAATAGGATAAAAGAAATTGTGCTGTACAATGCATTCCCAAGTAAAAAGCAAAAGATGTTGATGTTCCATGAGTGAGGCGGCATGTTCACCTCCACCTCCATCACCCTGAGTGTGGGAGCTCCACAGGGCTGTGTCCTGAGTACCCTGCTCTACTCTCTCTACACCCATGACTGTCTGTCCACACACAGCTCCACCTCACCTCATCAAATTTGCTGATGATACTTTTGTCCTGGGACTCACTTTCAACAACAATGAGACGGCATACCTGGACAAGGTCGAGCATCTGACATCATGGTGCCAGGACAACTGTCTCTCTCTGAATGTTAGCAAGACCAAAGAACTGGACTTTAGGAAGAGACAACAATGGTCATACTCCCCTCTCATGATCAGCGGAACACCAGGAGAGAGAGTACCTGGGGATGAACATCTCTGAGGACCTGACCTGGACTGCACACATTCAGACACAGGTGAAAAAAGCCAGGCAAAAACTGTACCACCTGCACCAGCTGAGGAAATTCAGGTTTTCACCAGCTATCCTGAGAACTTTCTATTTAGAGGCAATAGAAAGTGTGCTGTCTCAGTGCATCACAGCGTGGTACAGGAACAGCACACGTCATGACTGCAAAGAGGGTACTCTGATAAGCACACCTATGTGTAAAATTCTGTAAATAGCTTTTCTCAGGGTTAGCTCTCCCATCTCTGCAGGACATCTACTCCAAACGCTGCAGAGGTAGAGCTGCTAAAATCATCAAGGACACTAATCATCCTGCAAACCATCACTTCACCCTGCTGCCTTCTGGTAAGCGCTTCCAAAGCCTGATGGCCAAAACTGAAAGACTCAGAAGGAGCTTCTTTGCCCAGGCCATCAGACTCCTGAACTCAGTCACTAACAACATTACGTGACTTGTCTTCACTTCAGAATAAACATTCACACACTTTTAATCAGGTATTACTCTGTTAATTTTAATATTTATCTTTTAATTCTGTAAATAGCTTTTCTCCTTCCCGTTTTTGTGCCAGCTGTGCTTGTGGAAGAAAGCTTGAGGTGGTGGTAGCCAGGGTAAGTGATACCCTGGCTACCACCACCTCATCAAAAATGGCCTCCAAAGAACAACAAGAATGTGAGTTATAGTACTATATAGTATACTGTACTGTTGAGTTGTAAAGGGCAGCAGGGGAGTGGTATTACTGTTTTAGTAGAGTTTAGCATATAATTGGTTGTATTACCATATAAATTAGAGATTGCACAGGCTGCGAGTCTTATTCTATCTTAAAAAGTTTTTTTACCACGTAGGTAAAAATGAAAGAAGCCTATTTGAATCAGATGTTGTTTTCATGACAAAAACTCTGACACAGCATTGTAATAGTGTGTATAATTAAAGGTTGTTTAGCTCTGTGTGAAGCTGAGGGAAGGTGGGATTTACATTATTTGGATTCAATATAAAATGTCCCAAACCTTCCCAAAAGTATGGTTTCTCCTCAATGGTGCTTAAATGACCTCATTCAAGCCGCACTTCCTGGTCATTGTGCAGTAATTATGTATAAGCCTGAGTTTCCTGGCACTCCCGTGAGAGATCCTCAGGCTTTAGCTGCTGCTTCACAGTCACTGAGTGTGGGATTCCCCGTGGGCTTCACTGATATGGAGAGTGTCACTGGGACTGATGGAGCTTTTTGAGATTTATTATGAATGTGCATAGATTTCAATATGTGGCTGATGCTTGGATAGGAGTGCGAGGGGAAAAAGAGTGCTAACATTTGCAGCAGGAATGTCGCCTACCATAGAAATTGATTATCTTTGTGGAAGTTGAAGACTGGCGATGTGCATGAAAGGGCTGATTGAGTGACCTATGTCTGATTGCTCAGGGGTAAAACATCCCGGAAAGTTCAAAGTGGAACACCAAATAGACAGGTCTATACTGTTCAGTGATTGCTGGAAGAGACATGTTTTTTTGTTACTGATACAGAAATTAGGATAAAGATAAGAATTCTCTGATTTGTTTTATGCCTATCCAGTTGTCTTCAGAAGCACACCATCTGCATTGGTTGGAATGCCCCCTGAAACTCCAAATCTTTGTATATATTAGGAAAAAAATGAGATGACTGGCCAGAATAGCAAAATTGTGGAAAGTTTAAAATTGCAAAACGAAGGGCAAAATAAGTGACATTGTATTATTAAGTGGAGAGATAATAATGGAAATGTTTCAGCTGCCTCCATTATCAGTGTAAGTTAGCACACCCAGCTCACTCTATATACTAAAGAGCACCAGAACTTTCTATAGCAGTAGCTTTTACATAGGCAATGTCCTGCAGACAGAATGGGTGCTCACCTCTGAGGGAGTGCCATCTATGAACAACGTCCAGAGATCCTTTGGGGGAAAGCTTTATATCATGTCCATCATGTCCATCGCTCACAGAAGCAGCTGCTTTAATTTCGCTTTTCGCTCTTTGGACAGTTGTGACATATTGGCCGTGCTCAAGACTTTATTCACTTATTGATTATGTGAATAGGTGATAGACATGTGTAGGGTGTTCTTGTTCTTGTTTTGAATGAGGACAACATACAACTAAACACAGGACAATGCCATTGGACCCTCATGCTGTTGGCCACTGGCTGGTGTCAGGACAGGGCAAGACAAAGTAACAACAAATGAATATATCATGCCACTGGAGAGAGAACAGGGTTGCCCTTTGATTAAAACAAGAGGTTATCCAAGCCATTAAAAAGGCAGACTGGGGCCTCAGTGGTACAAAGCAAAAGGACACTAGCAACACTTTGACTTTCTGGTCTGTTTAATACCACAGAGGCTTCACATATTTATCTAGGGATTTTTATGCATAGACATTTATCTAGGAGCTTGCCATTTCTCACTCTTAGAAAGTATTTACTTTTTATATACAGATATTTCTGGGTATTGAGGTTTCCTGTGTCCCATTATTAAAATACCCAGGAGGCAGTGTATGTCTTGTGGCCGAGATGGCAAACACATGTCTCATTTACTGGAGACTAGTTGTTAGTGCTTGAAGTTAATGTCCAGACATTTTACACACCAACTTTAGACTGATGCAGGCTCCATGTCTCTGTAAAGGGATTTCTCTGCACTGAAAATAAAAGCTGATTGATTGCACCAAAGAAAAAACAAAACCTTGCAGAAAAATTGTTAACATTTTTGTTTTTCAGTGGCCACAGATGTTTACTGCAACCGTGTTCAGAGCAAACTCTAAAGCTTAAAAAGTGAAATTAAACAGCTATATTTTAAGTCTCTAGCGTTGACATGTGGGGACTTTGACTGACAAGTGTCTGTGCACCTTCATCTTTGTAGCACTCACTGTTTATTTATTTAGAAAGCCGAAATACTCCACAGCATGGCTTCCAGTCAAATGGGAAACATAGTTGAGTTTCTCGATTTCACACTCAACGGCTTTCTTAGTCGGACTCATTTGCTGTGCCACCATTTTGAGCAGAAGAACGTTTCACATCTGGCTGATGTCTTTGCAGGAGCCACAACGCCATGTTACTGCCTGTTTCCTGCTCGATGCCTTGAGCACAGCAGAACTTCTCCAAACAAAGATGATGCAATCTACTGAGATTTTGTGCAGAGGAGGTAACAATCTTGCAATTAATTTTGTAGTATTTTGCAAAACTTAGTTGAATTAACTCTTCATTAAACAGAGCCCTTATTAATGAGCTTTGCACTCAATAAATGTAATTATTTCTCTGATAGTAAAGGTGTGTTGAATATTCAATTAAAAAACAAATGGCCTTGTAGTTCCTTTGTAATTTTGCCTTGTGCTCGGGTTTAAAACAGTCCCAGAAATAATTTAGAAAATCTATTTGCAGAGGAGATAATGAGAGGGTTACAACAGGAGCATGTACAAGATGTCAAATTTACTGTAATTATCCCCTCTGCAAAGGTATGAGCAGGGGACTGACCCAGAAAAGAAATGTACTTTTCAGTAGATTTAAAGAGAGCAGATTGTGTGGGTTGCCCTTGTGCAATTTGTGAAAGCAGAAACACGGTTATAACCACAGTCACATGTCCTGGCACGTTTTTCAGAGACACCATCCATTTTCAGGCTCCATATTTTGGTGTAAATCTTATATAGCTTTGCTCTAAATTATGAAGAGGTACTCTCTCATTACAGTTGTGTTAGAGTATTAGAGGTTTGAAGAGTCTTTCCCAAAATGTCACTTGTGTTTCATGGCTGTAGCACATAATGTATTAAAAACACACACATTCTGTTACTAATCAGTCGTGTTAGGAATCTGGGGATCCGTGACTGTATAATAAAAGAAAGAAAAACTCTCACTGCTGATTTAAATGAGGATCACAAATCCCTGGAGCCAGCAGGTCAGATTCAGTTTTTTTTTCCAAAGAAAGTGGCTCCTAATCTGGTGTTCATTTGTTTAAAGCCAGAAATAATTTAACAGCAGAGGTAGAAGTAGATTTATGTGTTGTGGTCATGGCTTTACAATAACACTTGTTCCTTGGGGAAATCCACGCACAGCTTTGAATTAGCCGTTTGTTACTGAGGAAGCACTGAAACCTTGATAAATGCCTTGCCACGCAGAGACATAGTTAATAAACATTTTATTAGCGCTCACTAAGTGCTCGCGAGGGTCAAAGACATGCTTGCTTGACATTTGGTTGCATTTGGCTGATTGGCAATTCATCATCAGGCTTCACACTCAGCAGGGCTGCACTTTCATTCATTATTTATGAGTGAATGCTTTTAATTCAATAAATTATCTTAAAATTGGTTAAGGAAAAGCATAATACCATTAATCACTTGTGAGGCCTTGAAATCTGAATATATAAATATTTAGTAAAAGCTATTCAATCGTGATAAAGATGATTAGTTTTGAATCGGTTCAATAAGAGCCTTACATAGAGCCTTTGTTACTTCATAAAAAGGTGAAAATGAGCAGTTTGATGGGAATTAAATGAGAAATACAGTGGGAATGATGATTAGGGTTGGACAACTGATTAGTGACCAGTGGAAATGAGTAATAAGTAGTGTTGATTTTGAATGGGTCATACTAATTCTGTAGTTTGCTCCACACAGATTATGAAGATTCAGGTTAATAAATGGTCAAATGGCTTGGTGCAACATATCAGAGGATAGCACTCCTGCCACACAGCAAGTAGGTCAAAGGGTCAAAGGTTGTGCCAGCCAACATAGCTTCTCTGTGTGCCGCTGCTTTGACAGTTTAGAGACATGAATATATGGGGGAATTTAAAGAGTAATGTCTAAAAGGTTAAGCACTGGAATTAAATGGTAATTGTCTTGCAGGTACTACGCCTCACACCCAAAGCAGCTGGGATAGGCTCAAGCTAACGCTAAACATGACAAGATAAAATGAATGCATAAATGGACATACCAAACCAGGTAATGCATACACTTTTAAAGAAATATGTCGGTTCACTGTCATTGGTGGATAGCTAAAGCCTCAGTTGGGTAATGTCTTGCTCCTTTAGTACAACAGCAGCAACTTCTTTTGAGGAAATGTCTATACAATCCATACATCAGAATTCTATTAGGACTGAGCACATATACTTTCTTTAAGGTAGCTTTCAGAAGTCTTCCAGAGTTGTCAGTATGTTAGCTGGACTTGGCAAATCTAAAAGCCCTTGAGCATAAAATTGGTTTTGTCAGACATTGACTCAAAGTGTGTGAAAGTCTCTCTTGTGTGGCTCCAACTGTTCACAAAGACCTCAAGGAGAAGTATTTTATAAAAGTTTTCACAGTCTTCGAGTACAAAGGCTTAGATTTTTTTTACCTTGATCATTCTGTGATTTCTAATATATTGAATATTTTGCTCAGTGACACAAGGTTATTCAAGTCTGTTAAACTTTTACACTGGGCCTGGCTCTGGTCTTGACCCAAAGTGTGAATAGTAGAAAAGCCCTGCGTAAAAGCTCACTTTTAAATAACTTAATTTATCCACGGCAATGAATTTCTTTTGGGCTTTTTACCCTTTATTAAATAGCAATAGGAGAGACTGACAGGAAACATGGAAAAAGAGGAATGAGCGCAACAAATACACGTGAGCTTGAACTTTATTGTGTGTAGGTTTAACTCAAATCCAGGGTTACTTGCTTCTCTGCTGTGTACTGAGACCACGTATCTTCTATAAAACACTATAGAAGATACATGGGGGTATTACAGTATTACAGTTGTAGTATAGAGAGCAACTAAATATGTTCACTTAAATTTAAACTTAAAATCAAACCAAACATGGCCTCCCATTTCATCCTGCTGCATCTGGACTCATCAGGATTCCTCCAGAATACCTCCCTTCCACTTCCTGAACACCGCCGAAATCTAGTATTTCACCCCTCATCAAAAAGCCCAGCAGAGTATTTTCTTCCTGCGACTGTTGAATATGGTAATAATCCTCTTCTACACTTTTTTTGTGTGTCTGAACCACAGGCAAAAACAAATTCCTAGTAATGACTTTTTTTCTCTTTTCCTGGTAATAAACCTGATTCTGTTGACCACTGTTTAAATATCTGCACCTGTCTCTTTGTTACACAACAATGTGACTGAGTTCAAACCAATCCTCGGGTGGATCCAGCTAATCACCAGCCCACAGTGAACTCAGAGGTGAACCCAGCACTATCCCTCACAGCAGGAGGTCAGGTTTCATTCAACTTCCTGCTTCTGCTTCTCCTCCTCCAACACAAGCCTCCAGACTCAGGGGATCCCATTCGCTCTCCCACATTTATATAAACCTACACACAATAAAGAAGCCCTGCTAGAACCACTCTGTGACTCATACACAAACCACTGTTGGTACTGTTATTAATATATATATATATAGATGGTTTATATTATATTATATCTTAATTCTGATGAGTTTTTTAATAACAGTGAGTTTTAAGAGGCAGAAAAGGAAGCTTAGGTGGAAGAAAAGGCTGGCTCCAAGAAGCTTATAGAAAAAAAAGACCTATTTTAGAGGATGTCTATAGTTAAGACCCAAAAACCCATTGTAATGTTTTTACACCTCTGTACTGTACACAGCAGTATAAACTGGGGAGAGCAGGAATCCATCAGACAACTTTCCGGGGCTTTGGATTTATATAGGGCTTTTAAAGAGACTCAAGGCACTTAACAGAGTTTTTGTTCATCCACAGTTACACACTGGTGATTGTGATGGGATAGAGACAGCCTCTCTGACCATCACCAAACACACTCACACATCCAAACAGGCAAGGTGTCTTTCCCAAGGACACGACAATATGAACCATCCGATTATAGAACTACTGCTCTAGCACCTAAGCCACTGTATTGAGGTTTAATGGCTTAACAATGTAATGACCACCGTGGCAGAAGTTTTCAAAAAAGTGCATCAACTTAAACTTGCACAGCTCCAGTTTCTCACCTGCCTGCTGCAATGGTGAGGTAGGCAGTGATGGACATGTTAACTAATGAATAACACGGTATCTCTCTGACTGGATGAAATTTCCTGCAGGTGGTTCATCCAGTCACCTACAAGGCATTCATCTCAACGCTTAGCTTGGAAACAAACCATGTGGCGGGACTGTTTAACGTTTTTTGTTTCCTAAAAAAAGGCCATAAATTCACAAGATTCACAGAGAAACCCTCATGTGTGTGGACAGGACAACAGTGTAATGCATCACACACAAATATTCCTAAAATGACACTGACCTCTGACCCCTTCTGCTCACTGGGCCTTCACAGGTCTATTGATAAGTGGCACAATTGAGTATCATAATGAAGCACAAAAAACACATCAATGTCACAACAGATTTAAAATGCAGCAATAGCTTTATCTTGGCAACTGTAAAACCAAAAATAACATTTACATTTACTCCACAAAGACAAACAATCCAGGCACTCACTTGGTTTTGGAAAAATATAAAAAGCTAAAAGCAAGTGAGTGCCTGGATTGTTTTTTCTTCTTGGAAGGAATGTAACCCTTGCTCAGGAGCACCTTTGGTTTTGAGGAAACCAGTGTTCAAACACTTTTTGAATTTCTGAGAACATTTACATATTCTGGCAAACCTCTGTATGATGAAAGTTATACGAGTGTTTTATATTGGACTTTAGCTCGGTGTAGTCATGGCAGTCTGTTCGCAGTAATATTCACACTCACTCTCTGCACTTGGCTCCACACAAATGTTTTCATTCTGTTACTGGCATCTTCTATGAACAAGCAGACTGTAGTTATTAAAGACCTTAAAGCTGAAAAAAATAAAAAATAAATATCCAGGCAGCAAGGAGGACTGCTACAAATGCCAAACTAACAAACAAATAAATCACACCTTCTTCGCACAAACCCACACTTAGAGACACGAAGCTGAGTAATTTCTTAGCGTTGTTTAAAAGGAGTAGGCTGAGATTCATCCCTGGTACGTGTCTTTTCACTGAAACTACATATTTCTAATAATAACTTTTGAGGTAAAAGGAGTAAACAAGAGTCGAGTGAATAAGTGTATGTATGTGTTACATAGACAAAAGAACACAGTGTAAAAAGGGAAAGCCCAATAATCTAGGCCTGCTGTTAATGGAGGGACCACTCGCCTCAGGGTGCACAGCGAAGAAATCTGGCCTCTAACATTTGTCACGTTCACCTCCCGTTAACATGATTTTCTACCCAGCCAACTGCCTCCCACTCACATATTTATATTTATACACACTCACACTCAACAGCATGCAAGTGTTAAAAAGCTATTTAAATGCACAGTATGTAGCCTGTGCTATTGGGGTCTGTATCTTAACCAGACGAAGTCACGTTATGCTCAGATTACAATTAGTGCAGATAATCATAAGTCATGAGGCACATTTATTTTTTGGTGGTACTTAACCTAATAGCTCTATTTTACCCTGGCATTGCTCAGTAATAAGATAAATGTAACATGTAAAGGTAGTACATGTCAGCATGATTTTTTTTCTTATCTCATGTTGATGCTTGAAATTTTGCAGGAAAGATTACAAAATATTGATTCAACATTAACATTTTGTATGATGTCTCTGTGGGTCACCTAGAAAGTGCACGCACAGCAGGATCAGTTCCTGGCTTAGGCCAATTGTTCAAAGTCATAATCCCTCTTCCTCATAATAGACCTACTCTGTAAAGCCAAAATATGATTAATAACAGTGAAAACATTTAAATGGATAATTGTAACTTCATCAAAAAATGACGAAAAGGTGATGATGATGACCGACATGGCATGGTAAGAATGTCAATTTGTTAACCCTTTCTTTGTCAAACAGTTATGAATGATGAAAATGATGAGGAGGTGATCCTAAACTGGATAGAGACACAATCAGTAAATAGGCACATCACACAAAACCCGGCCCATTTTAGATAAAACATTATGATGGGTCAGTTAAGATTGAGGTCCAGACTCTAGGTTCGAGACTTACTTCAACTTGTTAAGAAAGTGAACTGTTTTGGATGTTACTTTTTCTCTTAGAGATACACTTGATGGGCAGATGGCAGGTGTCAGGAATCAATTTGTAAATGTGTTTTAGACTGAATCAATATGGTACAAGCTTTATCAGGTGATTTTTTTTATTGGGGTTGGAAAGCTTACAAATTCTCAAGTTTAAGGTATAGTATACAGGATTTTAATGAAGCTCTCTGCTTTTTGTGCAGCTCTCAGCTGAAGGAAGAAAGGAAAATACAGTACAATACAGGAAGCTTGTCCAACCACTGCCTGAAAATCCTGCATATTCTACCTTTAATATACTACCTCAATCATATCCAACCACAATTTATTCAACTTTTATTCACATTTCAGTCACACAGCTGCACTGCCTCCACAAACACAGTTAGACCAATGCAGGAGATATAAGTGGCAAATATAATTTATTTTAACCTTGTTTAAAATAATACAATGTGAGAAAACATTATCAATTGCTTTTCTGGCAAATATGAATCCAACAGTATTTTTTATTATTTTATATTTTTTATTGTTATTAAAAGGAGGCCTTTATTTCAGCTGACAGAGTGCGACCACTTGGGAGACTTAAAGGTAAGCATTAATGTGAAAGTGTTTCTCTAAATGTGGTGACAATATTTATTAATAGATGTAAATAAAATACCAACATTGCAAGTGTTAAGAAGCACAAACCTGAAGATTCCCTGAAGTACGGAGCCCCTCTGGTCTCACTATGTAAAAAAAAATATATATATATGTAACTAAGTCGTGGCCACGAGATACGCTAACTCGTGGCCACGAGTTAAGCTAAGTCGTGGCCACGAGATACGCTAAGTCGTGGCCACGAGATAAGTAAATATGAAAGCATGCACGCTAACTCTGCCGCCCATAAGGCTCATACATACAGCCAGATGGAGGTACCGTGACCTAAGCCTACAACGCCCTCTGCTGACGTTTTATCGTAGGCTACACAGACATGCTTTTCCAAAATGTCAAAGACTTCAATAATTAATAAACCAGTCTGCACACTAATATAGACTATCTTAAAATCACAATCAGAAATACTTTATTGATCTTTATTGATATCGATAACCCAGGGGACAATTGTTGTGTCACAGTTGATGTGCACATCAAGACATTTAAAGAAATATAAATAATAATATAAGTTGGTAAATAAACAAGTAGCCTATACACATGTAAAAAGTATATGCTAAATAAATATATGCTATAAAATATGAAGAAGAGTTATAAAGGACCATGGATATGCAGCCTACAAGATTTACATTACTGTATTAACAGAATTGAATTGATTGTGATGAACAGTACTAGTAAATAAATAGAAGCAGAACTGCAGCAAACTATATTACACTGAATATTAAAACAGATAATATTGCACAGAATGTGAAGTATTACATTGCACTACAGTACAGGGTCCATTTAAATAACAAAGGTTATCAATATCAATAAAGATCAATAAAGTATTTCTGATTATGATTTTAAGATAGTCTATATTAGTGTGCAGACTGGTTTATTAATTATTGAAGTCTTTGACATTTTGGAAAAGCATGTCTGTGTAGCCTACGATAAAACGTCAGCAGAGGGCGTTGTAGGCTTAGGTCCATCTGGCTGTATGTATGAGCCTTATGGGTGGCAGAGTTAGCGTGCATGCTTTCATATTTACTTATCTCGTGGCCACGACTTAGCGTATCTCGTGGCCACGACTTAGTTACATATATTTTTTTTTTTACATAGTGATACCAGAGGGGCTCCGTACTGAAGACAAGTTGTAGGACAAACTAAAAATGTGGCTCTGTGTGATAAGGCTTTTCAGTCAGAAAATAAATGACTTTGTGAAAAAGTATTAAAATTACATTACTTTTTACAAAAACAGCTTTTCTGCACGGACATGTCAATGTTCAGAAAATTATGTTCATTCAGACCTGGGTGCAAAGTGAAGCTTATTAAGATGAAGATTTCAAAAGCATGAACATGTTACACTAGAAAATAATAAAAACATGGGCCAAATTAATGGGTAATTATTATTATTGCTTGTATTTGTATTCTTTTGTGTAATCACGTGTTTTCATTTTCTTATACTTGTTTTTTAAAAGCTGAATGTGGGCTGGATGCTTAAAGCTGATGTTGGATGTAGCTCAACAACAAATCCCCTCTTGATCCGCCTCTGACTGACCTCCGGTGTGGTTCGATTGAAATGTGAACACCACATGGACCAACAAAGTCTAAACAGCCCTAAAACTGCAGTGTGACAAGATGCAAGGCTAAGATCATGTGGTTTGGCACAAAACAAAACCAACAAAGTTTTTGTCCAATTAATCACAATGTTAATGTTTGTATTGACTCCTCCTCTATCTATTGTATTTTAGGCTTTATTATATGTTTATGTAAGGCAAAAATACGTTGATTATTATGTTAATGTAATATTATACTTGCATAATATTGTGGAGAATATGCAACAATGACAGAATAAATGGTAAATGATGTGTTAAGTAAGACAATAGCTGTTTACTCAACTTATGCTTACATCTTATTTGGTCAGGTATTGTAGGGGCTGCATTATTTTGCAGTTATTTGTTGCAGCTGCAGTTTGCTGAGTGTATGAGATAAAGCCGACTGCATTCTGATGTATTTCTGCTTACTACGGTGTGTCTCTCCAGAGCCTGAAACAGCTGGTGATATTAGGAAAAGAAACCGCGAATGGTGCATAAATGAGTTTGTATCAGCACACAGACAAAACAAATGATTAATGGACTTTCAGACATTTATCTGACAACAGTGCAATAATTTCAGCAGCTGCCACTTTGGATCCATAAATTTGACTAAGTTTACGTTTGTGAGATTTATTATCATTTGTGTTGCACTAAAGATTTGTGAAAGCCAGGCAGTAAAGTTGACATATCTGTCCAAGTATGATTTATAAACAGTAAATAATGACTTATTAAGACCACAATGAAGCAGTGGTATCATTCAAACTTCTTCTTTCAGCCTTACTTACACACTTTTACCATTACACAAGATAAAGGCCTCTCTTGGCCTCGGTGCTTGGTACCATTCATAGATTTTCTGACCTTTAGTGGGTTCAATAGGTCATCTATGTGACTACAGCGCTGGCCTCATGGTTGGATAGAGGCAGAAACAAAACATAGTAAAATAAGCTGTGAGATTTCTGACTGACCCAAAAGACCATGTCAATACATTTAAACAACAGGAGCTTTCAAAAGACAAAAAAAAATTCTGCAGACAAATTCTGCATAAAAAAGATTTTTACAATATTGAGGATTTAGGCTACATCAGCTAAAGCTTCATACTGTACATAAGTCTTGTTGCTTGTGTGTGGTCTTCAGCCTTTCAGACCAGTGTTATTTAAGCACTCCCATGGAAACCCTCCCTGACATTAAAAAACATTGTAACCAAAGATTATAAGCCAATGCTGTCTGTCACAAAGCACTTGGACTCTTCGCTGTAGACGCCTGGTCAGCAGTATACAACTTTCAGGATTTCTCTGTAATAAAACCAAGAAGCTGCAGCAAAGAAATAAAACTGATTTAAAAGGACTGACTCAGATCATTTTCCAGTTTACGGCTAAAAGAGCTCGCCTTGTTATGTCGGCTATTTTTATGGCAAGGATCATTATCTGATCGCTCAAGAATAACCTAAACTATTCACTTAGTTAGATACTAGAATGAGCAAATGGGAAACGCTCTTTGTGGACCTTTTATTCTATGAATCACGGCTTGTCAGAGTGCACATTTGTCCTATATTTCCTCTACAGAATGGGAACACCATATGGGTCCGATTATTAAAGTCTGCCTCAGAACAATAGAGGGGTGGCCATATGGTTGTTACAAATGGTCTACCTTATTCAATCACTTATAAACATGAAAGAGGAACTATTTTACAAATATAATCTGCAGCTTTGTTGACTTACAAAAATACAATGAACATTTTAGGTTAATGTATAATGCATTTATAATTAGTCTTATTAAATTTGCATTGTGTAAAAGTTTTACATTATACAGATTGTACCTGCAGGGCTACCATAGGTGCTTACAGGCTGTAGAAAGAAAGGGTGTGTAATTGAAGTCTGATATTTTCCCTCCAGAGCCGAGGTTTATTTGAAGCACTTGGAGTAGCACTGTCTCCTCACGACAAGAAGGTCCAGGTCAGGTCACTGCAGGTCAGGACACGTCTCTTTTCACAGTCTCACAGAGATGCAGTGACGTCCGATGACAGCTCTGGGTGATCCTGTACGATAAGGGGAGATCACAATTCAGATGTTTGCTTCTGGACATACACCATTTGATCAAGCAGGTCTGAACAGTGCTTACAATTCTCTCATTTTATATTATTAATCTCAGTTATTTTCTGACAAAAGTGCATATGTTTTTTATATGTTTAACAGTGCACAAAAGTCTAAAGGTTGGTTGGTTTCTTGTTGATTTAAATTAAAGATTTCTTTTTACCATTGCGCTAAACTTACCTTTTTAAAACAAGCAAGATGCAGAAAGGCTGACACAAAAGCCCATACTAAAAAAAAAGCTTCCTTTACCACAAAAAATAAAACAATAAAGCATTAATGGCATTAAAATCTGAACTCCTGTCTCATTTTCTCATGACATTTTTAATTATCCAATATTAAAGCTTAACATGAAACAAATACTACCATTGCATTTCAGGAAGTTCTTTGTCTGTAAACTGATTTCAGTTCAGAGGAGTCTCTTCAGAGCATTATCAAAGTGAGGAACAGTAAACTGCTGTTTTGACAGACTGTAGATAACACTGTGAGGAGCGCCCTGCGACAGAACCAGACGTGTGACAATTAGTCAAAGCCACCCGTCGGGAGCAGATAAGCACCACAGTCACTGACATTCAGGGAAAACTCGCACATAATGATGAACACTGATGATAACATGGTGTCTGAATTATTACCAAGACACCTCCTTTGGCATTGCATTTACAGGAATATTACAGAGTGAATCCTTTTAAGACTGCCTCATTATAGTCTTATTACTTGACTTGTGATCTTATGCAAGTGTTCATTTGCTGTTGTTTTTTTTTTCATTTAAAACGGACATATGCAAAAAGTTACTCTTTGTCAGGACAATAAACTAAATGTTCATGGTGTATGTCTTTGGTTTTAATTGCATTCTGTCATGGCTCTTTAGCTTTGTGCAATGGAAACACTCACATCAGAGTTGATAAACCATTACATTACAGCCAGTTTTTGTCTACGATTGAGGGGCTTATATTTCAACAAACAATGGTATATGATATGGTATACTGCATTACAAAGTTGTGCTAAGCTTTAGTTGGATCCCTCTGCAGAGACATGGTGGAGATAAATGACACACGCTGAGGGGGTCTGCCAGAGAACAGTAGACTGACTCACATCGAAGCTCACCTGTTGTCTGATGAAGCGCTGGATAAGGTCTATTTATCAGGCTGCCTCGCTGAGAGATAGTCCTGCCAGCCTATCTACTGCTCGCAGTGGCACATACTGAATAAATAATGAAGGATGAGCCGGAGCGATGGGGCCAGACCAGCCACTGACCACTCTTCAGAGAGGATCCTCTGTCATCACAGCAAAGACAGCGTCAACTCAATGATGAAATGTTTTAAATGTGCTTGTATTTTTTTAAAGCCAAAGACAAGTGCAGTGTCTGGAGTTATCACTTTACAGGGTTTTCATATTGTTTTAGCTCAAGGCTCACTTCTGGCAGTGCATGCTTCATTTCAAGAGCAGATAAAGTACTTCTTGTGTCAGTGGTCTTCAGAGCAAAGCACCATAAACTGTCATCTTATTCAGAATTAGCTTTGGAGGTAAGAGGAGTTATTTTATTAGTTAAAGAGGTCTTTTTCGATAAGTGTGGAAGTCAGCAGCCACATATGAGTAGCACAGTAAACTGTAAAATGGTTAAAAGCATTGTGGTCTGTTTTTTTCTAGGGATGCATCTGCAGGTCTCAGATACAGATCCAATCCAAATAGATGCTTGGAGTTCCATTGTAACCCTCAGAAGGAGGGGCTTGATTAAGTGCTACATGTAGTTAGTGTTCCTTTAGTTTCTTGCTAACAAGAAGCTGCAGTCTGAACAACAGTTAATAACAATTAGACAAAGCATGTGGATTGGTGACACTCTTACATTCAATAAAAGCCTATTTCTGCCAAACTATATATTACCAAATATAACACATTACCTGTATTTTTACTGACATAATAAACTGCACATTCATGCATAGGGGCAGGGCCAGGTGCACTTAACTGGGGTTGTTTTGCGCTGGTGGACACAATCCAGGCATGGCGGCTCAAAGGCATGCTCCATGTTGTTATGTTTGTAAAAGAGAGTCATGCTGCACATTCCCCCAACACCTGATGGTGTCTGTATGACAGACATAGAGTTTTACAACGTAGATGACACCCAGGGAATTACAGTGACGTTTTCTGATCAGCCGTTTTGTGTCTGTATCGGGACTAGTGACAGGTTCAAGTATCGAACTGGTGAATCTGTGTTTTTGTTTTTTTCACCAGCTACAGACCATTGCTGTTTACTACTTTTCATTTTACATTGTGAGATACTTTGAGTGCACTACATTTCGGACACCTGAACAAAATGACTTAATGACTTAATAATGCACCATACAGTGAGTTAGGAGTGGTTTTAGAATCAGCCTGTGTTTTACTAGGTGGAGAAAAAACAGACTGGTTGCTTTCCCGTGCACTTTCCGACGGTCTTTGTAGATCAGCGCTCACTTGAGGGTGTTTCTCGGGATTTAGGCCTGTCAGAGAAACCCCTGCTGAAGTGCTCTTCACCTGTGATGTTCAGCTGAACTGCACTTCAAAGTTAACTAAACCACTAGCGCATATCAAAACCTAAAACTAAATGTCCAAAACAAGACCGATAGTGATCCCTGAAGACAAGGCTGGCTAGTGCTTTAAAAGACAATGTCCATTTCCTTTTCACACAACTCTTGACTTTGCTTCAGTGTAATAACTCTGCCCAAATACTGATCAGATTGTTATGCTGGTGTGAAGGTGGAGTGCATAGAGTTAACTAATGGCCTCATTAATTCTTAACTCATTAAGAATATTGCCTCATGAATCAGCGAAGGTCTATAAAAATGTTAAATCAGTTTGAATAATAAGGCAGTAAGTAAAACCCACTGAGTGAAAACAGACTCAAAGCAGAAGCTTATCTTTGTAGTTTTAGTAGAAAGCACTGAGTAAAGTGGAGTGGATTCATAAAAGAGTGATGTTACCCACTGCTTAAAACAGAGGGAGCTTTGGAAAGTCTTGGATGTTGAGTTTTTAATAACACTTTGAATTTATATTTTACACTAAAGAGCAGCATATTTCAGACAATAATTATAATAATAGTATTATAGAGTATCTATAGTATCTATAGAGGCAGTCACTATATTTGAATGTTTCACAATATAATCAAGACTAAATGCTGTTAGAAAAAGATGGATGAGTGAAAAAAAAGATATTCATCTGGAGGTAATTTTAAAATACTATTAATTTAGGTTATAACTTATTGCAAGTTATAACCTAAACTTATTGCAAGTTATTTCTGCTAAATAATGCGAAAAAAAAAAAAACTGAGGCCATGACCAGACCTCAGTAATTTACTTCAGATCTATGTTATTTAATTTTTTTTTTTACAAAGTTTGCTACAACTTTACGTGATGCTGTCTTAAATAATGAAACACTAAAATCTCTTTCACATTTAAATTTTTACATTTAGTCATTTAGCAGACGCTTTTATCCAAAGCTAAAAAATGATTTTTTTTTTTTTTTTGGAAGAAGAAAAGGAATCAATAGAAAGGAAGTAGAAGTCATTGTTTCCGCCAAAATAAAGTCGTCTTACATACTGTGCATGTTCAAAACTAAGAACGGCCAGTGTTTCTTCCTGCGGCCATCTTGTGACAAGGTCAAGGTCAGAGATTTGGGAGTGCAAAGTATGCCCATAAAAAAGCTGTTGATAGATGGTAATGCTAACAGTTTGTGAAATGAGTTCATAAAGCATTAGTCAATAGTTTGTAAACCAGAAACTAACTCCACTATTGTGGTTAAAAAAAACAACACGTCTTTGCTGCTGTTAATTTCACAAGTAGCCATGCTTCAGGCTATTAGGATAGTTTGGCCTGGTGATGGCCCTTCTGTGCATCTTTATCTGTGTCTGCATGTCCTACCCATGCCACTGTGGCACTCTGGTTTCTTCCTACTGTCCAAGATATGCCTGGTGAAATGGTGAATCTACCGTTTACGAACGTGAGTCTGAATGGTTTTCTGTTGGTGTCTGTCTCCAGTCCCCTACAACCCATAACAGGAAAAGAAAATAAATGAATGAGAATTTTGAAAATCAATGGGAGCTTGACTTTACCATAAGACTTAAAGGAAAGGCTAATTAAAGTCTGTTATTCTGGCAGTAGACCTTCATTTTGTTAAGTTAACGTGTGTTAAAGAGCTGTTTGATCCAGAGAGATGTGGACGTTTAAGAAAATAAATCCCTGTTTAAATTGTCATAGCCATCATTCCTTTTTCACAAAATCCACTTGTATGACAAAATGTATTGCTTTACACTCATAATGCTACTCTTGTTCCACAGCTTTTTGCAGCAGAACTGTATTTCCTAACATTTCATAAGCCTACAAATGTGTTAGATCTTGTCAAAAAAAGAAAAAAAATCAATAAACGCCAGACTCTATTTAAAATAAACAAGCCTGACGAACCTATGCAATGAGAATACATTAAACCCAAGTCCGAAGCCCACTGATTAAAATTTATGTTACGCTTTGAACTCCCTGCTTTTTTATGCCACGCATGTCGCCTCCTCTTAATCCCTGCTTGAGCCGTTCTCTGTGGCACGGCTCTGAACCTTGATTAATAATGTAGACGCCTCTATGTAAAGTGGCCGAATGAAGGGTAAGCAGTGCTTTTACTCATGTACTACTGACGTATACATTAAAACCACAGCCGTGTCTTTTGAGAGTACAGCTGAGAGGGACGCACCTCTGTGAGTCTGGATCTGGTCTAAGACTGGACTAAGTCTGTCTCCTTCACAAACACTGACCTCCGTGAGTCTGAACCTGGTCTAAGACTGGACTAACTCTGTCTCCTTCACAAACACTGACCTCTGTGAGTCTGAACCTGGTCTAAGACTGGACTAACTCTGTCTCCTTCAAACACTGACCTCCATGAGTCTGGACCTGGTCTAAGACTGGACTAACTCTGTCTCCTTCACAAACACTGACCTCTGTGAGTCTGAACCTGGTCTAAGACTGGACTAACTCTGTCTCCTTCAAACACTGACCTCCATGAGTCTGAACCTGGTCTAAGACTGGAGTAACTCTGTCTCCTTCAAACACTGACCTCCGTGAGTCTGGACCTGGTCTAAGACTGGACTAACTCTGTCTCCTTCAAACACTGACCTCCATGAGTCTGGACCTGGTCTAAGACTGGACTAACTCTGTCTCCCTTACCAAACACTGACCTCCGTGAGTCTGGACCTGGTCTAAGACTGGACTAAGTCTGTCTCCTTCAAACACTGACCTCCGTGAGTCTGGACCTGGTCTAAGACTGGACTAAGTCTGTCTCCTTCAAACACTGACCTCCATGAGTCTGGACCTGGTCTAAGACTGGACTAAGTCTGTCTCCTTCACAAAGAAACTCCTTCAGTAGAAAATAGACAAAAGTAGCGAAATATAGCGTTTTTAATTCCACAATTTATCTAAATATATATATTTCCTATCACACCATCTTTTTCTAAACAAACCACAAGCACAGTAATATGTTTATGAATGAATAACATAATTATAAAAAATATTTAAAATCGTAATGTATTTATTAAGTTATGGATCACAAGAGGATGATGATATTACTAAAATGTTCAAAAATTCAAAAATGAAAGTGTTACAAATTAAAATAGTTTGGTTGACATATGATTGTTTATGTGCAGATGAAATGTCTTCAAGGAAAGGTTGTTAATTAAAATAATCAACAGTAGTTCAGACGCCATGAATCATCATCCTTATTAAAGATCCCAGACTAATCAACCTTTGCCTCGCTGACATTCTCGTGTGTAATTATGTGTTGAAAATGCCAGTCAGCACGGCGCACACAGTAAACATGTTGTATCCCTACCCACTTGAAAGTGCAGGGGTGCGTTTAGTCATTTAGAAAATATTATTTTTGAGAGCAGACAGCTTAGAATAATCTTTAATGGTCTTCGTGAAAGGTATTAAATTATTTAGCGTCTTCGATCAAAAACATGCTAAGTCATAGGGTAACAGCATTTATGAAGAAAATATGCTTTTGATGAACGTTTTCTCTTTGTGTACTGTCTACAATAGCTAACTGTAGTTTTGAACCATTGACAGAACAGGACACTTTCAGACATAACTTTTTTTGTCAACAAAGCAAATAATTACTGCATGAATACTTTAGAGTTTATAGTTTCCATACAGACATACATATCATACAGACAAATATATCAGACATAAATACCTGGCTCAAAAATGACAAAAAAAACCAGGAGAACCAATAAAAGATTAAGAACAGGATAGAGAGATATTTTCATTCAGTCATTTTGGCAGTTGAAGATGAAGTTTATACAAAAAGACATAAACCATGATGGGGAAAAATTAGGGGCCATGCAGAAGCTGCCTTCACACTTCCATTTTTTCTCAGAAACGTTTGAACATTACCAGAAAGAACTCAAGTTTGAAAGGAGCCAAAATTAATTTCCAAGAAAATCTGCACTTTTCCCATCCAGAGCCAAACCTGACATAACATTTCAGGTAATTCACAGGGAAGACATTAGAGTGACATTTTCACAGCGTGCTATAAAATATATACCGACTTGCTCCGTCTTCTTATGTTTCATGTTGACGTCGGCAGAGACACTTGTATTTCCAGCCCCACAACAGGTTGTCTTTGCCGGGTTGAGTGTAAATGTTGTGGTATGAAAATGTTATGGGATTGAGCTCCATGTGTGAACTATTAAAGTAAACCTCTGCACTGGGGGATGCACTGAGTTAGGGTGAGGTGTGAAAGTGTCCATTAAAGCAAAAATTTTAGAAAATTAATCAATGCTTGCACCTACATCCATTGCACCCTGTCATAGCAAACTAGTGATTATTGGTTATAAAAAGGTACTACAGCTGTGGATATCTAAAATATTTGAGTGCCAGTTGTACAAACTGAGTTATCATTTGCATTAAAGACACATTCTATTCACAAAATAAACTGGTCATTGTTTCTGTTTTTGTCTTACAAAAACACCTTATGCCTCTCGGTCAAGGCAAAAATCTATGTTCAGTGGAATAACTCCTCTGAATAAAAAAAAGTTTGAGTAAACGCATCTGGACTTCGTTTTCAAGGTGAAGATGTTTCGTCTCTATTCCAAGAGACTTTGTCAATTCTGAATTCAGATAAAAAACACTTTTTTTCAAGATGCCCTGGATGACTGAGAACCTCCACAGACAACTCCTCTGAATGATATTAATCTCATTGAGACTCCACACTGAGTCAGGAGATGTTTAGGCTCTATTGCAAAATGAGGCTTCTGTAATGACAGCAGATGAATTATCTCCTACTGATGCTAGTTATGATCAGAGGCAAATGCAAATATCAGCAATTGCATGAACCGTGTAGGGACTAGTAGTTGCCAGCTTGGTCATTATACAGCATATTCCAACAGGCAACAGAGCATAGTGTCTGGTGTAGCATAGTGTAGCTATGGTATATTATTCTTTTGGTTGGGCAAAAGTTCTCAGCTCTCTTACAAGTTGAACTCAGAAGTGATAAAGTCTCTTGAAAACTAGATGCTTTTACTCAAACCTTTGCTTCAAGATGTCCTGGATGACTGAGAACCTTCACAGACGTTTGGTTGGGCAAAAAACTTCACAACATGGCACCAATTCAACAAGTGTTTTGAGGAGGATATTATATATTTGATGCAGGACCGCTGCACTGTGTCGGAAAAATGACCAGTGCTATTAAGCTAGATACTGCCTTGTATTAGTGTGGAGTCTGTATGGCAAAATATAAATCACAGGCCATACTGTTAACACAATACTTCCTCATATAATGCATCTTTAATTCTGATCATTAACAGACATATCAAAAGGGTACAGCAAAAGTCATTGAGGGTATTCACTTCACATTTCTGGCTTCCATTGATGCCTGTCCAGAAGATAGTGGTGTAATGTTTGCCTCAAACGTATTTGCCTCTCTGTTTATCCTTAATAATGTCTATGGCCTTAAGACCTACAAGTTAACAAATGAGTAGGTGACTGTAAAAGGCCTGTCTGCCCCGTGGTGCACTGCTGACATGTCTATTTCCTGAGATAAGCACCACCTCCTTCTGAGAGTAACAGAGAGGAGCTCCACTGAAGTATGGGACGCTCGAGGTTTAAATTCTGCAGTGACAGAAAGTAGGAGCGCTCACATTATGGAGCTGTTAATCATGTGGGGATTCCTACAGCGGCATTGAGAGGACGGATTACATTATAGATTATTCATTTTAAGATGGATGAGGACGATGAGCTGCGTGAGCCTCGGGGGTTCAGCTCTGTGTCTGTGAATTGAGCTGCAGGTCGTTGTGTGGTTCACCCGGGTCTGTACAGATGGGACATCCCGCTGTGCCTCAGGGGAACAAGTATTTATCTCTCGATGAGTAAAAGAATAACCCAGATGTAATGTCTGCACCATACATCTGCACTGTAGCGGGTCTCCTCCGGCTTCTGAAGCAGTCAACTAAATAAAACATGTCTATGCTACATTTCCAAAAGACATATAAAGTCATGCATCATTGTGACATTACAGATATATAGTATGTAGATATTTAACATGTCATATGTCTGATACATTTTCCAGAATGGGTATAAGTACTTAAAGGCCATTATAGATATTGTTTGAGCATATAGAACATTTAAGTGAAATCCCATCTACTGTATTCCCATTGGGTTTGTCCAACAGCATGACTCCACAGCTGTTCACGTGCTCTAAAAAGGATGAGTGTGATTGTAATCTGGATTTTCCCCACCAGGCGTCACCAACAAATAGCGACGAGTTCTAACTTTAAATACATATACTTTTATCAACAATAAACACAATTCCGTGCCATGTCGATATTTTCCCATCTTTTCTCAGTAACTTGATTTGAAGGAGAAGGAGTTTTTTGTGTCCTTTTGACCCTTATCCAGAGCTTTATTTGTTGTTTGAGTCACTTTTATCATCATTTACACTGATGTAACCACTTAAATCCAGCCACTAAAAGGCCAGCCTACGTCACAGTAGAATATGCTCAGGCTTTGTGTAATTAGTGTATGGTATACTCTGCAGTTGTAGTCATATATAACAAAAGGTGTAAAGGTTTTTAAGACAACACCTATGACACAGATAGTCAAAACGACTCCTGTCTGCCTAAGCCTAGGTTTTTTTGTGGCCTTGACCTGTGCACCATCCACCCCCCCCACAAACAACAAAGATTAGACAAAATCACCAGGAAACATTGTTTTGCTCAAATTTTCAAACATCTGACACAGTCTTCCCGCTGTAAAGTGTGTTGCTCTGCTTATCAAGAAGCGTATTAACCAGATTTCTCCTAGACTTTGTTTCTCGTTGCACAGCCCTTCACTTCTTCTTCTTCTTCTAATAGGGGCCGAGTGAAAGATTAGGCACTATGCACTGATCTGTTTTTATCTTGTTAGTCAGCATCCTGCAGTAAACAACTTTATTGCCTTTTTAACTCACTCCATCTTCGGTGCACGCTGCGTCACTGAGCCACTTAAAATGGGTTATTTCCACGCGCTACCCTTGGCTTCATTGGGAGCCCTTTGTCACTGTGGCAGCTTTAGTGTCTGCAACAAAGAAAAATGTGAGAAGATTCATTTGTTTTTTCTTTTTCCTTGATAAACAGTGGACTACAATGAGGGGAAATCTTACTCGTGGGTGTTTTTTATGTGTTTGTTTGAGATAAGCATGTTATTTTCAGCTGTGGAGAAATTGTTGTATTAGTAATAGTTGTGATGGACCATTTCTTCCTCACTTAATATGTAGTGTAATTTCATCTGTCTATTCAATTGGACGAGCAAATAAAAGAATAACTACCACTTTTGATGTCTTTTCTTCTGTGTGTGCTTGGTAGACTCCACAATCAGGTCATTTATTTTCAGGCATATGCTAATGCTGCAGACCTACAGTGAGGGACTGTTGAGAGGATTAGCACATACTACAATCGCAAATAACCACCAGCCAAAAAAAACAGGAAAGCACATTGGAAAGGGATGGGATTTTCTCGTCTTTGAACCTCACAGAACCTCCCTGCATCTGTGAAATCTCATTAAGTTCCCCTCGTTCCTTAAAAAGAGTGTTTTTTTCTTTTGTTCATTTAGCAGGTAAAACAAATATGATAAATGTGGGTAGTATTTATTTCCAGTTTTGCATTTCTCACACTTGATTTAAAAGCAGCAGCATTTTCAAGGCCTTAAGCAGAGTTTGACTTGCGTTGGTAAAGTCTGTCTAAAGTCTGAGGCATGCTTTTAAGGTCTACTGTGAACTGACTTTGATATATCACAGGGCTAAAATGCAAAAACTCCGATACATTTTACAGCCAATAAACTTTATGTAGAGTTGTTACAAAAAAATATATAATTTTCTGTTGAGTTGCCCGATGCTACATGGAAGAGTTAAAGGTGGAGAAACAAGCTTTGTGATAAAACCAATATGTTAACGCTATACACGACTTTACATTATGTTGTTTATTTGCCAGCATCTGGTGGCAAAAATGTAGATTGCAATTCCACACCCCACATGTGAAGAGATACGGAGGCCCTGCAGGGACATACTGTTGTCTAAGAACAAACCAAGTAAAAAAAAATAATGGTGATTTTACAAACAATTAATTTAGTTTATAAAAACATTTTGTAAACCTTCATTCAAGAAGGTGTGCTCTAAAAGAAACGTGATTGTGCTCTTCCTTCAGCAGTACTCGGTTTGTCCTCTCTGGGCATTTGTAGGACAAGGAAACAGATGTCTGCAAGCCTGGAGGAAAATTACAACAATTTTACAAATTACACAACAAATAGAATAAAATAACACTACGTTTTGGCCAAATTAAGCACATAAGAACAGGTAAAGATCATCCCAGTAAATCCAGACAATTAATAATTTATTCTGGATTTATTTTTATATATAACTATTCTTTTTACATTTACATTTATTCATTTAGCTGACGCTTTTATCCAAAGCGACTTACATTGTTTACAGTAATTACCAGTGTTACAGCCACTGGAGGCAAGGTGGGTTAAGTGTCTTGCCCAAGGACACAACGACAGTATGAACTGTGGGGAGAATCGAACCGCCTACCTTCCGGTTGAAAGACGACTGCTCTACCCACTGAGCTACTGCCGCCTTTTTGATATAGTTTATAAGTTTGGCTCACTTCTTTATGATTTCATAAAAAAATGACATGCACAACATTGAACTTTTATGACAAACAAAACACACCGTCCGCTCGGTCACTTAAACTTTACCTTTCTTTCACTAAATCTTTTTTTTTCTTATCTGGTTACTTTTGGCTTATTTTTCTCATGGCCACCAGACATTGTACTGCTGTAAAAATCCTTTCACTTTTTCCAATTGTTCGTTCCATTTCCACTCACTCTAATTGTGCGTAATAATGTGCTAATATCAAGAGAGTGCTGCTGCTCTTGGACTAATTGCCAAAGCGAGTGCTCTTTTTTTCTATTAGGCTCAGATTCAACACATGAGAATATCACAGATCGACAGTATCTTATTGTGATACAAAAAAATTAATAATTTCATATGATGGCTTTGTAAACGACAGTGCCTTGGGCTTTTATTGTAATTATCGGTGGGAACAACAGTGAGAGCAACACACTTAAACGCTGTTAAATGGCAACGTTTTTTACAGAAATGACTTCTGAACCACATTTTCAGCAACGGGAGAAAAGAAGGACAAAGAAAAGCCAATTAAACATGCCCGGACATTGGACTGATGTGAGCTGTCACTGCAGCAAAAAAAACCCCACATCCTGTAGTGTAGCGATAGTTAAAAGAAAAGACCAGAGAAGACACCGGTACAATAACCGTTTGTGTTAATCCTGAGAGCAAAACAGAAAAAAAGTGCTGGGTAGCTTGGATAAACAGATCTAAAAAAAAAAAGCTAAATCAAAACTGGGACAACATTATAATATCCAACTGAAAATATAATTTTCTAACTTTATATCTTTATATTTGTTCTTTCAACTGATATAATTGTTCAGCCAATAATTTCAGTGCAATGATACACAACTGTAATGGGACAAATGTGATTTGAGAGATAATAAACACATCTGTGTAAAAAAACAAGATGACCTACAGTGTATTTGCCTGACTGCAAAGACAAGGCAGATTGATAAAGTTCAAATTGACTTCATCTGAGATTGTTAAAGAGATTGTAATACGTTTTTCTCTTTCTTTATTGTAACTGTTGGCTATTTTATCAAGTGTTGAAATTCTGCAGTGTTTGGTCCTGTTCAAATTCAATCCAATCAAATAACAATCTGAAAGCGTTGCTAATCAATAACACACAGGGCACAGGACTGAGTGAAACAACAAATGAAGCAAGGAGATCATTAGTTTAAACCTCCCTCTTCACTTCAAAGGATCGAGGAAATGCAGTATTCTTCAGGCGAGGCTGCGATTTTGTTTAGACATGTTTTTTTTTTTTAAAAAAACAGTATAAATGAAATATTGTGAAAGAGGGCAGTGGATTAGTTTAGTTGTTCCATTTTCTGTATTTGACTGATCTACAACAGTTTAGGTAAGAATAACATTTGGTTATGTTTTAGAAGAAAGCAAAACATAGTAAAATGGGGTCACGGTACAGGTTGGCAAAATACATTTTTACTGATAGTTTGATCAAATTTATATGTAATGTGCAGAATTTCCATTAAAATGCAAATAACACTCACACAGTAAACTCTTTTTAAGCACCTATCCCCTGCCAACATTGTGGCGGTCAGTAAACATTAAACAACAGTTTGAGGGTAATCTGGAAAAAAATCTTGGAGGATCTGAGGATTTCTACCCAGGAAAAGGTGTGCCTAACTAATATACATAAACACACAGTTTAAACAGTGGGATAAACAGTGCCCATAATTTACCAGGCACATAGTCATCTGGTCAGGGATTTACATAGTTATGGGAACATCAAAACAAATAAATTGTCATAAGTCAAATGCAATGGCTCTGATGGAAAAACTGTGTGTTGTGTACCATTCATAACTTCAACCAGACTTTCAGTTATTGACCATTTAATATTGTGCTGTACATGTTATTAATTCTACATATTATAGATATTTTTTCTCTGAAAATGGGTTGACCTCATATTATCCAACATATATAGCATTGTTCCTGCTCTTGACTTACTGTATTTTGTATGTGTTGGTCTTCTTTGTCTCCCTCAGTCTTTTAGTCTTATCTGACAGGACTTTTGCCTTATTTGCCTCTAATATATGGAGCTTACTCTTAGACCACAAGATATTTCTGCATATAAATAGAATCTATGTTAAAAAATAAATATTTTTTTATGATTTTTTCAGCATGAGGGAATAATATGTAATATGTCAGGGAAAACCATAAATCCAGAGGGTATCATGTGTCAGTGTGTGCACTGTTGTCACACACCAGTCACATCTCACACTCTGCCAGTGGCCGTGAAGATCCTGACAAGTAATCCGGATTCCAAGCCACGCATTTCACCGAGACAAGCCAACACAGAGCGGATGGTCAAAAGGATGAGGGGCTTAAAAACTCATTTGGAGTCTATTGCGTGGAGCAAGGTGAGCAAACCCCAGACACGGTGACCTATGAAATCCCAGAGCACACAACAATCCTCCGCTGGACCCCAGACTTATTACAGCGTGTTACAGAAACAGGAGAAAAGGTCCCTCAGGCTGAAGACTGGGCAAGGAAAAGTCAGCCTTGAAATCTATAAGAACACATTGTGAAGCTCAAAAACAATATATGGGATTTGCAAAGGTGCTTGAACTGCATGAAATTAATCACAGGTATTAATAATGACTACAAACATGATAACTCCCAGACTTCCTTCACTTAAATATTATTATTATTGCATTTACATTAGAGTGTATGCCATACACAGGATGTTAACCAAACCTATGTCCAAAAACCCATCCTGCAGGGGGTTTGAATGTGTGAAACTTATTTAACATTTATTTAAATATGTGCAATACTCAGGAAAATATGAACTGATAATCAGAGCAAAGACGCTGAAACATAGTTTGAAGAATCATGTTGTCATCAGAAAACCACAATAATCAGCAAGAATTTGGAGAAAAATTAATGCTAAATACCTCAATCATACTTTACTCATCAAACCATTTAAGTCTGGTTTGAGTTGGACTAGCGTTAACCCAACAGGTGCTTGCATTTTGTTGTCGTGTAAACTTGTGTTCTGATAATATGTAAAAATTATTAGATGTAATCATTTTTACTGAAGCTTTGAAGTATATCAGAACTGCTCCAGAAAGCTCCAGGATTAAACAGAAATAAATTTAGGAGCACAGCGGATCTCTCACTTATTGCGAGTTCATAGTGCCCCATCTTACCACCTGAGCCTATCCGTAATTCCGTATAAATGTTTGCGTTTTGGCTTTGAGTAAAAGGCCGGAACTGGTGAACGCCTTTCAGATTTTGACGAGGGGTCACAGTTCAAGGGTCACTTCTAAAATAAACCTGAACTTCAGAATAAGATCCAAACACCCTTAAAACAGTTTTTTTTATATCATGACTTTGATCTTGTAGTGTCACAACCTTATTTCTAGATGGTCCTAATTCTGTGTCGTACCTGTCAATACCAGGAGACACATAAAAGCTTTTTTTTTATGTTTCTTGTTAAGGCTCACCATTTTCAAAAAGACAATAAACTTTGTTAAATCTGTTTTAAAATGCAAATTGCTGCTTTTTGTTCCAAAACACAAAGTAAATAAGGACAAGTCTTTGTGTTTCTCTGAGCTGTGATGGACTCTGAGATGACGGAGCTATTTCTTCTTCAAAGCAAATTGGACTGGATTGATTCCGGCCTCTTTTTGGTGGAAAGAGCAGCTTCAAAGCCACTCTTCCTCCATCGCCCTGTGAGCCATGTCCTCTCACAGAAACAAGCCCGGTCTCCTGTGATGTCTGTGTGTGTCAGTCCCAGCTGAACACACACCTAATTAATTCCTCTAAATGACAATTAGTCCGTTCAATCAACTCCATTGGGCATATTTCCATTTAGACAAATCCAATTTTCCTGTAAAGCAAAAATTAATGACATTGATTGCCAACTGTGTTCACCACGTTTTTAACATTTCTCATCCTTAAATGTTCTAATTTCTTTGTAAATAATGCACACAGCTTTTCAAAGATTATGTAAAGAGGCTGTTCATTAACCGTGATGTTACGCTGAGGTCTGTCATTGAGGCTGTGCACGATGATGCTTTCCCACAACACAACAGAACCTTGTAGAAGCACTTACGGATTTGTACATGTTCAGTCATGCACGGCACCTGTAGCTCTGCTTGTGGCGAAGAAGTCTTTGTCATTGAGGGCTTTCAGAGCGGCCTTATGTAACACCAACAATGTTTATGAGTTTATTGTGAAGATGTCTGCATCAGTGAAGTGTAGAGTGGATGTAGTTAATGTCCTCTTTTGTAACATTTAAAGAAACACTATGATGCTTTTGACATAAAATAGAAAACAGGAAAATCATTGTAACAATAGCATTAACATAGACACAAAATAAGGAGACAAACGCTTCTTTAAAAGACAAACTGAACAGATGTTTACTATTTAACTGAGTTTAAGGCACACTCTCCTCTATGAGAAGTTAGTGTTGCTTCAGATGTGTAACACTAAACTGAAATAAGTCATTTTAGGGAAACAAAGCCCAAGGATTCAACAGGATAGGTTGGTTCAGTTGGTACTCTGGTAAAACTCAAAATTGCTCACATTTATACCACAGTGCCACAGATCCTGGAGGCATGGAGAGTTAAGTGTCTTGCCCAAGGACACAACAACAGTATGAACTGTGGAGAGAGCAGATCAAACCACCAACCTTCAGGTTATAGGACAACTGCACTACCACGGACCCACATAAAGCAAAGTCAGCTAAAGCAACCAAAAATGGTAAAATTCTGAATAAAATGTGACTAAAACAAAATGAGCAGAAACGTGAAGCAATGAGAAAGTGACAGACTTTATTATTCTTAAATGCAAGTAGATGTTGAATTTACAGGAAAAGCAATCTAAAAATAATAAATAAAATAATCTGCAGTGTACAAACATAGTCCATCTTATTTCATTATTTGGCAAATTTGGCAAGTGCTTTGAAAAGCTAAGTGCCATAATCGTGCATGTGCTGGTTACATCAAAAGCAAAAACAGGAATCCAAGCACTCACTTACTGTTGCTCCTGTTCATTACATCTGTATTTTTGAGCTCTTAAGGTGAGAATGGAAATTGCTCTTACAAACGCATGTGTACATAAATTGCGCTAAATGTGACTTTATGAATGAATATATGTTTGAAGCAGCATAGTAATTGCTTGTGCTATGTGTATGACTAAAACTATTGGACTCTGCAGCTGGGGACACAGGGTTATGGGGATACACACTCATACACTGGAGCAACTCGGCCATCCTCTCAGTAGGAGGTGGAAAGTTGGATTTCTTGCATTTTCCTGGAGAACAACCAGTGCTACATCTTACTTATGTTTGCCTCTTATTGTATTATTTCTGAAACCAACATTAATGGTGCCAGTCTCCCACAGGACAAGTTTCCCCAGTGGGAGTGGGTATTGTTTATGTATAATTTAATCAGGGAAGCTGATGTGGGTGTTATTAAAACTGTGTAAAAGGGTTTGCTAAATTTGGGCTAGTGCATTATTATTATATTATTATTATTATTATTATTATTATTATTATTATTATTATTATTATTATTATTATTATTATTATTATTATTATTATGTTGTATGACAAAATAGTACTGTAAAATATGGAAGCTTAAGTTGTGGTTCTGGTTTAGGAACTACTGGTGGGTCATTTAGTTTATCAAGTTGAATTGTTCAAAGTCTCACTTTTTCCCTCAGAAAATCCTTACCTAAAGAAAAGCTTACACCAATAAATTTTGTACAAATAGGGTCACATTTAACGTAGACAGATTTGTTTTTGTATCATTTCCAATTTTCAGGGTTTATCCGGTCATGAAAAACCTGAAAAAGTTAAGGAATTACAAAACAACAATTTCCAGGCCTAGAAAAGTATTAAAAAACAGATGAACGCATAAGGTTTTGGAAAAGTTTCACAATCTCTGTATATTTTAATATATTTTAGTTGATAATATTGGTTAAATAACAACAGTTAATGTTCGTGTGATCCGTCCAGAGGTTCTGCTAGACCAGGGGTGGGCAATTATTTTTCCCCAAGGGCCACATTAGAAGATGGAACTCTTGTGGAGGGCCAGGCCAACACAGGGAACTCACGTATGCGTAATAAAAATACATTTATTTTGACTATTGGAAAGTTATTTACCGTTTGGAGCTTGTTGTATAGTTTAATCAACTGATTACTGCAAAATATTGAAGGAAAAGGCAAAATATATGCAGTGTTTAATCTTCAATAAAATTTTAGTAAATGCGTGGCGGGCCACATTGAACAGCCCAATGAGCCGCATATGGCCCCCGGGCCTTAGTTTGCCCATTCCTGTGCTAGACTCCTTTTTGTTTTCAAATTCCGGCTATAGACGTTAAATCCCATTCATATGTTTAAATAACCAATTAGAAACCTACTCCTAATAAAATACAGAATAAAATGACAGAGACATGCAATCAGTGCTCAAAGAAATAGCAAGACGTAGTTCAAGCGTTAATTAAAAAAAAAAAGTTTTGTATTCTAAACTACAAAGCTTGTCATTTATTAAATTTGTTAAAATTGCTGCTGTAAAACATGAACTCTTCTTCTTATTCAACATGTACATATAGACATTCCATAAAACATTAGGTCATAAATATTAACCTCAAAGTCATGGAAATGTCTTGGCATTATGTTGGTAAAAATGTGGATGAACCCAATTTTTTTAAGAGGAATAGTTTTGTCTGCTAAGTAGAAGTGTCTAAATCAAAAACAGCTGATGAAGTGAGCCTGACGTAAACTCCTACCATATACACAGGAGACCCGGGTTCAAGTCCCGCTTTGGTCATTTGCCCAGTGTCCCTCGCCTTGTTTTCTGTCAATCACTATCCCATCAAATAAAAAAAGTTGTAAGAGTTCTTTAATAATTCTTTCTGTCACAATACATCATTTCAAATGCAACTATTCAAAATGTTTTGCTGCTCTCAAACGTCTTTATAGTCGAGCCGCTGAAACTTAGAATGTACAACATGATATAATTTCCATCACCTCTGTCCTTCTTAAACGTCCTTGTGCAGTGACACGTTATTTTCAATGCTGCCACAAGATGTGATTTTAATCATAGTCAAGGTTGGGCTGAGGCTTGGACAGTACCGGCACTGTGCATGTAAAACAAAATCATGTAATATTTGGGGTTCTATATTAAATTATGGTCCCATGTTTCATTAAAGAAGACTATCCAACAGGATAAAAACATTAAAATTTCAGCAAATTAGTTCGAAAACATACCGTGTGCCCCATGGAGGTGACAAATACACAGATGTAATCACCCAAACAGTACAGTGAACCTGTTGATTTAGTCAGTATCGGGTACATACGGTTCCTTTTGCAATAAATCGAACTGAACATACTGCACGCTCTTTCAGTTCCTGTGTGAGTGTAAAAGTAATTACCAGGGAGGCTGTGCATGTTCAAGCAGCTGCATACAATAATTGATACCTGCCTGTACATTTTTAAGCAGCATATAATAAGCCCACCGCTACATAGAAACCTCCTATTATCATTGATCGAGCTGAGTGCCTGAAATACACTTGAATATGCATCTAGTCTTGGTTCTAACTCAGAGTGGGGAAGCTGAATACTAAATATGAATACAAATGAATTACAATCTCTTGTGAGTTACACCTCTTCTGCATTTTCTCACATTGATATGCAGCGCAAGGAACTTAAAACTACATTCAAGATGCGACGAACACTGTGCGCCGTCGCTTTAATGAACCCCCCAGATAACGATTCATGATGGGAAACAGATGTACTACAATTGTTCAATTAACCCTCCGTCCTTTGATACTCGTAAGTCCCTTGTATCTCAACATGGTCGGGCTGTAACTATCTGTGCATCAGGACCCACGGAGACCAGCTGAAAACAGGCAAATAGACAAAAGACCTGGATTTTTTTCTTCTTTTCTTTTCTTCTCTTCAGGAACAAGAAAGCAAAGCTAAAACGCCATGACACCAGAGGGCTGTGCCAGTGTAATTTATCAGCTTCTGAAGGCCACTGCAGACACATTTACTCACTGTGTCATGAAGAAACACATTTCTCCGCTGCCCTTGTGGCTGAAAGTTTGCTGGCAGAGTAATAAGACCCTGTCCTCGTGTGTCACCTGTGATTAAAGCATTTTGATTTTTGGCTTCCATTTTAATTCCATGTCAATACATTACTTGTTGAGGTATGCTGAGAATGAGGGGTCTTAATTATATCATGACCTTATAGTTTATTGTGTGAATAGTTTTGAGAATGGATGTAACAGTGGAAGTCTGACAGTGCTCCAGCACACCTGTCTTTAGTCTTGTAAATGAGCGTAGAGGAGGGGGGTCTGTGGGGTGGAAGATGTGGCCAAAGCAGTCAATGCTCAAATTATCATTAGCATTAGCTCTGGATTGCGTTGCCTGGTTTGTATTCATTGTTCATCCTATATACATGGCAGTCTATGGAGAATTGTTTTTGGGAAACATGTGCTTTTGATTGAATAACAATCCACACCAACATTAATAATTTATAAATCCTTGAAGGAAGGTGTTGCTGTGGCTCCAGATTAAGACAAAAATAGCAAAAAGAAAACAGTAAAGAATAAATACAACTATATATTATGTGAAAATAGATCAGGCAATACCATTATAGTCACTTTGTGTGCATTTGAGAGAGAGGAGTCACACAGTTTAGGTCTATACCCTCTTCTGTTCAGTTTATTAATGCAGCACTTTGCAGGTCTGGCAGTTTCTTCACTGTTTTTGTTCAGATTTTTCCTACAGCGCTTTAGTGTAAAAAGTGAGTAGTGTTGTTAAGCAGAGACTCGAGACTCTCGCGAGACTCCTTGACTCCAAGGGACGGCGGGTTGCCGGCTGGCCTCTGTCTGATTCTTGCAAGGCTGTTTTTTTTTCCACTAAGAGGCGCTAGAGGGGGTTGGGACAAACCCCATTCACCATGAAATAACCCTGAAGCTGTTATTTTAAGGTGAAAATCCTGCAAATCCAAATATTTCACATAAATTTCATTGCCCTTTCAGGCGGCTGTTGTTGTGATATTGGGCTATACAAAAATAAATGTCTTGTCTTGTCTTTCATTCTCCTTCTGTTACAAAGATAGACAAAGAATATGATGTGTGGTTATAAAATGACACAACTTTTAAATGATAAAAATATACAACTGTCATTCTCAAAAATCATCATCTTGTAGATCTTTTTTCAACTGTACTCTACTATTTCCAAAAAAACAAATCCCCATTTTTGGAAATCTCTATTCAACACATGATGTGACAGTTTTAGGTTTTCCATCACATTCTTCACAAGACCACAGTTTGGCAATAACAAACATGCATCAGGAGCCAGTCGAGATAATACCCCTTTTATTTCCTACAAACGCAGTGTGGATGAATGTTCAAATTACCCAAGCAGGACTGTAATTGTACCTGTGGCTTGTAATTAGTCACTTTTAAAGCTCATATCTGTATTTCCCACCGAAGAGCCTCATTATTCAGTTTGCGTTTCAATCGTTTATAATCCATTTCCATATTACTGCATGCTGCTGTTGGAGAGACACCAACACTTATAATCTGCAGTATTTAATGGCACACTGATGAAAAGTACATCTATACTTAGTCATTAACATAACTGCACACAAGTGTCTTCTGTGTTTTTACTCCTTCTCTTGTAGCATAAGCTCACAACAACATATGTTTTCCAGTAATTATACTTTATTATAAGCGTCTGTCACTTAACTGCAGGAAGATTTTGTATGTATGTTATTGTAACTGCAGGATAAAGTCAGTCAGAGTTTTTTATCTGTATGTTTCTTGCTCCTCTAAGAACAGAGAATAAAGTTTCTGGCACAAAGTACATACGATTTTAAATTCTACTTTACATTAAAACTTTTCTGAATAATCACGAGACAGATGGTATGTAGCTTAACTGAACTTACCTTGATCTGAACATGTTTTACTTGGAACTGAGGAGAAATAGATCAAGCTCAGTAAAAATTTTGCCCCTGAAGTGAATCTTATTTACGTATTTTTGTGAATTTGAGAGAGGAAAGTACATAGACCCTGTATGTTTTTGACAATACATTTGTGTCATTTAAAGTGTTGTGGATTTGTTTTCTGGTAACTGTCTTTTTTCTACTTTTTTTTGGTATTAGATTTTAAATGATCATATAGTGCCAGCTAAACTATTTTAAGGTCTATATTTTTTAAACCAAGGGATCTGAAATTATAAATAAAATAGAAAATACCCCAAAAATAATAATTTTTGCATTTTTTTTTTCTGGGAGTGAACATTAAAGGGTTAAAGCCTAAAGATAAGGGCTCGTCCAGACTAATGCAATTTATTTTAAATTGTATAACTATGTATGTTTATGTAATTTCCAGACAAACAAAAAAAACATTTAATTTGGAAAAGGATAGTATGCAATGAACAAAAACAGAAACACTGACAATAAAATTGTGGACAAATTGTTTTAATATTATTTGCCAAAACAACTGGACGCAGCCTAAGGAAGTTTGAAACAGAGACAAGCTTCCAACTTACCATGTTTAATCTCTAAAGCTCAGGATCAAAAGGCTGAAATCTCAAATACATGCGGCCAAAATGAGTTTTCTGAGTAGTGTGTCTGCAGAGCTAGCTGAGACCCCAGGGCAGCACCAGGACAAGCTGGAGGGTCCATATCTCTTGGCTCTTGGAATTGTCTGGGGAGAAAAAGTATTGGTATGTCAGTGTAGATTATCAGTCATCAAATAATAACCAAATAAAGGGTTTAGAAAAAGGCTACTGAGTAGTAGCTAATGTGGGGTTGAGTGAAGGGCCAAATCCAGAATCTGGAGAGACTTGTCTAAATTTTCAAAGAATCAGGTTCTAGATGTGCAGAAAAGGAACAGAAAGTGCCAAAAAAACTGAGCTAAAAGTGAATACTGAGCCAAGCAGATAATAATGTTGACTTGTGTATCCTTGTGTATGTGTACTTAAAAGCCACATAAGCTGTAAACAGTAAAAAGACAGTGAAAGCAACATGGTGGTCAGTCGGGGCCGATAGAGTTTATAACTGCCCTTAGGCCTTCCAGCTGCTTTATGTTCCTCTGTATACGGATAGCACTGCTTAATGGTACAAGTGTGCGTGATTAAAAAGTGTTCATCTCTTCTTAATTCAGTTTGAATGTTAAAGCAGACACGTGACAAATGAACGGGGGAACCCTGAGTAAATGGCTTGTAAATGTCATAAATAATGCAGATGCCTCCACGCAGGTGCAGCACATGATGAAATTGAGAAATTAAAGTCTAATGACGCTCTGTGGTCGGCTGAAAAAATCTGAGCGGATTCTGAACCAGGATGAAGATGTCAACTGAAGGAGATGTAAGTGACTTTGAAAGAGAGTTCATTGTTGGGGCACGGAAGACAGAGGCTTCTTCACACACTGTTCAAACGTAGAGCCGGCAAAAAAAAAAAATGAAAACGCATTCGGAGCTATAGAAAAGAAATCAGTAAACAGAGCCGGAGTTTATACCCTCCAAGTGAGATGTCCATTATTGTGCATTTGTGTCACAGAGCTATGAGGACTTGATGAGGAAACTGTCAATATGTTCTATGAATAGTCCATTTATAAACCTATGTAGTACATTTCCATTTAAAGGCCACTGTGTGAAAATGTTGGTGCATAAAAAGTCAACCTAATGGAAAGAGTTTGAGTGAATAAATCAAGTGAATCTATGTCCGCCATCACAGTGCTCCAGGAGAGATGAGAAATTATATGAAAACCCCAGGGAAATGGATGGTGAAGCTGCAATATGAAAGATAAACACAGTGTTAGATGGGAGCTGTAATCACTGTGAATCAAAAACTGACAAAACAGGGCGCCTTAGTGGCTTGTGCATGTACCATTGGATTTGGTCTTACATAGAGAGTCCTAGGCTCAGTTCTTAGATATAGGGACATCCATTTTACCTACATTCATACTGAACTGGTTTATAAAGAAAATAAAATCCATTTGAATTATATAATAATAAAATATCCCAAAGAAAGTCTTTATAGATTAGATCAGCATAAAGTGGGGATCTTTAGCATTTTTTAGTCACAATGGCTCTTTGTTTTAATATTGTCACATTAGGAGTCGGGCTGTGGCTCACCTGGTTAAACCTGGTTTGATTCCTGGCTCTGACCCTTTACTCTTTGTCATCACAGTCTCCCTGCTTTGTACATGTGACCAGTAGATGACAAAATAAAATACCACAGATACAATGGGCTTCACTTCAAGACTTTATAGGCATATTGAAATATAAATATATAGACAAATCCGTAAAAGCTGTAGCCTCTTCAAAGAAACATTTTATTCATTCATTTTTACACATATCACGACAACAGGTCTTAATACAGGTCAAGCATTTCCCGGTCGCCCCTGGTTACCAATCAGCGCCAGCGTGTGCCCAACGCACTGCTGCTGCTGTGCGCTGCGCTGCGCGAACTCTCCATACAGTATCTGTCAGACGCGGTTGCGCGCTTCCACACAGACTCCACGGAAGAAACACACCGTTCATCCCACGCAGAGTTGTGTCGGCTCTATCCTCACTCCTACCTTTGATTTGGATACGAGGCTTGTTGTTGTGACCGCTTTTCCAACATGAACCAAACCGCTAGTGTTTCGCATCAAGTGAAATGCCAGTCCACAAAGACGATCAAGGTAAGATGCGATGGGTGAAAGTTAAACAGGAGCTTTGTGGTGGTTTTAAAGTTGAGCCGGGGATACGCATTGACGCACAGCTTGGTTTAATGCATGTCTGAATCCTGTTGTTTTCCACATGAAGTTAAGCCTCAAGTGCTGGTGTGATGCTTGTGTGGGGAAGCCTCAGGTTTACTCGTATTGACTCTGCTTCTGTTGTTAACGTTTAGTGTGGATGTATAAGAAGAAGGCACACTGGCGCAGTGGCTGGATTTCATTCATATCACGTCCACGTTTCTTATTCTTACCTTGTGTAGAGGCTGGTGGCAAATTGAGCATTCTTTTTACGCACTCTTTAGACAGATACTTAATCACTTTATGTGGGTGCTCTTTGGTGATATGTTTATTTATTTGTTCTTACCAGGAATGATTACTAGCCTCTGAAGTCATAAGATTGAGATATGACATATTTTGGCACAAGCAGTGAGCACAAGTAATGCGCTGTAGTTTGCTCGCTTTGTTTCTCCGCATCCGCATTGTCTCCACATCTTCTCACTTGAACCAAAGGGAAATTTACGAGTGCATGGGTGAGTTGGTGTATTTCTTTGTGCATGTGTGTGTGTGTGTGTGTGTGTGTGTGTGTGCGCGCGGTTATTTACGTGCGACTCAACAAAGGTATTGATTTCGCCGCAGGTCCTGCATCACTTTTCAACCTCCAAGTCCCAACAGAGAAATTTTGCTCCGGGGCAAATCCTATCGATCGGTCCTTTCTCCATCACCATTCACAAAGGCGTGCAATTTGGCAGCGCAATACTGAGTTTTCGAACTTGGGATGAGTGAAAATATGAAACGAGCTTTGTGTGTGCTTGCTCATTTTTCATTGGTGGAAACTGAACTGTGAAGCAGCCTTTACTTGGTGCTTCTGTCTTTGTGGTGCGCAGTGCTTACACTAGAGCGTTTTCCCCAGAGCTACATCCAGTGTCTATGGACACACAAAAAGCTTCATGAAAGGCACTGGCCTGTCACATTTACAAAGCATGCAGGGATTATTATGGGATGTACCCATTTGGACCCTCACTCAGATTTTTGAGACATGATGTACAGTACTCTCTTATGTAACATGGTGATTGGATGTAATTTGATTACATGTGTCAGACTAATAACAGAAAAGCAACATACTGTACTTTCAGTGATCATTGACCATTTTATTTTTTACAATAAGCCCTGGTTGTTGTAATTGCACAAAGATTGCACTATTACACAAACGGCTAACACATGTAAACCAACACTAATTCATATTTGAACATATGCATTTTACAAACTATACATTCATTTTATAGAAAACTAGAGGTCACAGCTGCACCATAATTGCAGTATAATCATTCCCTGACATGAAACAGGTAGAGAAGCCTACTTTTGCAACAGCTACTTTAACAAGCTTGGTTGCAACTCTTTTATTTTCCCAAAAATGCATTTTAGTTTATGACACTCATGTCCAGCTCGTCCTGTAAATAAATTAAACATATTCACAACAACATATGTGACATATTCACTGGTAATGTCACAGATGGATGTAGATATAGAACTGGGTGAAGAGTTTTATTTATAACCTGGAAATAGCTCCCATAGGCTTTTACAGGTTGAGTGTACAGTGCACATATGTCGTGTTGAAGAGAGTTTTAACATCTTAGAAATAATAAAAATGTAAAAGTCAATTGTTTTGTCAAACTTAGGTGTGTAAGTGTAGCTGAAAATTAGTTAATATCTTTTAAAACTGTAAATACTTATTCTGTCAAAATTAATAAATCAAAGTAACACCATATGTTGTGCAACATATGAATAAATGTTGGCGTAAACAGTGACATTTTGCCTCCATTTGCCTCTGCATCTCCAGTAACACAGAGACATCATTGACTGTTGTTATTTCAAAACACTACAGTCACGTTAATCTAAAAGTATAACATTAGTTTTGTTGATGTTGTTGCAGAGTCACTTCATTCTCATTTCAACACTGTGATATTTATGTGTGAAGAGTTGCACCTCCGCATTACCCCGGGATTGCAAACAGACTTTTTCTTTGTTTTCTTCAAGAGAACATAAATCAATAGAAAAGACAAGTTGTAGCTGAATTTCTTTTCTTGTTTTTTATATTTTCTTTATGATATGTTATTTGTCGAGCCTGTTTGATTACACTACAATGAGTGTAGTGTAATCAACACTCCAGTGTGTAAACCAGTTCACTTGATGACTCTTCAAACTCTTGGATGTACAGTGTGTTGCCATGGTTACAAGAAACATACAGTGACCTTTTATTTTGGTGACAGCCTTGTAATTAGTTTTCATTTAGCATTTCTTTCTACATCACATTCATGTCTTGCTTTGACTTGATTTTTTGTCAGGTCTGATTGGTTGGTTTAACACACTCCAATGATCATCCATAATCACTGTTTTTCATAATTACTGAGTATCCCAGCTTATCAATGGGCTATACTGACTGTCACTGTGACAAGGACGGCTCTTGTGGTTTTGTTACAGTTTCATCCAATAAGGATCAATGGGTATTAGAAATGGCAGATGATTGGCTTCTGTTACAGAGGAGGCGCACAGTGAGAACGGGACCGAAATTGCAGAAAAGACAGCTCTAGTGTTGGACACAAGGATAATCCAAAGACGAGTGGTTCGAGTGACAAGTGTCAAATGCAACAGAAGACAACAACTCTTGTTCAGTGCCTTTAGCCTTCAAGGGAAGCCACACAGGGAAGGTTTAGCTGCCAGCTGGGAATGGGGCTTCAACCTTTTCTGTACGCACCTCTAAGGATCTGGACTTTTGTATTTTTTTTAAATACTAAGGTTAATAGTAATGTAATAATAAGTTGTGTGTAATAGTCTAAAAACATTACAATGTGGACACTATGAACTGAACTTTTTTAGTGCGATTCTTTAACAATTTATTTCCAATTTTTAAGGAATGAATTTATTATTCATATCATATTTTTATTCATATATTTTCAGTGCACCTTTGGATTGCATTCAATTTTGTTGTACAGTGGACAATAAAAATAAAGATATTCTGTTCTTTTCTAAAGTATTGCTTGTCTTGGCTTTAAATCAGTGGTCGAACACAGTCTGGAAGGATCAAAGACTGGTGTTAATCTTATATTTAGAACAAGTAAAGACAATCCAGCTACATAGTATTTGAAATATCTGTAATGTTAGAGCTGGTTTGTGAGATGATGATGCTAAAAAACATGCTCACATCAGGAAGGTTTCAAGTTTAATCGGAAACAGGACCTTTCTGTGGAGTTTGCATTTTCTCCTCTCCAACTTGAAAAACATGCAGACTTTAGGCTCTTCAGATCTGGAGAGGGTTACCAAGTGTTGCTTATTTGCTCCAGACAGGTTTGCCCCAGTGACTCTCGGTGATGGATGGCCTGAATGCAGCAAATGAATTTTCCTAAGGGGACAATAAAGTATCACTAAAGAATATAAGCTAATGGATTACCTCAGGCTATCCTGCCAACTCAGGAAGCCAGTTGTCCTTTTGTTTTCTAAATGTGGTCAGACTATATTCCTTCATAGTTTTCTATATATTCTGAGCAGATCTGTGACATGTGACTGCGTAAACTTGTAATAACTGTATCCGCTTGAAAAAAATGACTTTGTGCAACAGGGCTTTTATTATCCATTATTTATCTATTCCCAATGAATCAGTCACATTAGGCTCATTTTTGTTACTTTTATATTTATTTTATTTTTCGTTTACCTCGTTTAACACAATTATGCCATTCCTTCACTAATGTGTAGAGATTTGGTTTCCACGGCAACACAGCAGGTGAGACTTGTTTTTATATCAAATGAATTATAAAAAAAACACATGAAAGTACTGGAATGTGTAAACTCGGAGGAAATATGAAACACAATATTGCAAAGATGAGGGAGTGGAATTAGTCTGAATATTCCTGCTTTTACCTCACGGTGCCAATAAACAGACTTTGAAAAACACGCCGCTTTATTCAATTGTATATTGTGCAGCGCGGAGGGTGACTGTGCACTGGTTTGTGTTTTAAATCAAAGATGCACCGATGGATTTGAGGAAAGACACTTTTAAATATCTGCATGCAGCAGTTTTTGTTTTCACGGGATATTTTCTCCGTTTCAGAGTCAGTGTATAACAAAAAAACAGGGCTCCCACTGTCTTTTGACTTTCTATAGCAGTGATGATGTACTGTATAGTTACTTAAACACATAATGGAATAAAAACGACAATGTAATGGAACCACACTTAATATTTATTGAGTTTAAATGGAGTAGAGTCAATGCAAAGTTAATATTATGCAAAGAGAACTTCAAAAGGTTTGAGATGACTGTTATTACATTTTCTATTCAAATTTATTTAGATAGTCGCTTCAAAGGGCTACAGACTGTACAGGACGAAGCCCACTGTCCTTAGATGCCCTATCAGGGCGAGGAAAGTGAAGAACAAAGTCATGGGAAGAAAAGTGGAACACTACAGATGGATGGGTTCCAGACAGACAGTGAAAGAAATGTCACAAGGACAGTTACAGAAAGAAACCGTGTCCCAATGCTCGCACTACGCTTTAAGCACCATCTCAAAGTACGTTAGCTTTAAGTGCACTGAAGAGCAGAAGTGCATACAGGTTCAGAGCTGTCCAGACAGTATTCTACTCACGGTCATCAACATAACTTTCTTTATGATCAGAACTAGAACAAACAGAAAAGAGCCAACATAAGGCCTTCTTTAAGTCAATGACAGTCTGGAAGGGTTTTTAACAAAAAACTAATGCATGTCTACAATGTTTATAACAAGTAGCTACCACAGCTTTATTTATTTCATTTTTCTTTTCAGTTTTAGTTTTTATGTTTTACATTTTAGCTTTTGGTTTTGTTATTTTATTATAGTATTTGTGTTTTCACTTCACGGCCACCCTAGGATTGGAATACAGTTCTCCCTTCAGTGAGAAGTGTGAGTATTAGGACAGAGCCATACAGTCCATCGCATTAACAAATAAATGAGAAATGTTCATCTATTCTATTTAGTGAAAGTCATTTTGAAGACCACCAACATCTTCCACAATACTTTTTTTCACACTTATTGGCTAGAAAACTATTTTAAAGCTTTTACTTAGATGCATTGGAGACTGACATAACTTTAAACAACCAGTTTCTCACAGCGCTTGACACCTGGAGGCATCTTTTACAAATCGGCATGATGCACTTTGCCTTCAGCACACAGTGAACCTTTTTCTCCGAAAAGACTGCAACACGTGTGGCTCATTGTGAGGATTAAGTACTCCCAAACTCCTCTGTGTTGCACAAAAAGCAGTAATCTCTCCATGTCTGACCCCATCATCTGGCGCACAGGTCTTAACGGCTCTCTGTTATCCTCTTAAATGCCCCCTCTTCATATTACACTTCATTCCTTGTGCCCCCAGCCAAGATAAGAAATCCAATTAAGGGCAGGCAGATTTTTCGTGGGCCTCAACTCCTGGGGTCTGTCTGAGTTTAACAAGGCTGGATTTGGCCCGAGGCTGGTGTCATCGGAAGCCTTTAGAAGTGTCAGGTCCACCCACGTGCAGATTGCCACGGGAAAGTGGGACTGTCAGAAGAGCAGGCCTCCTACTGCGCATCAGCGACACGAGAGAAGTGAGAGTTCATGTCTCAACTTTGGCTATGTCCATAACGATAAGTCTTTACTTTAGATTCGGGCCCATACTGCAAACTAAAGAACACTGAAACTTGAAAATACTGCAACAGGCAAAGTGTATATGCTATTTTTGCAGACTCACGTTTTGCTGCCCAGTCACTTTTGTGGAATTTACTGTCATTACTTGAAAAAATTGCCATTCTGCCCCAACAGCATAGCAACGTTTTCTTTACTGGATGGCTGTGTAAGCAGACATTGCCAGAGCAGAAAAATACTTTTTCTGTATTAAAGAAACCCAATACTCCTCGCTGACAAGTGGTTTAGACCAATGGGAGTTTCTCTAACTCAAGACCTCTCTCTATGTGAGCATGTGATTGGTTCACAAGTTCAACATGAACATAGTGAGAACAAATTGTGTTGCATTCAATTTTCCAGCACTTAATTTATTTATGTGCAAAACTATATGACAAAGATTTGTTTTCATCACAGCTTGTGAGGTTGTGGATGGGACTGGAAAAGTAAGGGTTACATTTTGAATAGATAATGATGTTGTTTTCTCATAAAATGCTATGAATTGCCTTAAAATCAGGTTAAAAATGTGTGTGGAATTATTTTTTTTCCCTCTGGAACATGTATATTTTGCACATTCATGTTTCTAAAAAACTCAGTGCTGTAGTTTTCAGTGAAGGTGTTCTCATTGCCAGTCTGGATTTACACAGTAGAGCTCGTGACAGTGTCTGGTTAAGACTGACAGTCACAGATTTAAGAGCAAAGGATTGAGACTCTGTTCTTTTGAAATACCAATTTTAGGATCCTGTTTCATGATGACAAGATAAAGCACAACTCAGTGGGAGCGTGCCGCCTTATCCTACACCCACTGCCTTCCAGACATTTATAGACACGTCACTTTGACGGGCTCTGCAACGGCAAAATGCATCGAACTGAAAATTAAAGTGACAAGGCGTATTTAAGAACTGGACCACAAGTTCGCCTCAATAAAACTTCAACCTAGAAAGCAGTGCAGACTGACGCTTTTACTGCTGCTAACTGATAAAAAGTCTGGTCTCTGAGGCAGGTTCAGGGGGCCACAGTCTTTTGGACCAGACCTTGTTCTTATACTGTTATATAGAGTATATAGAGTTGTTTTCTTTGTTAGTTAGGTCATATCATGTTTAATAAACTAAGTCTTCAAGCTTCAGTCTTCAAGGAAATCAAGTGGGATAAAAGCTTGGCAACACTATGAACCTATAATGTATTGTATAATGCAAAAAAAAAAAAAAACTCTGGAGGAGTCTGTGAACTCAGGAGGAGTTCACAAAATCTGTGAACTCTTTTTTTTTTATTTATATGATAAAAAAACCCATTTAATCTCCAAAAACTATATTAGGACTCATCTGTGAAAAAAAAACATCATCTAGGTTTTATTATTCTTTCATTCATTCATTTTCATTTTAATATGTTTATTAGAATTTTCAGTCCTGGAGGGGATCTTTGGCTAGTCATGGCTCACTTACAGAAAAAGGAGCGCTCCCATTGATCGACACTGATGTCATTAAGGAAGTAATGGCTGTCAATAAAACAGAGAACGTGTATATTCAGCGGTGAATGCGTCTTTAACAGAGAAACAGCACAAAACGTAAAAAGGAAAAAACATGAAACAAGTATAAATATTATCAATTTAATTATTAATGTTTAAGGAGGCCGAGATAATTGCTGTTCTGACACTGAAGTCAGAGTTAAACGTTTACTGTAAGCTCTAAACTTTAGTTTGGTGTAATGTATTAGTGTAGAATGGAGAAAAGAAAATGGTTCGGTTTTATTTCTTATTTCTTATATTATTTTATATTAATGTCTATTTTAATTGTTTTAAATGTGTCACTTTAAGTCTTTATTGTATAATTTCTCAGTGTTCTGTGTGCCATTATTCTCAACTGTACCCTTTATTTTTCAATTCTTGTTTTGTTTTTTCCTAGGCCTAAATAATAGAGAATATCTGACTTACAAATGGCTCTTCACACTTGGCTGGAGGACTGGGTGTCGATGTGGGTGTTGTTGTATTTCGGCCAAAACTGTGCCACTCTAAATAGCACATAAAAAAAAAAACACAAATTAATTAAATAACGCTGGCATTTTGAGATATGAGGTTTGCTTGACAATAAATGACAAAGTGTTGTTGTAAAAGCCCAGAAGGAGAGAAAGAATTACATCTAAAACTTCAAATTGGCCTATTTTTTGGTAAAGTTACGGCAGAAGTTGACAAACAGATGTGTTGTCATGAATTACATCAAGAAGTAAAAGCTGCAGTAAAAATGATAATGCATCTGTTGCTTAAAATTGAGATAAAATTATAATGTCTTCGTGTATTTCTTGGTTCCCGTTTGGTTTTACGAGTTGAGCTGATGTATAATATCTGACTTTGATTTATCACGGCATAAAAGTTTACTGTGTCGCTGACTACATTCCATTATTGTTGGTACCATTAAAGTCTTCCTCTGGACTGCAGACACTTTCGTTTTAACACAAGTGGCACTACGACCTGTCTGTCTCCACAAAAGCTACGCAACCGTCTGAACTACAAATACTCTAAGGCAGTTAGTGGATGTATACGCCATTATGAGAAGACCCGTTTCTACAGAGATGTTTTGAGACGTCACCACCGCCGACCAGGTGGAATAGCCAAAAACGAGGAAAGAACAAAGTTACATTTTTCTAAAGTTACCCTCTTCCCATGTGGAAATAGAAGCAGCAGGTACGGCGTATCATCTCCAGCTGTGTCAAAACGCTTTTAACACAAAGAGAGCACAAAGAGACTGTGCTGCAGTGTTTTCTGTTCAGTGCCTGTCTGTAGCAGTACAATACAACTGTCCAACCAAAGTAGCTAAAGGAAAGACTTAATTCAGCATGTTACTGCACCATAACTGAGAAGTAATGGCTCTTATGTACATTCAGACGAGCTACAATTATGATTAAAACCAGTACATGTCCAAGGTGTTATGTAAATGCCTCCAACTCAATCTACATTAGGTTTGCTGCTGCCTGTAAAGCAATCGAGCGGATTGATTGGTGTAAAAACGTTTTCAGTTTACAGCTTCTTTCTAGTGCTGCAGGAACATGTAAGGTTTATCTAGAAAAAGAAATAACTTTGCTTCAGACTAACTGTTTAAAATACAAAGTGTTTAAGGTTTATAGTTTTTTATGAATGAATGAAGTCTTTATTTCGAACATATGGTTAAAACCAACAGAGAAACTCAAACTGAAAACACACGTTTGTTTTTTGAAAAGGAGTAGGAGGAAGCAGTACTTTCTTGTTGATTTATTTTAATCTGGGCATACATCTGTGCACATGCTTGTCATACAAACACTTTTCATGATCCCAGATTTTCAAACTAAATATCCAATTAACAAAAACCCTGTCACTAACTCATTTTACTCATCCTCATTAGAATACTTCTCCAGTGTATCTATGTAGACCTCACAGCTCAACCCAATGTTTTTTTAGGTAAAACAAAAAAAAATAAGTTCACATATGTTTTGACTAATCATATGTTAGGACTCATTGAACAAAAGAATTAGAAGTAATGTAATGACAAATGTGGGGATGCCACTTGTTTTTATGGGTGTTAGCATTGGCCAGATCTAATATATTTTTAGAAAAATATGGGTTTCAAAAAGCTCAGTTCCATTTTTCCTTGAAGGAGTAACATATAAGCTACAGATATAAGTATATAAAAGAGGGACTTGTTTTGAGGGAGACCCTTATTCACAATTTTATTATTCATTTCATCTTTATTTACAGTAAAATATGTCCAAACATTGCTGAATAAAGACGAGGTAGAATGATAACTACAACTTGCACTTGGATGGCAGATTGTGAGGAGGTCAAAGTGTTGGGTCAGGTGTATTTTTTTACCATTACGTTACATGTCTGAGGCTGCTCCTCATTAATAAACCATCTGAACTGACAAAAAGTCCTTATCGTTCACTTTATTTTCAATTAATGTCTTTGCCTTGACAACAAATTGCACGAGATAACATATCTAAGAGTTCATTTGATGCTGCTTTATAAATAATAACTCCAAATGAATGTTTATTTGAGTCTTATCGGAGTATTTTATTTACAAGGCCTGCTATAATTGATAAACTGTGCATTAGCAGACAAACAGGAACGCGCCGGTCGGTCTTTTAAGTTGTCCATGAAAACTCTGTGTTCTCAAAATAGCGTGTATTTGTCAGTGGAGATATATCGGGAGTTTAAACAGTGGCACACTTTGATCCAGCTCAAAGAGGGTCTTATTTCGGCAAAGTGCTCTGACAAGTTGTGCTGCTACAGAAGTGAGCACCACTTTAAAAAGATAAGTAATGAGGACAACATCGAACGAGACAAAGGCGCAGACAACATAGATTCAAATTCCCTCTGGCATGTTGTCAATGAGGTCATTCGCTGGTTTATCTGAAACTTGTCTTTAACAATGTGGGTTTCAGACTAAAACAGACAAATCCTAAAAGCAATGGCATGGTTTTTCTATTGGGATCAATTTGCAGGTGTACGATGATTGTGCCGGATCAGGGACTATTTGAAAGTGTCATTTTGGGAAGATTGTTGAATTGGGCACAAATGTTCTTGTATTTGTTTAACTTATGCTTATCTGCTCACACTCTAGCCCCTTTTATGTTTTTATGCCCATGTTATTACTTTTTGTTGAGAAATATTTTTGTTATATATGCAAACTAGCCATGCACTTTTTGTTTTTTGATTTCACATTTTTTTGTTGTCGCTGGAGGAGCGGAAATGGCACACAGGGCTATGGGAGGTGGATTAAAGAAGCTACTGTCGCAACTTTGCTTTTTCCCATCCATTCACCTGATTTCTTTGTCTATGCTACTCTGTGATTGAATGACAAAACTGCAGTGAGCTGTGGGAGGGGCTTAGTGCAGTGCATCTGAGTGGAGTGTGAAGTTAGCGCTGTTTGCTGCAGTTACAACTCATGTAGCTCTACTTCCTTGGGTTTATGTGAAGTTAAAAAGAAAGAAAGATGCTACATTACTGAGTGTGTCATGGCAGTAAAAAGGTCACATCTGTAGACTGAAGTCACTCTTAACTTTTTTTGTGCTGTTGTAATGACAGTTCAGAAGCAATCTCTGCACAAACTGAGCTATCTGTTCTTTAACTTACAATCTGAAATCCTCTAAACCAGGTCTAAAGCCGGGCTAGATGCAAGATGAATGTGAAAGGTCTCTTTGCAGTCATTTCTGAAATTGAATTAGGCACAAAAATGCATTCCAATTCTTAGGGTCATTGGTGACTGGGGCGGGGGATAGTCACTAGGGACACTTTAGAGTTGCCAATTGACCTATACTAGTATGTCTTTGGACAGTGGGAGGAAGTAGAGAGAATTCACAGTAACACAGGAGTCATTTTTATTATGACTCCTGTGTTTATTATTATTTATGATTTTTATTACCACTAACTGTGAAATGGTCAGTATATACTGTACGTGCATTTTGTTTCACTACAAGGAGAAATATATATATATACATGATATATATATATATATATATATATGTATACATGATAAATGATATGCGATAAAATCTAGATCATAATCAGATAAAATGTTGTGCAATGATATATTTTTGCAGCATTAATCACCAACTCTTATTTGTTTGAACTTATCTGTACTGCGCTATGTTTCCAGATCGAACAAGGACAAAAATTCATAAAGACCGACACAGATGCAATCTTTTGTTTGGATAAAACAAAATATCGAATCCTACACACTTTCATTTATTTTTCACGTTGATGTTCAGAAGCTGTGTTCCTCTGTGGTTTAGCTATCGCTCGCAGGAAGAGCAGCTTTGTTTGCAATCAGTGCGGCGGTAAACAGCGTCGGCAGCTCTCATCTCCGTAACTCAGAGCTTTGGACGCTCAACAACTCAGCCAGCGGGTTATTGAACCTGCGAGGCGTTCCCCCTGTTCACAAGATCTATCACATAAACAGTGTTTAAAAACTGCTCGGGACGGCTGGCTGTGGGAGTGATAGATGGTTTGAAGCAGTCTCCTAAGAATGATTGCGTTGGCTCTCGAGTCGGTTAGTCCATAAATTATAGAGCTATGTGGGCTTATCTCAATATATCCTCCCCAGTGAGTACATCATTTACAACCTCACCAAGTAACGGATGATGGATGTGTCGCTAATTTGTTCTGTGTTTGAGACTTGTCTGAGGCTCATTTACCGACATGTTTTCTCGCTGCATGCATATCTTGACTGTTTAAAGAGAAAAAATGTAACATCATATGACCTGATGTTTGCTAAGTCATGCATATTAAACAATGGCACTTATGGGCCCTATACAGTTCTTATTAATATATATTGGCAGTCCTTTTTAATGCTAATCAGCCTATCCCTTCAAATAAAAGAGAGCTTTGAAGGGTCATAGTGCTATTATTTAGTTAACCTTTGACCAGTTGTTATCAGTGGAACAGTAAACTAGCTGACAGAAAACTACATTTATTCCTTTTCTACCACTTGCTATATGCTACATGGTTTATGTAAGCCTTACATGAACCATGCCTTACATTGTAAGGCTAGGGCCTATCCCAGCTGCTTTAGGCATGAGGCAGAGTAGACCCTGGATAATCACAAGTTAATTGTAGGGCAAACATTTAGAGACATATACTCACATCCATTCATTTTGAGCAATTTAGATTCACCTTTCCACTCATACATGCATGTCTTTCAGTTCTGCGTATGGTCAATGCTTATATTATCAGTTAAATAAAATAGTCTCTGAAGCAATATGTTACCACAGTGAATGAGGACGAGGACACCTGGGATAAATAGTGGCTATTGCGCTCTAAATACACCAACTGTACATTTACAGCAGCGGGACCAGGGTTTAGCTGTGTGGCCATTTACGTGCACCTCTGGGTCCTTTGTAAGACACTTTACTGGGCCTTACTATTGGCCATTGCTGTCTAATAAAAATATTTTTATGCTGGCTTTCTGTGTTTTTGGGGGGAATAGGAGGCAAAATAATGATGAATGGCTTTTTGGCAAATCATCAAAAGCACACATTTGTCTGTTGTTCATTAACGACACACAGCAGATTCATTTGTGGCTCATTTCTCCGACAGATTGTCTGTGAGAATCAATGTTATTTCAAGTCTATTGCTCCAGGTGCGGGTGTATTGTTTCTTTGTTGACAGCCATTATGGATCCGAAGGTCAAACATGGAAATTCCCAGTGGAGTGTTCCTGAGAAAGAGATGAGATATTTCACTTGGATTCCTTCAAAAAGATGTGGAAGTTTATGTAAATTGTTTTTGCTCAATAAGAATCTATATAAAGGGACTTGTCTGTGGCTGTGTATGTGACACAGATGTTTTTTTAGTTGATTCTTTGCTTCTTCTAGTCCTTTGACTTCTTCTGAAGATGTACCATATGGATGCACCGTATGCCATTGGTTTATCTGTTTGGTGTGAAAGCAGAAGAAATCTTTAGAAACATTGATTTATGTGTTGCCTGCTGCTTGTGTTATTTTTTTTATATTTTTTTGTGTGGTGCTAATTTTTTAACTTAACACAATAACCCTTCAGATGGAGACCTATAAGTTCCAAAAACTATGTGATGTTTATTACTTTGTGTATGTGTTGTAGATGTAGAGAAACTTGCAAAAAAAAGTGGAGGATTATATTTTTGGTTATAGCTTTAGTTTCTTTATTTGGTAAAATAAATGTTGTACTGAAGACCACTCTGAGAGGACCTCATGACAGAGACGTAGCCTGGCGAGCCATCCCCAGTTTAATTTCCAGGAGGCAGGACAGATGGATGCAGAGAATCAGAGAAACGACTGCAATGCGACAACAACTAGTTTCACTTCTTCATGAGTCATTGCATAAAGCCCGTCCCATTAAATGTGCACCGTGCTAATTGGTTGATGTTGTCGATGGTTTTCAACGCTATCTTCTTTCAGCGTTAGCTTCTTTGTGCCACTTCATTGGTCACAAGATGCCAGTGAGCCCATTGTTTGACTGAAGCGGTTTGACTGAAGCGGTTTGCTTTGCGCGATACAAGATGGATTTATCAAAATTTGGAAACTCTCAAATCAAACAAATGCACGGTGCAAAAACAGAATCGAGTCCACAATTCCAGGATTTAGCCGTTTACTTTTGGCCTCTAGAATGTGACTAGCTGAGCTTAAGGTACGCTCGCTGGAGGCACTGGTTGCTGAGATGCACAGCACGGCTAGAGCCACCATAAACAAACTATGTTACCTGTGTATTTTAGAGACGTTACACAATGGGTTACTGTATGGGAAGATAACACTTGATCTTTATATCTACCAAGAGTAGTTGCTCTAGTTTATCAAGCCAATTAAGACTATAAAATTAAACATGGTAGTTAAAAGCACCATGGACAGCGCCACTTTCCCAGGCGTGTCAACAAGTGCATGTCATGATGTATTTTGCTGATGTTATATTTATAATTCATTGAAACAGATCACAAATTGAGACTGCTTTTCGACCCGACCCACCTGCACCAGACATATTTTTTCTTTGTAAAAAAATGTTTGAACCAAGGCAAAGGTGAGACCTTAAGGCCCTTCTCAAGTCTTTTAAAACAAACCTGACACAGATTATTAGAGTACCACATTCTTAACATTTAATTAAAGGATTGGCGAAACCAGTCAGATGATTTCTGCAGAGGAACAGACTGAGGAAAGCTGAATCATGGCAAATACATAAGGTCACATTCTGCTGAAGAACAAAGCAGTTTCCACTTTTATCCCTTGTCAGTTTCTCCCAAACATATTTTTATCTTTTCTCATTTCCTCAAATCCTCTGAGAAAGTAAAAAAAAACAATAGTTGCTTAGTCTTTTTACACCACATATATCATTTTGCAGTTGTAAGTTATATTTGTTTTGAGAGTTCAATTCCCAGCTGCTGTTTGAAACTTCTTTTGAAAAGTGAAAATATCCTCAAAACATGCTCCAAGGGTGTCTGAGATCATACAAACAGTTAATAATTCAGTATAAAAATGAGTATATATTGTTTCAGAATCGGACCATTCATGCAGGGACAGATTTTCTAACAGTTTTTTTGATGCAAAATAATTTACATTACGAAGAGCTCATTAGTATGCCAGTTGTGCTGCTGAGGTTATCACCAAAGAGGCAAATGTTGATACACTCATCAGCATCAGCAATGAGTTCATTTGGGGAAAATTACTGCAGTGTTCTTCAAGAAGATAGACCCAAAATACACAAGTAATGAGTTCAGAAATGACAATGTGCAAACAAACTTAAAGTCTATACGTACTGATAGGGCTACTGTTAAATGATGTAACATATTAAAAGGATTAGCAAAGAATTGTGTCAGCCATCAAAATATAAAGAGGGTATTAATATTAACATCAAACCATGCAATCTTTCCACAAACTTACAGATGGAGTGTTTTTGGGGGCATCTGTTGTTGAAATTGCAGTTTGGAACATCCTGTGTTCTACAGTCTGTGAGCAGCTACGGTGGCCCTGCAAGGACATATAAACAAACTGTCTGTAAATACTGTAGGTCAGATGATGGGTTCACTTACCTTTACCTCCTTCTGTAGTCTATAGAGATTTAAATGTCTATTTTTATTTTTTCCAAGACAGAAAAATGCAAAGAGGCAGTTTTGACATTTGTGTTTCACTTTTATTTCTTTTGTTTCAGCTATAAAACTTTTACCGTTGCTTTCCAAAAGTAACAAATAACTCAAAGTGTCTAAAACTACTGTGGGCTTTTTGTGAAAAAGCCCAATAAGAAAACAAAAACAAAATTTGATCACAGTATTTAATTATGCAAAGACTGGGTTATATTACAGATGTATTATTAATAGATGCTTGTCAGTGGTGTATTAGTTGGTTGCATATGCGTTGATAGGGAGCACTCAGAGATTGATCACTTGAATTCGATTAAGACTATGAGGTATCCCTTTAAGTATTTCTTATCAAAATCATCTCATGAATGCTTTAAAATGTAAATCCATTAGTGTAGACGCAGCCTGAGTTTGAATTTTGTTCAATTATGGTTTGGACTGCCCCATTTCTACATCACACATGCCTCATCTCAAAGTAATGTGACCTGGGACCACAGCAGTAACCATCACTCTAATGCCCTGGCTTCAGGGGTCCTACACCAAAGACCCCTGAGCTGTACCTCGTGCTCCTGTGTCACAATCCATTTTTCTCTGACCACTACTCTACTCTGCTGCCCCGGGACCTACTTAGAACCCCATTTTCCCTTCACTCTAACCCTCCCCTGACCTCACTCAGTCTTTTATTTTATTTTATTTTTTTAATCAAAGCACTGTACGGTGTGAATAATGAATGATTAAAATGGACCCACTTCTCACAGAACATTGGCCTCGACAAAAGCACCAAGACACATAATGGGTAATGATTAGTTTAAGTATAAAGCTAAAACCTTTAGCAGCAGATGAGCTTTAGAGAAAGAGCAATTCCAAAAAATGAGTTGAACCTGGTGTTTATTATCAAGCATTAATTTCTAAATATACTGTACCAAAACCTAGCCTTTTGCCTGAAAAAAAAAAACTAACCCCTAACCAGTCACATTCAAAGAAAAAGACCATTTATTAATGTGTGTATTTTAACAGTGACTGAAAGCCTCTTATTTAATTACTCAATGGGCCTATGTCTCATGTCATTATTGAGAAAATATTGAAATGGTTTTACTGACTCTGAAGGTGCCCTCTGGTATCTAATCATAACATCTAATAAGACAGTATTTTTTTCTTCTTAACAAGTCAAAGGTTGTGATATTATGTGCAAACAAACCTAGTGCTCTCAAGATCATTTTTGGTTTATATTGCAGGAAAGGTTGAGGTTGGAAAATACTTTTATGTATGTAACTATATATGTATAACAACAGAAACTGGTTTGATGTTAACAGAAGCAAGACTCCCTATTACATGTTTGTGTAGATACCTTAAAGTCTTTAAACCAAAAATACCTGCAGCTGTTTGAAAACTGAAAGTACAGGTCATGGTGGAAAAGGTCATTGGTTGATTTGGGCAGAAAACGTATAATTATGAATATTCAGATTATTTTTTTTTAATCAAAGTCATTGTAATGAACTACAAGTAAAGGCTGATTGTCATTGCAGTCAATAAAAGCAATCAGCTCAGGTCCACAATTAGAATGTGAACCTGTTGCTTTGTTTTATTTCTCCTAATCATAAAGTAAGCAAAAGAAAATAAGCAAATTTTAAATTGTAGAAACACAATGGATGTTTTTCTCCTTGTAAACTATCACGTTGTGTCTTCCATTATTGAACACACTATTGGCTTAACTGCGTGGTCTACAAGTGCTCCACACATCTCCTCACTGAACGTGCAGTACATTAATATTGCAGCAGGACACAGGATCCTTAAGCATTCACTTTAAATGGAGGCACTATGCAAATGTTAAACCCCATTGTCAAAAGTTGGATAAGTCTGTGCCTAAAACTCAAACGGGAGGCTCCTGGATCACAGTACACCCGCCTTGAATCACCTTTTCATCACTACATGTATTATACAGCTTGATTAGGTGTCGTAGGATCATCAGTGACTTTATGTAGTTTGACAACACTGTATGTGCTGGAACCAAATTACAGTTTGTTTCTTTGTTTCCTCCAGCCACTATGTGGCGCTTTGTAATTGAAACTGTTGTGTTACTGCCACTATTTAAAGTCAAAAACAGCAGCTGCAGGTCCTGCTAATTGATTTAAATAAGTTTATATACGTGATGAGGCCTGAGTTGTGTATTTGAGTGTTTTAGTTGAATGAACACATTATGGAACACAATAATGGAAGGCTTTTTGGAGGATGCGCATTAAGATTTCTCTAAACAATAGCAGCCTAGTGTCTTAGCCTGTATTGGACAGGTTAGCCACTACAGTAGAGTTTAAGTATTTTATTTAACGAAGACAACATTAACAGGGTACCTTCAAAGTCTTAAAAGTATAAAAAAAATGTATGAACTGTTATGGTGTCAAAACCAATTTTCTTCTTCTTTTAGCTTATATTTAATTGCACCATAAACTGTAAAAAAATATCACAAATGTATTGTGTATCAAATATCCTTTTTACTTAAGTACATTTCCGAGACTGTACTTTTTCACTTTTACTTGGGTAAAGTGGAATCAGTCTTCTACTTTTAGCAGAGTTACTTTTCACACAGGTATCTGTACTTAAGCACACAATGTGAATGCTTTTGCCTCCTCTGTGTAAACAACTGCACATTCAACAGTTTCCTTTGCTTTGGCAGAGAAGTGCTGCAGCTGTACATCGTTTTATACTTTTAAAATTATTTTCTGTGCAAAAGCAATGGACCCATTTCCACTTAGTTTCTGGGTTTGGATATGATCGACCCAAGCTCTTCTAATAAACATTTGCCTTGACATTTAATTTTGAGTTTCCTTTTGTTCTTCACCACAACAGAAAAAGTGTCCATCAGCCTGTCTAAGACGCAGAAATGTCAAGGGAAACCTTAAGGACACAATATTGCGGATGATAACAAAGTAGAACCTCAGAGTGTGGCAATAATCGGAAAATACTTTCTACAGAGGTACATCTCTGAGTCTGCTGAAACATGACATTTAGATGCACATGTTTTTAATTTAGCTTTTATTTTTTATGTCAAAATAACATGATTTCCATTTCAATATAAAGACATTTAAAACTTGATCTCACTCACTGGAAGCACAATTATTTCCTGTTTCACTTGCTTTAGGACAAGCACATCTTTTCTTATTTAACATAATGCTGCTTAGAGGTTTTGGACATTCACAAGGTTTACCAAATCTTAAAATAAAACTCATCACTGGACTTATTTCTTAAAGATTTGATCAGACACAAAGGCATGTCCTGAGTTACTGTGTCACAGAAGAGCTACACACTGGAAGATGATGTGACATTTTTAATATACTCTGTGGCTATACATTATATATAAGTAGTGTTATATTTAAGATGGCACTGACCGAGATCAAGACCTGTCTGAAACCAGAGAGTATCTAAACAAGAAAATTACTATGTCAGGGGGAGACCAGGTAATACCGGATCAAAACCTGAGCCAAGACCAGACTCATGGAGGTTAGTGTTCATTTAATCCCAAGAACAGACAAATACCAGTTATGGTCTTGGTTGGTCTTGACGTCCGAGATCGAGACAAGAGTAAAAAGGAGTTTGAGACCAAGACAAGACCACGACTTTTAAAGATTGAGGTCATGACAGGACCACAACCTTTACAAATGAGTCTTAAGACCAGTCTCAAGACCAAGACCGGTCTCAGGTACTGCAACACTTCACATGGCTTTGTGAGTTAAGGCTAGATTGAATCTGGTTAATTAGTTTATTCTGTCTTAAAAGGAAAAGTCATGTGCAGATATTGGTGAACAGCACAGTAGATAGTACTGTTGTCTCAAAACTAGGGCGTTCCAAGTTCAGTTTTTAGTTGTAGTCTTCAGACACCCAAACTTGTGATTACTTCTCTGGTTTACTTCTGTGAAGGCTTGCCCACAGCGGAGCCTGACAGTGCATTGTGCTGGTCTGACTCTGAGGAGATCACCTGCAGCTGATGCCGACAGGTTTCTCTCTGGTCTCTGGGGGTCTGTGTGGGAGACCGCCTCGCTCGGCTTTGCAAACAACACATCTCATCTGATGCCTGTACTCGGCATCTGCTCAGAGCTCGCCGTTTAAACAGAATTGAAAATGAGCATTAGGAAAGGTAGGAGGTGTTTGGACCCTTGTTGTAACTGCGCCTGCTTTATTTATGAAGCTCCAACGACGGTAGATTTTCACTAAGGACTCAAACATATTGTAGTGATCTGTTATGCATGTTCCTGCGGCTGAGAAACAAGGTGTTGATTGGTCCTACACTTTAAGATGATTGTATGAAAACCTGGTTAATTAACAGTGGCTTTCAATCTGCAGCGGAAGAGCATTTTTTCTTTTTTTATTAGTTTGTGTTGCTCACTCTTACTTCTCAAGTTCATAGCTAGCTGAAGCACTAACAAGATTAACATCATTTATTTGTATATTTCAGGCATTCAGTTTGTCTGATTTGAACCAAACATTCACTCAGTGTTCTTCATTAAAGAAACCAAGAACATTGCCTGTTTCCATTTGGTTCTAGCTGCTGTCTTTGGATTAAACTTGTGACTGCATTTCCCCTTCCGCTTGTCCAATGCAAAAAATAAAATAGAAATAAAAAACAACACGTCTTCTACACAATTTGCATTTAAAAGCAATTCAAGCAAACCCTTTGAAATCTTAGGAAGCAAGTAAAAAGCAGTTTAGTGCAATGAAAAAGGTTAGAGGTTTACTGCAGCAATTAACAGTAGGGACAGTAGGACAGTGGGCTTTCTGGTTTATTTACAGCATATAGAATTTTGAATTTAGTGAACTGCACCTGAATTTCCTGATTTTTTAGAGGCTCTGTGTGTGTTTAATGCAGTGAGCTAATGCTATGCTTTTATTTCACAATCTAAGAGCTGTAAGAGGCTGGCTTTAAAATGGGAAACAGCTGAAGCACAATATTATGTGTTCTTTCTGGATTGTAGACTGTTTATCACAAGAACAAGGTTTTATTTGAGAAAATGGTGCTTTGGGTTTTGGGTTTTCTTTTTAGATTCTTTACTTTTAGTAAATAATCTTATTGTTCAGTCAAAATACTCAGTGTTTAAACTCAATACATTGTGCTTGATTGGGACTTTTCTCATTTGATGATATTTTTCTGTTTGTATATACAGTTAAAGTTCATAAACCTATAAACCTGTGCCTAGCTGAGCATGCTGCTGCTTGTATATGTGTGACCAGTGTTTCAATCACTCAATAATAACCAAACGTCAGTGGAGCGGTAATTTTTTTTATAAATACTAAAAATATTTACCAGCCTGTATCCATTGTTTGAATTTTCCAGTTTCCACTGCTTTAAGGCACACGGATATAGAATATTCTTGGACCTGAATACTCTGAACAAAATAGGCTGGCTGGTAAGATGAATGTATTTCTCATTGCCTTTGCTGTGGCCCGAGGCTGCAGTGAAACTCAGGGGAGAGAAGACTTATTGCTTAAGTGTGTTGTGCTCGCTCGGTGCATCTGTATGTATAAAGTGTTGTGTGGTGTTGTGCCTGAAGGAGGAAGCCCAGGCTCATCCCGGCGACACAGCACAAGGAGGGGACGAGGTGTCAAAACATTAACGAAACACTAGTGTGTTCCACCATTAACTGCTCCTGCGCGCTGACAGAGCTGCGATAATAGAAGCAGCTCATAATGAGACTCTGCGAGAGGGAAAAGGGTTCACGTATGTGCACGCTCATATGTGCACACGCTCGTCTCGAAAGACTGAACAGAGCAGAGGCGGTGTCCCCTGTTGGTTACAGCACAAAGTGTCAAAGTGCCTCACCAGTTGTTTCCAGAATAAGAAATGCCATCTACTTGTTGGAAAAAGGTAACATTGGCAGGTTCTGCAAATGTCTGACCACAACGAGTCCTGGCATTACTTTTGTTTTGAGACTGTTCTTAGTCATTCCTGAGAAATACTTTACTAAATTTGCCAAAGAAGTTGAGAAACATTAGTTAATTATAAGAACCCAATGTGAACAGGTCATCAGTCTCATATCTACTATTGAGCTTCAGTAAGAGAAGAGTGGTGGATAATCATTAGAACACTTGTATAAATAATGTTTGACAAAAGGACTACTTACTTATATATATCTAGTCTTATTGTCTTTTGAAACACTTAATTTACCTGAACTGTCATCCTGTCTACAGTAGGCCTGTGTTGTGTTATTTTACATCTATATTTTATTGTGTCAGTGTCTCTGCTCACTGTCTCCACAATAAGAACTGTGACAGTCATCCTCTTGTTGGCAGAAGGGAACCGTGGCAGGTTTTGCAAATGTCTGACCACAACAAGTTCTGGCATAACTTTTGTTTGTTAGTTTGTCAGTTCTTAGTCATCCTTAAGACATGGTTTACTAAACTTTCTGTTGAAAAAAAGTTGATGTAATAACACAGAATAACATCAAAAACATGCTGGTGGTGGCTGCCGATAAGGAATTTCCCCCCACACTGCTGTGTGTCACATGACCTCCACAGGTATCAACTTACCTGTGACTGGCTGAACAAACCATGTTACTCTAAACCTCAGCTGTTGTTTCCTGTTATTCAAGTGAAACTAAAGTGTAATGTCATCCTGAACAGTTGTTGTACAAAGTAAATGAGGAGAAACTGTTTTGTATCTACTTCTATGTCATGGTCAGTTCATCTATTTATCCTCATGTTTTAGATCTGCATTAAGATTTCAAAAAGTAATCACAGGCTGAGCATTTAAATCCACTAAACTTTACTTCTCCCATCTCTCACCACTTTTATTTAACAAAACATTTTAAATAGATCAATCTGATTCTTAATCAGATTAGAGCTGTTTTATAACTTCAGAGACGCAGAGTCATTTTTAGTCTTTTGTTATGTAACGTTGATATGTGTTTTATGTCACACATTAATCCCTTGTTGAATGTGATTTGCCCTTTAAGTGCACTGATATCACAATTTGCTCGTTTTCACATTCTACTATATCCTTTTTAGTTTAATTTTGGTGCTTATATTATCTTTCCAATGAGACAGAAAAATAATGCACTGATGGGGCTCAGACTTTCAACATGGACCACGCTGTCATCTAATAAAAGACTTTGAGTAGTACACTGTAATAACCTATAGTGCCCTATTCAACCCACCTTAAGAACAAAACTATAACTTTAAAATGAAAATCTACTGTTACTTTCCACCTTTGGTGATGAGTACACTCTATGGCTCTCTTCTTTTGTTTGATGCTTCAAAAGAAGAGGTCAGTACTACAAAAATGTGCCTTTCATTGGGATTTATAATCTGTAGCTTTGAAACCTGACAGGTGATGTAATGTCCTGGTCCATTACGTTTCTTCTAATCTGGCTTAACGGGATGTGACGCTTTGACTGTGCTTTAATCTCAGCAAACAGACCACAGTCTTTAGTGAAACTTGATATGACGGGGTCCTGGTTGCACCGGGGGATTACTGAGCACGCTGAAAGGTGATGTCAATTTAGAGGAGGGCTGTTTATGCCAGTGTACTCCTCTCGGGGATGTTTTCGGGTCTGACAGTGACTCTGTGCAACTTGTTCATTGGTATTCTGCTCCCGTCTCGCTTGTCCTGCTCGACGATAGGATGCATAGACTTTGTGACAAAGTTGATGAAGCATGCATTTTCATCACAGCGCCAGGGCAGAGCCGGCAGCGGCGACGGCAGCATTAAGCAGCAGTACAGAAACAGGGAACGCGAGAACACAAATAGAGCACACATAAGTTATGCAATGTGTGCTACATCATAGTAAATGTGTGGAGGAGTTTTTATGCTTATGTTTGTGGAAGCACATTTCTGTCTATACTGTATCTCGGAGCATGACAACTTTCACAACATTCGTCAACTTTTCAATTCACTTAACAGCATGTGTCACTGACCGAGATAACTCTGGAAAACCCATATGTTTGCATTCACAGCCAGCTAGCCCATATGAAATTTCATTAGAAAGGGAAGATATGGCAGTAGGAGGTAATGTGAGCATTTCCTATGGCTCATAAAAAACAATGCAGTGTTTAAATAATCTGTGGAGTTTGACCAAAGAAGAGATTTGATGCAATGACAAAGCACAGGCAGAAGAAAAAATGTGTTTTGTGGTTTCAGTTTCAAGGTGTAGAAGTCTGACTAGCAACAAGCAGCTTCATTTGAATCTAAGTGATTAAAAAAATCATATTTTTGCATATTTTTTTTTTGTTTTTCTTTCAATGTCCTTGTACATTTTTTGGAATTGTAGTTTGCAGTGTGATCAGCTAATTTGACACGCTGCCTTTATCTTTCCAGGTGTTAGCCTCCATGTCTAAACCTGTTTTTGTTCACACTAAATCCAGTTCCACATTCAGCTGTTTTTACTTCTGCTTTTTTGACTTGGTTTTAAAGCTTAATCATGTAAAGCTCAGAGATTTGCCTCAGAGAAATGTGATTGTAATTCTGCACTGTGCTTACCCCTGATACATTATGATAACTTCTCTGGCACAAAAACTCACTGGAGATCACAAAATAAATAGACCCCGAGCTTATGTTTTTCTGCCTAAATACCAACTAAAATTATCAACTCTGACCAGACCCAGAACAAAATGACCCAGGGTGCATCGGAGAGTAAAGGGTGTTGTGTCAGTCTTGGTACCCCACTCAGAATCGCCTTATGCCTTGCTGCAGGAGTTGAGGCAGTCTTGTTGGGTGATTATATGTACTGTGCAATGTCATTATGCCCTACAAAGATTTATGAGCATGTGCAGCCATACTTACTTTTTTATTCTATACAAAGAATTAATGGTTCTGCCTGGTTCTCATGAAATAAAAATTTCATGAGAACCAGGCAGGGGGCCGACCCTCCCCGCGAAGTAGTCTGAGAATGGTGGCCATTCCTGGGCTTGCCTCGTCGACCTTTCACCGGACCTAGCTGGTTCAAAAAAGGACCAAATCGAACCAAATTCGGCAGTTGGGCTCTACTCATTGGGCACTACGAAATGGCTATCACGGAATTTTCATATCTTTAAAGATAAAAAGTGAAAAAAATGTTTAGACCGGGGAGTGCATGAAGTGCGCAGTCTGCGCGTGAAAAAGTAAAAAAAAAGCACTTTAGAAATAAAAATTCCCAAAACCTTCAAGGCAGGTTTGTTTTACTCCTCACAGGGATTATTTTGGCTTTTGACAAAAATCCCCAGGGTCAATATGTGTGCCCGGGCTGAGCCCTTTTTCATTCGGCAGCACCACTTTCCCCCACATGTCCCGAAGGGTTACCGGTAGATTTAAAGGAACGCAGTTTTCGAGAACACAGTTTGGGCATAATTGCACTTCTTTTTCGTCCGAACTCGATGCTTGGTGGATGGGATGACGAGACTCGCCATTGCAGGGCCCCTGCCTGGTTTCCATCACGGGACATCGGTGGTCGGTTCCTGCACACTGCGAGTTCGACTCCGGGCCCACGAGAGTGCGCGCGGCGTTGGCCTCCGTACGACAAAGTTTCATCGAAACCTGACTAAGAGCAAACCCCGCCCGGGGTTACACTCGACCAAAGCTGAAGCCCAAAGCTGGACACCCCCCGCCAGGTTTCCGGGCCGGGGCATCTAGCCCCGGGCAGACAGCCGATGGGCGCGAGCCTCAGCGACGGGGACGGCGGACCAACACGCTGCTCCCCTCAAAGGCCCACGCCTCAGGTCCGAAGCGCGCCCCCCATCCTTCGGCCACTCCGGGCTACCTGGTTGATCCTGCCAGTAGCATATGCTTGTCTCAAAGATTAAGCCATGCAAGTCTAAGTACACACGGCTGGTACAGTGAAACTGCAAATGGCTCATTAAATCAGTTATGGTTCCTTTGATCGCTCTACCGTTACTTGGATAACTGTGGCAATTCTAGAGCTAATACATGCCAACGAGCGCTGACCTCCGGGGATGCGTGCATTTATCAGACCCAAAATTAATGCAGGGCTGCCCCCCGGGGCTCCCCACCCGCTTTGGTGACTCTAGATAACCTCGAGCCGATCGCTGGCCCTCGTGGCGGCGACGTCTCATTTGAATGTCTGCCCTATCAACTTTCGATGGTACTTTCTGTGCCTACCATGGTGACCACGGGTAACGGGGAATCAGGGTTCGATTCCGGAGAGGGAGCCTGAGAAATGGCTACCACATGCAAGGAAGGCAGCAGGCGCGCAAATTAACCACTCCCGACTCGGGGAGATAGTGACGAAAAATATTAATCTTTTGCCTGGTTTCCATCACAGGACAACGGCGGACTCTTTTGAGGCCATGTAATTGGAATGAGTACACTTTAAATCCTTTAACGAGGATCAATTTGAGGGCAAGTCTGGTGCCAGCAGCCGCGGTAATTCCAGCTCCAATAGCGTATCTTAAAGTTGCTGCAGTTAAAAAGCTTGTAGTTGGATCTTGGGATCGAGCTGATGGTCCACCGCGAGGCAAGCCACTGTCCGTCCCAGCCCCTGCCTCTCGGCGCCCCCTCTGCTCTTAGCTGAGTGTCCCGCGGGGTCCGAACCGTTTATTTTGAAAAAATTAGAGTGTTCACAGCAGGCCCGGTCGCCTGAATACCGCAGCTAGGAATAATGGAATAGGACTCTGGTTCTATTTTGTGGGTTTTCTTCTCTGAACTGGGGCCATGGTTAAGAGGGATGGCCGGGGGCATTCGTATTATGCCGCTAGAGGTGAAATTCTTGGACCGGCGCAAGACGGACGAAAGTGAAAGCATTTGCCAAGAATGTTTTCATTAATCAAGAACGAAAGTCGGAGATTCAAAGACGATCAGATACCGTCGTAGTTCAAACCATTAACAATGCCAACTAGCGATCCGGCGGTGTTTCCCATGACCCACCAGGCAGCGTCTGGGAAACCAAAGTCTCCAGAACAAGACTCCAGCATGCTAACTAGTTACATGGCCCCGTGCGGTCGGCGTCCAACTTCTTAGAGGGACAAGTGCCGTTCAGCCACACGAGATTGAGCAATAACAAGGCTGTGATGCCCTTAGATGTCCGGGGCTGCACGCGCGCCACACTGAGTGGATCAGCATGTGTCTACCCTTCGCCGAGAGGCGTGGGTAACCCACTGAAGCCCACTCGTGATAGGGATTGGGGATTGCAATTATTTCCCATGAACAAGGAATTCCCAGTAAGCGCGGGTTATAAGCTCGCGTTGATTAAGTCCCTGCCCTTTGTACACACCGCCCGTCACTACTACCGATTGGATGGTTTAGTGAGGTCCTCAGACGGGCCACGCCGGGGTCGGTCACGGCCCTGGTGGAGTGCCGAGAAGACGATCAAACTTGATCATCTAGAGGTAGGCAATCGGAATTTGTCCCACAACCAGCTCCGACACGGAGACATCTGGACTACGGTCCCACTGACAGAGACTTTTCATAAAATTGTGCATCATAACACTCGCTTTGAGTCCCATCACGGAACCGCTCATGACACTAGCGCGTACCTTCGAAACATTGAGTTCTATCTCCAGAGGATACCCAATGCTACCGTTGAGGACAAAATCTTTCTGATAAAACTAACATCAAGTAGAGATGTTGACTTTGATCTCCTTAGTCAGTCTCTCATAGAGGAATTCTCAGACGTTACAATAAATGTGGGTCTGAAAGCCGCCCTAACAATCAAACAGGCACGGCAAGAGTCACCACAGATATATTACCATCGGCTACGTGAAGTGTATTTTGGTCCACTCAACAAACCAAACATGGAGGAGGATAAAAACTTTGGAAAATAAATTTCGAACCAATCCAAACCGTAACCGAAATTCAGGCTGATCGCGTGGGAAACCCCACTAGGGAAAGAAGTCTGACTACAGAGGAGGCTCAGGTCATAGAGCGCATACTCAAACAAATGCGTGAGAAGTCCAAAGACAAGGCTGATCTGTACACGGTGGAGGCCTCTAAGGCCCCGATTCAGAAACTGTTACAACCGATTCAAGTCGACTTAACCCGCAACAAAAATACAGAGTCTACTGAAGGGAATGAACATACCCCAGACCTGTACTTAGGCTCTTTGCTGAGGTGATGGTTGTACAGACAGTCTCCCTGCTCTCCATTGATTACAGCCTAACAGCTCATTTCCATCTGTAGTCCTATATTGTATGTTTTACGTGGGAGAGGAAACCTACTCAGACACAGGGAGAGCATGCAAACTCCACATAAAAACATGGAAAAGCCCTGTCCTAAATGGTAACTGAACCAGGACCTCCTTATTGTTTCTAAACTTTGAGTTTGATGATGGATTACAGTTTGTCACTGCAGGGCTCTCAGAAAAAGAAAGGAAGAAAGTTGTAAAAAGTCATCACCGGATGCCACTGAAATTTGCTAATCATCACCAACTTTCAAAAAGAACAGAAAAAAGATTGCTTCTGACATGTTGATTTATTACTTCCTTTTCCTACAATGGTCAGTTCATCTTTTGACTTGACATGTTTTCACTGGGTTTGTTCATAGATAAAACTCAACTAAACAGTTGATGCTGAAACCGTCACTTTACCTTTAACTGAGCAATTTACCAGTGCCCACAGACTTAAGGTAACATTTACTTCTTAATCATTAAAATCAACCACTCGCTCCTTGTTGCAACTTAAGGCTGTGTTTTGTGTATGCTCCACACATCATGTCTCTTATACATATTTATAGATGAATTAAAAAGTGAATAAATGTAATGAGGCAGCCTGCTCTGTCATTTCGCTCTGTAAACTTTAAGATTGATGATGTCTGCCTGAGGCCTGGGGATGTTCCACTTGTGCACAGTCCTCCTGCTGTTTCCAGTTGTCAGGCTCAAACACGAGGGGAAGCTTTTTTCCTGTTGCTGCTCTGTCGAAATGACCCTCTCCCGCTGCACATTTAACTCTGGCGGTGACACAGTGGGACTACTTCTGTGCAGAAATGATACAGTAATGATTAAATAGCTGACTGCTGAGCTGAGTTCAGTGAAGAAGCACGCTGTGCCCTGTCTCCCACATCCCATAATTAAAGCATCTGAAGAAGGCCAAAGACTAGTCATTATTCATGGTTAGTTTATCGAGGATACGTACGCTTCTGCAACGCTTCCCTTCATCTTGTCATGTTTGCTTGTCACCTTGCGGAGGCCCTGCTTGTTACATTTGTTCATGTTGAGGGGTCACACTCTCAGCTCGAAGGTGGTGTTCAGGACTTCAAATGGATCCATCAGCCAGCGTGAAGACATTAATGACTTAAAAGACTGCTTTTCTACATACTGACTTATGCCTCCGTTAGTGCAGCTTTTATAAATTCAACTCTTGCCAACACTGTTGAAAACATCTGTAATATTTACTAAACTAACTAATAACATGTAAAAGTCTGAGCATGGGAAATGTACTGAATTACCATAAATAAATAAAAAAAAAACACATTTTGTAGAAAACTGAAGGGTCATGGAGGGCTTAGTGGAGGAAATACAAAGATCATAAGATGCCATATACTACAAAGCAGAACATTTTGAGACTTTCAGAAGCAGAGCTCTGTATAAATCGTCTCAAAGGTAGGGCTCAGCTGTTTTAGCGCTTTGCATAGGAACTTACTACTGCTTCTAATATATGCAAAGGACTTTTCTCACTTCTAAGGTGGTAAGATTACAATGCATCATTGTCTCGTCTGATTAAATTAAACACAGTTGGCGCAAATAACGTCCACTCAGACGCTGGTGTCTCTAAAAACGTGTGTGTTTTGAATTGTACTCAGAAAACGCAGACTTCAGGATAGTGAGGATAAAGACTTTAACAAAGTCTTTACTGAATTTGCATATAGACATATAATGAGCAGTTACATATCCATGGAAGTGACAACAACTGTAATGGTAGGGAAAGCTTACGATACTGGGTTTTAGAACAAATAATTTGTATGTTATTGTTATAGTCTACAGTTTTAATCACATTGAGTCAACAGAAAATTGCCAGTTCAAACATATTATTATTGTTTGCTGGTACTGGTGTTTTGTTTATCCTCACCCACTGACCTGTGAGGGCAGTTATAGTTGTACGATGTGGATATAGGGATTTTTAGTTTCTTTTAGACACACGTGGACATAGAGAGAAAAGACGGCAGTCAGGTCCCTGACTTCAGTATTGACTACATTAGAATTTTTTTTTCTTTTCTTGCTTCAAAATTTCACCAAACGCTGAAGACAATTTCCAGTCACTTTTGACCTGAAGCCACCTGCCTGTATTTTTGAGATTTATACCCAAATCTTCCACTTATGCATTCAGAACTTCCTACGCATAGCTGTTTGTTACCCAAAAGGCTCAGAGGAAAGTGCAAGGCAGAGAAGCAACTTGACAAATGGTGTGTGGACACAAGCGGACACCTGATAGACCATTCAAACGGACAACACTCGGCTGGAAAATAAAACCACCTCCCTCAGCTCAGATAACACCTCAATCTGTCTCTTAAAGGAGTGAGCTGAATGCTGCCCAAGTTTCATTAGGAAGCAGGGCCAATTCTTTTCAGTATCACTCTAGAACAAGTGGTGTGTCCCTTTTCCGAACGTCAACTGTATCTGTTGTTGCTACTGCAGGGTCCGGCGGTCGATAAGCAAAGCAGACGGAGATGGATTAGCCGCCAATAATCACTTACCGCATGAATTTGATGATTGCCCTGCTTAGAAAAAAATAGCATTTTGAAGGAAAATAGATGTGCTAATATGTTTTGTTGATGCTCAGTTTGTCTGCACTCAGATAACTGTCGGATACACTTTAAGAATAGCTTCCCATTGCTGTTTAAAACCAACTCAATGCAAAAGCCATTTCTTCTGTCTGTGCGTTTTCTGTGTCTAATGCAAATACTTCTGTGTGATTTAAAGCAGCACTTTACAGTTCTGGGAGTTTCGTTGCTGTTTTTGTTCAGATTTTTACCTACAGAGCTTCCCCTACAGCTTTGTTGTAATGTTAAAAAACACTGTCGTAAAAACTCACTTGCGGCAAGCGTCTCCTTTACCTCCTTTCATCCCCCCATTTGACCATGAGCAATGGTTAGCTCTGCTTTTGCTTTTGGATGGAGGTCTGAGACTGACTGAGGTGTGTAGTGTGGTTAAGCAGTTTGTTTCTCATGAGACCCGAGACGCCCATGACACTCGATGACTCCAAGGGACGGCAGGTTGGCATCTGGTCTCCAACCAATTCTTGCAAGGCTGTTTTTTTCCGCTAAGAGGCACTTGAGGGGGGTGGGACAGACCCCAATGACTCTGATGCTGTTATGTTATGGTGGAAATCCTGCTAAATTCTTTTTTAAATGTACACATCATAATGTCAACACCCATTCTTTGCAATTTGAGCTCAGTTATTTATGTACAAAACCAATCAGCAAATGTGAAACAGAGATTTTCACTTGTAAAAACATACAGAAATGCAGGGATATTCTTTCAGACACAGTGTAAATATGTAGACTCTGTTGTACTTTCACACAGTGGTAGCGTCTCTGGAGATCAGCGAAGTGTCCCGTCTCGAGGCTCGGCTCATCACTGTGAGATAAGAGATCTTTGTTGTGGTGAAGGCAGAGCGCAGGGGAATGAGACGCTGCTTCTTTCACTGTTCTTCAGAGACTGTGTGGATGTGTATTTCACTGTGGCAGCCAGGAGGAGTCAGCAGAGGCCTGAGGATAACATACAAGACACTACAAAGCAGGCTGAAGAAAAATGACTAGAGAAGTTGAGATAGGTTTAACTTGAATTGACGTCTATTTTACAATTTTAACTTGAAAATATACTGTGCTACAATAATATAGCAAATTCTTTAACTTGTTAATTGCAGTGAGCTAAATATGAATGGAAACTGATATTGTGAACACAGTGAAATAAAGAAAGAGGAGAACCAACAGAATCAATCACAGTTGGTTGTACCTAATATTAAACTGCAAGGTCATCCACATACCTACATCCTGACCACAAGCCCTATGAAAAACTGTAATCTTAAATATAGAGTCTGTGTCTGCCTCTCTAACATGTGCTGATTCCATAAAACAGGAGCTTAAACAGGAGCAGGAAGAAAATCTGGGAACTTCTAGTAACCCATGCATTTTGAGAACAAAGCACTTTATCAGGACGATATATAAACGTAGTGCACCTATGTCTCAACAATATCTGTAAAAAATATGACACTGTTTAGTAATTCTCCCCCTTGACCTGGTTTAACTAATCTAAATAAATAAAAACACAGCAAATTGTAGAATGCGAAATACCTAGTTACACCTAGTGTCCCGAGTTTTTACTCAACACCTATTTCTCTGCTTAGGTGGCAATTACAACTTAATTTCTTTCTGGTTTTGCAGAAAATTTTGGTGTCTCAGATTGAAAGCATAGAAATATGCTCACTCTAAAGTGCTATCATCTCATATTTTTTTTATTAAATGACTTTTTAAACTGTTGTTCCTCTTCACATTATCACTTAAAAACACATATTGTCTAATCTTTATAGAAAATATGCAGTTTTTTTATTGCTGAATAGTAGCACCTTAATAAATCCTTCAGTATTTCCTCACACTTGTTTTCCTGCCTGAGCGCCTACGTATTTTCACAATAAAGGTGTCTGAATGTGCGACTGCAGAGCAATGTCACACTTTTCTGAGTGTAAGAAAGACCTGGAGTTAAAGAGCTTTAGGAGAGGGCTTCTGAAACAGCAGGCAAGAATCAGGCTGAGATCAGTGAAAAGCTAATATGAACCCTCTCCTGGAGGCGAGGTATCACAGTGTTCTCCGCGATCACACCTCGACTACAGCATTAAAACTTTGACACATACTTTCACACAGAGAGTTGTTTCGGCTCATGGTGTGCTGTCGGAGCTTAGGAGTTACGCCAAGACCCCTCTTACTGGGTTCATCATCGCTCACACTGGTCACACAGCACACATCAATGTCCAATGTTGTGTTTAAGCATAGTTTGTACACACTGTAAGAAACATGCAGTTACCATTTTCATGATCAGCTTTGGAAGGAATTATCTTTTATCATGCAGCTAACTCTGTTCTTTATGATGCAGTCCGTTGGGGCATTGGGGACAGTCTCAGAAGAAGAGATCATAAGCAACTTGTAAAAGGAACAGAGAGGGCTGGGTGTTAGTTTGGAGACTGTTTAAGGAAGTGGAGCAACAGGCACACAACAAAACAGATGCTATAATGAACAACATGGACCATCCCCTGTATTGGGCTTTTAAACAACAGAGAGCAGCCTGTGGACGTCTAAGATCAGTGAGGCAGAACATTTCAGACATACGTAAAGTGAAAATACACCTAACTTGTATATCATTCCAAGATCAGATTTTTTTTTTGTTCAATTTAGTGGTAAGTCTCATAGCCTACCATTAATTATCAACCAATTGCTTATTGGCTTATTGTGCAACATACAAAATTCAATGATAAATTAGACGGTACTGTATTTCCAGTACAAGGAAGCTAGCCACAATTGCAATACAAAGTATTATACATTAGTAGATATGAGTATCTGTAATATATGGCCAGTAACTATGGATATAATAGAGGCATATTTACAATGCTATGCAAAGGGGAATAATGCAAATGGATTATAAAATAGTACGTCAGTGACTATCGAGTTATATCGGTCTTATAACAGATATACAGCATTATTGTTCAGATAAGGCACTTTTATTTCTTTATGTGAGCAAAAATATGTAACTAATGTGCTACAAATGTCATATCTCTAATCAGCTCTATCATTACGTTCAGTACTAATTCCCTCAACGCTGATCAAAAAGCGGTGGTATGAAGGAGATGAATGGATCAAAGTTTAACCGTTAAATCTCGGATGTTCACATGACCCCCTCAGATTGCATTTCAAAGACCATTCATCATTTTTCATTTCTCATATTAGCCTTGGCCTGTTGTATATTTTTCAATTGATCTGCTCATAACGTTATGAATATATACAGTATAAGGCTGTCTCTGTGCAAACGTTGGGTTATTTGCGTTCCCTGTAGTCGGACCGCCTCTCGTCTTTCACAGATCAGTATAATCAGCCGGTACAATGCTGACATTCAGAGCCTTGACAGTAAGACAGCAGGGACTTCTCTGAATATGAAATCACAGTGTATGAATACAAAACAATGCTCTGAGGCTCTGTGATGTGTCAATGTGCATAATTACACAACGCAGCTGGTTTGTTTTAGCTTTTCATTTGAGCAACTATTGTAGTCTTACTTTCTATAGTTTTAGTATCCAGAGACTTACACACAGTAAATCTTAGATGCAACAGTTAAAATCCACACATACTCCATCTTCTGCAAACAAGCACATTCACTTCCTGTTTTTACATTTTTAAGAAGCATCTTTTCTCGTTGGCTTTTGGCTTTATGCCTATTGTAAACGGCAGGCATTTATAAATAGCACCCAAAGCACTTTACTGTCACACATCCGACGTTCACAGCCTTCTCCAACCACCGCCAAACTCCCCTCACCAACCACACACCAGAGGCAAGGGTGACATCAGCATGAACTGGTGAAAGCAGGAATTGAACTGCAGACCTCTTGGACAGAAGACATGCTGCACAATACAAGAAACAACCAAAGACAAGACCGTAGATAAAGAGAACATTAAAGAGTTGTGGAGCATACATTACTCAAAGTTCATTACAGTTGTGCAAGAGTCTACTAGACGCACTCTCACTCACTCCCCACCCCTACCCCCCAGTACAACGTCTGCTCATTTAAACAGAGAGCACTACAAAGTCATGCTGCCATTAGTGTATTACTTTTTAAAATAAAATTGATCTCTGTATTTTTGTGCAGCAGATAAGACTCCTTTGTAAACATTGATTGGAGTAGAGTACAAGTACATTAACTATTGTATTTTTTATTTCTTGATAGGGCATAGCTAGATAGCTATGAACACTATGCTTCCAAATGTTGCACACATTTTCAGAGACAAAGAGTAAGTCATATAAACCAGTAATATTCATCCAAACTAATTTTATTTTTTAAAATGAAAATGCCCTATTGTCTATATATCGTTGTCCACACACTGAATTCAATGTGTGATTAGTTTTAGCCAATAAAACAAGTTAAAGGTCAAAACACCTCTTACTCAAAGGCTTTTGGCCCAGAGTGACTTTTTTGTTGTGTCGACCCATGTTCATGACATTTCATTCATGACATTTAGACTGAAAACTTTACATCACCCCAAGAAGATGTGTAGCCCTGCATAAAAGGCCTTGAATTAACACAACATGGTTGGTATAGTTGAAATTTTTGAAGGCATTCTAGTGTAAACAAATCCATGACTTCCCATTAATCACAAATCACTGCATGGATTATTACACATTATTATTATTATTATTATTATTATACATGGCAGATTCTGCACCTCAATATTCTATTATTGTTATGTAAATAGTTAATGAGCCGTGCCCCGTGCTTGGTCAGAGAGCGCCTGCAGAGACGCTACACAGAAGATCTATTACATGGGTTTATAGATTAAACCAGCCATTCAGACGCTGTATATCAAAATGAGTAGGCAGTGTAGGGGGCCAACCTTATTGATTTATTCATCAAAAAAGAGTTTTACTGATGTTTGGAGCTTGGCAGGTGCTTGGATCACGCGCCGGTGCCAAAGTCTAGCCCCGGGTTGAAATGGAGAGTGTAAGTGTATGTGGCAGCGGTGAAGGCATTGTGCCAACTGGGAAACGCTGATCCACTGTGAACTGTTTATTTCATAGTGGGATTAAAAGGTTTGTGAGTGGAGAAAAATGCTTCATGCACTCGGTGTTAAAGTGGAGCCAAGGTGTAAAATTTAGTATGGACATTAAAGACCTTGAATGGTAAGGAATCAGCTAATTTAAAGACACAGTTGTTGGTTCAGTGTTGACTTAAAGAATCCAGTATTTTGTATCAACATGGCGGGTGCTCCTTGTTATCTATGGCCCCATGTTGCTTTTTGAAGCATAGAGAATAGGAAGAAGCAGAGGTTGTATATTCCACTTTTGTTATGCAGTAGGACCCAGTTCCAAGAGATTGGGGCGAATAAATGCATGGTCTGCCTCTGCTATAACCACTGCATGAGCATTGTTCCATTTACATCTAGACAAACATTCACTGTTCAGCAGCAGAGCTATTATTTATTTTCATGTTGAGTGCACCAAAGGTTTTTTAAGGTAAATCTACACCAAACTTTTATCTGCATAGCTCCTTTCAGCTTTAAATCTTTTAATCTGGCCTCAACATACATAGTTCTATTTGAATAAGATGTGGTGGAAATTAGACTTAGATAATATTCACTGATCCAAGAGGGAAACTCAGTTGTTTTAGTAGCTTAATTGAACACTAAAAACCCTTAGCAACAATTAAATATAAACATGAATGAATGAAATACAAGAATATAAAGCAAAAAAAATTAAATATTGGATTTACATATATGCAATCCGTCACATAAGGGTGAGTAATGTAAGTTATGCATATCTGCCATAATGTGATGGTGCTCAAGTCCAGTCGAGTTGGTGCACTCTCCTGAGAGTATACCAAACCTTGATTGAGAGTATACTGACATTTGATATTGTTTTCTGGTTTGGCCATTTAAGTGTTAAAAACAAATCAAAACTAAGTAGTTACTTACTGGACGTACGCAAACCTAACTGTCTCAGCATCAAAGTAAATTATAAGAAATAGGTTTTATATAGCGCTTTACAGAGTCCATTATTCATTCACTCCATAGTCACACACTGGAGGTGGAGACGTGGAAGCCATTTTGCGCCTACAGACTCTCTGACCTCCAAACATACTCACTTACCCACAGACAACGAAGGCAAGGTGAGTTAGGTGTCTTGCCCAAGGACACAAGAACAGTGCAGAGTGGGATTCAAACCACCAACTGTCCGGTTATAGAACGACTTCTCTATCACCTCAGCCACTGTGCCCCTTAAAGTAAAGTAGTTAATCGTCTCGGCCACAAGATTTTAGATGACTGTAGCCATCCTATCTCTCACCACTTTCAGCTTCTTCAGGACTAAGGTACAGACTTCCCTGCACTCACAAAAACATTTATAAAAAGTTCATTGTCCCACTTTCAATTAAAGAGCTCAACCAATCAAAACCATTTAGAGATGTCTCCTCAGCTCTTGCACCTCACCTCCTCAGCACTTAGCACTTTACTAAACCTGACGTCAGAGGACTTGTTTGTCATGTATTTTTCATCAGCATGTGTTCTAACAGCATAACTCATTTTCAGCCCCACATCACCTGCTCTCTGCTAATTAATTCCCTTTTAGCCTGGTGCTTTGATGTCCGGCTTTAACTCCCACTAATCTGTGTGCACTGGCAAAACACACTGCAGCCTTTTACCAGGCACTATTCTGTCACGGCCCTCTCATGAATTAGCCCCGCCGGCCACTGACAGCGCGGACGATGGAGGGGAATCAGGTTAGGAGCAACATTAAATGAAGAGAACGTTGCTTTGAAAAGCTTCTCTGCGGTTAGCCATTTACTGCTCGTCTGAAGCACTGACAGCTCAAGTGTTGTTCGGTGAAGTGAGGCAATTTTTTATCATCAGCCATCACATGGGACACACTTAGGCTGCGTTTAAGAGTGTTTGGTTCAAGGGTTTTGCTGACAGTGTGCTTTGTGGCTGGTGCGTTGATATGATTGTGTGTGGTGCTGACACTTTTGCTAATTTAACCATACTTTTCTCTCGTGGGAGAAGCTAATTAGTTCAAGCTATACTTCATTTTTAAATAGTGTCACTTTAGTATTTTTGATTGTGGTTCAGCTTAAAGGTTACAGAATAATAAATGGTCCAATACAGACAGTATGGCCTTTTGGTTATTTAATCATTATGAGACCATAGTTTAATTAGCTATTGGACCATGACTTTAAGTCTGTAGTATCGGGATATGTGCGTTGAGAAAAGTGGTACAGAAACAGTAATTGTGGTAGTTTTGGTTGCATCTCATGACGTTGAAATTGCAGATTGCCTATAAGACCTGGGACATGCATTTGCTGTAAACAACACTGGTTCAACTGTATACTATAAGATTTTATACAATGCACCTTTAGGAGGAATCGTAGAGCTCATGCAACATATTCTCTTTTTTTTCATTTTCTCTTAGAGTCTGTGCTTTGAAATGCCCCAGATGAAATTATTAGACCTTGACAAAGCTGCTCCGTAAAAGACTGAACCAGTGCGGTCACATAACTGACCTTTATGTTTACCAATGGAAACCCAAGTCCCTTTAGACTTGTTTCATTTGTGTCCTCTCTAAACAAACACATGCTGCCTTTCTGGCTCAGTGTGATGGTGTGTCCAACCTTCTTTTGCACATCGGCCAAAGTAGGAGGTGGTAAAATACATAAAAACTATGCATTTCACGTGCTACTAAAAGATGTAGAGAGTAGTCACTTGTTAAGGTGTGAAAACAGCACACCTGAGCCTGAATCAAGGTCAGAAACCTCTGGAGTGTGACGAAGAACTTATGCTTGTCTTCCTTTCTTTAATGAAGCCTGAACATTTTGACACTTTCTGACTCGTGGTTAAGTTTGGACCGGGTATGAGTGCCAACCTAGCACGGAGTTAACCTGCCAAGTGTAAGAAAATAGAAATCTGTAGAATATCTGTAAAATATTTAGACCAGATGTAGGTCAAAGCAGGATCTTTTCCAGTGTTATCCAGGCTTTTGAACAGATGCATTTTGTACCTAATATTTAATAGTTATGTTAGAGAAAATTGTTTATTATGATATCTCACGCACTTTATATAATCCTTATTGGCCAGTGTGGTCCTCAGTCAAATAGAGTTTGACAAATCCGGTGTAGACCTGGGCAGAAAACCCAGACTGTGATCATTGCACTGCACCACTTTTCTAGCAGTGGTCCATTTGCTTTGGTCAATTTATGGTTTATATTTTCCTGCTATTGACCTGTCTCTGGAGAGGAGTCTCTGGGTTGCCCACAGCAGCGTGTGCGCCCAGTTCCCAGGCATGAAATTGACCTTGGCCTGCGGGTTTGGTGCAGAGATAAGCCCAAACAGGCGCGATAAACCTCGGCTCCCCTGGGCCCCTGCTGACCGAGTGCAGAGAGAGGAACCTTGGGGCCGTGACGTCAGCACGGTTTTATCGTGCCCTAGCCGGGAGCTGAGAAAGACAGTGTGCAAGGCGCTCTACAGACCACCTGCCTGGCTGCTCACACTTCTGTATGGAACCTATTAAAATTCATGAGCCACATTGGTTTGAATGCCAAGGTTTATGGCAGCGTTCTCCTGCTGCATAGGTCCTCAGGGATGAACACCAGAAGAGATTAGAGCAGGGCCGTGTGGAGAGATACAGGATCAAGAGCGAAAGAAGGAAAAGGGGAGATAACACAAGAATGAAGGAAATAGAATGAGAGATAGAGGGATGAAGCAAGAATTTAAAATATGTAGATATTCAAGCATTTACCAGAAACTTAACATTTAATTTTGTTGCGAAGGCAGATTATAGTTTAACAGCTGGGTAAATGAAAGAGCATGTTGATATTTAAAGGCAGGACCTCCTTACAACCTGCATTCTTCACATCAACAGGGTTGCCTGTTGTATTCTTTTGGAGAAGTCCCATTTTCTTCCAAAAATATTGTTTGGTAATTATTCTCCTTAATTTCATACATCTCTGAGACGAACTGGCCACTGTCCAGAGTAAACCCTGGACTGTGGCCTATCCCAGGCTCCAAGCTGCTGGGATAGGCTCCATTCATCCTGCGACCCCTAACAGGACTAAGTGGTAGAAAATGTATTAACTGTTTATACTAAAACACAAACACATAAACACTACATCCCATCCTTAATTATTGGGACTCTTCTTGCATTTACAGAAGTGATCCCAAAGCTGCCATGTCTTATATGCTCGGCCGACGTGACAGCGACTTATAGCAGGAGTTGGCCACAACAGCCGTCTGTCACGTCTATCTGCCTTTCTGTGACGTGAGACTGGCTCCTGTCATGAGCAGGGTCTTCTAAAACCTGAAGGATGAGCCACGGAGAAGTGCTGAAGTTGAGAATTCTCTGAGACAACTTGGACTATTTTATGCTAAACAGGAACTATTTTTCACAACCCCCCAAAAAAGATACAAACACAGCCAAACCAAGCTTTGACTCAAACACTCCATCATTGTGGCATGCTTTTACTTTTATACTCTCATGCTTTATTGTTGTTCATCAACTTGACACTGAATGTGCTAAACCATAGAGAGAAATATTATGAGCGATATGGACAGGAGAAAATTGCTGCTGTACAACAAGAGAGACATAAAATGGAAAGAGTGTGAAAGAGTCAGAGAGCTGTATAGTGCCACAAAGCAGACATAGTGGCGACAAGTGGCTGCAACAAAATGAATTGCTTGAGGCCAAAGTGAATAACACTCAGAAGTAGAGAGTGTAGTAGCCACACAAGGTTCTACAAAACAAGTTTACAAAAAAAAAAAAAAAACATTAGTGGCCTTCAGAGAGCATAAAAGTTTTCCTGGCAGAGAAAAATAGTGGATGGGGAAGGCCGGTGACAGCTCCGAAACCTGGCAACTAAGACGTAGCGTTTGATGGATAGGGCGAAAATACAGGCGAGTGAGTGAGCATAGAAGTGAGGTGTGCAAATAAGGAGAGAAGGCTGGAGTGAGTGAATGAGCAGCAGAGTGACAGACTTAGAAGGAGAGGCAGACTCTGAATAAGGGAATAGGACATGGCTGAGTGACACAGAGAGAGAGGAAGTGAATGAGCGAGAGATTGGCTGACAGTCTTACTTAAGAGAGAGAGGCGCTCCTGGGAAAGAAGATGGAACACGAGCTGACGCCTGGTACAAACACCGGGGGGCAGTGTTGCATTAATGTCCACTCAACACAGTTTCCTGTTTGAGGCATGGCTGGTTCTGTAGCTACAGGGGAAGAGTGCCTCGGATACAACATTACCAAAGACTCTACCTAGAAACATAAAAAGCATACAGTTAAACAAATGATAATTCAATCAAAAATCAATTAAACGGTTCATTGAAAAACCGGTGCTGCTTTAACACTTTTGTTTACAGTCTTTTAAGCAATTCGACAAATATTATTGGATAACTACTGACTGTGTTACCCACTTTTTGACTATTGTTTTCTCACCAAACAATAAGAAGGATACGTACTTATTCTCCTTGAGGAGGATATGTTCTCATTAAGATGGACAAGTTGTCGAAGCACATTCACTTTCCAGTGCAGTTTACATATTTTCTGTCTTCTGGTCTTGCCTTGTATAGAAAAAGAAAAACCCACACGATCTCAGTTCTGACCTCTGTCTTAAAAACTCCACTAACTTTAAGTACTGCTGCCCAAACACTCTCTGACAGGAGGAAGCCCAAAGTTTGCAGTTTTTTCCATGAATTATTAACTATGTATGTGTCTTCATTTGATTCGAACCAACTTAGTTTGAAGCAGTGTCACAAAGGTTATTCAACCCGATCAGCAAAAAAATTACTAAAAAAAAGCTACAACAATTATTAAACATACATTATATTGAATCTTAGCAATCCTCTGCCTGGGTTATTCAAGATGTTCCATTAAATCTGCAGTTATTGTCTTATTGAACAAACCCTGACATCTCAACATGTGTTTAGTTTGTTCAGTATTGCCTCACAGACATCACAATCCTGTTGGTAGATAATAATTCGCAGCCATAATTTTTATTGAGGCCACCATTAATGAATCAATACCTCTTGGAGATTTGTTCACACTGATAAGTCAAGATATTATATTTAGGCCAGAAGAGCTGCCGCTGGATGGAGTTGGATTTAGTTCACAATACTATTATGTCTGCTTTTAATAGATCCAATAAAAAATAAAAAAAACTGTATGACTTCTTAGTCTCTTTTTGGCCACACTAAAAGCAGAGGCATCGCATCTGATTATGTTTGTCTTTGGATGTTGACAGGATGCTGCCCCAGAGAAAAATCCAGCGCAGAGGATACACACAGAGGCCGATGCTGTGATTGATTGCATGACCTTCTTTCTGTGAGGCAGAAGTGCCAAAATGCACTTCACAAATATCCATGATCATATTGAGTCTAAACTGTTCATTTAAGTCGAGCAGAACTGGCTGTAATATTCTGCTTTGTTGTTGTAAGTGACTTTTACAGGAGATTATATGTAGTAAATTTAAAGAGGCAATGTGTAAAGTTTAGCCACTAGAGGGCGCAGAGTACCAAGTTTTTGTGTTGATACGACTGCGGAATTTTTACAGACATCAATCATTTGCACGAGGAGACTATCTAAGCCAGACAGTTCGGAAGTAAACACTTGTCTTCTGAAATATTAGGGTCATATTAGCTTATTTTGATGACTCTGCTAGGGTCCAGTGTATTGGCCTATTTTCTGCTCCCTCTGTTTAAATGTCTTAAAGCTCGTCATTTACATAATCTCTTGCGATGAGTCCTTGTCCCGAGACAGGAAAGTTACATTGTACAATTTACTGTTGTATTTCCTCAGGTAATAACTGTCTGAGCTGTCACACTTTAGGGACTTGAAGTTCTAATGTATTTTTAAGCAAAAATGCTAAGCACTAACTTTATACAGATACATTATGTGATTTAAGATATTTATTTTTCTATAGGCCAAGAGACTACACCAGACAGTTTTTTTAGAAGAAAAAAATACAGCAGTCTATGTCTTATACCTGCTGTTGATACACTTTGACATCTTTGGCATATTGTAATATGTCATATGAAAAGACTGAAAAATGCTAAGTGTAATCCCTTTAAGATAAACTCTGGGTTGACCTTTTCTGGGATCAAAGCCAGTTCTTATCGGTTATATTCTAGGAAGCCATTTAAACTACAGTATACTTTAATGCCTGCTTCTGGGACATAAGCCTTTTACAGTAGATAGAGAAATCTCAGAGTGGTCAATGGCTCCCTCTGTTCTGTCTTTTAGTACAGATTAGATGTGCTGTTTGAAAATTGTGGTAATTAGAAAAGACTTACCTGCCATTGTCCCAGGGGTACTGTCCCCACAAAATGACTTCCAAAGCTGTTCAGCTCATTTAATGGCTCTGATGACTGTCTTTTTCATTTCACCTGCTTTACCCTCAAACAGTATGTTCTGTTCTTGTCTCTGGGGAACACCTACAAACATTTTCTAATGTTAACACTATTTCATTTTCCCAAGCATTTGGTTCTTATTATTATGCTAACTTAATATATAATTCTTTACAATTGTGAAACTTTTGATCAGGGTCGATTGTGTAGTTTCTGTTGTAGTTTCATTATGATTGAAAAAAGAGTAAACGCAATTGTTTGACAATAATTGGCTTCACCCAACCACTAACTATGAGTGAAAGAAAGTGTGAGCGCTGTGTGTATGCCCCCCCTCTGTCTGCCCCAGGTGTGAAGAGGGTGAGTAGGGTGAATGGAAGCACAATGTAAAGCACTTTGGGTGCCTGAGAAGGGTGCAAAAAAGTGCCATATAAATGCAGACCATTTAACATTCTCTGAAAAATGGTCATTAAAAGCACAACTTCTGTACACAAATGTGTACAAATAAATAAGAAAATCTGAGCAACAGCAACAATTTACCAGTGTTGTTGTTGTTGTAGTCGAGTCACCAGTATTTGAGTGCAAGCCTCAGTCACTAAAGACTAGTCCAAGTCGAGTACGAGTCGAGTCAGGTACACTTGGCCACTTGGACTGAGAGCATCTGAGCTCTTTGAGTTGTCAGAAAAAACTTCTGTGGTTGTTAATCATGATCTTTTTTCCGCTTATTGATAAATGCCTTACGGTCTGGCACACATTATTTAGCATTTCAAATTGAGCGGCGAATAGTTAAATTATAGTTACAGGTGGTTTAGCAGTTCAAAGAGACTGCTAATCTATTTTGTAATTCAAAGGTGTTTGATAAATTCAGTAACTAACCATTTTATAAAAACTTGTGTTAAGCGCTGGTTTAATTTCCAAACACTTATTGCCACTTTACACTTTGATGTCGTTATCATGCTTATTAACTGCTCCAAAGTTTTGCTTTAAGTACCACTATAGAAGTTTCTAATTGGGCCACAGCACTCTTCAAAACCTTCAAGACGAGTGAGAAAAGATGAAAACTCCTGACAAATCATCTCACTCATTACCAGAAATCGACTTTCTCCTTTGGCTCGCTTCAATCGGCACACTTCAACAACTTCTTAAATAGTAACAGTACTGGAAAGTTTTAGATGAGATAAAATAATGAAGCTTCATCAGGGATTTGCAGTGAAAAGGTCATGGGACAGACAGATTGTCCACTTTGTCTTAATAGTGTTTTTTTAACATTTATCCTTTCTCCCGATTGCTTCAGTTTCATTACTGTACTGTAGGTCTGGGTTTCTCCAGCGCTGGGGAAAGTTTCATAAATCTGCTCCCCAATTAAAGATGAGCATAACACAGAGAAGCAACCCAAAGGTGATGTGATTTAAATAACTCCTTTTAATAGGGACTGACTCGGAGGGCTTCACTGGCAATTATCACTTGTGACCTGCAGCAATTATCACCTGCTCCCAGCAGACAAAAGGCAATTTTCAACTAATTGAGTGCTAAGCCACAGGAGTTGTGAGAGCTTGACCTTTTAGTGGTGTTTTGGAGGGCATGAAGCCACTCAGAAACTGTGACAATGGGCCGACCTTAAAGATGTGCCGAAAGCTCGAGATTGGATACAAAACCTGTGTTATTCATCCTGCAGCACAATGACACATCATTAGCTTAAACAATCACATGTAATGGCTCCTTAAATCCCGACTGGTGCCTCGAGGTTGAGTGCTTGACTCTTGACTTAATTGACATCGAAAGCCTTCACTCTTCTAAAATATTTCCACAATATATATGTCCAGAGCCCCATTTTGAGAGACATAGGCACAACCATTAACAGCTAATATATTATGTTATAAAAAAAAAATAAAAAATGTGTAGTCGGTAGAGCTACAACATGCATCACAAAAGTTATGTTTATCAAGAATTTTTAGTCAGAAAAATAGTAACAACTGCCTAAAGAAGGTTAACAATAGGGTGCAAGATAATAACATAGCACTGACAAAATTAATTATTAAGAATAACCTCCTAATAGTCGCCAGTGTATGGGTCCACTACATTTGAACTGACGTGTGTGAGGAGTGAATAACAGCAAAATTACACACACTACAGTCACTTTCAAAGGAAATCCTTAAAATGTACGGCCTTATTAATGTGTAAAACTTTACCAAACTTCCATTTTTATTGAGCTCAAAGCAACGTATGTAAACATGTAAGAAACTGAACTGAAAGGGAAGTTTTTAAGTGCATTTCTTTTCCTGTTCTTGAAACTTCTCACCAGAAAGACAATTGATTAATTATTAAACGAATCAAAAATGTCAGACAGTAACTTGTGAAAGGCGTGTTTCCACTGCAGGAGCATAGTATGGGCTGGAACCTTTAGAAGCATTTCTATTTTCAATGAGGGTACAAAGCTTTTGCTAATAGGAGTACCCCTCAGCTATGGTCCGAATAGTGTGGTATATTTACAAAAAGGTCTATAAAATACTAACACGGGCAAAAATGAGAAGTAACATTTACCTGCACATCTTGACAGTATATATTAAAACTTTGGATCAAGGATGATTTATTTTTTATATCAAAATACAACAATATGTCATTGTGCCACTCCACAAGAGTAGAACTACAGCTCTTAATGGAAAGGCCACTTTGTCAGAGAGCACCGTAACTCAAGACAGTCTAGTTTGTGCATTTCATCAAATCTTTTCTAAAGCTGCAGTTACAGTATAGGCCATTCATTTGTGATTGCTTGATTGATTTTAAAGATACTGCACTGGAACTAGGTTAAATACTGATTTGTCTGTGATCAAGTAAAAACAAGTGCTGCTAGAAACAGTGTGTGCTGTTGCCAAAATTGAGCTGTAGTTATTATAAGCAGTCCTCTTCTGACATTTAGTCCCAACAGTGGAGAGAAAGGGGAATAAATTAATGGCAAAAAAAAATGTCATGAATGTATGTCCTTTTCATATCTATAATGCAGCTTGGGTTTTTAAAGCCTCAGAAATACATGTGTTGGAGACAAAAAAAAACCTTAAAAGTAGTTTATGTGCAGTTTGCTTCATGAACCTCTGCGTTTCAGACTCTATATCATCTTTCAATGCCGGTACTTTAGACGACAAAGGAACTTCTCCACAGGATCTGAGCCCTACACTCACCTCTACATTTATGGACTGTATCACATTCAATACTGCATTTAACGCTAACCATTTGTGTTGCTTTCTGTATTATCTCGGTCAAATGTAGAAGATTGAACTGCCATCCCGCTCTTATCTGTAGATGTGTGTCCCTTCAGTCCAGCTGAACTTGAATGTGTAATGAAATAAAAAGGAGTTCTCATGGGGTTAGTGCTAACTGTGTGCATTGTCATCCAGGGTTGAGGTTTTTCAGCCAACATATGAAAGAACATTCCTTATCTTGCAAAATGTACAATACATAAAACATACTAAACCCAACCGTATATTAATGCATTTATGTTTGTGTGTAAACCACTTTCAATCAGTGTACCACTTCGTTTACAGTATGTCAACATACTGTAAACGAGGTACATCTCTAAAGCCACAAAAATGCATTTGGTTAATGAGAACTTGTAGTGTTAAGGAGAATTTACTGGGACACTTCACATCCAGTGTATTAAAGGACCTGATCCCCTTCAGATGATCCATAGTTTGTAATTGAAAAGGGCATCCTGTGCTGTCGAAGTCTTTCATTTCACCCTGAGTGAAGCCAGATGAAGGAGCTATTTTGGGTGTGCCGAGCGTGCTGAAGGTCAGCCGAGACCATGTGCTTTGATCCAAGAGAGATACAGCTTTGTTTATGAATGAGCCGCTGTGTGCCACTCGCATCAAGGTGCCGCAAGAAAAGACGATTAAATGCAAATGTGTCAGAGGCTGCCCTTTAACCCTTATTTTGTGTTCTGTTGGGCATTTCCCTTGTTAATCCCTGACACTGATGACCAATTATCATCTTTGACCTGCAAATAACCTGTCTGTTTTAGGGCAGTATTTTCAGTTTTTATGTTAAACTTTTCTTGGGAGAACAAAACACAAAGAAAAATGAAAGCATTTGATCGGACGTATATATATATACTGTGTGGGTAAAAAAAAGAGGAAGGTCAAAAAAGTAGCCACTTCCAATGACAAAATTATACTTTGTTTATCCTCAACTGTGTTTTAGAGACTTTAATTAAAAATTTAATTTAAAGAAGGTGGCATCTAGGATTAATTTTGAGATAATCATCTTTTTTATATCAGATGTTTTTGTATTTTAAAATGTCACATGTTTTTTTTTAATATCAATGGTTTTTCCTCAGACATCAGCGTCATCCCTTTGAAACAAATCCAAGCACGTTTAGCAGTCTAATGTGATGCTTGACATTTTAACAGCTCTTTACTGTCATATTTGATGTATTAGAACAAAGAAGTGAATGCAAAGTAATGTACCTACATCAGTTAAGGTCATGGAGAAGGTTAGAGTGAACAACAGAGATAGTTATTGTCACGCAACTTCTTTAGAACATAGAACAGCTACAGTGTTTTCTTTTTCTCATTCACACTGACAGAAGTCCTCATCTTCACTTGTAACAATTAGGTTTAGACAATCAGAGTGCTTTGATAAAGTTAGAAAAAGCTGTGGTTGAGTTTCAGGTTTGGAGAATAAAACAGACCAAGGCCATGCAAATGTGTCACTTTCAAGTTCAAATAAAAAAAGTTTTATTATGATCTTTATAACAAAGAGAAATACTATTTTCATTTCCGTTTTAAGTAAATTCATACTTATATATGCTTTACAATCTTGTTGCTTGGTTATATTCAAATTAATTGTTGTGCCAATAGCATCAGCATGTAAGTACAACCATCTGTTGTACAGTTAAACCATACCACAGCACAATGTGTCAATTAGACACATGTATGTGGAGATATTTTGCAGTCAAATTTAAATTCAGTTTGTGGTTCACAAGTCACTGTTATTGTGGAAAAATATTTTGCACTAACTCTTTCTAAAATCAAAAGAAAATCAAGTTGCACACTATAAATTCAAGCTCGGTAATGGCATGACAATAGTGGGGTATAAACGAATCACGGTTTTGAGAAACCTGGATATGCTACCTGGAGAAGTCCAAAAGAAAAAAAAAAAAACATTTTCTGACAGTTAGTGGTGAACTCAGCATGCACAGACTGAGTTAGGCAAAACAAATATGGCATGAGCGGCATTTTTCACATGACAACATGATAACGGTGCTTTCAAAACTCAGACTGTTATTACACAAGTGATATTTCAACAAAACGGTACAGTTTGTCCAACACTAGGGCCACTTTTATCTTTAACGCTGCGGGTTTGTGTGCCGTTGTCTTTACTGGTCTCATGATGTTTCTTCACAAAGTTGAGGTGTTTGTTTGGATACTTTTTGGAAACGTGGTAAATAAGCCATGTCTGTAGACTATATAACATTTGTCATTAAACAGCATTAAGATCGCTGTGGTTTTTGTCCTATACAAGGAATCCAGGATACCACTGTTTGTCATGTATACAGGGATATTAATAACCAGGTTTCTCTGCATGTAAACCCTATATCTCAAATATAGCCATTCATTCATTCATTCATTTACTACCGCTTTGTCCCGTTAGGGGTTGCAGGTGACTGGAGCCTATCCCAGCAGCTTTGGTACACCCTGAACAGTTAGTCGCAGGGCTGACATATAGAAACAAACATTGACAGACAACCATTCACTCTCACATTCATTCACTAGGATACTTTAGAGTTGCCACTTAACCTGTACATACATGTCTTTGGACGGTGGGAGGAAGCCGGAGTACCTGGAGAGAACCCACAGTAACACACGGAGGACATGCAGACTCCTCACAGAAAGACCGGAGTCGGCCGAGAATGTTTGAGCCGGCCGGGTTTTGAACTCACGACCTTCTTGCTGTAAGGCAGGAGTGCTAACCACTCTGCCACGTGCACCCCAAATATAGCCATAACCGGGATAATGCTACTCAAGTACATGTAAATGCACTGATTCAGTTTTGACAGAGGCAGCTCTATATTGTTATGTTTGTAGCATCTTGCCTACAATTTAACACATATCTGTACAAGCATTTCCATGTCAGATTGTGAATATTTGACACTTTCTAATACAATATTAACACTGGTGATTATGTGTTTGCTCCCTCTAACTGTAAAAGACTGAGGAGCAACAGTGTACAGTGTATAGGCTGTAATGATGCAGTAGTTCTGTGTAACACTGAATAGAGAGCATGCTGTTTTTCTCTCCAGCAGATGTCTTGGTTACAGTGAGAAAACAAGTCTTTGAAAATCACAATAGGAGATGGTCTTTGAGGACGGACTGCTCTGTAGATGCTCATGGTCCATTGCTCACACAGATAGCAAGGAGTCGACTCATACTCGCTCGGTCTGGCTTGGATGAACACTGATTGTTAGCCCATCTGCGACTGACAGTGCAATGCAGAGGAATCATTAATGGACAAAAACATCATATTATTTCAGTATATTGCTCATAGTTTTAGAAGAAAATGGTCTTCTGCAGTGCCTTCTATAGAAGTAATCAAGAAAAAGCACAGCAATTTAAAGTTACCATTGCTTGACCTTTGTCTGCACTTTTATAAGATGCTCATAGGATGTTTGCTAAATAGATATACATAGATATAGAAAAAGTGGTGAAGGTTAAATTGATCAGTCCACTAGTGTAGGACAAAAAGTCAGATTTATGATCTTTTGTCTTGTCAAACTGGTAAATACTAGACCTTTTCACAGTGACAAGTTTGGCAATGGAAGTTAAGTGGATTGTGATATATTTTCAAAGGAGGAAAGAAATGACTGGTGACTATGTGTTGTCAGTAAGTGGGTAGAGAACATTTGTAAGTGGCTTAATATTCAGCTGCTAAAAGAAATAGGAACAACATAACAACATTTAGACTATACCAACTTAAGAAATCGGATGCTTAAGATTGTGCTATATTGTGGAAATGCACATAATCACAAATAACACAACATGGAGTTTTGTCATGGAGTTATTCATGAATGGCTTCATGCCTTGCGTTTTCTCATCCAAGACTGTAAAGCTGATAAATGCCTTGTATTCTTATCATACACAATGTTTAAAAAGCAAAATCTCCTTTCAGGTAAAATGTATGTCACTACAGTAGACAGTACAGTAGCCAATACTCAAAAATATTAGGTAAAGTACAAATTTAAACTTTGTAGCATTTTGCCCCATCTGCCTTCATGGTAAACAACACAGAAGCCAAGTTGAGTCGACCTTAGGCCACCAGTTGACTCTGTTAAACATTGATGAGATGATACAGTAACAGTACAAATACATTTTGCGCTAAAATCTTTATGATTAAATGTGATTTTCTCAGTCTCCAAACAAAAAAGAAATCACTTATCAGACCAGCTTATTTTGAGACCCATCAGCTGCAATGAGTCTAGCCCTGAATTAAGCCTCTGCCCAAGTTGTATTCACCAAATGTATTTACTCATCTATCCAAATCATTGAATTCAGCTGTGCCAATCACTGCCATAGCAACAGGCTTATAAAATCAAGCACTCAGGCCTGCCATCACCAAGTGCAATGCAAAGCGCTGGATGCAGTGGTGTTAAGCACGCTGCCACTGTACTCTTGAGCAGTGGAGACGTGTTCTTTTGCCTGACCAATCATGCTTCTCCGTTTGGCATCTGAATGTCTGGGTTTGGCGATTACCAGGAGACAGTACTTGTCTGACTGCATTGTGCCAAGAGTAAAGTTTATTGAAGGGGGGATTATGGTGTGGGGTTTTTTTTGGGAGTTGGGCTTGGCCCCTTAGTTTCAGTAAAAAGAACTGTTAATGCTTCAGCTTACCAAGACATTTTGGACAATCCCATGCTCCCCACTTTGTGGGAACAGTTTGGAGATGGCCCCTCCAACATTCTTTCCAACATGACTGTGCACAAGCAAGGGCTATAAAGACATAGATGAGAAGGTTTGGTGTGGAAGAACTTGACTGGTCTACACAGAATCCTGACCTCAACCCAATAGAACATCTTGTGGATGAATTAAAGCAGAGACTGAGAGCCAGGACAGTGTCTGACCTCACAAATGCAATTCTAGAAGAATGGTCAAATATTTCCATAAACACACTCTTAAACCTTTTGAAATGAGTTGAAGCTTGAAGCTGTTATAACTGTAAAAAGTAGGCCATATTCAATCATATGGTTTAAGAATGGGATGTCAGTCACATTCATATGAGTGTGAAGGCAGACAAGCAAATACTTTTGGCAATAGTGTATCATGGCACCTACTTTGTTGCTGTCAGTCATCTACAGCTGATGGACCGCGCTGCAAAATCAAATGAACTCCCTGACTTTAACAGAGTGTGAACTAGTCATTTGGCAGTCATGGAGGAAGTCGAATGAATCAGAATAGAATCAGTGTCTGGACAACAATGTATGTATCAAATACAAAATGTTAATAATTTAAATGTACAACATAATGTATTAAAGCTAATGTCTTATGAGTGTCTTAGGCCAAAGGAAAACATTATCAGGGCACATTTCTCTTTTCTAGTTTCAAAATCAATGATGCTAGTGACAGCTCTTTTGATGCATCCTGTTGTTCTTACAGGTCTATAAGCAGTCATTTGTTAGGTTCTGTCAGAGGTGAGTGCTGTGTCTGTGAGTAAATAACATGCAAGTGTGGACACTGTGAAATGGTTTATTGATCTCACCGATATGGGTGCGATTAACATTCATTGAAGGAGGAAGACGTACACAAAATCAGCCGTGTCGAAATGGTGACCCCGACTTTTCTTACGCTACATGAACTGTACAATTCAATCAGCTGTTGGCTAGAACTGTTCATGTGTCAGGCACAGCTCACTGGGTTGTGTAGACCCTGACAGTGACAGAGAGTGTTTGTGTAGTTAACACAGAATAGAATGAATCATAAAATGGAATATGACTTACAAATTGTATTCAAAGATTTTCAGTCATGACAAGTTATAGAATTAGTATTGTTTAAATAGTTTATTCTTCTGTCATTTTGATATATATATATATATATATATATATATATATATATATATATATATATATATATATATATATATATATATATATATATATATATATATATATATATATATATATATATATATATATATATATATATATATATATATATATATATATATATATATATATATATATATTTAATCTTAATGTATTAGCAAAGACTTCATGACTTACAATGTCCTGGAAAAGTACTGGACAATGGTCTCCTGAAAAAAGTGCACAGGCCCAGTTCAGTACTAGTCAGGTCACTATGGAAAGCTTTCAACAGTGGTTCTATTGTCAATGAAGGGTCCTAAATAAGTGTACTGTATCATTTTCATCACCCCTCAGCTTTGTTTCAATATCTCAAATGAAGTTACAATCCCAAGAAAAAAGGATAAGCAATTGAACTTGGACATGTCTATACTTGTTGCTTAGTTCTAGTTAATGGGTTATATAAATAAAATATATTAATTACTTTGTCAGAAAAGCTGCTTAGTTCTGGTTAGGTGTCATTGTTTCTATCCTGCAACACACATCAGTGGAAACGGAAGCCTCTTGAGGGGTTACCTGTATCAGTCTGACCTGACCTGTACCACAGTGCTCATTGGAAATGTTTTGTGGACCTGTGGTAGATACATGTTGTACAGGAGCTGCCCTGCTGTGATAAGACCTCTCTCTTAGCTCTGATATCTGTGTAAAAGCCCAGTGCGCTCTGTCGGCAGTGTGTTGCATCCGAATGAGACATCCGATTATGGACATGTGAATAATGGATGTTCTTGTCATTTTCAGAGGACAAATGAAGATGCTGTCAAAGCCCTATGGGATATTTTTTATTGTCGTCACACAAAGCAGCGTATAGGTTATTTTACATGTAAATGAGTATGTCACAGGTGGCTGATGTTTATTCTTTGGTTTTGACATTTGATGAAAACTATTATTATTGTCAGAGCAGATTTATGGCACAGTCACCTATGACTTGTGATGTATGCAGCACATTCAAGAGTGCATCTGATTTTTGCTTTACAATGAGTAATCTAGTGTTTTGGCTGCTTTTATTATTTAATTATTTTTTATATATTTTTAACAGTCCATTGAGAAAACTTTGTCTGATGTGAACCTGTTTAGTAGTAATTATATCATTCGGACTGGTACATCAGTGTATCCCTATGAACTTAACTACAGTATCACCAATACTACACTAAACAGGCGTTTCTGTAGTTAAGTCAGTAAAGTGGCTCAAATACTGTTAAAAAAGAGTCCCTATCTAAAACTTCAATACCTAACTTATTGCTGGTAAACAGTAAATAAATTGTTTTGGAAAGAAAAATACCTGTGCAAACATTTGTGTTTGACAAAGTAATGAGTTTACCTTTATCTCTGTTAATGCTACAGAATTTAGCTGCTGAATGGAAGCAGTCCTGATCCAACCTATTCTCTCTACAATCTGTAATGTACCAGTGTTTGGTCAATGGTCCTATATTTTCTATATCACGTAAAGCCCTGTTTCAGGTGTTTTTTCTGACTTCCCATAGTGAATTATTATACTCTTTGCATTTGTCTATCTTGTACAAATATATATATATATATATATATATATATATATATTTATTTATTTATTTGGTCCGCTGAACTGATTCACACAACAATTTTGCTTGGAGGCAGACTTAGATGTTTTTTTTGCGAGCCACATGTTGCTTGTTTTGCCCACACCATAGTTTAATTGCGTGTTCACACTTTCCCCAAACAAACCAGAAATAATAAGGAGAGTTTGATTAAAAGGCTCATGTGAATGAATCATAAAACATATTTAGAAATAGAGTTATCCTGAAGGTGGGTAATGAGGTGTCGGTGCATGAGTCTAACGAGGACTTTAAATGACCAATGCTAATATTTATGTCCATTGTCAGTCCTCGGCTGCTGTGTGTGAAAGTCCAGTATTTTGGATGTTCTCCAATATGTTGGTACAATAGAGACATTTTAGGGAATTCAATCTAACTGTGAAAGCTCTGTGTTTAACTCACTGGTCTGCTTGTAGGTCATTTTCTAAGTCACTAATGAGGCAGCTTAAGGATGATTGGGCTCCCAGCTCTCCTTCCCAAGTGTCCTTGTTCTTTTTAACTCTGTGGTGTTACCAGGCTGCTCCCCTCACATCTGAAATAAATAAAAGTCCATTTCACAACATCCCCTCAGCAACTGTGCGCTCCAAATATGATTATCAGTCCATTAGCATCAATGATTAAAGGCTAACTGGCTACACATCCGTCTCTGCACATACACACAACAGCAATACACATTAGAATGATATTAAAAGACAAAATGAGACACTTATGAGAGCAGCCATCCCGATGCATCACACTAATTCCCACACAGCAGGAGATAAAGTCATTTATCATTCTGTCTGCTGTGCTTTAATAAACAATGACTGTGCACAAACAGCTCCAGTGTCTTCCCTACGGCAGGTCTTATCTTATTCCTGTCAGATCAAGGTCAAACGCAGATCCTCAGTCCAGCTTCTATTCATCGTATTTACGGCACGGCTTTTCCAAAATCTGATTGTCGTAGATCAATCTGTCTGCGCCCCGGATGAGGTTGCAGCGCACGGCCGCTCGACTGTATTGTGGCCAAATGGATCCGAAATTGATATTGATCTCCTGGTTTGCCCAGAAGTAGACATTATTCATTCAATAAGAAGGCAGAAAAGACAAAAAAGGGTGAAGGGAAAGAGAGCAGAGGGTAGTCACTGTTTTATTGCAATGTGTTTTGGAAAATAAATTTTCATCTGTCTGTCAGCTGACTCATATGTGACAGTACAGTTAAGAAAATAGACTTGTTTTGTGTTGGAGCCTACGATGGATGGTCATTTAATGGTTTGTTTGCCTCAAGGTTTGAACACTGTTGTAATGGTACAAGGAGAAACATGGAGGAAAACTTTTTATTAGGTTACAGCTTGTTAACAGTATGGCAATTGAGGGGTGATTAGATGATAGTCATATATAGTAATTATTGTTAGTGGGTTACATAATTAACGCACAATTGCATGCAAAAAACCACTAGAAACTAAATGTGAACATAAAAACAGTTTGTTAAGCGCTCCCTTAGAGATAGGGTGAGGAGCTCGGTCACTCGGGAGGAGCTCAAAGTAGAGCCGCTGCTCCTCCACATCGAGAGGAACCAGCTGAGGTGGCTCGGGCATCTGTTCCGGATGCCTTCTGGATGCCTCCCTAGGGAGGTGTTTCGAGCATGTCCCACCGGCAAGAGACAGAGATAGTATTAGCACTGTCAAGAAAAAAACTAGTCTAAAATTATCCCGATTTATCAATGTACCCTGTGGTCTTGTTTAGTCAAGTAAAGGAACCAGATCAAAGCTTGTAGTAACCTCCTTGTATCTGAAGTAAAGTGTGAAAAATACAAGTAGAGAGGTGTTAAGAATTGTCAAATAAAGCAGTGCTTCAGGCATCACCTTTCTTTGGAAAGAAGTGGTCCTTAAAGGCCTGTCCTTATAAAGCGGACCAGCCAGACACAGATTGTAATTAAGGGCTCCATTTTTAACAGAAGTGCTTCACAAGAGGAAGTCTTTGTCCCCTCTGCCTCATGCATTAACAATAGACACCATCAGACTGATAAGAGAGAAAAGGATGGCAACCTGAATAACATATCTTCCAGGGCTCCTTCTATGTGCATTAGTGCTCACAAATACAAATTATGCTATCAAAATGTATACAGCTTTCAGGGTTCCCACTCTGCCATATAAATTACCACAAACACAGCTTCATGTGTAGCCTTCACATAGAATAAAACTGACTATTTTTCCTCAAACTACAGAAACCTCAGAGGTCCAAAACTCAAACTTCAAATTCCCAATAGGCTTACAAAAGGGCATAAACCTGATGCTGCATTGTTTTTATTAAATCCAAATGTGCACTAAAGTTTACAGATGCAATTATGAGTTGCTTGTCTACAATCTTTTAGAACATTATTCACAATTTACATTATAATTTTCCAGGTTTTCATGATTGAAAAAAAGACTTCAAAGGACACTGGACATGTTTGTGTAACTGCTCGGTAAGTGGGGTTTCCTTTGGATGCACCAAACAAACCTTGGCGCACAACAAACATTTGCATTAAGACTCCTTGAAAAGGTGGATTTTGGTCCGACTCCCACATGGACCACAGGCATCAAAAGGAGCAAACACAGATAAAGAGTGAACACATGCAATGATAAAATTGAGTGAGGATTTATTTAACAAGAGGAATAGGAGTATAATAGCTTACAAAATGAGGTAAATGAACAGTTCACTAATTGCTGGTGTATCAGTGTCATTAGCATATGGGCCAGTTCACTTGTGAGTCTCCTCGGTGAAAAGACGCCATGATAAATAATGTCTCCTTGGCACAGTATTAAGAGTGTCCTTTGCTCTAATAGAGGGATCCCAAGTGGCCACTGGCTCTATGGTGATGAACTGCCTTGGCTCCAAATCGCCTGCCTTTCATCTACAATCTAAAATCGAGTTCAGCTAAAATGCCTCATGCATCGCCGTTATGTTTTCCAAGTTGTAGCACAGCAGAAATGATAAAGATAGATTTTTCTGCATCAACTTTAGTCAAAGACAATGTTAAAGGCAACAAAGGGCTGAGGTCTACTTTGGGTTGGCTAAAGGCATTGTCAGTAAACTAAAGTTAACATATGCCAAGATAAGATTTTATTGTCTCCAATTGGAGAAAGTTATCATGGACAATCATCAAATTTTATTTATTTATTTATATAGCACTTTTCCACCTATTAGGCACTCAAAGTGCTAGTGTTGCCACTGAAGGTAATGTGGGTTTATTGTTTTGTCCAAGGACACAATGACAGTATGAACTGTAGGGAAGAGTGGGATATTATGATGTTTTGAGCGGAGATTGAACAACCCACCCGCTGGTTGAAAGACAAACTTACATTATTTTCAATTCACTAGTGTTACAGCTGAAACACCACTGGGGGCAAGGTGGGTTAAGTGTCTTGCCCAAGGACACAACAACACTATGAACTGTGGGGAGGGCGGGAATAGAACAACCAACCTTATGGCTAACAAACAACCGCTCTTCCACTGAGCCACTGAATGACTCTGAGCATGAATAGTTTTAAATGTTTTAAGTCAATCCCTGTGAATATGTAACTGACCATTGTCCAAGGTTTAGCAGCCACCCACAATGTCTAATGAAAATAAGTGGATAAGAATGAATGAAATTAGTTTAGTAATGCATTAATGCAACTATACTTTTACTTGACTATAGTTACACAAGATTTATAAAAGGTCTATTGACTTGATTTTTGGTTTTGAAATGGTCAATATGAGAACATCCACAATTCTGAAGTAGCTGGCCATGAGTAAATACAAAACAACATCAACAATGTTTTTAGTGGGAATAGTCTTTTGGTATAGCGTAGCATTTAAAACCCTCCAGGATTGTCTGGAAAAATTTAAAGCCAAAATTGAGTCTGCTCTTAATTGGAAATCTCAAGTCTAAGTCTGCTGAGAGATTATACCGTATGTAACAAATACTATAGAAAAAAACAAGCTTGAATGTAAAACTTATATAAATGCAATCCCCAACTGTAAACAAACAGCAAACATAAAGTATATGCTGCTCCAAATTCCATCATTTCCTGGCAGCGTATTATCCATGAGGCCATAGAGACAGATAAGGCATATGAGACAACAGCGGAGCAATGAGGCTGAGCAGCAGTCACAGCAAATAAAAGGTAACACAGTGCAGCACATCCCACGATTGAAATCAATGACCGAAATAACCACAGGACACTGCCAGTGGTTCCACAGGGCTAATAATGGCTCCATCTCTGCTCCCCCCGGTTTAAAAATATAACATCTAGGCTGCGGCTGCTATGCTATGGGCCGGGTTGCCAGACACCAGCGTGCCATTATCAGCGCTTCCAGAGTGGCAGCGAGGCGGAGACATTTAGCAGGGTGTCAAACTCGCTGGAGTCCTCCATCAAGCAGCAGGCACCAGAATAAAGGCCCTGTCACAAATACTGACAACTGTAATATTTCACCTGGCGCTGGAAGCCATTCAATCAGCCAAAACACAGACACACACAAATACAAACACCTCCTATGAATATTTTTTAGTTTATTACCTGCATTGTTGTTGTCATTGTTGCTCTAATGCAAAGAAAGTTATGCGCCATTTTCTTTGATGCCTTCCCCAATTGAAGTGCGGCAGCATACACTTATAAATCCCTATTATTCTGGGTCACCAAAAGTCATTTTCATTTCGCCTAATTGTATCTGGCAAGAGATGAAAGCCATACGTGACTCCACCTTCAGCTGTGGGTGTTATTGGTTTTCAAAGTCAGAGACATTTTGCTGATGCATAATTAAGTGTAGAAGAGCCACATAATTCATTAAAGGTGGGAAAATGCAAGGACACAGCTGCAATCTTTAAATAATATAATATGCCATCCTTTCACATTAGCGTCATATTTTACGATTTACGACAGAGGAGTTAATAACTTTTTAAAGGACAGCAAAACCTTCACCATTATCTGCTTCAAAATATTTTAGGATATTTGAGAATTTAACAATTTCCTAAGAGGGGTTACATGTTAAACATATATATTTTGCTTTATATATATCTCACAAATACAAATTATGGACAGACATTTTATTATTTACACAAAGTTTTTAATTCTGTAATGTCAAAGTAACGCTCTTTGCTTTTACTCTCATTGGGTTCATTCACAGCAACATGTTCCTCCTGGGCTTCCATAGGTGTTCACAGGCTGTAGAAAGGAGGGGTGTGAGGTGTAGAAAGACAATGTTTCCTTTAGATGCTGCCAAAACAACTCATTTGAACCTTTATAGTATCACATATGGTAATCTTTGCTCCATAATTCTTTATTTAGACATTTTTAGACATGTGACTGTTAAGGCTCATACACTTTGTATATTCCTTATTTAAAATATGCCAGAAGTCTGCTGATAATAATTTAAATAATATCTGCTGCATGCTATATACATGCATTCAGAAACCTCTGATTCAGTCATGGATTATAATTCCCAGTTGATTCATTCCATATGTACAGCTACAGGCATTTGAGAATTGACCCATTCATACCCTCTATTTTTTCCCTCCACAGTCTGCGGTTTACGTATGTGCATAATGTTGTACAACACCACCAGCAGGGAGTCCTAAGTGCACAGTATTGACTCAACGCACATCAATTCTAATGCAGGCAACATGCTAACGCCCAATCTGTCAGTGCGCTGTCAATATTTATAGCTGCATAGATCTTTCAAAATGCAATGAAGACTACAACCACAATCTATCATTTAGCAGCGCCGTTCTGATCGAGGCTAATGGCCGCTGATGACCTGACACTGAAAGGAGGCCAGAGAACAGCTTATCCATACAGTATGACAGCCCCTATGAAAAAAAATTAAAGGGGTGACAAAAATGTTACAGTCTTGTCCTTTAACACAAAAAGACAGTAAGTTTATTTTTTACATATATTGTATGATGTGACTCCAGGCAGGACTTGCCATGTTACTTCAGAAGACAGTGGGATGTGAAGTTCATCATTTTATATGTAAGGTGACCAACAATCAATAAATCAGATAGTTTTCAATGTGCTTCATAGACTTGTACAAAGGTGATGGTACTAAACACAGTAGCTACGGTGAAAGCGCACCTGTAGATTTGTGCCTAAAGCTATGTTATAATATTATAAATGATATAGTTCTCACTGTCTTTATACATGAATGAATCCAGGACTCTATTTAAATCCATTCAGAAAATATTATTTCAGTTGGAAGTACTTAAAGTGGCATCGTCTTACACTTGAGCAGTACATCAGAATGAACAGTCTTATTAGACAACATTGTGGAGACTCTCAATGTTGTACTCAATGTTGTATTCCAGATAGAAAAAACAGCAGAGGTCAATGCCAAAATAAGACTATGGAAGTGTAAAGAAGATTTAGTTTAGGCTCAGATTCCTCCAGTTGTGTGGTGGGACTTGGTCACTTTGTTCTGAAATTGTTATTGTAATATTTCTTGTATTTCAGACCAAAATTGGGAAAGTGGTTGTAGACTTTTTTACAGTACTTTATCAACCACAAAATACAGTCAATTCAATTCTGAAATAACATTTTTGAATTAGTTTCAAGGTGTTTAGCAGCTTATAATTTAAAGGTGACAGTACACATATAATAACACTAATGTTGTGACAAACTGTATAAAGTGAAAAATTGTAAAACTGTAGCTTGTTTTGTTGTGAGTTTTTATGCCACTCAATTGTCTGGCACTATGAATACAGAGTGTTCTAAAATGACAGGCAATTTCACTTCATAAACTGTCTTTGTTTGTCACAGTCCTAATCTGCAGCAGGCATGTACAGGTGCATCTGTTATACTCCGTTCTGTTGCAAGGACACAACAAGGACACACAGCACAGACTACGCTTAACAATCCAATTAGTCTGCACTGTATTGTAATATAATTTCACAATAAGCTTGCAGTTGCCAGTGTTTAGAGGAGGAAATAAAATTGCAGTGATGTGATTATGTTAAAATGTGGTCTAAGTAATGCTGTGTCCATTCCTTGCATTGTTAGTGTTGGCTGTGAGCCTGAGATTCCCAGCACTTACTGTCACCATACAAATATGCTCTTAAGAACCCCTACTAAAATTGGTTTTCCAGTATGTCAAATTTATAAAAGCTCTATAACAAGAATAAGGTCTGTCGTCACGGCGGAGGATTTGGAAACCAGATTTTTGCAGCTGGATTTATTCAATAAAAACATGCTCACTGGCTCGGTGTACAGTCTGTTCTTATATTGTGCATAATAAAGACTTTTCAAAGGCAGGGATAACATTGGCTGGCAGCAGCAGGCAGCGATACATGCTTGAAATGAATTGGGTCTCAGTGCTGATGGTCTGACAGTGTTACATTCAGGCACATTTGTTTCTGTCTGGTCCCTCATGCTGCTGTCCCTGATTACTGCTGAACGTGTAAAGGAGGTGCACAGTAATCAGGTCACTGCAATGCAACGAAGAAACCTGGAAGAAAAATCCTGACAGTAAAATATTAAAAGAGCCAAAAAGCTGCTGGCACATTTGTGTGACTTAAGGACCAAGAATTTAAAAGCATTGTAACTCCAGGTGACTCTATTGAGTGGTGGTGATGATAATTTGTTCTCCAAAATTGCAATCATTTATGGATATTACCAATTATGCTATTCTGCAAATGTGTTTTTAAATATCTTTCTGTGCTATTTATCTATTGTCAGTGTAATACATCTGTCAGCACATTTCCATTTTATAGAAGCAGACCAGTGCAAGTTGTAAGTTTTACTTTAACGTAAAACACAATCAAACCAATATTGTTTTTTTTTTTTGTCTATTTGTTGATTATGACTGTTAGAACCTGTATTGAGACAAGTGCTGTTACAATGATTAAGTGTCTTCTGAGGATTTTAGTGTATGAGCTTTATGAGTTCCATCTAACTCAACAAACAACTTTGAAAGTATCATTTGTGTAGTGTTTCACACATTAATAAAGGCATTATATTGCACATCATGTTAATTTACAGTGTGACATAGATTTAGATGTGCCCATGTCGAAAGCACCAGCAGTGACAGCTGTTTGACTGTGAGCAGTAATAGTGTCAGAAATATGGTCTTTATGGTCATTTGCATTAAATTACAATCTTTCATGAAGGTTCACGACAATCATGTACACAGTTTTCAGAAGAGAACTCATATTTTGACTTTTATCTAAAGGATTTTTACAGCAGCCAGTCCCTTCAGGGCAACCGTAGCTGCTAACGGACTAATACAATGTTGTCACTCGAGGTCACTGAAAACAACACAGTGCATCTTTAAAAAAACACATCTCTTTGAACAAAAGGCTGACGTTTGCTGTAGATAAACTGAACAAATTGTGTGAGGTTTAGAATTTTGTTAGTCATCACTGATTGGTCATTAGTGTCTCTTGTGTCAGCCTGTCCTTCAAACAGAAGTCCAATGTACTTTTCGTAGGAGTGCTGTTTAATCATCACCTTTCATCCATAAAGATCACACAGTATGGCGGAGTATTAGCGCTCTACCTCCGGCTGCCTTTACTAATTAAAGCGTCTCGGTAATTGAACTTTCTATTTTCACCTTGTCTCCTCAGACATCGGCCCTGGTGGAAGGCAAAGGAGCAAATAAAATGCCACATCGCTGTCACATTTGACACACATTTTTTATAAAGTGTGATTCGGTAATGAGGTCAGAAGAACTCAGTTGTGCTTATTTGCAGCTGAGGCGCTTCATCTGTGGTTGTTTCAGATTTAACGCTGATAAAAGTGAAAGGACATGCGGGCTGTTTGCAGGTGCATCCTGACATTTGTGCTTGTGTTTTCCTTGTGCAGCTAAATGATAGATGAAGAGGTGAGCATGCCAGGATATGTTACACATAGTTACGTACACCTACTCACGCACACTACAAGGCTCTATTTGGGTAATATTATATCATTGTGTAAAAAAAACTGTTTCTGTAAAGTTCTTTAATGTACAGTTAAATAAAACATCATAGATTTTTAGTGTTTTGCCTTTCAAGGAAAATAACATTTAATGCCTCATAGAATCCAGGGGAAAGAGCAGTTAGTTCCATTAGTTCATGTTACAACTGCACAAAGCCTTGAATGGACAAACAGAGCACTACTGGAGTATAAACATGAGTTTTTCTTTAAAAACATAAAAAGTTTCATGAGAGCTTTGAACATGTACGTATACAAACAAAATAGATTTTGTGATTTTGAACTCAACATCTGACCTATTTCCTCTGGGTTTGTTCATGACAACAGAATGTCCTTGCAGTGCTCTGTAGAGAAAGTAGAGCATCTTGCAGAAATAAAGAGCTGTGCAGCAGTGCAGTGGTCACTGGTGAGATTCATAGTGGCATATACCTATTAGACCTGCTGTAAACAACTCATACTATTAATTAAAGGTGTATCATATTTTGCCTTATGATCAAGAAGCTATTTTCTGTAATGAAAATGTTATATACCCTGTTCTGACACTTTTGGCCCATTTACAAAAAAGAGGCCAGCCAGTCCAACAGTACTATATTGAGTTTATATACAGTACATATCTGTGTATGGACAAGTGGCTGCCTAATTGTCTGCTTTAAATTGTAAATTACAACTCCAATGTAATCATATCTTTAACTTTGTCCAGTTCTTGGTAATGGCACCTCTTTTCCTTGGACTTTTTTGACTCTCTCTGTTATTACCCTGTGAGTACTCCACTAACGGCTGTGTTTTTTCCCCCTGAAAATGACAAAAAGTGGAGCCAACTGTAAATAACACTCTGCTGGAAGTGTCAAGAGGCTCAAGGACTGGCCTCTTGAATACAAAAAAAATCATAAAACATCTGAAAACTAAATGCCTCTGAAATGTAT